>CM035847.1:128816376-129416376 GCA_020510985.1 Pholidichthys leucotaenia | reverse complement strand
AGTTTATTTATTTGTTTGTCTGTCTGTTAACAAAATACAGTAACTAAAAAAGTTATGAACGGATGTTGATGAAATTTTCAGAAAAGATGGGTAATGGCACAGAGAACAGATGATTAGATTTTAGTGGTGATCTGAGAGTGCATACCTCCACCAAGGGCTTTGTTTGTATTTGTGCAGCAGGATTACACAAAAACTACTGCATGGTGGTCCTTGGGCTAGAGATGAACCCATTACATTTTGGTGATGATCTGAGAATGCATACCTCCGCCAAGGCTCTTTTCACAGTGTGTTGGCAACAATACTCCAAAACTACTGGATGGATTTGGATGGAATTTTCACCAGAGGTGCTTCTTGGGCTAGAGATGAACCCATTACATTTTTGGTGATGATCTGAGAATGCATATCTCAGCCAAGGCTCTTTTCTTCTCACAGTGCGTTAGCAGCAATACTCCAAAACTAATGGACAGACAATTCAATTCAACTTTATTTATATAGCGCCATTTCACAACAACAGTCATCTCATAGCACTTTCAATTGTAGGGGGAAACCCTCACAATTGCAGAAAGACCCCAGCAATCAGGCGGTCCCCTGTGAGCAAGCACTTGGCGACAGTGGAGAGTAAAAACTCCCTTTTAACAGGATGAAACCTCCAGCAGAACCAGGCTCAGGGAGGGGCAGTCATCTGCTGCGACTGGCTGGGGGGTGAGGGGATAGAGAAAACAAAAAGAACACACATGTAGAGAGCAAACAGCACGATGGGGACTCAAGCTATGGGAGAGAACAACCATGTTAATGACCAGCAAAAATATTTCATTGAGAGTGAAGAAAGGAGTGAAGCCCAGTGCATTGTTGGAGGTCCCCCGGCTGTCTAAACCTATTAGAAGCATAACTAAGGGAGGGTTCAGAGGCACATGATCCCTCCCTAATTATAGGCTATATCAAAAAGAAAGGTTTTAACCCTATTCTTAAAAACAGAGATCGAGTCTGACTCCCGAATCCAGATTGGCAGCTGGTTCCACAGGAGAGGAGCTTGATAACTGAAGGCTCTGCATAACTGAAGGCTCTGCAACACTGATGCAATTTTCAACAGAAGTGACTCTAGGCCTACACACAAACCCATTACATTTTGGACGTGATCCATGAGGGGCAGAAGGGGCCTTGGTGGAAGTATGCGCTCTTGAGTGCTTTTCTAGTTGCAATGTACCCTGCCGCTCGTCCAAAGATGCTGGGATAGGCTCCAGCCCCCCCGCGACCCGAAAAGGATTAAGCAGAAGAAGATGGATGGATGGATGTTTATTGCATAGAATGTAACTTTAAACATCACGTTACACCATAAAGTTCTGTTCACTAGCAGCGGTGGCTATATGTTCTTTGGTCATATAAGCATAATTAGCGTAGCTGACTACATTCTATTCATCTTACTTTAAAATTTCAATCACATACCTTGTCTCGGGTGTGCTGGCTGTGCATGATGTGGGATGCTTTCTGCCGAGACACTGTAACATCAACATTGTAGGAGGCTAGCTCGCCACTTGACTTTATACCGTGTACACACTGCACAGTGTTTTCCTTCAATTTGAGCATGAAATGATCCCAGACTTGAGATACTTTTGTCATTTTTTTTTTACTTTCTTCCTTTTTGCTGTCACTTGCTCTGATATGGCGCCATTAAACAAAGCCGTGTCTCGTTTACGTAGCGTGACCGGAAGAAGGTCATATAGACTGGAAGAACTACATTAAATGACGTGTCGAAGCATAGATTTTGAATCGATTAATTTTTGTAATCAAATTATTCAAGTAATTGTTGCAGCCCTAGTGGGTGGTCTGCAAACATTTGAATTTAAGGCATTGTAGTGTTCTCGGCTAATGATGCAACTAAGTCACACTTCAGAAATGTTTTTCATTTTAAGACCAAAAATGAGCCCAGGGGTATGGTAAAGAGCTGACTTAATGCAGTGGATTAGTTCTAACAGGATGGTTGAGTTCACATTTGGAGTACTCCAAGTCTTACACACTCTGAACAGCAGCTTTGACTTGTGTCTCTGCCAATTTCCCAATCATGTGGCAAAGGAAGACGTGTTAGGGGAATATGTTTGTGCAACTCCAGGACTTGTCTAAATGCCACAACATGTTCTCAGGTTACTGGCCCATGGGCAATAAGTTTCCATGACTTGCTGGTAAATTCAGTGACACTAAACAGAACCACATGACAGCTTCAGTGGGCATGTTGGTCTCGTACTTCCATCTGCCTTGTGATGCAAGTGTTGTCAGTAGGATGGTGAGGTGAAGCAAAGTGTAGTGTGAAGTTAGGGGTCGGTCCAGGATTTGTTTTTTTCACATGTAATGTAATCTGTATTGCTTTTGGCTGAACACATGGAGCAAAACATGCAAGCACACTGTCATCTACTAAATCTTCTAGAACAGGGGTCTCCAACCTGGGGCTCCTGGAACGTTCAGGTTTCTGTGGGAAATTTTCTAATTTCACTTCTTAATTGGTCCAAAGATTTGCAAATAATTTACTGTTGTTGTGCATGGGTGCCTACAGAACACATGCACAACAATGACAAATTATTTGCAAATCTTTGGACCAATTAAGAAATGAAATTAGAAAATGTTCCACAGAAACCTGAATGTACCAGGTTGGAGAAGCCCCATATTGGAGACCCCTGTTCTAGAAACATTATTTTTGAAAAAAAAAAAAAAAATTGCAGCACATTATATCCACCTTATTTCTAGGCCCCATGATGCCTTGCGAGAATTATGGTAGCAACTTCCAGTACTAGTTTAGAACATATGGTTGTCACTGAAACGGGACACTTTTTCTTTTTAAAAAAACGACGACTTCAGCATCAGAAATGCGGGAACACGGCCTTTTGCGGCTCAAAAACAGTAATATAATCATACCACTTCCCATGACTGTCTAGGGGTAGGAAGATGACCTTAAAAAGTGGCTTGGCAGACAGTAGCTCCATTTGTTAGCGCTGCTGCTAAGATGCTAATGTTGTAAACATATAAAAGTTCTGAGATACGTGACCCGTGCTGGCAAAATGAGTCACTTTGAGGAAATTAGCAAAACTGAGGTAGTGGTTTTTCCATATTCTATATTGAAAGACCTTCAAAGTGATATTTAATTTGTAGGAAGTGCGCAAAAACGGACCCAGAAAAAGCTGATTTGTTTATATTTTGGCTAGGTTTAAAACTCGCGTTCGATCAGTTGGGAGTTATGTCTTCCACCAAAACATATGTATTTTAGAAGGTATGATTTCTAAGCTTTACAATGATACCATGCACTCACCGGGGTTTTCCTGGGACTTGCCACTAGCAAACAAAGAGAGTCAAGATTTATGACCTCTTGTGCCTGTAGCTCGTAATGACACGGTGCACATTCCGACTCATTTTACCAGCACAGGTCACATATATCAATATCTCCAACGCAATAAAGTTGGCTGCATTTTGTTAAAATATGTTGGACATGATCAGGTTTACCTCAGAGCAGACGTAGAATCTAGTCAGAGCCACAAAGAAGCCTCCATTTATAAAGTTTATGGTACAACCACGGAACAGCAACAACAAGTACCAGAACCATGCCAAAACATTCAAAAAATACAAAAACTACAAGTGCTGAAATTAGCTGCCACTTGAGTGCAAAACACGTATGTGGACTATACATTAAAATGAATTTGAAAAACACTATTTTAAATGCCCCTGCTACTCCACTCTTGCTGACTGATTTAACACTACTGCAGCCAAAACCGGAAGTCCCGCCCATAATCGTTCCTACAGCAGCACCCCCAGGAATAAGGTGGATAACACAGTCACATTATAATATATAATACGTACATTATGTTAACTTGAATGGTTTTATAGTTAATCTCGAAGGTGAGTACTGCATCAACCGTGGGTAGTTATAGTTCACTAAGTTGTGCATCTCCTAGCTAAGGATTGTTCATAAACCTAAAACAGACTCATTCAAAACTAGGGATGCAAGTTATCAATTAATTCATTAAATGATAATTGATTCACCTTATCGATCGATTAACGATCAATTGATAAGCAGTGTTTTTTCTGAGAATCTGAATTTTGCTCGGTACAATACGGTCTATCTTTAACATATAAAAAGTTGGTGTTTTTTTATATACTGAATAAAACATGAACATCATATTCCTCAATGATTTATTGTACTATTTGCATTTTTTTTACTACAATGGCATTTTTTGTAGTTTAACAAATTTTGCACTGTATAGTGTGTACTATGTGCTAGTACATCTCAGTAAATTACAAATGTCATGATTTTTTATTTTAAAAACTACTCCCAATATCATAAATTTATCTTTTTTAGTTATATTAAAAAAAACTTTCACGTTCTAATTTACTGAGATGCACTGGTAGACTGTTTTAACAGGAAAATAAATTGTGAGCTGCTTCATCTGTTGCATGTTAAACATTATTACAGCACCCCATCAGTCTAGGGAAACCCAGTACAATCTGGGCTCCCTCTGTTGTGTTACCTCAGTGGCAACTTAAGTCCGATCTGCTTTTCCATCTAGCGATAGGTTGGAAAGGCAGCAGGGATATGTTTTTCCACTCGTGCAGCCTGGTGTAGTCCCTTTCTCCGCCCTGTTGATGTAACGGCTGGACATTGGAACATGCCATTGGAACTTGCTGTGGCTCTTCCCGGAGGGAACCCGGAGGGGCTTAGCGTCTTTTTCCACTTTTTTGGTTGAAATGCGGCAGCGGGTGACCGCGTGCACCCCCACCTGGACAGTGAAGCCACTACATTTCATAGAATAAGCCCCATTGAAAAGGACTGCTGAGTTACCAATTAATTGACAACCAATGTAATTTAGTCAACTAAATTCTTATCAACAATTAATCAAAACCAATTAATCATGAACATCCCTAATCAAAACATTAAGATCACTTATCTGACTGATATTTTGTAAGTCCTACTCATGCAACCATTATAACTGAGGATTCAAGCCTACAGTGGTGTGAAAAAGTGTTTCCCCCTTTCCTGATTTCTCTTTTTTTTTGTATGTTTGTCACACTTAAATGTTTCAGATCATCAAACAAATTTAAATATTAGACAAAGGTAACACAAGTAAACACAAAATGCAGTTTTTGAATGAAGATGTGTATTATTAAGGGTAGAAAAAAATCCAAACCTACATGGCCCCGTGTGAAAAGTGATCCCCTCCCCCCCGTTAAAACATAAATTAACTGTGGTTTATCACATTTTTGGAATGCTAAGTTCAATTTCTCTAGCCACACCCAGGCCTGATTACTGCCACACCTGTTCTCAATCAAGAAATCACTTAAATAGGACCTGCCTGACAAAGTGAAGTAGACCAAAAGATCATCAAAAGCTAGACATCATGCTGTGATCCAAAGAAATTCAGGAACAAATGAGAAACAAAGTAATTGAGATCTATCAGTCTGGAAAAGGTTATAAAGCCATTTCTAAAGCTTTGGGACTCCAGCAAACAACAGTGAGAGCCATTATCCACAAATGGCAAAAACATGGAACAGTGGTGAACCTTCCCAGGAGTGGCCGGACAACCAAAATTACCCCAAGAGCAGAGCGAAAACTCATCCAAGAGGTCACAAAAGACCCCACAACAACATCCAAAGAACTGCAGGCCTCACTTGCCTCAGTTAAGGTCAGTGTTCATGACTCCATCATAAGAAAGAGACTCAGCAAAAATAACCTGCATGGCAGAGTTCCAAGACGAAAACCACTGCTGAGCAAAAAGAACATAAAGGCTTGTCTCAGTTTTAGCAGGAAACATCTTGATGATCCCCAAGACTTTTGGGGAAAATACTCTGTGGACTGATGAGACAAAAGTTGAACTTTTTGGAAGGTGTATGTCCCATTACATCTGGTGTAAAAGTAACCTTTCAGAAAATGAACATGATATCAACAGTAAAATGTGGTGGTAGTGTGATGGTCTGGGGCTGTTTTGCTGCTTCAGGACTTGGAAGACTTGCTGTGGTAAATGGAACCATGAATTCTGCTGTCTACCAAAAAATCCTGAAGGAGAATGTCCGGCCATCTGTTGGTGACCTCAAGCTGAAGGACACTTGGGTTCAGCAGCAGGATGATGATCCAAAATACACCAGCAAGTCCACCTCTGAATGGCTTAAGAAAACAAAATGAAGACTTTGGAGTGGCCTAGTCAGAGTCCTGACCTGAATCCGATTGAGATGCTGTGGCATGAGCTTAAAAAGGCGGTTCATGCTCGAAAACCCTCCAATGTGGCAGAATTACAACAATTCTGCAAAGTTGAGTGGGCCAAAATTCCTCCACAGGGCTGTAAAACACTGATTGCCAGTTATCGCAAACGATTGATTGCAGTTGTTGCTGCTAAGGGTGGCCCAAGCAGTTATTAGGTTTAGGGGGCAATCACTTTTTCACACAGGGCCATGTAGATTTGGATTTTTTCCCCTTAATAATAAACACCTTCATTCAAAAACTGCATTTTGTGTTTACTTGTGTTACCTTTGTCTAATATTAAAATTTGTTTGATGATCTGAAACATTTAAGTGTGACAACCGTAAAAAAAAAAAAAAAAAAATAAATCAGGAACGGGGCAAACACTTTTTCACACCATTGTATATTAGATCTCTGAATCTTATCCAACATCTTAAAATATTCCAAAATCTTTTCACAGTGTGGGAGAGTGCATTATTTGTTATCTAAACGAACCAGCTACCCCCAGGGAATACCATTGCCATGAAACGCAGCATGTGTTCTGAAACATGTACACTTCCAAGTAACCTCAGCAGAAATGTCAGGACAAAAGGCTTCCAAGCAGATCATTGCCCCAGGCGTTACGTTTTGTATGATGACTTGCCTTATTTCCATTACATTCTATCTTGCTGCCGTCTATTCTCCAGATAAACAATGGACACACACCCATTTGACCGCACTTACGTAATAAAAAGAAAATGATTCATAAGACCAGGCCAGCTTTTTTTCATTGCTCCATCATTTTATAACAGCTGGCAGTTGGCTAAAATTTGGTTGACTGTTACGGTCAGTGCTGCTTTTTACACACAAATGTGAAACTTAAGTACCTTTCCTAACTAACCAGTATATGCAAGAAACATGTCACAAGATATGCTTGAAGATGCCCTGATCCAGCTGTGTTGTCATCATAATTTGGCAAATGCCATGTAAAAATCTCTTAGTAACATGCACAGATATAGAAATTGGGCACTACTGTATACAAAGACATACAAAACAGGTGCTAATAAATAGCACACTTTACACTTCAGTCAGTGCATGGTACATAGGGGCAGCCCTCTTTGACTTTAAGTATGGACTTCACAAGTCAGTCGTGCCAAGGCTCTGCTGACTTCAGGAGCAAAAAACACACACTTTACAACCTGGAAGTACTTGTTTGGCAAGCCCCAAATCCAAGTTGGACTAAGAAAAGAAGTGCATCATAAAATCACAGAGCTCCTAGTACTTCTCATGCCTACAAATTCATCGTATTTATGTACAGAATGTCAGGGACATTGGAGAGCATGTGTTTATGTGTTTTCTAACTGCATGTAACCTACCAGTTGACAGCTGTCATATGAATAGATAATAAATGTTATTCCACTTGTCAGTTTTAGTGTTGTGACTGAGCAGTATAAAGAGATTACAGTCAGTAACGACACACTGGAAAGTTTGTGATGCGTTTAACAGCATTCATTCAAGTGCCCCGTTTCTCTGTCAAACTTCTTGTTCATAACTGTTCTGCTTTGGAAACAGTCAAAACAAAAATCAAACTCACCTAGCCATTACAAAGCTTTGCTTCAGTGCATAGAGTAGAGGTAATTTTCTACAGATGTTTTTGTTTAGAATTTATCATACTTGGCACACGCTTGTGTGACTATGGTGAGGAGTCCTGTAGTTTTACAGTGTTTTTCACATTGTTTGCAGCTTACACAGGACCCTACATGTTGCCACACCAGTGGAATATAAAACGTGAAAAGGATATAAAATGTGCCTGAACAGTTTGCCCATCTCACAGCGTGAAGTACCTCAGTTAATACTTTATATCTCAGACCGGCTTAATTTAAAGGCTTGTAGCTCTCCCAGACATTGTTGACAAGGCAGGCTGCTTTATATCTTTGCCTAGATACTATAAGCACAGTGCAGCAGCAGCTCAGCCTAGATAACTTCTGCCTGTTTCTCATTTATCTTTACTTCTTATGTAACCCAACCACGAGTTTTGTGTATTGGAAGAAAAGCTTTGGAAGAGTGCAAGTTTTCTCAGAGAATTGACTTCAAACCCAAAGACCATGTGCATTTAATTGACTCTGTTAAATAGCCTTAATAATGAATTTATCCCCCATTAACCTGCAGTACCAGGACACATAATCAGCTGTGGATCAGGTGTTAGCAGTATTGAAAGCATTACTGTTTACTTACTCCATATGACTAGACAACCAGGTTGTACCCAGCTGTTCGCCAAACACTGCGGGCAGTGAATTTCCTGATGAGTACTCCTCCAGACAGAGAGGAGGAACCAAATGATCAGATAAAATGCTGGGATAAGCAGTTGTTTCAGCAAGTGTTCTAGGCCAGCACCTCAGAGAGGAAATAATTATGGCACAATTAAGAACAATAATTCTGAATGAATTTGATTGAAGATGTAAAGTAATACAGATTGTGTGTATACCACAACAAAATAAAGGACTCTTAATATTGAGAATTTAGTCACAACAGAAAGTGAGTCATGTCATTGCTCATCTTTCTTGCTATCTTACTTATTTTTTAATGGCACGAAAAATAATTTAGTTGTTGCAAATAATTTGCCATTTTTATGCATGGGTTCTGTAAGCACCCATCTACCCATGCACAACAATGGCAAATTATTTGCATTTTTTTGACCAATTAACAAGTCAAATTAGATCATTTCCCACAAAAACCTGAACATACCAGGGTACCCTGGTAGAAAAACACTGCACTAATCCACAGTCAATATAACTCCCATCATTCTGGCTTATTTTGTTTTATTTTTGCTGTGATGCTACATTGAGCTGTTAGCCTTAGCTTGACTAGGTTGTCGAACAGACCCCCAGGTGTTAGTTTAACCTTCTATCTGGCTGCTTTTGATTTTATAAATTCTATTCACCCCCTACATGAAATCCTTATTCATCTTCCAACATTTGACCATATACGTGACTTTTAGATATTATTTTTGTTCGTGTCAGCTAGGCACTTTTGTCTGCCAAAGCATCTAGCTGACCTAGTTTGGGCCACTTATTCTCTCAGTGGTTCTGTGCTTATACTCCAGAGACCAGTCATATCCTGTCGACCACTGAAGCCACACACCCCTGTCCACCAGTGATGCTTTATTTCATTCATTCTTTTTACATCATTTGGCTCAGACTCACTAGCCACTTAAAATTAGCAATAGTGAAGTAAGAGGAAGGTCGGACTTCAGTGGTTCTCGGGAATTTAAAGAGCCATGCACTGAAACTGGCAGTTCTGAGTAAGGCTGCAAAAGAAGATTCACAGCTCTGGTGAAGTAATTAAATAATTAAAGAAAGTTTTACCAAAACATGTCAGACATTTCATTAAGACCTGTGGGAGATGTCAAGATGTTGAAAAAGGGCAGTCAGTGATCCGCTTTAATTTTACTGGACCTTGATATTGGCTAGTGTGGATGAATACAAATGCATAAATGTCTAATACGGCGTTCCCCAAACTTATTTTAATCCATGAAAAATAAATTTGCATGTTTTCAAAGGAGGAAAAAATGCACATTCATGAGGATGTAACAAATTTCAGGAACAGAGTTGCAAAATTCTGGCAAAGAGCACCACATTTGTACAGAACCCTGGAAAATTATGACAAAAAAGTTGCAAATTTCCATGTGGAAAAAAAGAATGTTTGAAAGTTGATTATTCTCTTATTTTTTTATATATTTGCATCTTTCCCTCCTTTCTCAGCTCAGTTTTTCCCTCTTTCATTACTTCAGTATTCCTACACTATCGTGTTATAATTCCATACAGTGGAACATAATGTTGCAGTGAAATGATAAGTATCAAACAGCTTGTGGTCCAGTGGTTAACACTGCTGCCTCACAGCAGGCAGGTCTGGAATTGAACTGTGGTTTGATCTCCCCCAATTACTCAGGAATGGCAATTTTCCGCCGATCCGCGGATTTCCGCCGATTTATTTTCAAATTGATCATTTCTGTGAATCGTCTAAATCCGTTGAGAAAATTTTAGGGGGGTAAGGTACCTTATTGTCACCGATTTTAGCGAAAATCAACACGATTACATAAGTGCTCGGCGCTTCCTCGGGTCAAGTCTCCCGTGATAACCCGGATGTTTTGTACTCAAGCTACTGCTGTATTGTTAACGACCCTGCGATTGGATAGTTGCAAACGATTGGACCAATCAAATGGCTCGTTGTATGCTTTGTCAAAAATTCATGGTGGCGTGTTTGTGTTGGAATTCTGAGCTTTCGGTATCGTTTTCAGCGGAATTATGAGATTTTTATCGAAGGATCAGGAGTCATCAGTGCTAGAAATAGACAAAAGTGTCAAAAATAAGTTCCGATGGAATTGGCTTGAGAGAAAAGTGACGGTAAAGGTGAAAATTGGCTCAAAGTTCGACGAGGTAACAGAAACACTCGGACAATTTCTGAAGAAACCAGACGTGGCCGGAAAAGCTTTTTGTGTGTATTGTAAAGACTTGATTAACTATGGATCAAAAGTGAAGAAACTCTTATAGAACTGTTAAATATGTTGGACTAAAGACAGTGAGACAACATTGAAGAAAAAGTAAGTTAACTTTTCATTAAATTTAATGATTTATCTAAGTCTAGTATTTCATTTTTTTTAATCATTTTTTTTTTCATTGTAAATTACTTCAGTTTTGCTGAAAACCTCATAGCTTCAGGCCCCCTGCCCCCCCCCCCCCCATAAGTCAATCAACCAAATTAGATTTCAGTTGAATTTCCTGTTGCCATCCCTGATTACTGGTCACTGAAAACGGCTTCAGTGACTGAGTGAAAAGAAAGCCTGTAGTATGTTGACACTTTGTGGCACATGAATTTATGAATGAATGAATTTATTTATTTGAATGAATGAATGAATGAATGAATGAATGAATTTATTTATTTCGGATAGTACATTACAGGTTAAAAGAAACTGTATAATATAACAACAAGGTCAAATTAGACAAAGACTCCTTCTACTATACAATTCCACGTGAGTTATCCGAAATGGGTGATGGCTGAAGCCGCAGCTTATATTGCCCACCCATATTCCATCCAAGAATTCAAAGGAGAAAAAGGAGAAAACAAGACAAGAGCGATTACAATTTAAAACAAGGCTAAGACAAAATATGACTGAGAGAAAAGAAAACTGAGCTAGTCTAAGTTAAGCGGTTACTATTCAAAAACAAATCTAAGACATAGTGTCACAGAGAAAAAAGAAAAACTAAGCTATAACACAACACAGGCTGGAAATGTCAATCCTTATGTGAGTTTACATGTCGTCTTGTAAATATGTTTGGAGTATTTCTTCCTTTAGTTTTTGTTTAAATTGTCCAAGCTTTGTACATGATTTTAATTCAGGTCCAAAATCGTTCCATAATCTGACACCTTGCACTGAAATACAGTGTTGCTTGGTAGTTGTTCTCACTGTAGGCTTTTGAAATATACATGTTCCTCTGAAGTGATATCGTTTCTCCCTTGTTTGGAACAACTTTTGGATATTTGCGGGCAGTGATAGATTCTTCACTTTGAACATTATTATTGCGGTTTTAAAGTCGATCAGATCTTTCAACTTGAGAGTTTTTTGTTTAAGAAAAAGTGGGTTTGTTGGTTCCCTGTAAGCTGCTTTGTTGATTATTCTAATAGCTCTCTTTTGAAGCATAAAGAGTGGATATATGTTTGTTTTATATGTATTTCCCCATACTTCATTACAATATGTCATGTATGGGAGTATTAATGAATGATACAAGGTGTATAGTGTGGGTTGATTCAGCAAATTTTTCACTCTGTGTAATATTGCAATTGATTTGGATACTTTACCTTTTATATAATTAATATGTGGCTTCCAACACAGTTTGTTATCAATTATTACTCCAAGGAATTTAGTTTCGGATACCCTTTCAATCTCTACACCATTTACACTGAGTTTGGGTACTGGGTAGTTGTGATGGTTGTTAAAGACTATAAATTTTGTCTTGCTTAAATTGAGCGTTAATTTGTTTGAATCAAACCACAGTTTCAGCTTTCCTAATTCCTTTCCGAGTGTATCCAGAAGTTGTTCCAAATTGTTTCCACTGCATAGCACAGGGGTGTCCAACCATGTGCCATGGAGAGCCAATACCCTGCAGGTTTTACCTCCAACCAGTGTCTTCAACAGCAGATTTCTGTGAACTTCTTCCCACTGATTGCTGATAAGTGAAAACACCTGCTGAAGAGACTGGGTAGAAGAGAAAACCTGCAGGGTCTTGGCTCTCCATGGCACATGGTTGGAGACCCCTGGCATAGCAGGTTAGTGTCATCAGCAAACAATATTAAGTCCATTTTTTCTGAAACTTTACATATATCATTTATATACATATTGAATAATAATGGTCCCAAAACTGAACCCTGTGGGACTCCACAGGTGACCTTCAGTAGCTCTGAGTTTTTGTTGTTAACACATACAAACTGATATCTATTCTTTAAGTAACTTCTTAACCAGGACAGTGCTACCCCTCTGATACCACAATTTTGTAGTTTCTTTAATAATAGATTGTGATCTACTGTATCAAATGCTTTTTTAAGATCCAGGAATACTCCAACTGAATACTCTTTATTTTCAATGGCTGTTGATATTTTTTCTGTAAATTCCATTAAGGCATATGCTGTTGTCCTTTTGTGTCTGAACCCATATTGCTGCTCACACAATAAATCATTCTTCAGTATGAAGTTGTCAATTCTCTCATAGAATATTTTTTCAAGTATCTTGGAAAATTGCGGTAATAGTGAAATTGGTCTGTAGTTGGAGAGTTCCCCTCTGTCGCCTGTCTTGTAAATCGGAATTACTTTAGCTATTTTCATTGCATTGGGAAATATACCTGATTGGAGAGACAGGTTACAGATATACGTCAGTGGTTTCACTATGCATTCGATAACAGTTTTGACTAGTAGCATATCAATACCATCGCAGTCAGTAGATGTTTTACTTTTGAACGATTTAACAATTTCAATGACCTCTCTTTCGTCTGTGTTCTTTATGAAGATGGTGTCTTTTACAGCAGTGTTATTGCATATTGAATCACCTGTTGGCACCGTAGTGGGTATTTCTCGGGCCAGTTTAGGTCCAATGTTAACAAAAAAATTATTAAATTCATCTGCAGGTGAAGCTATATTCACATTCGGAGTCGATTTATTATTTTTTGGAATGTTAGTTGGGTAGCTGGTATTTCTGCTTTTATTTCCAAGGATACTGTTGATTATTGTCCATGTATTTTTAATATTGTCTTTGTTTTTTTCCAGTTCTTTACTGTAATAGTCTCTTTTACTACATCTTATTATATATGTTAACTTATTTTTGTATGTTTTATACCGCTGCTCTGCTTCTTTTGTCCTTTTCTTTATGAAAGCTTTATATAATAAATTTTTCTTTTTACACGCCTTTTGTAGTCCTTTGGTTAGCCATGGTTTGTCAGTAAATTTGTGTTTAAGCTTTTTTTTAACTAATGGGCAGTTTTTTTCATAAAGAGTGGTTACAATGTTTGTAAATGTGTCATAGGCTTCATTTACATCTGATACATAGACTTCTGTCCAGTCTTGCTTCAGCAAGTCCTCTTTAAAAGAACTGATTGCGTTTGGTGATTTGTGTCTGAACGATTTTGAGATTTTTTCTGGGTTGGGCCCCGTGTAGCCATGGATAAGTGCAAAGATTGGCAAGTGGTCGCTTATATCATTTATCAATAATCCACTTTCTATTTTCTTATCGATAACATTGACAAACAGGTTGTCAATAAGTGTAGCAGAGTGAGCTGTGATTCTACTGGGATGTGTTATTGTGGGATATAGACTCATGCTGTACATAGAGTTCATGAACTCTGTAACTACATTTTGTTGATGTGGATTAAGTAGATCAATATTGAAATCTCCACAAATTGCTACCATTTTCTTACTAGTAATATTGTTGTACAGCTCGACTAATTTATCTCTGAATGTCTCAATGCAAGTTCCCGGCGTTCTGTATATGCAGCTTATGATTAGATTTTTTGTTTTGTCTAGGTCAATCTCAACAGTAACACATTCCAGAAGCCCTGGTAGTGCTGAGGACATTTCATTTACAAGCTTACATCTATATAGGTCATCAATATACAGTGCAACACCACCACATGGTTACTTATACCTGATTAAATCAATGTTCCCAGGTTTTATCAGGTAAATATAGTAAAAGCACAAATCTGACTTCAAAACTAATTATCTGATCTAATAAAGAATTCTCTAATTGGATAACTGTTAACATTTAATTTTAAGGATAATTAGATGTTTTATTTCTACTGATTAACTATCTCAGAACCATGCGCATGCAATCATCTTTACGTAATCCTGAAATAACTTTACTCCATTACTTCAATGATAGCTTTGTGATTTAGTAAAAGTCACTTATCGCCATTTTTTTGGTCGTGGAGTTTTGTCCTGCCTTGGTAAAGGTGTCGTTGCTGAGATGCAGCAAGTGTCGCTGGTCGTGCTTCCCTTTTTCCCTCAGTGGGGCCCTCACAGTTCCCCAAAACACGTGTCTGCTCCTCCTGCGCTCCTCCTCTCTCCTGTCACTCCTCGATCACAGTTTTGACCCAAGTCAGTCACACTGCTCGGTACTGTACTCGGTGAAGGATTTTAACGCGGTTGTATTCATTTTAGACAACTGTACAGAGACTTTTTTTTTTTTAATTTTACTGGAGCGCCCAGTCGTTGGCTTGGGAAGTCATGGAGATCTAGTGTCAGTTGTCCGGTGGACTAGAATAATTCTGCTTTATTTATTGGACCGGAACCACAGCCGAGATTCATTGCGGTGCTATTTTTCGTGGAACATTTTCTTAAAAAAAAAAAAAAAAACATCCGGAGACTGTTTCCTTCTCCTAATGCCAGAGCACATGGCTGTGGGAGGGAAGTAAAAGTTGTTGCCCGGACAGAGAACACCTGCCGCTCCGCACCGCCGACATGACCCTCGGCACAGTGGCTGGCTCCGACAACTCGTCGGCGGTCAGCTTCTGCTCCTGCTGCGGGGCCAAGATGATGCCCTACTTCAGCGACGACGCGGTGGTGTCGAAAAAAAATCAGATCAACCAACTGTAAGTCTGAGGAAGAAGTGGGACTGGAGAGTGGATGAACTAGAGTTTGACTAGGAGTAAATATTCAATCAGCGTGGAGGAATGAGACGGAGTGGAGAATGGTACTGTAATATCAGACTGGAAAGTTGAATTATGGATTTAATATGTACCTCATGGCTGGTCGGAATTGTAGTAAATCATTAAGCTGCAGAATTTTGAAATAGGTTTGCGCCATCAGGTTAAATGTATTTCGCAGTGATGTGACGATGTCTTACTCATCATCATAGTACTGTCTTTTTGACCTTACTGAGGCATAATCCTCAGCAAGTTGTGAATCATCGTTACCTGCTCCACAGGTCCAGACTGGCATTGAAGAGATGGGCATAATCACCTAGTTGGCATATCAAGAGAAAATCTGGGTCATGGATTTTTTTTTCCTACATGTTCTTATCCTTACATGCACTGTGTTGGAGTTAGATTTGTGTACTGCGAGTTTTTAAAGGTCCCATATTGTGTGTTTTTCAGAGATTACCTTTAGGTTTTATGTTCTCAAGGATGCATACAGTGCATCCGCAAAGTATTCACAGCACTTCACTTTTTCCACATTTTATGTTACAGCCTTATTCCTAAAGGGATTAAATTCACTTTTTTTTCTTCAAAATTCTACACACAACACCCATAATGACAATGTGGGGGGAAAAAAGTTTTTTTTTTTTAATTTTTGCAAATTTATTAAAAATAAAAAACTTATCCACCTTATTCCTAGAACCCAAGATGCCTTGCGTGAATTATGGTAGCAACTTCCGGTACTAGTTTAGAACGTATTGTCACTGAAACGGGACACTTTTCCTTGTTCAAAAACAATGACTTAAGCATCAAAAATGCAGGAACACAGCCTTTTGCACCTCAAAAACAGTAATATAATCATACCACATCCCATGACTATGGAGGGATGAGAAGATGACCTTAAAAAGTGGACAGTAGCTCCATTAGTTAGTTCTGCTGCTACCATGCTAATGCTGTAAACAAATAAAAGTTCTGAGATATATCAATGTTTCCACCGCAATAAAGTCGGCTGTGTTTTGTTAAAATATGTTGGACATAATCAGATTTACCTCAGAGCAGACGTAGAGTCTAGTCAGAGCCCGAAAGAACCACAACACCGTGCTTGGGCGTTTTAAATTCGGGGTAAAACGTCAGATCTATGACATTCATACAAGTGAAAACATACTTGGCTCTTGTCTTGGTGTCTGTCCTGTGTCTGTACCACCGATCACACCAACAATCTTTAGTTTTCAGTGCATGATCTATTCATTGCTGTTGAAGCCACAGATTTAACTGTGTTTATCTGTGAGGAGTCTCACACCACGAACAGCAACAAGTACTAGAACTATGCAAAAACATTAAAAAATACAAAAACTACAAGTGCTGAAATTAGCTGCCACTTGAGTGCAAAACACGTATATGGACTATACATTAAAATGAATTTGAAAAACTAACTCTTTAACTGCCCACATAGTATGGATGGGTCGCGTGCCCCCAATGGCACAGCGCAGCAACGGCACTGGTCAACTTATTGACGTCCCCCGGCTATACTGAGAATTTGGACTGATCTGTATTGATCTGACAGTTCAGAAAGTGGCAGACACGCGCCGGAGGAATCATGGCTGACATGGAATACGGCAAAGAAGAAGAAATCCTCATTATTCTTCTCCCTTTTTCCACTTTGAGCTGACACCAATGTCGATGCCGCCATGTTCGGTCATGGCCGCCGCCTTACTGACTGAAACTGCATGATACGGGAAAGATAGCCGCATAATACAAATGAAATTCACGTGGGATAATCTTAAGAGTTTGTAGATGTGGAAGCGGGTGTAAATGACCGAGCAAATGCGAAACAGTGACCACGTATAGTTTTAAAGACAAAGGAAATGTGGTGTTTACAGCTTCTCAAAAAAACTATATGAAAGGCGCAGTTTTCAGCTTAAGTAGTATTAATGAGCCCCTAATGTGATTGGGTTCAGTTTTTTCACATGTAAGGGCCCCTTTTATACCCCCTTTACACAGGGATAGATATCATTGAAAGATTTTTTGAGATCTGGCCAGTGTTTGATCTATCAGTGATCTTCAGTGATCTCCACAGTTGCCACAGTCTTCTCAAAGCTTTAACTCTGTCCAAAACGGACAACAATCTCTCAAATGATCTCAAACATCAACAATTAGCCCAATCTGTCAACGATCTCCATACTGTGTAAAGGAGCCCTTACACAGCACGGGGACTGAGAGATCAGAAATTGGCCTCATCTCTCAACAATCTCCTAAAGCCTAAAAAAAAAAAAGCCATTTCTGTGTAAATGTTTGGGAGATCCTTGTTTGTTTTGGACTGAGTCAAAACTTTGAGGAGACCATGTCAACCATGGAGGTCACGGAAGATCATTGAGAGATCTGGCCAATTTTTAACCTCTCAATGATCTCCGTCCCCGTGTAAAGGGGGTATAAGGAGGCAGTCAGGGTGCTATTTGTTTTGCTAACTGAAGGAGGAGCTTGTTGGTTTGTGACATCATAAAACCCCAGAAGTGAAATCAACTCATTTCTCTATGCGTTTCACTCAGTAAGTCCTGTGTATGTTTCTTTGTGAAGTAAGCATTTAAGATTAAAACTCACAAAACATTTTATACAATAAAGGACATTTAAGATGAAATTAAACTTTAAACATTTTTAAGCTAAAGATCACTCAAGAGAAGGAATAATATTTATTTTGTAAATTGATTAAAGTCTCAAGTCTTTAGCATTTTGTTTTTGCAGACAAGCATGCCATCAGGTTTTTAAAATATGTGATGTTAAGACTGCTAAGTCTTTTTTACCACAGTGACAGGCTGCACTAGAAATGCTTTGGCTAGCTTGATTAACATCTAATAAGATTGCATAAACACACCAAGACAGAAAACTGAATGTAAATGTACTGTCTTAACTAAGAATGAATGCAGAAGAAGTTGTTGAGATCACAGATACAGACTGTTGGTCTGTGACCCTGTCTGTTATCTCTCTGGGTCTGCAGACATCAAAGCAAAGTGAGGCAAATACTTCTTTTTGCCTGTGAGAAGTAAAAGGATTTAGATAAAGTTGGACATTAAATTAATCACCCTTTATTGTCATTCAACCATACAACCAATCATGTACAGTAGAACGAAATTGTGCTTTATCCTATCAACAGTGTAAATCACACACACCCCATAGTAGAATCAGAAGTGCCGCTGCCATGCAAGGCACCGCCACAGATTTCCCTCCTCCATTCCATTATTGCTGAGCACCAAGCTGGACGGCAGGAAGTTCCACTTTTATATGGTCTTCGGCATGACCCGGGCAGGATTTGAACCCCTGCCTCCCGGGTGTGGGGCGGATGCCCTACCAACTGAGCCACCACTCCGGTAACATGTGATGTAGACAAATCTGCTCTTCAGGACTGATCAAAGATGAGTCTCTTTCAGTGTTTGCAAATCCATGTGGAGCTGGATCAGTTAAACTGAGCAAAATCAGGGAAGGACAAAAAAATCTATGCAGAAATTACTGCAGGTAGGCAGAAATCTGAAATCTGCATAGCCAGCCTTTCAAGAAATCAGATGTGTATCTAATGTATATTATGTTGTGTATTTGTTCATGTAGTATTGGAAGCTGTGTTAGAATTTATCCATTGTTGTTTTCAGGGGTATTGGAGGACAGTATGTATCCTAACTGCATTTTTTTCCCACCTCTTTCACACATAAATGGGTGGTAAGGCTCTTGACCAAACTGAACATTTAGCCTTTATGAGAGCTCCACTCATTCTTGGTTATTGGGCAGATATGACTCCAGGAACACACTGTGTACTGGCAAGTCGCGTGTCTAGTAAATAACAGCAGATGTGGGAATCGTCTGACTTCCTGGCTTTGTCGGGGAAGAATGGCACGAAGCTAGTTAATTGTTTTTACCGCCACTCCTTTGTTTTGCTCAGGATGAGACGGATATTGACAACCACTGTGTTTACATGCATTTTGTCATATTTAACGCCTGTCTATTGTCTGTCTGTTTACATGCGGGATGGTAATATTTAACCAGGGTTTTTACAAGCCTTGAAGACTGTCTCTAGAGTTATCTGTAGCTAAATGTTATCTGGAGCACTGTTGTTATCCCATCGGTCTTAGAAATGCTGGCGAACCAGCTCCTCTTCTATATCTGCTTGTCTGTGTATCATATAAAGCAAACAGATAAGTCTGAAACATGATGGACTGAAGTGTCTGGTTGAGTAGTTGTGGTTGAGAATCCAAAGGCTAAATGGGGATACGGACAACTGGATATAGGTAGCTAATTATGCCAATTACACTAAAATAAATTCATTTTATTACCTTTCAAGCCTTTTAAAGCGACCACCATTAAAATGTTAGATTCCCTCCTGGAGTTTGGCATAACTGTAAGTTAAAATCTCTCTTGGAATAAAGCTGTTTGCTTTGTTTTGGTGCTTGGACCATAGCTTGTACATTAGATTACTTAAGAAAGCAGAAGTTGTACTCTCTCACAAACCTATAGAAAGCAGTGGGTATTAAAGTAAGTGGTGTCAAATTTAGGAAACAAAAGACTGTTTAATTTGACCTGGATTCTTGTCTTTTCGTTCTCGCTGCTGATCTTCTCTGCAACTTTAGCTCCTATCTGCCATTTTTTTTTAATGTTTTCAATCTTTGACAACAATCATTTTGGAATTGAGGTGCTTCTGAGAATTTTCAGTGACTAAACTTTAGACGAGTGAGACCGGCGTAGTGTGAGATTCCTCAGAAAGATTCAAAGGAGGATGTTGAGTTATGTGGGCCACGAGGACTCTCTACAAATCTTAACTCTCTGTATTCAGTTGTTCACTTTTTTTTTTCCTCTTTGTAACGGAAAGACTCTCTGTGTGCCTGTGGTCAACATGGCCCGATGCACACCCATGGACACCACAAGCCACAGTTTAACTCCTTGTCTTTCTCGTGGTCTTTCTGTCTCCAGTACAAACCTGTGTGGCCTCAGCAGGACCTGCTGTCCATAGCACAGATCCTATATTTATCCCACTCTCCTCCTGAAAGTGACTAATATGGGCAGAGGCTGAAGGAGGGGTCACCCAGTTATCTGCCCACTATGTGGAGTGGTCCTTACATAGTGATGATTGTGCCTGTGACTGTTGCCCTAACAAGTACCTGCTGCTTCACTTCAGCCCAAAGCTCGGGTGGCTTTGTGCCAAA
This sequence comes from Pholidichthys leucotaenia, assembly GCA_020510985.1. NCBI lineage: Eukaryota > Metazoa > Chordata > Actinopteri > Cichliformes > Pholidichthyidae > Pholidichthys > Pholidichthys leucotaenia. The sequence continues at coordinate 129,395,827 of CM035847.1, read as the reverse complement.
AGATGACCCATCCCACTCTCTGCTATACACTGTGAATGAGCGTTTTTAATATCCCACCCTTCAGAGCCTTTTCCTCATTTGCAGACTCTGTGGAGTCAAATGTTGTTGAACTTGTTGCCCTCTTTGTGTCTCGTTGCTTAGCTTTACTTGAAATATTCTCGCGAGAACCCAACTCTGAGATTCACATGGCGTACTTCATTTGGGATTATTATTCCAACACCCCTCTACTGTTTCATGGTGCCACACTGATTTGAAATTTAAATTCCAGAAAATAATTTCAGAATGGGGTTTACTGCCACGTAACGTTGGCACAATACAAGTAATTTGTTGTGGTGAGTAGGGACAACATTATTGCGCAAAAGATAGTCAGGCTGTACCCAAATATTCGACTGTTAAAAGATTCGTTGGTCACTTTGGTTTTCAGTTTCAAATTTGGTATTCTGATATTCACCCTTTTTTACCCTCTGACTGCTTGAGTTTAATAATCTAATAAGTTACAGATTTACCAAATTTACCCCCCAAAAAAGAGAAAAAAAATCACAAATTCACAAGAAAAAAAGGAGCTACTTGACAGTAGTTTTGAAATTGACCAAAAATGTGTCAAATTTAAATAAATTCATATGCAGTATATAAGAAAAGGAATCAACTTTCCATGACAAAAATTGCAAAAGTATGCAGGGAGTAAAATGCTAAATTTACCATAGAAACTGGACATTTTGGGGAAAAATACAAGGAAGAACATTGTGTATTTATGCGAAAAATGTAGGACGTTTAATTGGAAAAATGGTCTCAGATTCACAAGAAAAGCTTCAAATTTATGACAAAAGTTGCAAATTTACATAAAAAGTTCAAAATTGTAAAAAAAAAAAAAAAAAAAAAATCACACTTCTGAAACAACATGGTCAAATGAGGAGGAAGGACTACCGAATATTCAGCTAGTCAGTCTGTATTGATCCTGAATATTCAAAGTCCAAAAACTGGTGTTCATTATGGCCCTGAAAGATATTTTGTGCAGAAATATGCTGTAATTTTCTGCTTTACAATAATGCAAGTAGAGTAAGTTTGCAGCTATTATTTGACATATTTACCGGATGATAGATTGACTGGATGTTGGTGAAGGGTACCTCATGTTGCTACAGTATAGCACAGCATTCATGTTGGGGATCTCCTTTACTTACTCTTCTTTCGGCTGCTCCCTGTTCGGGGTCATCACAGTGGATCTTCTGTTATCATGATGATCCGAATATGTGATTTGGCAAGGATTTTACACTGGATAAACTTCCTGATGCAACCCTCCCCATTTACCCAGGCTTGGGACCGGCTTAAGGGGTACTTGCTGGCTGGGTAATCGACTCTTCTTCCCCCATTCTGTATTATGCCGATCACCAATCTAGAAGGCAGGAAGCACAATTTTTACATGGTCTTTGGTATGATCTGGCTGGGATGTGAACCTTCAACCTCCTGGCAGTGAGGCAGATGCTCTACCACTAGGTCACCACTCTGGTATATGGCTTTAAGTCTGGGCAATATAGCCTAAGAATAAAATCACTAATTTTTTCATGCCGCGTTCATTTTCAATTTTGATCGACCGTTTTGGTTGAAGACAAGATATTATTTGAAATAATTTGTTTTCAAAACAAATATGAATTCACACATTTCTGATGAATAAAGTGCCAACTTAACTTTTTTAACATTTAAAAGTGGGGGAGGGGGTCAGAGCTTGAAGTTGCTATATTTGTGAATGGGGGGGAAAATGATTTTCACATCATTCATTTTTTGACATTGTTGAAACAAAAAGCAATTGAATTTTGATTTGAAATCAGTTTATTGCCCAGGTCTACATAGCATATTTCTTTCTTTACTGATAGGCTGAGCCCCGTATCATTGCCACAGCAGCCTGCACTCAGACCTGAATGTCAAACCTCTGCAGAGAAGCTTCTCTGTGTACGAAGTCAGCCGTGCTCTATTGAGTACAGTGTATCAGTAGCTGAGACTTTTAAAGGACTACTGTATTTTTAGAAAGTGCATTTGCGTGCCCCCTCCCCTCCCCAACCACCAGGCTTGTGTTTCTCCCTCTGTGTGTCTGCATGCAACTGTACAAGTGCATGTTTGCATACATGTGAATGACCTTCCACACGAGTTTCTCAGGGAGAGTGGCAGCGTAGCATTACATGATATTGTACAGTAGCACTGCTGTACATGGTCATCCCAAGTGTCTGTGTGAGTGGGACATGACACAGCAGGACCTGGGGAGACTGACGGAAATGAGAAGTAGGGCAAAATGCTGAAAAAGAGGAAATGACAGAGGAGAGAGTGAGAGGAAACAGCTGGGTCAGGGGTGGTGGGGTTATGGGAAATGAGACGAGCAGCGTTTCTTCTCTCTCTCTCTGTCTCCTGATTATATCTGTGGTCTCAGCAAAACTAAGGACATTGGGATGACTGGAAGGATGGAGGGATGACGTTACAGACGGAGGGATGACAGGAAGCCTATATGGGAGACAGCACCACATCTTTCTTTTTTTTTTTTTTAGTGTGAAACTGTAGAATTTGATGAACTGGAAGTTGGGTGCATTGAGTGTAGTGTCTGTGCTGCCAAGAGGGGCAGATTAGCCAACATTGTGGTTCACCTCACAGTAAGCATCTCAGCCAAATGTTTGTGTGATTTCAAAAGCTACACCTGCCTTTGATGCTTTAACCCACTGTTGAGCTTCTGTGTGTGTGTGTGTGTGTGTGTGTGTGAGAGAGAGAGAGAGTGAGGTCCCTGTCTTAGCTTCTTCCCCTTGAGGGGATGAAACCACCCTTATTTTTAGCGGAACGAGTTGGCCAACTCCCTGATTATGTGTATTCTCACACACCCAGCTTGTTCCATCTTGTCGTGAACAACCCATACTCAGCTTAAAGTAAGATTTTAAATGATTCGCATATTAACAAATGTAAGTACTAGTGTTAGCTGTAAAATATTAAAGATAAACAAACCAGTATGAGTAAATGCAAATAGAAATCTATGCTGCCCAGCAAAAAGTTTCACACTTTTTTTGCATCATTTCCAGTAATCTTGTGCAATATCACATCTTTTTCCACCCAAAGTTGCATTAATTTTGTTCGCCAGATCTTGCATTAATGTTGATGATGGTATGTTCGTAGGGCTGGGCAAATTGACCCTAAATCAGCATCATGCTTTATTGACACTTTGCAGGTTGGTTTTCATTTTTTTTCTTTCCTCCTTTTTTGTCTCTTATAGTTCATTGACAAGGCTCGTAATTAAGCAGTATTACACAATAATGCAGTATCATATCACTATGCTATGTAGTTAATGAGCATAATAGGATAGACCTATTCTCATTTCACACACAATTTAAACATTGTCCAGTGCTGAAGTCAGTGGGTTTACATACCGTGTGTGTCATGTGATTCCCGACAGCATCCTTAGCTTGTCTATTATGGTCGTCCATCCCGGCAGGAAAAAAATACTGAGATGATACAGGTTATCATACTGAGATGATACAGGTTATGATACGGGCAGCACGGTGGTGCAGTGGTTAGCACTGTTGCCTTACAGCTACAGGGTTCCTGGTTCGAATCCCCAGGTTGGCAGGGGTTGGGACCTTTCTGTGTGGAGTTTGCATGTTCTCCCTGTGCTGCGTGGATTTACTCCGGGGGCTCCGGTTTCCTCCCACAATCCAAAGACATGTATGTTAGGTTAATTGGCTGTTCTAAATTGTCCCTAGATATCTGTTTCCTATAGGCACTTAGAATAGAGGGTTAGTATTAGTGAAAGTGCTTTGAGTGGTCTTTGTGACTAGAAAAGCGCTATATAAGTGCAGGTTAGTTAGGTACAGTGGATATAAAAAGTCTACACATCCCTGCTCAAATGCCAGGTTTTTGTGATGTAAAAAAATGAGACCAAAATAAATCATTATAAAACTTTATCCATTAACCCCTTGCACTCCGGTCAATTTCCCTAAAAACGCCAAAAAATAACGTGCCCAAAGTAAATCAAAAGCTGTTCTTCAACCCTTTGCAGCATCTTCATGGGGTTGGTCTCATTTAAAAGAAAACACTTTGAATTTTTTGGCAAAACAGTCATAATCTCTCTAAGTGCTCCTGCCACTGAGTAACAGTCATCTAAACATACTGAACTTGAAGAAAATAAATTTCGCCTGGGTGTTTTTTTGGATACAAATGCTTGCAAATAACACACAGCTTCAGATCCGGGCTGGAAAATGCAACAGAAATGTAGAACCAAGTGTTATCCAGCTGAGGTCAAAATTTTGTAACAATACCACAAAAAATGAATATATTACACAGCTTTGTTCTCAGGTAGTTCCCAGGCGTTTTTGAACTGTGCCAAATTGTGCCAAATGGCACAGTTTGGAAAAACGTCTGTAACTTTTGAATGATTCAATATAGAAGCTTCATCTTGGGCTCTAATGAAAGGTGACACTCAGGGCTGTGTGTGTGTGTGGGGGGGGGGGGTTGTCCCCCCCCTTGCTACAGAGGACGGACATCGCCCGTTGCGCAGCAGTCCGTCATGTGGCGATGACACACAGCTGTAATTTACCGATCGGTCAAAAGTCATTTTTGATTACAATTTTCAGGGATAAAGAATAATTTAGCTTATAACACTTACCTCTTCACAGCAGCAGCGTAGCTGGCGAACTTCTCTTCCTCATTGTCAGACGAACGCGACACTGGTCCGCTTGTTATGGACTCGTGGTTCTGGTCTCACGACCCGGTCAAAACATAATTCCATTATTGCGTTTTTGCGCTTCCATGATTGCGGTTTTGGCGAACGATTTTTCAAAACAAATAACAGTAGTAATTAAAAAAGACTGGCGAACACGTGTGTGTCACCCAGCCTTCGTCGTCGGCTTCCGTCGGTCTATGATGACCATGGAAGAGAATCCTCAACGTCTGTTCTGCTGGAATAAAAAAAAAAAAAGCACCGCCTGTGGCTGAACAGGCCGATGCGCGAATGGCAGTCCCTGTCACACAGGTCGCACTTGTGGGTGGTCTCCGTGCTGCTGGGTCTGTGGCGGTTCTTCCTGCGGGTCCTTTTTTCATCTGCTGCAGCAGTCAGTCTCTCTTCACCCAGCCTTACACAAAACAGCTTTCGAACTTCTGTGCTTCAATTGGCTCGCTGCATTCGCAGCGTTGGTAGGCAGGTCCTTCTTGCTAGGTTTTCAGTCATTGGTTCTTCAAGGTTTCAGAAACCCAATTCAAGGCTCTTATTAGTCGAATGAGAGGTCAATCATATCTAATCTGTTTGCGGCTGTGTCTGTAGTGGAAGAACGGAAATGCAGCTTTTTTTTTTTCAGTGCGCTCTAGGACGCAGCGCTCTCGTGCGCCCTCGTGCGCTCTAGGACGCAGAGACATGCCCGCCCGCGGTACACAGAAGTGCAACAGGTTAATGTGACCTATAACTTGTATAACCCTATTGAAAAACAAACTGAAATCTTTTAAGGGGAAAAAAAAAAAAAAAAAACTTACAATAACCTGTTTGCATATATATATACTGTGTATATATATATATATATATATATATATATATATATATATATATATATGTATATGTGTGTGTGTGTGTACACCCTTAAACTAATACGTTGTTGCAACACCTTTGGATTTTATTACAGCACTCAGTCTTTTTGGGTAGGAGTCTATCAGCATGGCACATCTTGATGTTGCAATATTTGCCCACTCTTCTGTGCAAAAATGCTCCAAATCTGTCAGATTGCTAGGACATCTCCTGTGCACAGCCCTCTTCAGATCACCCCACAGATGTTTGATCGGATTCAGGTCTGGACTCTGGCTGGGCCATTCCAAAACCTTAATCTTCTTCTGGTGAAGCCATTCTTTTGTTGATTTAGATGTGTGCTTTGGGTCATTGTTGTGCTGAAAGATGAAGTTCCTCTTCATCTTCATCCTTCTAGCAGAAGCCTGAAGATTTTGTGCCAACACTGACTGGTATTTGGAACTGTTCATAATTCCCTCCCCTTGACTAAGGCCCCAGTTCCAGCTGAAGAAAAACAGCCCCAAAGCATGATGCTGCTATCACCATGCTTCACTGTAGGTATGGTGTTCTTTGGGTGATGAGCAGTGTTGTGTTTGTGCCAAATATACCTTTTGGAATTATGACCAAAAAGTTTAATCTTGGTTTCATCAGACCATAACACATTTTCCCACATGCGTTTGGGAGATTTCAAATGTGTTTCTGCAAAATGTAGCCAGACTTGGATGTTTTTCTTCGTAAGATAAGGCTTCCGTCTTGCCACCCTAGATGAGAGATTGTTGTCACATGTACTAAACAGCCAGTACTTGCCAGAAATTCCTGCAGCTTCTTCAATGTTGTTGTCAGCCTCTTGGCAGCCTCCCTGACAAGTTTTCTTCTCGTCTTTTCATCAGTTTTGGAGGGATGTCCAGTTCTTGGTAATATCATTGTTGTTCCATATTTTATCCATTTGATGATGACTGTCGATCCCAGCCCCTGACCAACAGTGATCTGTGTGGAGTTTGCATGTTCTCCCCGTGTCTGCGTGGGCTTACTCTGGGATTTCTCCGGTTTCCTCCCACATGCCAAAAACATGCAAGTTAGGTTAATTGGCATCAAACTGGGGATTCTAAATTGTCCTTAGGTATGACTGTGAGAGTGAGTGGTTGTCTGTCTCTCTGTGTTGGCCCTGCGGTGGACTGGCGATCTGTCCAGGGTGTACCCTGCCTCTCGCCCAAAGATGCTGGGATAGGCTCCAGTCCCCCCGCAACCCGAAAAGGATTAAGCAAAAGAAGATTGATGGATGGATGTCTTCACTGTGTTCCATGGTATATTTAATGCCTTGGAAATTCTTTTATACCCTTGTCCTGACTGATACCTTTGAACAATGAGATCCCTCTGATGCTTTGGAAGCTCTCTGTGGACCATGGCTTGTGCTGTAAGATGTGACTACAAAAATGTCAGGAAGAGCCTACTAGAACAGCTGAACTTTATTTGGGGTTAATCAGAGGCACTTTAAATGGTGGCAGGTGTGTGCTGACTCCCATTTAACATGAGTTTGAATGTGATTGGTTAATTCTGAACACAGCCACATCCCCAGGTATAACAGGGTGTGCATATTTATGCAAACAGGTTAATTGTAAGTTTTTATTTTTTATCTTTCCCCTTAAAAGATTTCAGTTTGTTTTTCAATTGGGTTGTACAGGTTATAGGTCACATTAATGGTGGAAAAAGTTTTGAAATGATTTATCTTGGTCTCATTTTTTTACATCTCAAAAATCTGGCATTTGAACAGGGGTGTGTAGACTTTTAATATCCACTGTAGCTATCAGAGACTAACAACAACTTAGGTTCAGACATCTACGCGTTACTTTCCAAGCACTTTACTCACTTTTTCTTGGCATCTTCAGGTGAAATAAAGAGTCAGTCATCACATACTATGTGGATGGAGACCACATTTTTTTTGTTACAAACCGTTTTACTTTTTCTGGAGTGCTTTCTTTCTTCCAAACAACACTAAAAGTATGTTGCTTCCAGAGTGCTGACGTATGTGCCTGTGCACGTTAACTCCATGGGCACATCTTAAAGAGGGAGTACATGCAAAGCTTCCTATGCACACGCACACAACAAGAAGAGGGAAAAACCGAAAAAATCCAAAATGAACAAAATATGGTCGGTTTGCACCTCAAAATTCGGTTTTTGGTTCTGTTCGGTTAATCACCCAGCCCTAATAGATCAGCATTGTCCTTCAAGGTTTTAATGTGTTGGAAAGTTCTTGACCCAGTTTTAGTTTCAACAATCTCCTTAGCTGTTTGTTTGCTAGGTGCAAACCAATAGTGTGACTCTCCTTGGAAAAAAAAGTAACCTTTTTTTTTTATCTTTTTCTTTTTATCAAGCAGTCATATCTGAAGACATAAGCCATGAGCTATGTCTTCAGACATGGTTGCTTATACCCCCTTTACACAGAGGTGGAGATCATTGGGAGATCTGGCCAATTTTTGTTCTATCAATGATGTTTAGTGATCTCCACAGTTTCCACGGTGTCCTCAAAGTTTTGCCCCATCCAAAACACACAAGGATCTCCCAAACTATTGTTAAAACACTGTCAAACTCAAAAACTAATGATATCTACAATATGAGCACCTCCTTTCTCAAAATGCACAGCAAAATATTAATCAAACCACTGACTCATCTCATTAATCTCTCCATTAGGTCTAGTACATTTCCATCTGGCTGGAAAAAAGCTGTCGTCATACCAGTTCATAAATCAGGCAGTAAAGACGATATATGCAATTACCGCCCAATCTCTATTTTACCAGTCCTATCTAAGGTTCTTGAAAAAGTTGTAGCTACACAGCTGATAGACTACTTACAAGACAGTCAACTTCTTCATCCACATCAATTTGGTTTTAGACCAGGATACTCAACAGAAACAGCAAATTGTTGCCTTATTGAAAACGTCAAACAGTCCTTGGACAGGGGTAATGTGGTAGGAGCTGTTTTTCTAGATCTCAAAAAGGCTTTCGATACTGTAAACCACAGTTTGCTTTTATCCAAAATGGTATCTTTTAACTTCTCCCCAAATACATTAGAATGGTTTGCATCTTATCTCCAGAATAGAGAACAGTGTGTAAAAGTTCACCAGGATAAATCCTCATTTTTAAACAACCGCATGGGTATCCCACAAGGGTCCATTCTTGGTCCTTTACTTTTCAGCATTTTTATTAATGACTTGCCGTTACACTGCTCAGCTGCAACATGCCAACTTTATGCAGATGATGCAGTTATTTACACAGCTGCCAAGACTCCAGCACAGGCTGCAGATGTACTGTCTACAAGTATGGTTGATGTCCAAGAGTGGCTCCTCAAGAACCATCTATTGCTGAACCTTCAGAAAACAGTCTCAATGTGCTTTTCAATCAAAAAATGTAACCTGCAACATTTTAAAGTTAATATACATGATCATGACATCAGTTTAGCTACAGAATTCAAATACCTTGGCATTGTACTAGATCCTCAACTCAAATTTAATCTTCATATAAAGAAAATTTCAAAAACAGTAAAAAAAAATCTGAACTGCTTTAAATTAATTAGATATTACATACCTTACGAAGCAGCTGCACTGTATATGCATTCTATGGTTTTTTCTCATATATCATACTGTTTGACAGTCTGGGCTCAAGCAGCCCCTTCCACAATAAGACATATAGGTTCATTATATAATCAAACCCTAAAAATCTTGGACAAAAAGCCCATTAGGTGGCATCACTGTAATGTTTTAAAAAATACAACCTATTGAGTTTTGAGAGCTTCATTGACCTCTGTCTTCTGAAATTAACGTTCAAATGTTTCCATAAATCAGCACCCGAGCCACTTGCTGGTTTCGTCCAAAGACAGGACAGCAGCAGAGCCACCAGGAGTTCTGTTAACAATAACTGTAAAATATTCCACCGCAGAACCACATTTGGACAAACAGCTTTCTCTATAAAGGGCAGTCACATCTGGAACACAATGCCAAATGAAATGAAAATAATAACGGACTTTAAAACATTCACTAAAAATGTTAAAAACTGGCTGAAAAATAAACAAGAATGTACTCATGTATGAATTAATTGTCTGCAAAGTGAGAGTGAATGAAGGGAAGGAATAAATGTGTTTGTTTATAGTGAGTGACGGAGGGAGGAAGGCCTGAAATAGGCAAATGTGAGTTATGTTATATGTGTTAAATGTGAGTCAGGCTGTTATATTTGTGTATTTATAATATTTATAATATTTATGTTAAATGTGAGTCAGGCTGTTATATTTGTGTATTTATAATATTTATAATATTTATAATTGTGTATTTATAATTTTTCTGCATTGATGTATGTGGTTATTGTGTTTATTTTTTATCTTGATTCTTTTTTCTAAAGCCCATCCAGGGACAAGAGTTGCAAATTAGCTAATAGCTATACACTCTATGTGCAACACATCAGATTGATTGTCTTTGATTAATTGTCTATGTTTATTGCACTGTCCCTGTCAAATAAACTAATCTACTACTACTAAACGACCCCAAAGATCAAAAATTGGCCCAATCTCTCAAAGATCTCTGTGCTGTGTAAAGGGGCCCTTAATAAATGTGAAGCTACTCTCTGCATCAGTTAGTGTTAAGTATCTTAGTGTGACATTGGTCACTGCTGTAATTTTCCAGTAGAAGGCTCTAGTTGGTCGTGTATTTTAAATACAACCCATGTTTCCCATGGTATCAGTACACACACCTCTTCTCAAAAGGATGCATCGCTGCTAGCATTACTTAGACTAATTTTTTTTTCAAAACTTGCAAAATAATAAAGCTGAAATGTTTTTGTTGAGGTGATTGATTATACCTTGGTCTGCTAAAGTTATTTCACATGGAATTATGACTGCATTCTGTGAAGAAGTTTGTTGCTTTATAAAAATGCTTTTTGTTCCTTTCAGATTCTTGCAGTCACTGAATAAAAGCATCATTGTCTGCTGTCCAAGTGGTGCACCTTAGTATCATTACGATAACATTTACTGATACTGTATTTTTTTTTTTACACTGTTGTATGCCCTTGCAGAACCAGGTCTTCCATCTAGTGTCCCGTGTGACTTGGCTTAGAGTTCCACTGTGGGAATCTGAACAAAAACCATCCCAGTCACTCACTCATGCAAACACACCACATGGTTTGGTATCCAGCTCCAACGCTGACCTCGGGTTATTCTGCGTCTTCCTCCTCGATGCAATGACCTCAGTCACAGTTAATAAGATTTAATGTTTCAGAGGGGAACAAAACTCTTGAGTGCTGTCTGCTGGCCTGCTCTTATCGCTGCTTAAACATTATGTAGGAGGGGACTTGCTCTGGTTTTCCTCTCAGACCCCTGGTCCCCCCCAGAGCCCCCCATCCCTCTCTACTGGCAGCTGCTAGTCTGAATAACTTTGTGTGTGTGTGTGTGTGTGTGTAATCCAGCTGTGTGGAGGAGCAGAGAACATTGTGTTCTGAGTTCACATTGGGCCTTGGATGTTGTTTTGCATGCAAGAGCCAGTCAGCTCTGATTTGGGGAGCCTGTGGACCAGCGGCCATCTGAATGGAGCAATTGTGACAAAGGCATAAGCTCATGACAGCACTCGCCTGTTCCCCATCTCATCCTGCACTTACGAGGGGTTGATGTCAGTGTGTACATGGGAGTGATTTCAAAAGCAGTTATGCAGGTCACGCTGAAAAATAACAATCATGATTAGATAGCTAAATTTGAATTTAACTTTGTCTTTCAGCTGTCTCTTCATGTCTCATTTCTCTTCCCTTGCAGTATCAGCGAGAGCTTCCTCACTGTCAAAGGTGCAGCCCTCTTCCTTCCCCGGGGTAAAAGCCCCACGCCAAACTCTGCACCTCGTATCAGCCAACGCAGGAACAAGCACGCAGGTAAAAACTTGTACTTCCAGTACCCACACAAATGACAGCTGTGCTATCTCCCACACATTCTCGCTGCCCCCACCGACTCTTAGCCCTGGAAATGAACTCCACAGAAAAACTCTAGATTAAATACCAAGCTGTGTTTTCATACCGACATTCCTCTGCAGCATCATGGGTAACGCTGATGAAACTGTTTCACAACGTAGATAGGCTCAGTGGGGGTGAGATTTTTTGATATTTAGGAATAATTGTCAAGTCACTTGAGGATAAAGAAGGATATTTTGATGCAAAATGAGCCAAAGATTACTAAAAGGAATTCTTTGTATTGTTTGGTTAGATGTCAGCCAGCTAATACAGAACCATGGTTTTGTCTCGTCATTGTCGTTCCTGCTGTTCTTGTTCAGGTGACCTCCAGAAGCATCTCCAGACCATGTTCACTGTGCTGCGCCCAGAAGACACCATCCGACTGGTTAGTCACCAACACGCGCACAATGCTAGACATCAGTGTCAAGATGGCACTGTGATCAGCTCTCCTCACAGGTCTGAGGGCAACTAAAGAATCCACGTTTTCATCCTGGGTTGGATTTAAAACGGCAAACAAAAATTGGGCAGGGAAACACTTGACGTTTTCTTGTGTCTGCGTAAACCTCACAACAACTTAAAATTCCAGTTTGTGTGTTAAAAGTGTGAACGCTTGTGCACTGAGGGGCTATTTTCAGGTGTTAGAATGCTCACCCAAGAAAGACGACGCAGAACTGGTTTCACCGTCAGTCTCCTTGCTTTCTTTCAGGCTGTACGTCTGGAGAGTGCCTACCCTCAGGTGACCCGCTACATGGTGGTGGTCTCCACCAACGGCCGACAAGACACGGAGGAGAGCATCGTCCTCGGCATGGACTTTGTCTCCTCTGATAGGTCAGTAAGCTGCTGTATGCTGTTGCAGTGTTGCTTGAGAGAATACATTCCTGCATCTCAGTAATAAATGTTTTTATACTTAAAAAAAGTAATGACTCATCATATCAGGGTGGCATTAGCAAGTCCATATGAGCATATCTGGCTTTGTGCTCTAATCCCGTACTGTCCAGCTATTTAAAAGTCATCTCTGTCTTCGATCTCTGCTGCCAGTTGCTGTTCGGTGGGTCTGGTTCTACCTCTGTGGAGTGACACTCTGATCCACTTGGATGGAGACGGGTAAGTCACCACACCTGCTCGCTCCTACAGCTCCCTGGGGTGTCTTACTGTCTTCCCAGTGTCTGTGTAGTTTTTTTTTTTAATCTAACTTATGGTGTAAGTTATATGCTATCCCAACTCATCGCCCGCCTCTCTCTGTGCGTCCCCAGCGGCTTCAGCGTATCGACCGTAAACAGGGTTCACGTCTTCAAGCCAGTTTCTGTCCAGGCCATGTGGTGAGAAGATGCATAGTTGTCCCCCTTTTGACCACCAGCTTTTTATCAGTTTTTTTAAATCTTCTTTTCCTTTTTTACCTATAAACTTTCTGCTTACTACTTTCTTCTTTATCTCTTTGACTTACAAGCCACGACTACCTCTGTATCTTTAGTTTGTTGTTGCACTCTTACTTTGTACTTCCTCTGACCTCCTCATGTCAGTTTTGTGGTGTTTTGGCTCCTTGTAGTCGTAATCCTTCAGTTCTTCTATGCCTTCATCATTCAACCACCTTCCTCTCTACACACTTATTATCAGTTGCATAACCCCAAAATCTTAATGCTGTGAGTTTTTGTTTTTTTTTTTTTTATTTACTCCCCCTTGAGACAGTTGCTGAAGTGTGAATCTTGTTCCTCTTTAACTGTGCGCCCTCAGGTCAGCCCTCCAGTCGCTGCACAAAGCTTGCGAGGTGGCTCGCTGCCATAACTACTACCCAGGCAGCCTGTTCCTGACCTGGGTCAGCTACTACCAGAGCAGGATCTCCTCCAACCAGTTCTGTGTCAACGAATGGAACGCCATGCAGGATGTCGAGTCACACCGTGCCAATTCGCCTGTCCTTTTCACAGACCTGTGAGTACAGCACAGAGGTGATCACATGGGGCGGAAAGTTTTGGCATGGTTTCCTTCAGTGTGCCAAAGGGTTGTGCGGCAAGAATTACACTGGTCAAAACTGGTTCCAAATCACTGAGTATCAGCAATAAACAGCAAAATTAAGAGAAGCCTGTAAATTTACAACAACAAAAAAAAAAATGCTTGTTCATAATAAACATGTAAATTTGCTAGGAAAAAAAAAGCCTCAAATTTACAAGAAAAGCTACAAATTTATGAAAAAGTTTATAAGAAAAAACACTGATAGTGACACAGTTTACTGAAGGAGAAAAAAATGACTGTGGAGCATCTGAATATTCACTTTGGATTTGCTCCCAAATATTGGAAGCCACAAAACTGGTATTTAGGACAGCGATGTTGTCACGTGGTCCAGCAAAATGCCTGAAAATATCTGAAATTCAACTTCCTTGTATTGGCAAAGATATATAGGAATCACCCCTCCGTGGATCACCACTTTGTCATGGTGGAGGGGTTTGCGTGCCCTAGTGATCCCAGGAAGCTATGTTGTTGGGGGCAACTTGTCCCTAGAGTCTCCCAAGACAAAGTGGTCCTGGGTGAAGGGCTAAACTAAGGGTGGTCCAGTAGATCCCTATGACAAAAGTTGCATCAAGGACCCAGTGTACCCACAGCAGCCACGTGCGTGCGCCCCTCCAGTAGGATCACCACCTGTAGAAGGGATCGTGGTGCTGTGTGAACTGGGCACCAGTCTGGGGTTCCCTGTTAGGACTGTCCATAACCCCGCACCCATGGATAAGCGGTAGAAGACGGATGGATGGATTGACATGCGAATCAATTTAATGAGCACACATGGACCTCTATTTTGAAACTGCTCATTAATTTGCCATAAATTCCTTTGAATATTGTTTTGATATTTGCTGTCGATTTGTGTACATTTTTTGTGTTCTTTCATTTTTTAAAGTCACAGTAATGGATTAAGTATTCCATTCTGAAATTACAATGAAAAAATATTCTTTGAGAGAAACGGATAGGAATGTCCTGGTGTTTTAGTTGACGTGCGTGTGCGTGTGTGTACTTTGACTACACAGTCAGAGAAAGCCTGAGGAGTTTCACAGTAGCTGCCTATATGCAACACACACACAAAAACCTTAAACGCTACGGTCACATCTTCAGAACTGCCAAACATCTCCTCTTCATAAGCTGAGAATGTCGCTTCATCTTGAAAGCGAAGCGTCGCCTGCTGTCTGACTATAAATCCCTGGACTCTGGGTTGACGCATCATGCAGTCTCTGAAGACTAGACACAACACACAAATCTCGGCAGGCACAGCCGACTCATTCAAACTTGCACAAATACATGCACACACTTGGTAATGTGTGATACTGTGCTGTCAATGAATCCATATGGCAGCATAAAAAGTACAAGGAATGACCTGGATGCTGGATTTATGTCTTAACTGATTCCAGGGAAATTCCCTTTCCTGTTGTTTGGTCACATGCTCTGCTACCTATTTCCAGTGTGTGTGTCTCTCGCTCTCTCTCACATTCACTCACTCTCTCACACACACACTTTGGAGGTCCTCGAGTTTCAAAAATAGCCAAGGCTTTGGCTGGCTTGGTTTACTTTTGTGAAGCCGGAATGCAGACAGACACATAGGTAGGCAGAGGAGGATGGATAGAAGCAGGTGGCCATCGGAGAGGAGGAAGAGGTGGTGGTGGTGGTGGACGGGGTTAAGAGGGTACGCACCTGATGCCTCTGTATTAAAGGACCAGAGACTGGGCAGGAAGAATGCAACTAAAAACTTGACGGTTACTGAACACTTAACACTCTTTAGAGGTGTGCTTGCCCTTGAGTATTTCCCGTACAGGGAGGCTGTCACAGCAACGTGAGCGGCCAGTGTTTGTTTTCATAGCAGCTTATTTCCTTGTACTAACACTGAGAGTGTAAGAGATAGCACGCGGTGGTTAAACATTGACATTTTTTCATATCGGTCTGATTTATGGGGCTACTGTAAAGTCCCGTTGGTTTATCGTCTATCAGCAGTTCAAGGAAGTTGAAGAAATTTCCCAGCCTTTTATTTACTCACTGGCACCATTCTTTGTCATCATGTGCTTTTTTTGTTTTCTGCCCCACTAGCCGTTACTCAATTCTGTCTGCAGGCAAGTCGAGGCTTGCTGTGTGGTAAAAGTATAACTAAACTTTGTCTTCAAGGGAGAAAAGCTTCACTTTTGCTCAGCCTGGCGAATATACTCCCTTGAGCCCAGTGGTGAGATAAATAAGCCCAGTGATTCCAAAGCAGATGAGTCTTTAAAGTGAACAGTTTTGCACCTGTGGCCATTGCACTGACCCACAAAGATATGCTGATGAATCATTTGGAAGCAAAATGAGAGAAAATTAGGCAGCATATCAAGATAAAGCCAGCAGACTGACTGAACTCCTTTCTCCAAAGAGGCAGTTATGCAACTCGTTGGTATGATCGGCGTGACGTCCAAAAAAGGCTGAATGTGCCCCCCAGCAGCGTGGTTAGAAACCGAGCCAGGCACAACAACAGGCATATTCTGCTAGGGGACTTTGTGTGTTGCCGATGGGCCACGCTCTCTCATTTTCTGTTCTCTCTCCAGTTTCTCAGAATCAGACAAAGTAGCAATTCTCCTGCCGAAACAAGCAAACTCATTGATACCAGCGTGAAAACGAATCAATGAACAGAACGCAGGGGTTGTTAATTTTGATCATGAAGGTGGTTCTTTGTGTCCAAAAATGTCTTTTTGCTTACAGAAAAAAAAATGTTTCCAAGGTTTATTTTTAAAAAGGAAGTTTTCTCTGTGTGTGTGTGTGTGTGTGTGTGTGTGTGTGTGTGTGTGTGTGTGTGTGTGTGTGTGTCTGTGTGTGTGTGTGTGTGTAGGCCCACTGAGAGGGAGCGCACAGAGAGACTGATCAAGACACGTCTCAGAGAGATCATGATGCAAAAAGACCTGGAGAATGTCACCTGCAAGGAGGTGAGAGGGACTGCAAATCCAGCTTTAAAACGTTCCATTGTAAACTTCAGGTTACAGAGAGCCTAACCCAGGATGTGCGCTGACTCCGGATGCAGTGCGCTGCAGATGCAGTGCGCTGCAGATGCAGTGCGGATGGCCCCTTGCGTTCATCCCTGCCAGCTCCGTTTGTGTTTTGCAGCGGCATGGACGAGAACAGAGTTTGAAATACAAGATCACGCGAGAATTATACAAAATAACGCGAGATCTCGAGAAAGACCTGAGCGTGACTGAGATGAACCTATTGTGATCACATGACAACAAGAAGGAAGTGTGATGGTAGCGGCTCCCCACCTGGATTTTTGGGCTCTAAATAAAATGTAAGTAGCCTGTTAATTTTAATTCTGTGAGGCGTTTGCATGTTAAATCAGGTTTTTACCTTCTCTGACGCAGTGGTGGAGGAGGAGACCTCAGAAAATAACGGACGATCCTTAAATCATTTTTAATAAAACAGCTATTAAATATCGCGGGATTTCCTTGCAGATTGGATCTGGCATCTGTCAAAAACAGACTTTTTGCGTTTCGTTCACAAACCGAATCTGACCAGTCAGATTTGTTCCGCAGTGGTCCGGACCAGGTGGGGATTAGAAAATGGACAAGAATGGGGAACTGTTTGCTGCGGTGGGCGGATCGCAGCTGTAACGCACTGCATCCGGAGCCGGTGTAAATCCAGGGTAAGCCACGCCCCTGCTACTTCCACATATTGGATTTTAAATCGGGGAAAAATCTCCATTGAAGTGAATGGCAAGAGAGAAATTCTTTTGATCCCAATCGAATTTTGCCACAAGCTACACATATGCTTGTCAGTTTAAGGAGAACTTTATTTATATCGCACTTTTCACAGATAAAGATCACAAAGTGCTTTAACAATAAAAATACAGAGTAATATAAAACAAGGAAATGAGATAACAGCAATTTAAGCATAAAAGAAACATTAAAACATATGATTAAAATGATAAAATAATGGAATAAATAAAAAGCAGGCCACCAGTCAGTTAAAAGTTCACCTAAATAAGCTTTCACAAAAACTAAATATTACTCTTTTATTATATGACAACTAAAAACTTTAATTACGTGGAAAATTATCTTTTAAGTTGACAAATGCATGTGTAACTCGTGGCAAAATTTGATGGGGATCAAAAGATAATTTTCTCTCTTGCCATTCACTTCAGTGGAGATTTTTTCCAATTTAAGGTCCCATATGTGGAAGTAGAGGGGGCGTGGCTTATACATGGAGTACGTCACACTGCTGGATGTAAAGATAAAATCATTAGCAGTTATGTCACTCTTCTGTATCGCTGTTGTCTTCTTGCAGATCCGAACAGAGTTGGAGATGCAGATGGTGTGTAACCTGAGGGAGTTTAAAGAGTTCATCGACAACGAGATGATCCTCATCCTGGGACAGATGGACAGCCCCACAGAGATATTCGATCACGTCTATCTGGTAAGAACCAAGAGGTCTGGTTTACGCTGTTGCCTCTCTCGTTTGTGCTGATCAGACCTGTGTTGTCTTCAGGGGTCTGAGTGGAACGCCTCCAACCTCGAGGAGCTGCAGAACAGCGGGTGAGAGACTTCAGTACGGCTGTGTCAGCCACACGTGTTCAAAAGAGAGGAAGTCAGTGAAGGAATTTTGCTTAATTAAACACAGCCACTGCTGCGAGTTATTGTGGGCAGGGCGTAACATTAGCATCTAGCCACCGGCCAAGGACGAGTTGCAGTAAGCCTGTGGCATTTATCTAAAAGAATGCTTGATAAAGCCCCAGTTTATTAGAAAAATATGAGAGACTTGAGAGAGGAAAAAGCCCTACAAAAATTGCAAGAAAAAAAGATTACTATAAGGAAGTCACAAATTCATTAAAAATGACAAAAAAGGTACAAATTTACAAGTAAAACATTAAATGTAGAACAAAATATATGGAACTTTTTTCTTGTAAATTTTTTACTTGATTTTTTGCTAATTTGTGCCTTTTTTCTTGCATTTTTTTTTCATAAATTTGCAACTGGCTTATAGTAAAAATTGGTGACTTTTACTGTATTTTCATCAAATGCAAGAGACAAACTTAAGAGAAAAACCTTTAAATTATGCAGCAATATATCCACAAATTTATGGCAAAAAGAATGAAAATTTATTTTAAAAGTTGTCATCTTTTACTATAGGTGAGTCACAAATATATGAAAGTAACACATTTACAAAATAAAGTGGCAAAAATACCTGATTTACACACAAGCATTGACTGATTTTACAAAAGTTGCATTTTTTTTCTTGTAAATTTGTGACTATTTTTTTGCAAATTTGAGCCTTTTTTCTTTTTGTATTTTTCTAAATGTTTTTTGCTTGGAGCAAAAATTTGTTTTACTGTACTTTTACTGTAAGCAAGAGGCAAACTTAAGGGGAAAAAGCAAGAATAAAGTTGCCAATTTCTGATAAAAAGAATGCAAATTTACAGTAAAAAAAAAAAAACACGTTTTTTGCTATAAGCAAGTCACAAATTTATGAAATAAAAGCAAGAAAAGGAGATTTAGAAAAAGTTTTTTTATTGCCTTTGTACAGAGCATGAAGTTTAGAGCCATTTTTAACTTTCATGTCAGAGCTGCAAGATTATTCATGTACGTCACATGCCTTTACCTTATTATGCCTCTTGTCTCTTTCTACTTTAGGGTGCGCTACATCCTAAATGTGACCAGGGAAATCGATAACTTTTTCCCTGGTGTGTTCGAATACCACAACATCCGGGTGTATGATGAGGAGGCCACCAACCTGCTGGAGTACTGGAACGACACCTACAAGTTCATCTCCAAAGCCAAGTAGGCCTCTAGACTCAGACGCAGCTCAGGTTCCCCTCGGTTTCTCCATCTGGTTTCTGTCAGTTAATATCTCACCGATTTGTGTCTTTAGGAAAGCTGGTGCCAAGTGTCTGGTTCACTGCAAGATGGGTGTGAGCCGTTCTGCCTCCACGGTGATAGCCTACGCTATGAAGGAGTATGGCTGGAGCCTGGACACCGCCTTCGACTATGTGAAAGAGAAGCGAGCTGTCACCAAACCAAACCCCTCCTTCATGAAGCAGCTGGAGGAGTATCAGGGAATTCTGCTGGCCAGGTGTGCCTTCGAGTACAATCAGAAATACGTCTTTACTCCTGGTGGAAATTGATGAATTTTGATTCTATTTTTTTTTTTCTTCTCCACAGCAAACAAAGACACAATAAGCTGTGGCGCTCCCACTCTGACAGCGACCTGTCGGATCGGCCCGACTCGAAGCCTCCGTCTCCCCGCTTGGGCCGCTCAGACTCCCACAACAACAACGCCTCCTCCCCCTCGTTGGATCACTTCCTGAATGTGGCCATGCTGCAGGCGCTTGGCACAGAACTCAAGGACCCTGCCAATTCAAGCGAAGCACCCACACTCTCCAACGGGGTGTGTGACTCCCCGGCTCAGGAGGAGGTGGGATCAGATTGCAAAAATCCCCTCCTGCCTTCCCTCCCCACTGCCCAAGCAGCAACCGTAGTCCCCGAGGAGAAACGGGACAGTCCGCCAAGCGTAGCCATCACCGTGCCTGTGGCTCTGCCGCACCCCCCGCCTTTGCTCCACGTCCTACCTCCAACCCCCGAGCTCCAGCGGGCTCACCAGGGTCCTCACACACATCTGTCCGTCTCTGCGCCCAAGTCCAAATCAGAGGAGTTGTTCCTGAACCTGCACAGCAGGAGCAGCTCAGAGGAAGTCTCCCCCCTCACTTCAGGATCCAGCGACTCAGACATGGTTAACCAGTCCCTGTCTGATGTAACCAGTGGTAACCTCACCCCCCTCAGCCCTCTGACTCCCCCTGCTCTACCCACAGGTCCTTCTGTTCCTCTAAACAGCGACGACGACAACAACAACCCCCCCAGTGAGTCGGACAGAGGCGGCACCTTTGACGGCCGCGGCGAGGCAGACGGGTCATCCAACCACGGTATAGACGAGAGCATCGACTTCTTCAGCGCCAGGGAGAAGTTCCTGGGCCTGGCCCATGACTCCCAAACCAGGATGCCGTCGGAACAGGCACAGCAAAGGACCACTGTGTGGAACGACGGAGAAACAGCGGTCAGTGATGACGACGGGGAACAGGCGAATGACGCAAGCCAGGTAAATGAGCTGCTTCATCGCATGAGTTTACATTAGCAGGCAGGATTTATTGTTTTGACTTTAAATATTAATCACATTGCCTTAAAAGTCTGTTCACTTTAGGGCTGTTGTACAAGAAGTTTCTACCCTCTATTCATTCTAGCAACTAAACATTATTTGTAGTTTGATTACTGTGCATTTTCACTCGGACAGCTTCTAAAAATTTCTTTGGTACTGTTTGCTGCTTCCATTTTCACAGTAAAATCCTGTCAGTCACAATAGTTTGGCCTGCAAAATGAAAGTTATGTTTATCACTGTGTTTTACATAAATACGGTTCTTTCAGCTCTTTAATCTGTCCTGTTTGCCATACTAATGAAACTGGAACTCAGGATGCAAATGGCTGAGCTCGTAAATCAGTGTTACTGTTGGTGACACCTGCTGGAGGATGAGAGAATAGTTAAGCCATCAGCCCAGAAGTGTTGTTTTCAGTTTGTAATGTTGTGAATCAGTTTTTATTAACAATATCACGAGTAAAGTTTTTAGTCGTCATTTGCATTAAACTGAAGCCTGTGGCCAGACTAACATGTTTTTCTCTCTTTGTGTCTCAGCCGTCTCTGCAGTCTAAAGGCAGCCCTGACCAAACCCATCACCATGACAACGGAGTATCAGTCCGCCATATCGTTACTGAGATTGAAGCCATATGCAATCCTGCCTGCGCTCTTCCCACTCCATCATCATCCCCCTCCTCCCACAGCCTGCAGCTCATCCAGCTGGAACATCAAGACGAGATGGAGTGTCCTGAAATCGCGCACGACTCTTCACCTCCACCCTCACACCCTCTGTCTCCCTCCACATTGCCACGCGACTGGCCGGTGGGCTCAGTGCGGCGGGCCACCAAGCAGCTAGAACTGAAGCTGAAGCAGGACTTGGAGACGGCGGCGACCCAGCGCTCTCCGCAGCATTCCCCTGGCACTGAACACGCTCCCATCAGGCTGTCCTCACCCTCCACCCAGCACCCTACAGATCAGAGCGTCACTCAGGGAGAGAGCATGGTGATTTCTTCTACATCCAAAGATGGACAGGAGTATACAGGGTTGCGCACAGAGCTACACACTCTGGAATCCTCAGGCACAGACAAACTCTCAGAACCGCCATGCTTCTCTAACTCGGATATCAGCCAAATCTCTGGTGCTATACCTGTCATTGAGCACACATCTGTAGACGGTCACATGGTAACGTCATCACTGTCCACTTTTACTCACTTTGTAGACTCATCTCAACATACCTCAGCCCCGTCTCAGAGTTGGAGCCTGCTCCACAGCCAAAGCCCATCTGCCCGCTCTGACCAAGTGACTGTGGGTGGGGTGACTGTGCAGGAGTCAGACACAGATCACACGCTTGACTGCAGGTCGGCGGGCCGGCAGGGAGACTGCGGCTCCGGCTGTGAGGCCCAGAGCAGGCTGGCCCGTGGCAGCCAGGAGCTGGAGAGGATTCAGCAGACACTGAGAGAGCTGCAGGCTTTCCTTCATGACGGCGTCAGCCTGGAGACGACCAACAAACGCGCACAAGAACTGGGGCAGCCTCAGGAGACAAAGGATGCTATGGACACAGAGCCAGGGTATAATGAAGAGACCCGCTCAGAGGAGAACCCTGGAGGCCTGGAAGTAGGGCAGCCGCTCCCACAGAGACACAAGGGCAGGGTTTTCGTGCAGCCAGTGGCGTGGCACAGAGCCATGGAGCTGGAGGCTCGGCTCCGACAGGCTGGCCTCACCCCTCCCTCCCTCATGAAGAGGTCGGCCTCCTTAGCTAAACTGGACTGTCTGGAGCTCTCAACGAATGACCTCAGCAGCTTAGACCTGACAACACACACCAGGACATCATCCTCACCACCATCACCATCATCATCATCACACTCCCAGGACTTTTCCTCCTTGTCCCCGTCTCACCCAGACGACATCTGGAAGAAGCAGAAAGTGCTGACTCAGAACATTTGTGTTGATAAAATAGGTCCATCCTATGCTGACACCTCCCCGTCTCTCCACCTCCCCACCTCTACCAAAGGGGATGCAGGTGAGAGGGAGGAACCGGATAGCATCGGTGGCAGCGTGGCCTCTACGTCCCGTCAGCAGGGCAGAGGACACTCATCAAGACGTTCTCGCAAGTCATCTGCCGACAGGAAGCAGCGGCCTGTCGCTCTGCTATACAACACCATGTGACCTCAGTGGACTGGACACTACTGGAACTGTGCGCGCACGTGAAAGAGGCTGCATGATGTGTATGAGTGTGCAGCAGGTTAATTGTGTAATATAGTGTGTAAGGGATGAATGATGAGCATATGTCTGCATGTGAACCACTGGACGTGTCTGTTTCAACTGGAGTTCAGGTTTGTCTGTACAGTAACTTAATATGAATGTCCAAACCAAGAGTGAATTGGTGCACATGCACTCTGTTATGTCAATGTTTTTTTTCTTTTTAAGTGTGTGACCCTCGCTGCCTGTTCAGGCTTTATCAGACGACAACCAGAGGGGCTTTTTTTTTTCCCTAAACATGCACTTTACTGTTTGGATGAATTTTATTTAAAATCTGTTTCTTACCCCGGGGAGGATTGTTTTGCACTGTTTTCAGTAGGCTTGTTTCTGTGGTTTTGTTTTCAGAGCCAACAGATGTCTTTATCCAGATTTTGATTAAACCAGGACAAAGCTGAGTTTTTTAAAATTATTTCAGTGCTTAAATAAATATGTTTTTGACTGCAGTGGCTTTTGAATAATTTTTGTTTCCAAGTTATGGTGAAGAAATGTGACTTTTTTTGCCAATATGCTGCCACCTACTGACCAATTGTTGACATGAACTGAAAGGTGTGTAAAATGCAATGAAAATCTGTAGTGAGCTGTAGACATGGGATTTCAAGCAAACCCCCATTCC
This sequence comes from Pholidichthys leucotaenia, assembly GCA_020510985.1. NCBI lineage: Eukaryota > Metazoa > Chordata > Actinopteri > Cichliformes > Pholidichthyidae > Pholidichthys > Pholidichthys leucotaenia. Next base: position 129,372,363 of record CM035847.1, on the reverse strand, counting down.
CGTAATGTTAACAAGTGTAAAATGACCCTAAATCTTCAAGCGAAACATTAAGACATTATCTGTCATTTTTTGAATAAGTGACTGTTCCTTTGAACGTGTCTGTCCCTTCCTGAGGGAAATGAATTCCTTCATTTCAGTTCAGTGCCACTTATTTCAGGCTGACATTTTGCCTACCGTTTCATGTGGGTAATTAAGCGCTCAGATGTAGGCCACTGGGGCCCCGCTGTGAGAGACGCAAACCAGACGGGCTGGCATTAAAGGATTCTACCGGGCTTAAAATCTATGCTGGAGATCAGTGAGACATCAAAACTCCCCTGCTCCACTATCTTATAACCACACAGTCAGGCAGGTTTAGGGGAGTGAAAAAGAGCCCCCCACCCCCCAAGTTAAAGTTAGTGTGGAATAAAACACTACCACTAGGCCACCGGAGTGGTACAGCACCCACCCCTCAGGTCATGGGGCCGGGTCATACCAAAGACCATATAAAAATGGCACTTCCCACCCTCTAGCTTGGTGCTCAGCATAATGGAATGGGGGGGGGGGGGGGAATTGTAACCCACGGGCAACAATCTGGCAAGTTTGCATTGATTGATATCAGTGTTCATCAATTTGCACCGTCCTTAAAAACGGCAAAAAAAAAAAAATAAAACATCACGTGGGACTGTTTCTTGGTTTAGACTTGCATCCTGACACCAACGCCTCTTTACAAATTCACTCGTCACACTTGCAGCTGGGCCAAAATGTGTTGCAGCTCTTTGCTAAATCATCTTAATGTTGCCTATTGTCTCTGTGCCCTGAGTGATGTTTCTTGGAGAGTTTACAGTGTCCAAGCTGCCCCCACCTCCCTTTCAAGCCTAAAATAACTCCCGGCACACCCTCGGCCAGGGGATCCTGGGTTCGATCCCAGCCCCCGACCAACAGTGATCTGTGTGGAGTTTGCATGTTCTCCCCGTGTCTGCGTGGGTTTACTCCGGGATTTCTCCGGTTTCCTCCCACATGCCAAAAAACATGCAAGTTAGGTTAATTGGCATCAAACTGGGGATTCCAAATTGTCCTTAGGTATGACTGTGAGAGTGAATGGTTGTCTGTCTCTCTGCGATGGACTGGCCATCTGTCCAGGGTGTGCCCTGCCTCTCGCCCAAAGATGCTGGGATAGGCTCCAGCCCCCCCCCCCCCCCCCCCCCGCGACCCGAAAAGGATTAAGCGGAAGAAGATGGATGGATGACCCCCCCCCCCCAGATGTAGCCGAGGAGCTGGGAATCTGTGTCATAGTGAAAGATGATACGAGGTGGCAGCTGCTAAAAACAGATCGGCTCTTTCCAGAGCTGACGGACGCCGCTGCTGCAGCAGCCCCCGCAAATGAATCGCCTTTGTCACCAACCTTCCGCTGGAGAGAACCGGAACACTTGAGTTGGAAAGGAAATCTGCTGAAATTCACTGAGAGGTTGAGGGATTTGGCACATTTGGAAGCTGCCCTGTAATTTAAAAACAGATTTGGGGTGGGGGAGTGGGGGAGAAAACCACACTTGTACTTCACTGTCCAAAAGATTTCTTTATTTGAGTTAATTTCTCAGCATACACCAGAAAACATTTTTTTAAAAAGTTTTTTTTTTTTTAAAAAAGCAGTCAACTGGGCAAGCTAAATGAAGAACTGCAGAGGTGCTATCTTCAGTTTGTGCTGATTTTAGTGTGAAAATCTCACCCTTTACAACAAAACATTTCCCTCTGTGTTACAATTATAAGACATTCATTTGTTTGGGTCATTTTTACTTTTTTTTTTTTTATCGTGTTACTTTTATGGTGCAATTTTATTATTTTTTTAAAATGCTGTTCTATATCGTCTACAGTGATTCTTCCGGGGCGCTCATCCCCTCATATTGATTGCAGGTCTCCAAGCAATGGCTCAAGTTGGCGCGACTGTAGACCCGTGCTGAAATAATCGTACATGCACGGTGCGCCGTGACTACGCGCAAAACCTCACTGGCTCATGTTAAGGTGAGCAGATTCAAATTTACAGAGTATCTCCTCTCTGGCGCACGTGTACAAACCGTGGGCGGTTGTTGTTTCTACCATCACGCCAACCTGCCACAGCCTACCTCGGTCTGCACGCGCTACACCTGCTGGCAGCTGCGTCCAACCCGGGCTCCTGCCGGTGAAAACGTCAGGCTAAAAACTAGAGCAGGCCCCAGTTCACTTTGTGCTCAAATTCTGCATCCGTTAACAGTCGTATACAGTATGTGATCCATCCAATACAGTACATCTGGATTTTGTGAAGGAAAAAAAAAAAAAAGGGGGAAACCAACCAGATTGTTTTTGAAAACTTTCATCCAAAAATCAGGAAGTCAGGTGTCTTTTTTTGGGGGGGGGGGGGCATTCATCTTAACATGGTGTTCTCCCTGTTCCTTTCACACACATTTACAGGTGAGACTGAAAATGACGCCCTCAGTGGCAAGAGAACTCAGCGTGTGTTACAGTAGGAATTTGGGCTGTTTTGAAGGACAGGTGAGGTTTTTTTTTTTCTATCCCTGTGCATTGAGCTGGTATTGAAACACACACACACACACACACACCTGCAAACAAACCATTCATCCCAGTAGCATTCTCCACTTGTATTGGGTGTGTTGTTGGTTGTAAACTGGCACTGGTCAGTAACGCACCACGTGGCACCAGGTGCAGGACACCGCCGTCCGCGTCTGGCTGCGTGAGGCCGGACGGCTGCGGGACCAGTATGGCTTCGCAGGAAAGGACAGGCTAAGGAGATGGGAGAGGAGACGCTTGTTGAGTGTGAAACCGCTAAGGTGGCGTGAGCCGTCATTCCCAGCCACCCTCAGTGTGCTTGAAGTTTTGCCCCTTTTTTTTTCCTCCCACGGATCGTCGGTGCCGGCCCTTCCCCGTACGCCGCCCCAGCCCACCCACCCTCTGTTCATTTGTCCATGAGTGACAGCTGAATGATGCGCTGAAGCTCCTCCTCTTCCCGCTGCTGTCGGAGCGCCGCCTCCTCCTGCTCCCGGGCCGAGATCTCCATGGCGATGCGCAGCTGCTCGTCGTAGCTGCAGGCGGCCGGCTGCTTCTTGGAGGGGGTGGAGCAGCGGCTGGTTGGTGGATGGGGTTTGTGCTGCGGGGTCCTGGGAAGACAGTGATGACAGGGAAACCGATGAATGCTTAATGCTGCAAATCAAAGATCTCATGCACATTTTCACGGGATCAATTTTGAAAAGCCCCCATTGTGCTTTTAGGGCACTGTGGCGATACCAAAGGACAGGGCGCTCCACCCAGTGCTTGGGGTTGGTGGGGGAGGAGGTAGTTCGAGATGGTAGCGGGGCAAGAGGCGAGAGGTGCCAGCTTAAGACGCCAGAGCGCTAGGTGGGATGAAGTCGAATAAAGATGCGCCTTTCACCCTCGCTGTGCCGGGTTCACACCTGAGGACGCAGGGGTGCGATTGTATTGCACTAAGCCTTCTGTGGCGTGTATGTTGATGTGTGTTCATGCTTGGTAACCTGTAAGTTAATGTGTCTACACTGGGTGCCAGAGGCGGGAAGAAAATGTATAAAGGAGTTCGCTTTGGCACTCACAGTTAATCTGTTCTGTGTTGGAGGAGAATAAAGTTCTGTGTCGTCAGCTCGCTGCCTCGTCCGATTCCACCCTCCACAGCGGTGACCCTGAGACGTGAACTGGAAGACGAGACTGAGCGCCACCACGGAGACACTCCCGCCGGAGGCTCCCGCCGCTGCACGCGCCGTTGCAGTCAGACTCCCGGACTTTTGAAAGTTTAAAAACTTTTTTCACATCGTCATTATGGGGTGTTGTGTGTAGAATTTTGAGGGGAAAAACGAATTTAATCCCTTGTGGAATAAGGCTGTAACATAACAAAATGTGGAAAAAGTGAAGCGCTGTGAATACTTTCTGGATCCACTGTATATGTAAACAGGTTACTGTAAGTTTTTTATTTTTCCACTTAAAAGACTTCAGCTTGTTTTTCAATTGGGTTGTACAGGTTATAGGTCACATTAACGGTGGAAAAAGTTTTGAAATGATTTATCTTGGTCTCATTTTTTACGTCACAAAAACCTGGCATTTTGAACAGGGGTGTGTAGACTTTTTATATCCACTGTAAATTTATTTTTCCTAAGATATTGTCACAGAGTTCAGACTGTCCTTTGCAATTTATTGACTGTTTTTTTTTTAAAGATAACATTTATTAGGTGTTATCTGATATTAATGTCCAGACTGCATCTAATGATTGCTCTAAATTTTAATCAATTACATTAATGCTGCTGTTTGGTGTTAAAATTAACACAATGACCTTTCTGCTGTTAATGATCTGTTGCCGATATATAAATATTACAGCTTGACATCCTCTATTATTTTCACTAAAATAGAGATAAATATGAATTTATATGCTTAATAAATAACAAAATGCATATGTATATAAAAAAATACCCCCTTAACTTCAGCTATATGAGTGTAGTCTTATAACTTTAACATCTTGAACCTTAAACACTTGCTGAAATACCACGGAACAGAGTAAGCTGAATTTATTAAGGCACACTGGTTTTGTATCATATCGGCAGATACTCAAATTTAATTAAAAAAATATCTTATTAGGCGTTTAAAAAAAAAGTGTATTGTCACATCCCTAGTTCTGAGCAGAGCTCCTTGCCAGTGTGTAAAATGGCAAGGCAGTAATTAAATCCTGCAGTGTTTTGACCAAAGCACGTCACAGACATTTCATTAACACCTCTGGGAGCCGTGCCAACGTGTGGAAAAAGTATAATGTGGCCTGGCTGAATTTTCAACGTCCTCAAGCGCACAATGACGTTTTAAAGTCCACAAACGGTTCCTGCGTTGGTTTACAGCACACCACGATAAGCTGTCTATGAACGAAACCGATCACTAATAAAGGTTTGATTATTGCAGCAAAACAGAAATTAACACGAGGATAAACCTTTGGAGAAAGAAAAAATATGGCTTCATCGTGATGGTAGTTTTTGAAAAGCAGCGTAAAGGTTGACCCACTTTAGCCCGTTCAGGATCGCTCGTCTAACGAGGAAAAAACACAACCTTTAAAAAAAATGATGTTCTAGAGGACTGTTCGGTAAAATTTTAACATTTATCAACATTTTAAAAAGTCAAAAAATGTTTTTGTAGACCGCATTGAAGGACACCACTTCAACTTTTAACGTTATCTTGTTTGTATGCGATCTTCATGGTTTTAGAGCAGCAGACAAGCTGTGCAGTTAAGCCTCTTGTTGATGGTCTAGAACAGGGGGGTCTAATCATGTGCCATGGAGGGCCAAGACCCTGCAGGTTTTCTCTTCTACCCAGTCTCTTCAGCAGGTGTTTTCACTTATCAGCAACCAGTGGGACGAAATTCAGTGGAATCTGCTGTTGAAGACACTGGTTGGAGGTAAAGTCTGCAGGGTCTTGGCCCTCCATGGCACATGAGTGGACACCCGTGGTCTAGAACATCAGTTTCCTCTAACATTAGAGGAGTGGGGTGAGTAAACCATGAAACCAGGATCGTGTCAGACCAGCAGTGTGTGCGTCTTTTTGCAGACACTCATCCGCAAACAGGGAAAATGCACAAAAAAAAAAAGAGAGAAATGGTGCCCAAAGATAAGAGGCTAGAGTCAGCTACAGAGCTGCCGACAGGGAGTGCAGGAAACTCTCTCATCCTCTACGCTCTACAAACACACGACCCAGCAGACAGGAGATGAAGGGAGAGAAACAGGAAGGCTGAGAAAATAGAGCAGCAGAGGACAGGAGAACAGGATGTGAGTCAGGGATGGAAGGAGGGAGCCGTAGAAATGGGAAAAAATGCAATGGAGGCGTGCAAGGCTGGAAAATCCCAACCTCATTCATTCACTAATTGTAGCGAATTCATGCTAAAGTACTTGCAGTTGGTGAGTAGCGTGAAGGAAGCTGAATACCGACCTCTCTACACGACTCGGGTCACAGGAGAGGGGGTGTGTTCCTGGTTTGCTGTTGGTCAGAGCCTCCCAGATGGTCACCTAGAGACAAAGAGATGTCAGGAAGTCAGAGAGCTGACAGGGTGATGGGGGGAAGCCTCCATCTAAGCTCCCCCCCCCCCCCGTTAATGTAATCTCTCCCAAACACAAACACATACAGAGGAAACAGAAAGTGGTTTCATCATGAGTCATAAAAGTGGACAATTGTTCCTGGCTCTATTTTTTTAGTGAGCATGTCCAAGGCAAGTTTATCTGTATAGCACATTTCACGTACAAGGCCATTCAAAGTGCCTTAGGTAAAACGTTAAAGCATTACAGCAAGTTGCAAAAGAAATACATACGAATTTAAATGCAAACTCAAAATTAAATTGAAGAGAAATCGAAACAAGCTGAAATAGAATAAGACAGATAAAGTGCAAGAAATAAGAGTTGCAGTGCATTGTGGGAGATTAACAGTCGTCCTACTAAAAGACAGCGGCAAATAGGAAAGTTTTTAACCTCAGTTTAAAGCAGAAGAGCGTTTCAGCAGCCCCGGTGCTTTCTGGGAGTTTGTTCCACATGTGAAGGGCATGAAAACTGAACGCTGCCTCACCGTGTTTGGTCCAGTATTAGTACAGCCACTGATGCTGTGAATAACAGAGTTAAGAGCCCCATGTTTAAAATTCAGCTACACGTTCTGCCTTTCAGCTACGAATGTGGCAGCGTTTTATGGAGGCATTACTTTTACATCTGGGTTGATTGCTAAAGCGTCCTCAGTTTTCTGTGTAACCATTACTCAGTTAATGAATCTGCACAACTGTATTCAAAATCTAAATTGAAATGAAACCGAACAGCCTTTCTTTCAACTTGTATAAATGTGTTCTCTTTATAGCATCCTGAATCATTGCAGGCCTTTATAAAATTTTGCAACTTTTCTCAGAAAACTGTGATTTTCTCTGAAATTCAATATTATTTTCTTATGAATGTAATATTTTTCGTGAGTATTTATGACTTTTTCCCTTTAGAGTTTAAGCTTCTTTGAACATTTTATTTCAAACCCTTTATTTTTACATAAATTGCCACTTCATTCTTGTATATCTGCAATTTTATACCTGTACATTTGTATCATTCTTTTTTTATATTATTACTACAAATACACTTTTTCTTCATAAATTTGACACTTTTTTCAATAAAAATCTGCGAGTTTTCTCTTATAAATTTACAACTTTATGCGATATATTTATATAGGGTGTAATTGCAACATCAAGGTCGTATTAAAGAATTATCATGAATCACATGATGAAAAATCCAAAGAAACCCCAACAATCAAGTGATCCCCAGGCAAACGGAACATGGCACATCAAAAAAATAAAACAACACATGGTCAAAAACAGAGCAACAACTGTGTAATAATTACTAAGCGTACAACACACAGAGCAAGGGTTCTATGTAGCAGCACCATTTGGTGGCTCTCATCCTTCAAGGAACCGCAGCGTAGGATTTCATATCTTATCAAACACATCTCTGCCATTGTCATAAAGTCTCTTTTAAATGAAGTGTGTTAGCTAGTTCTCCCAGCCTTAAGTCACATGTAGGCACAGAATCCATTATCCACATATGTAGCATCATTTTTTGTCTGCAGTCACCATGCCATATAAAGCCATCGGCTTCACTGAAAGAAAGATGTCTGTAGCTCCCAGAATAGCCACAAGGGGGTCCAGTTTTAGACTCTTCCCAGAAGCCTCAGGCCTATATGCTATTAGCTACACTGTGAGCACATGACTGCAGTCTACACTTTCCAACACAAATATGAAACACAATTCCACCAGGCATTATTCATCATGTTAAATAGACAACAGGGATTAGAATCTGTTTCAGTGTCATCAAGTGTGTCTAAACTGCAAATGAATATCTTTATTGTACGGTTATTTAAATTCAAGGCTGTAAATACACGGAGCATCAGCAGTGTGATCAATTGAGTCCTGTCCTGGCCCATAATTAGAAGTGTAATTAAAAGTGCCGTCACCTCTCTCAGCACAGCGCTGCTCAGTGCAGCACACCGCTGGGTGTGATTCTCCAAACTGCAGCACAAAGCCTAAGCTGCTACCTTGCTTCTGTCCTCTCTCCTCCGCCTTCTCCCTTGTGTATTTGAGCTGAGAAAACTCAGAATGTTCTCTGACCTGTCTCACCAAGCCTATTTATACTTCATTTTCTGCACCTCTGGAGGACGGCCAAGGACGATAAGGACCAGGATCTCTGGGATATCACAACCACACCTTTCTGGAGGCGGATGCCTTGCTGAATATAATGGGCCCAGGCGCCACACATAAGAGGCAGTTTATTCCACCTATTGACTTTACTTCAGAATTGATTTTTTTAAAAATTTTATTTTAAAATGGGTTGCCTTTTCTTTACTCTGGTATGTATATTTGTCTAGTCTTGTCTGAATTTTTACAGAATTTATTGCTGTTATTTGTACTGGGTGTCTCGCTGAGGGAACACGATTCCATTTGGGATAAGATAGCAATATATAGAGCTGTGCTGATCTGTGTCTGCTAATTGCAGCCATGTATCAACACTTCCGATGTACTGGTATAGATATGCTGCACCTCTTCCTGGTAGCATCAAGACAGGAGGTCTGGACTGGTGGTCTGTTCAGGGTGTTCCCCGCCTCTTAGCCAAAGACACTGGGATAGGCGCCACCCATTCGGCAACCCAGAAAGATTAAGCAGTTAAGAAGATGAATGAATGAATATTTGCTGGTCTTCGTCTGTCAAAGCTTTATGGGAGAGTGGCAAATAGAAAGGAACTACTGACAAACTCTTCACTAGAGTTCATCCAACCCATTCCCACCACGAAGCGTGGCGGTGGCAGCATCATGCTACAAGGCTGCTTCTTGACAGTAGGCCCTTGTAAAGGCTCGTAAAGGTAGAAGGTAAAATAAAGGCAACAAAACAGGAATTCATAGAGGACAATCTGATTCAGCATGCAAGAGAAGCATGCAACGGAAGCTGTAAAACAGCAAAATGCTGAAATTTTTTTAAATTTAAAGGCAAGTTTGATCTGAAGACAACAAGGTGAATATTCTGGAATGGCTAAGTCAAAGCCCAGATCAAACAGAGAATTTGGAACTGGACTTGAATAGTGCCGTTCATGTCTGATCCCTGTCCCAATACAACAATTGATCAAGACCTATTTTAAGCAACCCCCCCCCCCCAAAAAAAAAAACCCCAAACCCTTCACATAACCGGACATATTTATGACAAAGTTAGAAAATCTGAGCTATAAATACACAAAGAACAGTTTATATTAATAATCCAGTAATATTTTAGTAATAGGTGAGTTTAATCCTCTCACATATGCACAATTTACCTTAAATTTACAAAATTTTGGCTTTTTCCATTATAAATTTGCCATGTTTTACATCAGACTTTGTGAGATTTCATAGAAAATTTGTGATTTTTTTTTTTTTCCTGATGAATCTACCAGACTTTTTCCCTATAATTTTGCGATTTTTAGCATGTCTTTACAGCTTTTGTTATAAAGTTGAGACTTTATTCCTGTAAATTTGTGAATTTTTTGGCATCATTTCAATTAAAAAAAAAAGATCACCACACCTGGTCATATTCGGAGCCAGCCTCCAGCAGACTTTGCTGTATGGCAAACTGCAGCAGGTCTTCCTCCTCCTCCCTCATGCTGTCTCTCTGCTTGCCTCCCAGCATGGTGTATCCAGGCGGGGCCTCGAACACACACGGGGGGATCTCTCCGGCTCGACATGACACTGCAGCACACAGGGGAGAAGCAAAGGGCAAGAGATGCTAAGGAGTGTTATGTGGAAGTAAAGGTGAGGAAAGGAGAGGGCAAAAAAATGAGGGAAATAAGAAAAGGTGTTAGCACATCCACTTTAGAAAATAGAAAAGATCAGGAAACTTCTAAGAGACTAATACAGTATGTTGATGTGCACAAGTTTTATTTTTATGTTACTTTTTATTTCATAGGTTTTTCAATATAACTCTCTGCTTGTGTCCACCAATCCAGCGTTAGCGTTTCTAGATAAATCAGTTCTTGAGCATGCTGTTTTCATGTTTTTTCTATCCTTAGTAATAACTTCAAAGTAACCCAGCCACAGGGGGTGCACAACCCAGTGTACTCGTAGTGCCGGTCCCAGGCCCGGGTAAATGGGGAGGGTTGTGTCAGGAAGGGCATCCGACGTAAAAACCTTTGCCAAATCAAGCATGCGGATCATGACGAATGAGACTTTCATACCGGATCGGTCGAGGTCTGGGTTAACAACGACTGCCACCGGTGCTGTTAACCGACAGGGTGCCAGTGGAAATTGGGCAACTGTTGGTCAAAGATCGAGGAGGAGGAGAGGGGGAAGGCGTGTTAGGAGGAAGAGAGAGAAAAGGAAAGGTAGAAGTGTGGAAGTGAAAGTAGGGACATTAAATGTAGGGACTATGACTGGTGAAGGCAGAGAGTTTGCTGATATGATGGGGAGAAAGGTAGATATACTGTGTGTTCAAGAAACTAGATGGAAGGGAAGGAAGGCCATGAGCACTGGAGGGGGTTTAAACTGTTCTGCCATGGAGTAGATAGGAAGAGAATTGGTGTAGGAGTAATCTTGAAGGAAAAGTATGTGAAGAGTGTTCAGGAGGTAAAGAGGGAGTCAGACAGAATCATGAGTTTGAAGCTAGAAGTCAAAGGTGTGATGTTGAATGTTGTCAGCGCGTATGCCCCACAAGTTGGATGTCAGGTAGAAGAGAAATTCTGGAGTAAGTTGGATGACGTGGTAGAGAATGTTCCCGGGGGGAGAGAGTGGTGATTGGAGTGGACTTTAATGGAACAGAGGTGATGAGGAGGTCCTGGGTAGGTATGGTCTTAAGGAGAGAAATATGGAAGGACAGATGGTTGTAGATTTTGCTAAAAGGATGGAAATGGCTGTGGTGAACACATACTTCAAGAAGAAAGAGGAACATAGGGTGACTTACAAGAGTGGAGGAAGGTGCACACAGGTGGACTACATCTTATGCAGACGGAGAAATCTGAAAGAGACAGAAGACTGCAAGGTAGTGGCAAGGGAGAATGTAGCTAGACAGCATTGAATGGTAGTCTGTATGATGACTTTGCAAAGCAAGAAGAGGAAAACAGTGAAGGCACAGCCAAAGATTAAATGAGGGGAAGTTACAGAAGGAAGGACATCACACAGAGTTCAGGAAGGAGTTGATAGAGGCACTGGGTGGAAAGGAAGAATTACCAGATGACTGGGAAAGTACAGCAAAAGTATTGAGAGTAACAGGTAGAAGGTATGTAGTGTATCCAGTGGACAGAGGAAGGAAGACAAGGAGACTTGGTAGTGGAATGAGGAGGTACAGGAAAGTATCCAAACGAAGAGATTAGCAAAGAAAAAGTGGGATAGTCAGGGAGATGAAGAAAGCAGACAGGAGTATTTGGAATCTTGGCGCATGGCAAAGAGAGAGGTGGCAAAGGCAAAGGATAAAGCATATAGTGAATTATATAGGAGGCTGGACACTAAGGAAGGAGAAAAGGAGTTGTATCGAATGGCCAGACAGAGAGATCGAGCTGGAAAGGATGTACAGCAGGTTAGACTGATTAAGGACAGAAATGAGCCACATGAGCCGCCCGTGAGCCTGTTCTTAAAATAGCACTAGTCACCAATGAGCTTCACCTTAAATTTCTTAACCCTTGGGCAGCATCGTGTCATTCAGTGTACCATAACTCTTTGAGCTTTCATTCTAGTGCACTCACTCCAACGGATTCTGAAAGCTGAGACGTTGCCCTTTCCATTGATATATATGATACGTTATGGTAATCCCGGAAGTGACATTGTACAGTGCGTTGGGAAAGCCTGGGATTCACTGTATTTGTCAGAGCATGCACAGTGCTTCAGGAGGACAGACGCAACATCAGCACGTGAGTTTATTGTCTATTTTTGCTGTAATTTAGGTGTTTTTACGGTGTAAATCAGGGGCCACCAACTGGCGGACTCCGGTCCGGATCAGGACCCCAAGAGTCCTCTGTCCAGACCCCGAAGTCTTTTCATACAATTTGAGGAAAAGGGAGACAGTTTTATTTTAGTGGGGAAAAAAGCTGAACTGAACTGCTGCATCAGCGACCGTCCAACAGATTATGGCACAAGCCCTTGGGCGCTCTCCTGCTGCAGACTGCCCTCTTTGCTGTACCACGAACGGCACTCTGTGCAGAGACTCTGTGGTTCCAACTGCTCCAGAGAGTATGCAGTGGGTTTCAAAATCAGGTTCGCTGCGGGTGGGCACCCCCCCCCCCCACCGCCCAACACACACACACACACACACACACACACAAGATCGACATCCACCCCGGACAGACCGGTCTGTACCCACAAAAAGAAGTGCCGTTGTGAGCCGAGAGTAGTCCATGCTGGGATGCAGAGGTGTTATCATGGTTATCATGTAAAAACTCTGTAAAAGTTCCGTGTGTTACTGAACATAGAAAGTTCCACCGCCCCTCTCCCTCCATGCTGTAACAGAGTTTACTGTTGAGACTGAAAAAAATGTCAAGGAATTCTGTCCTGGAGTTATATTTTGTGTCCGTTTATTTATCTTACAGTTCGAAACTGTTTTTTCTGCACTGAAAATATTGTATAGAGATGGACTTTTTGTGAAATTGTGGGGTTTTTTTTAGATATTAATCTTTTTTTTAATGCAATACAATTTAGTTTGTGTTCTCCTGGGAAACATTTTTAGGATTTTAGTTGTAGATTTTATAATTTTAGACCTATTTATTTGGAGTCAACAAGCACATTTAGTGTTCTCCTGTATCATAAAATTTTATATTACGTTTTGTTTGAAATTGAACAAAGAATTCATTTTAATATTTTTTTGTTTAAAAATTAATATTGTGTGGTGGCACTGAGTGGGGGGTTCTCCACCCAGAGTCGGAAGTCGGGGGGGGGGGGGGATGGAATAGAAGACTGAAGGAGGAAGTGGCACCGGGGGGTCTCAGATGTAACAGAAAGGACTGGCCACACCCCGGGGAGTCAGGAGACACTGGAGTTCACTAGAGTGGAAGAGGGAATGATAAGCAGGGTTTTGTGTCCTGTAATGTTTATGTGCCAGACAGGCTTTGTGTACTGTGTATACTGTCTTTGGCTCCCTGGGTCTCATTGGGCAGAAATAAAGTGGTATGAAAGGAGGTGCCCAGAGACCCCGGGAGAAGAAGAACTACCATGCCCTGGCACAAGAAACGGACCACATCATCCTGGCGAACAGAGCTCTCGGCGTGCACGCAACGACATCAGCAGCCATGAAGGACTCCAGCGAGGTCAAGGAGCCATTGGGGGCTGCTGGGACAGACGCCAAGAGATGCAGGAACAGGACGCTCTGTTTCTATCACCGCCGGTTTGGCTTGAATGCCCAACGCTGTCTGCCACCGTGCCAATTCAAGAAGCCAGGGAAATGGCATGGCCAGCAGTCAGGAGCAGCTGCAACCGCTGGTGACAGGAACAAGCTGCTTTTCATCACAGACACACATTCGGGAAAACATTTCTTGGTGGGCTCCGGCTCCCAGAAGAGCCTCATTCTGCCAGTCAGCATGGACAGGTCGGCAGAAGGCTGCAGCCCCAAGCTTACGGCTGCCAACGGATCCAACATCAGGACGTTTGGCGAACGAACGTTGACAGTATGCTTACACGGATGCAATTACCAGTAGGACTTTGTGGTAGCTGTATGTTCTGTCCCCATTTTAGGTGCTGATTACCTCCGCCAGGCCGGAGGCCAGGAGGAGGTTATGTTTTTGCCAGCGTTTGTCTGTCTGTTTGTCTGTCTGTCTGTTTGTTTGTCTGTCTGTTGGTTAGCAAGATAACTCAAAAAGTTTTGGATGGATTTCCATGAAACTTTCAGGCGTTGTTGGAAATGGTACAAGGAAGAACTGATTAAATTTGGGGGATGATCCGGATCACCGCCTGGACACAGGAATTTTTTAAAGGATTCTTTAACATTGTGAGATACGGCCATTTTCAACATGTGTGCAGGGGCAATAGAGGGCGCTGGTCCTCGTTTCTGACAAACACAAAATCTGCGTTCTTAAAAGTTTTAGGCACAAAAGCACGCAGAAAACAGTCGTGAGCAGGGCCCGCCAGCGTGCCTGTGTTTGTGTAACGCTGCAAAAGCTGAGACGGGCAGCTGTCCGGCGCCGGATTATTTGGCAGAAATTCCCCGGGCAGCCATAGCGGCTGCGCAAAGACGAGCTCTCTGCCGGGGAAGATTCCAAATCCTCTTTTGCCGCAGAGCGCAACCCCAATAAAACCCACGGCAACCTGTCTACCCAATCTGCATCCGTCAGTGAAGCCCTGAGTGCTGCTTTCAGTGATCTATGAAAACGCTCGCATAACCCATTGGCCTGTGGGTTGTACGCGGTTGTGCGATGAATTGCAACGCTTGCAGCCTGGGAGTTTGGACAGGGAGGAGATGGACACAACAGCAACACTTGAGTTTATTACCTCTGCCAAGGAGGTAATGCTTTTACTACTGAACCACAAATCCTATCATTGTGAATCCAATTGCTAGTCATATGTTTTCATGGTCAAGGAATCTGAAAAGGTACACACAAACACTGTATGGGGGGGAACTGTGGCGCTTGGCAGAGGTCTGCGCTCTCCGAGTGCTTTTCTAGTTTTTTATGTGCTTATGGATTGTTAGTCGATGTTGCCAACAGATGTTTAGTGGATGCCGTTTCTTTTTCCTCCTTGCCCTGCACAGCTCGGGGAGTTGGGCCAACAACACATGCTAACATTATAGCTCCAGGAGGTAAGTACCAGCATTTGCTTTCACAGTTCCCAGCACTCACGGTTCCGACTTTTTCTGTTACGGTAACTAAACTTGGGGTCGAGCATTTCATAACAACAAAAGGTCCGCTGGTGTTTGCGCGACCTCGGCGCCTCGACACAGTTAAGCTGGCCAGCGCACACGAGGAGTTCACTAACTTAGAGCAACTGGGCATTAGGCACTCCAACAGCCCGTGGGCATCCCCGCTACACATGGTGCCCAAGGCCAATGGGTCGTGGCGACCGTGCAGCGATTTCCGCCACTTGAACAACACCACAGAACACGATCGGTACCCCATCCCGCATAGCCAGGATTTTTCTGTGCATCTGGCCGGGACACATGTTTTTTCAAAAGTGGATCTGGTCCGCGGTTACCACCAGGTCCCGGTTCGTGCGGAGACATGCCCAGAACAGCGGTAATAACTCCTTTTGGCCTTTGAGTTTTTACGCATGTCATTCAGGTTAAAGGACACAGCACAAACCCTCCAAAGAATGATGGACGTGGTGCTCCGTGACCTGCCTTTCGTTTTCGTCTACTTAGATGACATTTTGGGGGCTAGCGCATCCGAGGAGGAGCACCGCGCCCATCTCAAACTAGCTTTCAAGAGATTGGAAGCACACAGGCGTATCATTAACCCGGCAAAGTGTCAGCTTGGTGTGCCAGTGATTGATTTTTTGGGTCACCGCATTTCGCCGGAGGGCGCAATTTTGCTGCATGATAAGGTGCACGCCGTGGCGGATTTTCCGCATCCGCAGACCGTGAAGGCCCTACAGGAATTTTTGGGCATGGTCAACTTTTACAACCGTTTCCTCCCCCGAGGAGCCCAGCTGCTGCAACCATTGTATGCCGCGCTAAAAAAAAAAAGGAGCCCGTGGAAAACATCGACTGGACCCCCGAGCAAGTCCAGGCTTTCACAAACGCTAAAACAGTGCTTGCTAACGCCGCCTTGCTGGACCACCCAGCCCCGTAAGCGCAGACAGCACTCACCACCAACGCGTCTGACGTTGCCACAGGGGCAGTGGTGGAGCAGTACATCTTCGGTTCGTGGCAGCCGCTCACGTTTTTCCGCCGTACTTTGCGCGACAGCGAACGCAAATACAGTACGTTTGACAGAGAGCTGTTGGCCCTCCACCTGGCGATGCGCTACTTCCAGTTTTGGCTGGAAGGGTGCGAGTTCACCGTGTTCGTTGATCATAAACCACTAATGTACTCAATGTCCAAAGTCTCGGAACTGTGGTCAGCCCGGCAGCAACAACATTTGGCCACGATCTCGGGAGTTCATGACCCACATTCAACACGTAGCCGGTAAGCTTAATGTCGTGGCCGACTGCCTGTTGTGCACGTTAGTCTCCCCGGTCTACATGGGAATAGATTTCCTCGCCATGGCCACAGAGCAAACCGGGGACGCGGACATTTGCACACTCCAGTCCGTGCCTATTGGGTTAAAACAGGAGAGCAGGGTGGTGCAAGAAGGGTGCCCCCCCCCCCGCTCTGTGACGTCTCCACCGGTCGCCCATCCCCGGTGGTTCTGAGCTCTTTGCGCCACCGTATTTTTGAGTCAGTCCACTCTCTTTCATATCCCGGCGTGCGCACCTCGGTTAAACTGGTGGGGGTGAAATTTGTCTGGCTTCACTTACACAGGGGCATGAAAGAGTGGGCTGCAGCGTGCATCGTGTGCCAGCGGGCCAAAGTGCAAAAGCACACCAAAGCCCCCCTCGAGCTGTTCCAAATTCCGGCCAGGAGGTGCGACCATGTCCATGTGGATCTGGTGGGCCACCTCTCACCTTCGCAAGGTTTCAAGCACCTTTTGCCAATCGTGGACTGCACCACGCGTTGGCCTGAAGTGGTCCTGCTGGCTTCCACCACGTCTGCGGAGGTGGCTCCCGCTTTTTTGTCAAGCTTGGGGTGCACGGTTCAGATCCCTGTTGGACATCACTTCCGACAGGGGTCCGCAATTCATTTCGGAACTCTGGTCTGTGATGGCCCAGAGCCTGGGGGTCAAAATCCACCGCACCACTGCATACAACCCCCAGGCTAACGGGTTATGCGAAGGTTTTCATAGGTCGCTTAAAGCAGTGCTCAGAGCTTCACTCACGGATGCAAATTGGGATGACCGCCTGCCCTGGGTCTTGTTAGGGTTGCGCTCCACACCTAAGGAGGATCTGGCAGCCTCCCCAGTGGAATTCGTTTTTTCTCAGCCACTGTGGATACCCGGGGAATTTTTACCGGAAAACCCTGCACCCGGGACCAACCCACCCGCGCAATTATACACGACAGAGGCTGTTAACGTGTTGGGCCCAGCCCACCATTGTTTTCCCCACGCCTTCGTCCCAAAGAGCTTACAGAGTGCCAAGTTCATTTTTGTCAGGCACAATGCACACAGAACCCCACTGCACCCACCGTACGACGGACAGCTCAGAGTGCTGGAAACTGGGGCAAAGCATTTTGTGTTAGACTTGGGGGGGGGGGGGGTAAGGAGACCCTCTGCATTGACAGGCTGAAGCTCACTTATGTGTTGACAGACAAACAGGTGGTGTTGGCCCAAGCTCCCCGGCGCGGGCACCCACCAATGGTGGTTCCGCAAGTTGGTGTTCCCTCATAGAGAACTGTGCTCGCAAAGCTAATCTGTTCCCCCCCCACACCCTCCTCCCCTTCACAGACCAGTGTGCCCTCCCGCACACCTTGCCAGGAGGGTGCTTCAACCAGACCAGCAACCCCCCGCTACAGCCACTATGGGCGCCGGCTCAAGCCCAAGGGACCGGGGGGTTTAGTCCCCTTTCTGGGTGTTCGGGGGGGGGGGGGGGCTGTGTGGTGGCACTGAGTGGGGGGTTCTCCACCCAGAGTCAGAAGTCGGGGGAGGAGATGGAATAGAGGAGTGAAGGAGGAAGTGGCACCGGGAGGTCTCAGATGTAACAGAAAGGACTGGCCACACCCCGGGGAGTCAGGAGACACCGAAGTTCACTAGAGTGGGAGTTGGAGTGATAAGCAGGGTTTTGTGTCCTGTAATGTTAGTCTGCCAGACAGGCTTTGTGTATTGTGTATATTGTCTTTGGCTCCCTGGGCCTCATTGGGCAGAAATAAAGTGGTATAAAAGGAGGTGCCCAGAGACCCCGGAAGAAGTTTTCTGTGTTTTTTGTTGGGAGGTAAATAAAGTTCGTGTGTCATCCAGCTCACTGTCTCGTCTGCTTTCATCTTCCACAATAGAGCTAAAAACAGCTAAAACATGAGCTTAATAAAATAATGTGTGAAACCAAGTTAAATGATATTGGCCTGTCTGGAGACAGCTGTGGTCTTCTGAAAGAATGTCAATGAAAGGATGACAGTTCTGAAAAGCACATTTTGAGATAAATTTGCCCATGTTTATTTTATTTTTTTATTTAACCTTTATTTATACAGGGTAGTTCCATTGAGAGGGAAACCTCTCTTTTTCAAGGACGCCCTGTTCATATTCAGACCATGAAGCTGCCCAGTACCAACCACAGACTGACCTGTGGCCACTGAGCAGCTTCACTGGAGCAGTTGGGGTTAAGGGCCTTGCTCAAGAGCACCACAGTGGGGTTAAGGAGGGTGGGGCAACCATTGCTATGCTATCTGTCTCACCCAGATCTAATCCTGCTGGTCCAGGGATCAAATCTGCGACCCTTTGCTCACCAGTTCACATCCCTAACCATTAGACCACCACTGCCCACCATGTGTCAGATTTCTCTTCCATTTGTTTTAATAAAAGATATTGGAAGTAAATTCATGGGTCATTGCAAATATTTTGCTTTAAAAGGGCCAAGTTGTCACACAGTGGGAGGGAAACATTTTGAATAGAAAAAAAAAAGCGTCAAGATGCACTGAGAATTGTTTTAGAATCAAGCTGGAGTTGTGAATCATAATCGAATCATGAGGTGCCTAAAAATTCCCACACCTACTTCGGATCTCGGCTGGGGAAGAGGACCGACTTATCGGACCTTTTGCAATTTTAGTTGGTGACCCCTGGTGTAAATAATAGTTCAGCATAATCAATAGTAGTTTTAGTAGTGACTGTGAGAGTTTTGGAGTGTTTTTTATTGTTATTTGCTTCAAGAACGGAGGAGAAAGGAGCAAAATCAACAGCATGAGTTTGTGTATATTTGCTGTGATTTAGGCGTTTTTGCCGTGTAAATAATAGTTTAGCACAGTAAATAGTAGTTTTACTGTAGTATTGATTGTGAGAGTTTGGGAGTATTTTTTTACTTGTGTTTTTATTCTTATTTTCTACCTTCAAAAACATGGCAGAAAAAAGAAAGAAAAATTATTGTTTTCATAGTGAATGGGAAGAAGAGTTCTTTTTTACTACGGTGAAAGAAAAATGTGTGTGTCTCATTTGTGGAGCAACTGTGGCAACGGCAAAGCGGCACAATGTTGAAAGACACTTCAGTACGTGTCACTAAAGCTACCATGCTAACTACCCACTGGGCAGCGCACTGCAGGCAGAGAAAGTCTGTGAGTTAAAAGCAACTTTGGGCAAAGAGCAGTCTCTTTTCACGAGGCCACTGAAAAATTCCTAGAAAACAACTGAAGCCCCATTTAGAGCTACACAGTTTCTGATAAAGAAGAAGGCGGCATTTACAGATGGGGAGGTTTTCAAAGAAGCAATGATGATAGTTGCAAACACTGTATTTAAAGATGCAAAGAATGGAACTGATGTCATCTCCACTCTCTCCGATGTGCAAATGGGGGCAAGTACGATGGTTGGGAGAGCGTCGGCAATGTCTGAGAATTTGACTGAGCAGCTGGGCCGGGATCTGGCGCAGTACCGGTGGTTTAGCATCCAGTGTGACGAGTCCGTGGACAGCCGCAGTACAGCGCAGCTAATGATCTTCATTCGGATGGTGTTTGATGATTTCTCCACAAAAGAAGAACTCCTGACACTACTGCCTCTTAAAACAACTACAAGAAATCTATAGAAATCATTATAGAATCTATTATAGAAAAAATCATTATAGAAATCTATAATGCGGTGAAGAAGTTTTTAGCGGAGAAAAAGGTACCATTGGAAAAGCTAGTATTGGTGACTACAGACGGGGCTCCTGCTATGACCGGCCGACATGCAGGTTTCATCACGCACTGTAAAGGTGACCCAGACTTCCCACCATTCCTGCATTACCACTGCATCATTCATCAGCAGGCATATGTGCAAAAGTGACTGATTTCAGAATGTGATGACTCCAGTCATGAAAATCATACATGGCATCCACTCCAAACCCAAACAACACAGGATATTCAAGGTGCTATTGGAGGAGCTATCAGTTGAATATGGTATATGGTGATCTTTTATTACACACAGAAATCCGAGGGCTCAACAGGGGAAGAGTTTTGTAGCGGTTTTTGTAATTTTTATGTGAAATCAAAGAGTTCATGCAATCCAAAGGCAAAGACGTCTCACTGCTGGAGGACCCTGAGTGGATACTTGACCTTGCATTTTTAAAGGACATCACCGGGAAACTAAACTTTTTGAACTGTGAGCTGCAAGGCAAAGGTAAGGCTGTTGCTGACATGATAAGTGCTGTAAATGCATTTAAAGCCAAGATGAACATTTTCTCTGTGTAGTAACAGAGAAAAAAGTGCTGCACTTTCCCTCCGTGCAGTCAGTGCTGAAAGACAATGCTTCTGCATTTGAAACTTTTGACAAAGTTGCAGAAAAGTACTCTCAAGTGATAAACAGACTTGGGCAAGAGTTTGAGAAGAGATTTTGTGACTTCGATCAACTTGAGCCATGTGTCATTCATTTCCAATCTTTTCATGCAAGTGGACATAACATGCACTGCTGAACAACTAAGTGCAACATTCAACTTGGATGCAGGACAGGTGGAGATTGAAACTCTAACATTGCAAAACGACCTCCACCTCAAAGCCTACCAGGCTGCACCAAACTTTTGATGCCTTATGGACACAGAAAAGTACAATGGTATATGCACAGCAGCTATGAAGGTTGCTAGCCTGTTTGGTTCAACCTATCTCTGTGAATGTGCCTTTTCTGACATGAACTTCATCAAAAACAAACAGAACACGCCTCACTGATGCACACCTGCAAGCTACACCCCAGATTACAGCCCACTGGTGAACAGCATGCAATGCCAGGCTTCTCGCTAATTGACAGATACCAGATGATGTAAATGGCAGCAGTAGTGGCATGGCAAGATCCATCCATCCATCCATCTTATTCTGCTTAATCCTTTTCGGGTCGTGGGAGGGCTGGAGCCTATCCCAGCATCTTAGGGCGAGAGGCAGGGTACACCCTGAACAGATCGCCAGTCCATCGCAGGGCCAACACAGAGAGACAGACAACCATTCACTCTCACAGTCATACCTAAGGACAATTTAGAATCCCCAGTTTGATGCCAATTAATGGAGTGGTTAGCACTGCGGCAGCACAGCAACTCACCCTTGGCCGGGGGATCTTGGGTTCGATCCCAGCCCCCGACCAACAGTGACCTGTGTGGAGTTTGCATGTTCTCCCCGTGTCTGCGTGGGTTTACTCCGGGATTTCTCCAGTTTCCTCCCACATGCCAAAAACATGCAAGTTAGGTTAGGTTAAAAACATGGCAAGATTAAATATAAATATTAAAAAGTTGTTTCAAAGACAGTGGGGTAAAAAAGTATTTAGTCAGCCACCAATTGTGCAAGTTCTCCCACTTAAAAGATGAGAGGTCTCCAAATTTCATCACAGGTATACCTCAACTATGAGAGACAAAATAAGAAAAACAAAAATCCAGAAAATCACATTGAAGGATTTTTAATGAATTAATTGGTAAATTCCTCGGTAAAATAAGCATTTGGTCAATAACAAAAGTTCATCTCAGTACTTTGTTAAATACCCTTTGTTGGCAATGACAGAGGTCAAACGTTTTCTGTAAGTTTTCACAAGGTTTTCACACACTGTTGCTGGTATTTTGGCCCATTCCTCCATGCAGATCTCCTCTAGAGCAGTGATGTTTTGGGGCTGTCGCTGGGCTACACAGATTTTCAACTCCCTCTAAAGATTTTCTATGGTGTTGAGATCTGGAGACTGGCTAGGTCACCAGCAGGACCTTGAAATGCTTCTTACGAAGCCACTCCTTCGTTGCCCGGGCGGTGTGTTTGGGATCATTGTCATGCTGAAAGACCCAGCCACGTTTCATCTTCAATGCCCTTGCTGGTGGAAGGAGGTTTTCACTCAAAATCTCACGATACATGGCCCATTCATTCTTTCCTTTACACGGATCAGTCGTCCTGGTCCCTTTGCAGAAAAACAGCCCCAAAGTATGATGTTTCCACCCCCATACTTCACAGTAGGTATGGTGTTCTTTCTCCTCCAAACACGACAAGTTGAGTTTTTACCAAAAAGTTCTATTTTGGTTTCATCTGACCATATGACATTCTCCCAATCCTCTTCTGGATCATCCAAATGCTCTCTAGCAAACTTCAGACGGGCCTGGACATGTACTAGCTTAAGCAGGGGGACATGTCTGGCACTGCAGGATTTGAGTCCCTGGCAGCGTAGTGTGTTTCTGATGTAGCCTTTGTTACTTTGGTCCCAGCTCTCTGCAGGTCATTCACTAGGTCCCCCCATGTGGTTCTGGGATTTTTGCTCACCATTCTCTTGATAATTTTGACCCCACGGGGTGAGATCTTGCGTGGAGCCCCAGATCGAGGGAGATTATCAGTGGTCTTGTATGTCTTCCATTTTCTAATAATTGCTCCCACAGTTGATTTCTTCACACCAAGCTGCTTACCTATTGCAGATTCAGTCTTCCCAGCCTGGTGCAGGTTACAATTTTGTTTCTGGTGTCCTTTGACAGCTCTTTGGTCTTGGCCATAGTGGAGTTTGGAGTCTGACTGTTTGAGGTTGTGGACAGGTGTCTTTTATACTGATAATGAGTTCAAACAGGTGCCATTAATACAGGTAACGAGTGGAGGACAGACGAGCCTCTTAAAGAAGAAGTTATAGGTCTGTGAGAGCCAGAAATCTTGCTTGTTTGTAGGTGACCAAATACTTATTTTACCAAGGAATTTACCAATTAATTCATTAAAAATCCTTCAATGTAATTTTCTGGATTTTTTTTTCTCATTTTGTCTCTCATAGTTGAGGTATACCTATGATGAAAATTGGAGACCTCTCTCATCTTTTAAATGGGAGAACTTGCACAATTGGTGGCTGACTAAATACTTTTTTGCCCTACTGTACGTGTATGCACATGCCGCAGAGCAACCACTAGTTATGGGTATATTAAAGGGGTCATTGACTGAAAAATGGTGTGTTTGTAGGTTTTAACTGTCTCAAACGTGTCAACTGACCACATAATTAGCCAAAAATTTTCCAAAAAGTCAACGATCTGAAAAAAAGCATACTTCCTTTATCTCATTTTTCTCTCAGAGTGTGTTTCTGATGTAGCCTTTGTTACTTTGGTCCCAGCTCTCTGCAGGTCATTCACTAGGTCCCCCATGTGGTTCTGGGATTTTTGCTCACCATTCTCGTGATAATTTTGACCCCACGGGGTGAGATCTTGCGTGGAGCCCCAGATCGAGGGAGATTATCAGTGGTCTTGTATGTCTTCCATTTTCTAATAATTGCTCCCACAGTTGATTTCTTCACACCAAGCTTCTTACCCATTGCAGATTCAGTCTTCCCAGCCTGGTGCAGGTCTACAATTTTGTTTCTGGTGTCCTTTGACAGCTCTTTGGTCTTGGCCATAGTGGAGTTTGGAGTCTGACTGTTTGAGGTTGTGGGCAGGTGTCTTTTATACTGATAAGAGTTCAAACAGGTGCCATTAATACAGGTAACGAGTGGAGGACAGACGAGCCTCTTAAAGAAGAAGTTACAGGTCTGTGAGAGCCAGAAATCTTGCTTGTTTGTAGGTGACCAAATACTTATTTTACTGAGGAATTTACCAATTAATTCATTAAAAATCCTTCAATGTGATTATCTGGATTTTTTTTTTCTCATTTTGTCTCTCATAGTTGAGGTACACCTATGATGAAAATTGGAGACCTCTCTCATCTTTTAAGTGGTAGAACTTGCACAATTGGTGGCTGACTAAATACTTTTTTGCCCCACTGTATTTTCATAAAATGTGAGAGATATGATTCTATTAAAATCCTGTACATTTGGTGATTATTACAAAATGTGATAAGATTTAAAAAATCTGAAAGAGTTTATTTTTGTAGTCTTGCATAACTGATAACTTGTACAAACATAGTTCACAATCTGTTAAAAATGGGACATGAAGATTTCCTACAAAATGTTGTAGAAGTGATCATTTGAAAATGAGACATTTCCAGAGATTAGAAATAAAGTGTTGTATGTTAAAATGTATCCGTTTCCTACCTTGTTAAATCATTTTAATAATTATTGTGGGAACTGATTAATGTGATCAGTGTCTTCACATAAATGGTAAAATGGTAAATGGCATTCACTTACATAGCGCTTTTATTCTCATCTCTTGATGACCAAAGCGCTTTACAGATCCTGCCATCCACCCATTCACACACACATTCACACACTGATGGTGGCATGCTACCTAACATGGCGCTTCCAGACCCACCAGGAGCAATTGGGGTGAAGTGTCTTGCCCAGGGACACAACGGCAGGATACCCGGGGAAGCACGATTCGAACCGCCAACCATGTGATTATTGGACGACCTGCTCTACCTCCTGAGCCACTGCCGCCCCCTAGCCACTGCCCCCCACATAGATGAATAACAGTAATCATAAATGACAATATATAAATTTAAATGGTGAAACTTTTTTCATATGTATAAAACTGGTAGCCCCTCGTAGTACTCATTACCCTTGAAGAAGCTCTCAGTTTCAAAAAGGTTGGTGACCCCTGATCTAGAGAAATCATATGACAGGGTGCCAAGAGAGGAAGTGTGGTACTGTATGAGAAAGTCAGCAGTGGCAGAGAAGTATGTGAGGGTGGTGCAGGACATGTATGAGGACAGCAAGATGGTGGTGAAGTGCGCTGTAGGAGTGACGGATGGATTCGAAGTGGGGGTGGGATTACATCAGGGATCGGCTCTGAGCCCCTTCTTGTTTGCTATGGTGATGGACAGGCTGACAGACGAGGTCAGGCAGAAGTGTCTGTGAACTATGATTCAATTCAAGGATTCAAAGGCTTTATTATCATGTGCACAGTTAAGAAATGCTACATTTCCTGAGCAATGAAATTCTTACTTTGCTCTCTGAACAAATGTCAAGGTAAAAGGTACAGAAACAACAATTCTAATAGGTCATGACACACTAATACGGTAACTCAATCCTAATACTAATGGATGCTAATAACACACACCAACTCACAGCTAGGCAGTAGAGGAATGAAACTGAAAATTCACTGGATGACTAAAGTGACAGTGGTATGTTGATATCAGAGATGATGTGAACGTGAGATGCCATAGACTTATGTACAGTGTGCAAATGAGCATTGTGCAACAAGCAGTGTATAATTACAAATTATTTCTGTAACGGTAGTACCAGTACACTGCATGATAAGTAGCAGCAGAGATGATATGTACATCAGACGGGTGAGACTGTATCTACTGTTCAGGTGAGCAGTGTGCAAATTTAGCAGCCAGTGTGTGAGTTCCTATATGCAAAGCTGTGTTACAGAGTTTTGGGAGTTGTTATCTCTTCAGGAGTCTGATGGCAGTGGAAAAGAAGGAGTTCTTCAGTCTGGTTGTTCTGCATTTCACACTTCTGTACCTCCGGCCTGAGTGTAGAAGTGTGAACAGTCTGTGCTGGGGGTGGGTGGGGTCCCAGAGGATGGCGTCAGCTCTCCTTTGGACTCTGCGGTGGTAGATGCTTTGCAGAGAGGGGAGTGGAGATTTGCAGACAACATTGTGATCTGCAGTGAGAGTAGGGAGCAGGTGGAAGAGAACCTGGAGAGGTGGAGGTATGCTCTGGAGAGAACAGGAATGAAAGTTAGTAGAAGCAAGACAGAATACATGAGTGTGAATGAGAGGGAGGCAGGTGCAACAGTGAAGATGGAAGGAGTAGCAGTAGTGAAAGTAGATGAGTTTTAAATACCTGGGGTCAACTATCCAAAGCAATGGAAAATGCACAAGAGAGGTGAAGAAGAGAGTGCAGGCAGGGTGGAGTGGATGGAGACGAGTGTCGGGGGTGATTTGTGATAGAAGGGTAGCAGCAAGAGTGAAAGTGGAGATTTACAAGACAGCAGTGAGACCTGCTATGATGCATGGTTTGGAGATGGTGGCGCTGACAAAAAGACAGGAGGTGGAGCTGGAGGTGGCAGAGTTGAAGATGCTAAGATTTTCATTGGGAGTGACTAGGAGGGACAAGATTAGAAATGAGTATATCAGAGGGACAGCTCAGGTTGAGCGGTTTGGAGACAAAGTAAGAGAGGCAAGGCTGAGATGGTCTGGACATGTGCAGAGGAGGGATGGTGGATACACTGGACAAAGAATATTGAAGATGGAGCTGCCAGGCAGGAGAAAAAGAGTAAGACCACAGAGAAGATTCATGGATGTAGCCAAGGAGGACATGGAGGGGGTTGGTGTCACAGAGGAAGATGCAAGGGATAGGGTGAGATGGAGACAAATGATCCACTGTGGCGACCCCTAAAGGGAGCAGCCAAAAGAAGAAGAAAAAGTAGTAGTAATAACTTCTAAGTGGGTCCACAAACTGAAACGTTCACAGTGAAGCTCCCACAGCGGGATCCAGCCAGGTTAAAAAGCTGATTTAACGGGCAGCTGCAGCTGCAGGGAGAAAGAATGACTAAAGGGGTCTGCCCTACTTACCTGCCATGGCTGAGATGACATTTTAAAAAAGAAAGAAATGACATGCACAGCACCTAAGATTGAGGAGAAAACAGGAATGTGGGGGTGCTTTTTTCTGCAGGGAGAATGACAGAATCCATGGTACCCACAAGATGTAAAAAAACTGAGATTTTGTACATCAGGTCTGAATTAGATAAAAACAACTCGCTAATCTGAACCAAATTAAGTAGCACAGGATTTCCATCTCTTATGTGAATTTAAAATAATCACCAATTGAGAAGTTAAATATGTACTTTTAGTGACTACATGGGTTAAAAAAAATACTGGTGGCTGCCAGTGATACCCCTCTGCCTCTTTCTTTGTTGTTGAGATGTAGTTTACAGTGGCGCAAAAAGTATTTAGTCAGCCACCAATTGTGCAAGTTCTCCCACTTAAAAGATGAGAGAGGTCTCCAATTTTCATCATAGGTATACCTCAACTATGAGAGACAAAATGAGAAAAAAAAATCCAGAAAATCACATTGAAGGATTTTTAATGAATTAATTGGTAAGTTCCTCGGTAAAATAAGTATTTGGTCAATAACAAAAGTTCATCTCACTACTTTGTTATATACCCTTTGTTGGCAATGACAGAGGTCAAACGTTTTCTGTAAGTCTTCACAAGGTTTTCACACACTGTTGCTGGTATTTTGGCCCATTCCTCCATGCAGATCTCCTCTAGAGCAGTGATGTTTTGGGGCTGTCACTGGGCAACACGGACTTTCAACTCCCTCTAAAGATTTTCTATGGGGTTGAGATCTGGAGACTGGCTAGGCCACTCCAGGACCTTGAAATGCTTCTTACGAAGCCACTCCTTTGTTGCCCGGGCGGTGTGCTTGGGATCATTGTCATGCTGAAAGACCCAGCCACGTTTCATCTTCAATGCCCTTGCTGATGGAAGGAGGTTTTCACTCAAAATCTCACAATACATGGCCCCATTCATTCTTTCCTTTACATGGATCAGTCGTCCTAGTCCCTTTGCAGAAAAACAGCCCCAAAGTATGATGTTTCCACCCCCATGCTTCACAGTAGGTATGGTGTTCTTTTTCCTCCAAACACGACAAGTTGAGTTTTTACCAAAAAGTTCTATTTTGGTTTCATCTGACCATATGACATTCTCCCAATCCTCTTCTGGATCATCCAAATGCTCTCTAGCAAACTTCAGACGGGCCTGGACATGTACTGGCTTAAGCAAGGGGACACGTCTGGCACTGCAGGATTTGAGTCCCTGGCGGTGTGGTGTGTTACTGATGGTAGCCTTTGTTACTTTGGTCCCAGCTCTCTGCAGGTCATTCACTAGGTCCCCCCGTGTGGTTCTGGGATTTTTGTTCACCGTTCTCGTGATCATTTTGACCCCACGGGGTAAGATCTTGTGTGGAGCCCCAGATCGAGGGAGATTATCAGTGGTCTTGTATGTCTTCCATTTTCTAATAATTGCTCCCACAGTTGATTTCTTCATACCAAGCTGCTTACCTATTGCAGATTCAGTCTTCCCAGCCTGGTGCAGGTCTACAATTTTGTTTCTGGTGTCCTTTGACAGCTCTTTGGTCTTGGCCATAGTGGAGTTTGGAGTCTTACTGTTTGAGGTTGTGGACAGGTGTCTTTTATACTGATAATGAGTTCAAACAGGTGCCATTAACACAGGTAATGAGTGGAGGACAGAGGACCCTCTTAAAGAAGAAGTTACAGGTCTGTGAGAGCCAGAAATCTTGCTTGTTTGTAGGTGACCAAATACTTATTTTACCAAGGAATTTACCAATTAATTCATTAAAAATCCTTCAATGTGATTTTCTGGAATTTTTTTTTTCTCATTTTGTCTCTCATAGATGAGGTATACCTATGATGAAAATTGGAGACCTCTCTCATCTTTTAAGTGGGAGAACTTGCACAATTGGTGGCTGACTAAATGCTTTTTTGCCCCACTGTATATAGGATTTGACCCTGACCTTTGACCTTTCAATCCCAAAAGAATAGTGATAGTTTATGGTCACATGGTGAACCAGTTTACAAAGTGTGGTGACCTTAGCTTTGCCTGTTCTATAGTAATCGGGCATAGGGAATGCTAACCTTAACGTTTGACCTTTTGGCCCTAAGCCCATAGTCAGAGCTCAGGGTCTAAGGCATCTAAGATTTTTCTAAAGCTGCGTTCAGATCAAACGCAAATGCACGATGTGA
Organism: Pholidichthys leucotaenia; assembly: GCA_020510985.1. NCBI lineage: Eukaryota > Metazoa > Chordata > Actinopteri > Cichliformes > Pholidichthyidae > Pholidichthys > Pholidichthys leucotaenia. The sequence continues at coordinate 129,343,638 of CM035847.1, read as the reverse complement.
ATACATGTAAAGTTAATGTAAACATGCGGAAAAAAATGCAAATTTGTGCATTTGCATGTCCGAGGGATTGGTAGTGCTAGCTAGTAATCAGCCTTGAGATTCTGCCATCACCGGAGTTAAAGTATCAAAACTGGAGGGTAAGTTAGCTTGAAAATGAGACTGCCACTCACCTGCAGACAGATGGACCAGGAGCTCTGTAGCTGAATCAGAGTGTCGGAGTTATTTACCCACGGACTTCTGCCACGGATGTGCTAATGAGGGCTAGCAGGCTAGCAGTGTAAACAACTGTCATCCAGCAGAAATTTTGGAGGCAGGGACAATTTTTCCAGGTGAGAGCTCTGTCGGATAATGTAAACCTACACATGACAGTGTTTTGGGGATTTCCACAGCAGGTAGAACACAGCTGCAGAAGTTATAAAGGCAATTCATGTCTATTTGTGTGTTTACATTGCATTAACATGTAATCGCACCATATGAAAAATTCACACATCACGTTTGGTCTTAACATACCTTTAGACGCATCAAAACTGGGGATTCTAAATTGTCCTTAAATATGACTGTGAGAGTGAATGGTTGTCTGTCTCTCTGTGTTGGCCCTGTGATGGACTGGTGATCTGTCCAGGGTGTACCCTGCCTCTCACCCAAAGATGCTGGGATAGGCTCCAGCCCCCCCGCGACCCGAAAAGGATTAAGCGGAAGAAGATGGATGGATGGATCTAGATTTGAAAAGACTACATCATTTCTCTCTGTAGTTATCACGTTGAAAAGATTTAGAGAAAAACTGACCTTTGACCTTGATTTGAAGGTCAGAGGTCACCAAAATTCGAACTAGCGCAAATTTTTTTTCATACATACAACTATGGTATCAATTTGAAAAGCCTACAGCATTTCTTTCTCCAAGTATCGCATTCACGCCACTGGCGCCCATCCACGTGGCAATACCCCTTCAGCCATTTCATATACATTTGAAAATTGCATGTCCTGTGTACCTTTACTCTGTCCTCCTCCTCCTGTGTGTGTAATGAAGATAACTTCATTACATATGACTTTCTTTTATATTTGCCAGTTTGCACATCTGGGTTTTTGTTTACACTTCTTTTGACAAGCGACTTAATTATAATTAATGACACTGCACTTTAGTCACACTTGCACTTTATTAGATTTCAATTCAATTCAACTTTATATAGCACCATTTCACAAGAACAGTCATCTCATAGCACTTTCAACTGTAGGGGAAACCCCCACAATTGCAGAAAGACCCCAACAATCAGGTAATCCCCTGTGAGCAAGCGCTTGGTGACGGTGGAGAGGAAAAACTCCCTTTTAACAGGAAGAAACCTCTAGCAGAACCAGACTCAGGGAGGGGCAGTCATCTGCTGCAACTGGCTGGGGTGGGTGGGGGGGGTGAGGGGGTAGAGAAGATGAAAAGAACAGACATGTAGAGAGCAAACAGCATGATGGGGACTCAATCTATGGGAGAGAACAAACAGATGTTAATGACCAGCAAAAAAAAAAAAAAATCATTGAGAGTGAAGAAAGGAGTGAAGCCCAGTGCATTATTGGAGGTCCCCCAGCTGTCTAAACCTATTAGCAGCATAACTAAGGGAGGGTTCAGGGACACATGATCCCTCCCTAATTGTAGGCTATATCAAAAAGGAAGGTTTTAACCCTATCCTTAAAAACAGAGATCGAGTCTGACTCCCGAATCCAGATTGGCAGCTGGTTCCACAGGAGAGGAGCTTGATAACTGAAGGCTCTGCCTCCCATTGTATTTTTGGAGATTCTCGGTATTACAAGTAATCCTGCATTTTGGGAGTGTAGTGCTCTGTTAGGATAATAGGGTAGTATCAGATCTTTTAAATAAAAAGGGACCTGATTGTTTAGAGCTTTGAAAGTGAGAAGAAGGATTTTAAACTTAATTCTAAACTCGATGGGAAGCCAGTGAAGGGAGGCCAGAACCAGAGAGATATGATCTCTCTTTCTAGTACCTGTTAAAACTCTTGCTGCAGCATTTTGGATCAGCTGAAGACTTTTTAAAGATGTTTTAGGACAACCTGATAATAAAGAGTTACAATAATCTAATCTAGAGTTAACAAAAAGCGTGAATCAGTTTCTCAGCATCACTCTGAGACAAGATGTTCCTAATCTTGGCAATATTACACAAATGATAGAAGGCAGAAACTAATTAGAAACTAATTTAATATGTGAATTGAAAAACAGATCTTGATCAAAAATAACTCCAAGGTTCCTCACAAAACTATTAAGAGAAAGAGTAACCACATCCAAACTAAAAGTCTGATTTGGAAAGATATTTCTAAGGTTTTTTGGACCAACAAGAATGACTTCAGTCTTATCTGAATTTAATAGCAGAAAATTACAAGACATCTAAGCTTTGATTTCCTTAAGACAGGCCTCTAACTTGGCTAATTGATTACTATCATCTGGCTTCATTGACAGGTATAATTGTGTGTCATCTGCATAACAATGAAAATGTATACAGTGCTTTCTAATAATGTTGCCTAACGGAAGCATATAGAAACTAAAAAGAGTAGGGCCTAGCACAGATCCCTGTGGAACTCCATGACTGAGCTTTGAGTTGAAAGAAAACTCATTATTGACATGAACAAACTGGAACCTATCAGATAAATAAGATCGAAACCGCTGCAACTAAGTTCCATTAAGTCCAACATAGTGTTCTAATCTATCAAGTAGAATATTATGATCGATAGTATCAAAAGCTGCACTAAGGTCTAAAAGGACAAGTACAGAAACAAGTCCATTATCAGATGCGATAAGGAGGTCATTAGTGACCTTCACTAAGGCTGTTTCAGTACTACGATGGATTCTAAACCCAGATTGAAACTCTTCAAATAAACCATTTCCCTGCAAGTGGTCAAATAATTCTGTAGCAACAACTCTTTCTAAGATTTTTGAAATGAAAGGCAGATTAGAGATTGGTCTATAATTAGCTAAAACTCCTGGATCCAGCGTTGGCCTTTTGAGTAAGGGTTTAATTACAGCAGTTTTAAAAGCCTGCGGTACATGGCCTAAAGTTAATGAAGAATTGATTATTTGAAGAATAGAGCTACCAATAAATGGGAAGACTTCTTTAAATAACCTGGTAGGAATAGAGTCTAAAAGACAAGTTGAAGGCTTGGATGAGGAAATTATTTTGTCTAACTCTAAAAGGTCAATTGGAGTAAACTTATCCAAACATATATCAGTTGAAGGGGTTGTAGTAGTTACTGTATTTAAGTTTACGGTGGGAAGAAATTGACAGATTTTATCTCTGACAGATGAAATTTTATTATTGAAAAAGTTCATAAAGTCCTGACTAGTAAGCTCTAAGGGAATGCTAGGATTGACAGAGTCCTGACTCTTTGTCAGCCTGGCTACAGTGCTGAAAAGAAACCTGGGATTATTCTTGTTCTCTTCTATGCAGAATAATAACTCGTTCAAGCTTTTCTAAGAGATTTTTTATAAATTAAAAGATGATTTCTCCAAGCTAAATAGATTTCATCTGAATTAGTGGAACGTCATTTTCTTTCTAATTGACGAGTCTTTTGTTTTAAGCTACGAGTTTCTGTGTTTGACCAAGGAGTTAGAAATCTCTGATTAGACTTTTTCTTTTTTAAAGGGGCCACCATGTCTAGAGTCTGATACAGAGAAGTTGTAACACTATCTACCATGCTATCAATTACAGAAGGAGCAAGCTGTCTATAATTATGACAGCTTAAAATATGACAGCCTAAATTATGTGCAATATATTGTTACATCTTGTTCAACTCTTTAACAGCAGCAGGAACAAAGCTGTTTTTGTAGGCTGGGTTTTACTTTTTGGGACAGCAAACCTCCGTCTTGAGGGAAGAAGCTGAAAGTTGCAGTGCAAAGGGTGGGAGTCATCATTTAAAATGGAGGTAGCCATCCTCTGTACTTGTCTGGTGTACAGGGATGTCAGGCTCAGCTGTGACTCACCAAGCAAACAACTGGACCATCTAACTACCTGATCCAAGGATTTCCTCTGTTTCAGTTTTATCTGACCAAACCATCACACTAAAGAAAAGGATAAAACAGATTCAATAAAAGCCCGATAAAACACAGTCATTATGGTTTGGTCAATTTGGAAGCGTGCAAGTTTCCTTAAACAATGTAAATGTTGCTGACCCTTTTTGCACACCCTTTCACAGTTCTCTTCAAAGTTTAAATTACTATCAATAATCGTCCCAAGATATTTGTAGGATTGTACACATTCAGTGGTCTGGCCTTTTAGTACAGTGACTTTGTGCCTGGGAGTTTTCCTCCTAAAGTCCATAATCATATCTTTAGTTTTTGTCATATTCAGCTGCAGGTAGGAATCCTCACACCAGTGAACAAAATCATCAACTACTGGGCCGTGGCCACTCTCACCATCCTGGAGGAGACTGACAACAACTGAATCATCCGCATACTTCATAATGTGTCTGTTGTCATGTCTGCTCCGACACATGTTTGTGTACAGGATGAAGAGTAGTGGTGACAACACACACCCCTGCAGAGAGCCAGAAGAAGAACACTTTTGGTCAGACAATGTACCATTGACCCTTACTCTCTGTGTCCTGTTGGTTAACCTGTTGAACTCTGGGATTCCGCGGGCAGTCACGTCTCTGCATCATAGTGCGTCTCAGTGCGCACTGAAAAAAAAAAGCTGCATTTCCATTCTTCCAGTACAGACACAGCCATGAACAGAAAGCCAAAGGAGTGTTTGATTGGTTTAGATTTGATTCACCTCTCATTCGACTAATAAGAGCCTTGAATTGGGTTTCTGAAACCTTGAAGAACCAATGACTGAAAACCTAGCAAGAAGGACCTGCCTACCAACGACCGCGAATACAACGAGCCAATTGAAGCAGAGAAGTCCGACGATTGCAACGCGTGCGTCGCCGTGCATAAAATCGTTTTTGTCTGAGCCACTGGGTGACACACATTGAGACCTGTGTGTAACGGTAGCGTTAGCCACTCTCAGCCGTTAGCCAGTCTTTTTTTATTACTACTGTTCTTATTTGTTTTGAAAAATGGTTCGCAAAAACCGCAATCACGGAAGCGGAGATGGTTTGACCGGGTCGGGTGACCAGAACCACGAGTCCGTAACAACCGGACCAGCTTCATGTTCGTTTGACAATGAGGAACAGATGTTCGCCAACGACACTGCTGTTGTGGACAGGTAAGTGTTATAAGCTAAATTATTCTTTATCAATGAAAATAGTAATAAAAATGACTTTTGACCAATCGGTAATTACAACGGTCCGTCATGGCCACAAGTTTTTTTTGTGCGCCGAGCTCCTCTGTAGCGGAAGGGGGGGGAGTTGTTATCCTCTACATTGCAGATATTTTAGTATAATTTTTATTGCACTGTAGGTTATTTTTTCTTGTAAAAAAGGCCACACATTTTTTACGTGGCATGTTTCTTTGTGTGTGGGGGGCTTGTTTGATCATTCATTTATTCATGAATGAACAAACAACACCCCCCCCACACACACACACAGCCCTGAGTGTCACCTTTCATTAGAGCCCAAGATGAAGCTTCTATGTTGAAGCATTCAAAAGTTATAGACGTTTTTCCAAACTGTGCCATTTGGCACAGTTCAAAAACGCCTGGGAACAACCTGAGAAAAAAGCTGTGTAATGTATTCATTTTTTGCGGTATTGTTACAAAATTTTGACCTCAGCTTGATAACACTTGGTTCTACATTTCTGTTGCATTTTCCAGCCAGTATCCGACAGCTGTGTCAAAACACCCAGGCAAACTTTATTTTCTTCAAATTCAGTATGTTTAGATGACTGTTACTCAGTGGCAGGAGCACTTAGAGAGATTATGACTGTTTTGCCAAAAATTCAAAGTGTTTTCTTTTAAATGAGACCAACCCCATGAAGATGCTGCAAAGGGTTGAAGAACAGCTTTTGATTTACTTTGGGTATGTTATTTTTAGGCGTTTTTAGGGAAACTGACCAGAGTTCAAGGGGTTAAAAAATTCAGAATCCAACCCACCAGATTATTACTCAAATCAAATTGTTGCAGGAGCCTTTCAACTAAAATATGAGGTTGGATTGTACTAAAGGCGGAAGAAAAGTCCACAAATAAAAGCCTGGCGTGTGTCCCGTTAAAATCCAGATGTTCAAAAAGCATGTTAAACAGAGTGACAGTGGCATCCTTCACTCCTCTGTGAGGCCTATAGGCAAACTGCAAAGGATCCAATGCATGCTCAGTCTGCTTTAGGACCTCAAATCTGACCAGTTTTTCAAAAATTTTCATTAAAATTGAAGTCAAAGCAACTGGTCTAAAATCATTTACCGTTTTAGGATGGCTGGATTTTGGAACAGGGACAACCACAGCATCTTTCCAGATCTTAGGCACATGTTGCGTCTGTAAGGACTTATTGAAAATGTAGTGAAATACAGGACTCAGTTCATGTGCACAGGACTTTACCAAGCGCCCACATATATTATCAGGGCCCTGACTTTTGTTCACTTTTACAGCAGAGAACGCCCTTTTAACATCCTGCACCTCAGTATTATAGTGCTGATTGTCTTTGAGTTTCTGTTTCAAATCTTGGGTTTCTGTGCTAAAATCAAAGGAATCAAAACAACCATAAAAACAATTAAGAGCATTAGCCAGCTCTGTGTCTGAATTAAAACCATCTAAAAACACACGATTACTGCACTCTGTGCTCTGAAGGCCTGCAACAGTTTTCATACTGGCCCAGGCTGAACCAAGTTTCTTTGTTGCCATCTTGCTTTCCAACTCTGATTTATAATTCTGTTTTGCTCTTAAATTTTTGGCCTTCAGCTCTTTTGTGGCAACCTGCAGCTCAGAAACAACCCCCTGTTTAAAGGCAAGTGCTTTCCTCTGTAAGCAGGATTTAACTGATTTTGTAACCCATGGCTTGTTGTTGGGATATATTTTGACACATTTACGTGGAACGATCATGTCTCTGCAGAAAGCCATGTATGAGCATGTCACGTCCACTAAAGAGTCCAAATCATCTCCGCAGGACAGTGTGAACACCTCCCAGTCCGTACAGTTAAAGCATTCCTGGAGGCAGTGCACTGAATCCTCTGACCACATGTTTATGTCTCTGGTCTTTGCCTTGTCTCTTCTGAGAGCAGTTTTATATGTGGGCAGCAAATGTACACAGTTGTGATCTGAGGATCCTAAAGGAGGAAGGGGAATAGATTTATAGGCCCTCTCTATGGATCCATAGCACAGGTCCAATGTCTTTTTTCGCCTGGTTGGGCAGGAGACATACTGATAAAAGTTTTTAAGTGTCTTCTTTAGAGACACATGGTTAAAATCCCCAAGAATAAAATTTGGAGCCTCTGGGGAAAATGACTGCAACCGCTGTACCACATCAAAGACGGTGCTGGAGGCAGAGGCAGCATCCACTCTCAGGTGAATGTACACAGTCGTTATAAAAAGTTTGGGGAACTCGTGGGGCAGATAAAAGGGGCGTAGTGACACGGACAGCAGCTCCACATCTGGTGTACAGATGCTCTCTCTGACCGTGACAGATGTACAGTACCGTTTATTAATGTATAAACATACGCCGCCCCCCCTGACGTTTCCCCATTACCTCTTCCTGCCGATCCGAGCGAAGTGGGGCTCCAAAGCCGTCAACACACAGGTCCGGGTCCCGGTCATGCGCCGTAAGCCACGTCTCCGTGTAAGCCATGACACAGCAGTTCTTGAAATCCTTCTGATATCGTACATTTCCTTGATTTCATCCACTTTATTTCTCAGGGATTGTACGTTCCCCATAATAATAGAAGGAAGAGGAATGCGGTTAAGCTGACGCCTCCTCAGGCTTAATCTTACGCCTCCACGCTTTCCGCGTTTCCTCCTCTTGTCTCTCTTTTCATTGCTGTGTCCATAAAAATCTCTTAAAATAAAGTCCGGCAGTTGCGGCAAAGACTCGAACACAGATGCTGCATTATCCATGTTTAAATGCAGTAACATGTCTCTGGAATACTGCGTTCTTCCCGGCGTGACCGCGATCGCACTTACCTCCAAAACAAAGAGCCGGTTAGAAAGAAACGACAAAAACAAGAAGGAAATCCATACTGATGGAACCAGGCAGCTCTTCATTATATAGTCCACAAACATTCAAGGACAAAAACGGCACAGAGAATTACGTTAAAACACCTTAAAGTGCATAAAAACAGAGACACAGACGTCGAACTTTTTTCACCCGCTGCCGGTCGCTGCGTGCGCATGCGCCCTCATATCTTGATTATAACTGATTTTCTTTTTTAATTACATTTGATCAAAAAACGAGTTACCCTTTAATTCATTGTGATTTAACAAAGGTAAAGGACAAATATCAACCATATATGCAGTTTATATTGCTTGTAACTGGGATGAAGTAAACATCTGTTGAGTATTTTAACATAAAATTGTTTGATTGTACTGAATTAAAAACTCAAAAATGCAACGGGTCCACCAGACCCACGAACACTGGCTGAAAAACAAAAACATGAACACCAGGCAAGGGTTAAATAGAACCCGTCTGACAAAGTAGGCTAAATGATCTCAAAAAGCAACACATCATGCTGCAATCTAATGATATTCAAGAACAGATGAGAAAAAAAACCCAGAACAACGTCTAAAGAACTGCAGGCCTCAGTTTGGACACTGGTACATGATTCAACAATAGAAAGAGACTGGGTAAAAATGACATCCATGGGAGAGCTCCAAGGTAAAAACCACTGCTGGCCAAAAAGAACACAAAGGCTCTTCTAACATTTGCCACAAAACACCTTGATAATCCCCAAGACTTCTGGGAAAATACTCTGTGGACTGATGAGAAAAAAGTTGAACTTTTTGGAAGGTGTGCGTCCCGTTACATCTGGCGTAAAACAAACACAGTATTGAATAAAAAGAACATCATACCAACAGTCAAAGATGATGGTGGTAGTATGATGGTCTGGGGCTGCTTTGCTGCTTCAGGGCCTGGACGACTTGCTGCAATTGATGGAACTATGAATTCTGCTCTCTATACCTGAAAATTCTGAAGGAGAATGTGTGGCCATCAGTTCGTGACCTAAAGCTCAAGCCCTCCAGTGTGGCTGAAATAAAACAATTCTGCAAAGAAGAGTGGCCCAAAATTCCTCAACAGTGATGTAAGACTATTGAATGCTTGATTGCAGTTGATGCCACCAATAGTGGCAGGTTTGGATATTTTTTTTTTCCCTGAATAAATGAAATCATAATTTAAAAACTGCATTTTGTATTTACTTAGGCTATCTTTGTCAAATATCAAAATTTGGTGTCACAAATATGGAAAAATATAAGAAACCAGGAAGGGGGCAAATAGTTTTTCACAGCACTGGACCTTGAAAAGACTCAGAATGCAGCTGTAATTTATTACTATCATGAACACTATAAAGATGCCAACGATGGCAATGTCATTCTTAGTCATATCACCACAATACTGACCTCAGTCCACACTAACTCTGATTATAAAACCAACAAGCTACGCTAATACCCCATTAGAAAACTAAAAACATCACATTGTGAGTTGAAACAATAACACTCAAAAGAGCCTTTGTAATGTCTGATGGAAAACCAGTCCATAGTTCAATCGACCACATCCCCTCAGATTGTCAAAATTAGATGCAAGGTGTGACACATAGGGTAAAATCGCAGTGTTATGATACCAGCTCAATGCATGGGCCAAGATGAGCTTCCTAATAGAAATGTAGCCACAAAGTCAACCAATCTCTCTCTTAGGTATCAGGACATACAGCCATTAAAAAGGCCAATCCATGTGTTTGATTCAGGTGTGATACACAGAAGTGCACAGTGTGTCCAGAAGGTGTGCTCATACAAAAGTAGCATTACGTTTTGCTATTAATTACTCAAGTAAAAGTTGTCATGAGTAGCTATGATGAGGTTATGAAAAAATCTACAAATTTCAGGAAAAACTAGAGGGCACTCAGAGACCGCATACTTCCACCAAGGCTTCATCCCTTTGTCCATCCATATCGCCATTCATCTGGACATTGCGAGATAGGGCCTTGGCGGGGGTATGCACTCATGGATCACCTCTAGCATCTAATGAGTTCATCTTTGGGCCAAGGGCCACCTCTGGTGAAAATATCATCCAAATCCATCCAGTAGTTTTGGAATATTGTTGCTAACACTCTGTGGGAAGATAAGAGCCTTGGTGGAGGAAAGCACTTTGAGATCATCACCAAAATCTAATCATGTGTTCAGTGTGCCATTACACACCTTTCCTGAAAATTTCATCAACTAGCCAACCAACAGACAAACCAACCAACCAACGCCACTAAAAACATTACCTCCATCCTCCCTTGGCAGAGGTAAAAATCACAAAATTGAGAGATTTTTTTCCCCCAAATTTATGTGGGAACAGCTCAATTTAAGCGAAAAAAGAGAAACCATACAATCAATCATGAAGTATCTCATTCCAGCCTGAAGAAATATTCCCAAGAGCGCTCAGATCCCCTAACTGTTGACGCTGACCTTGAACACAGCCTAGATGCAGACTTATCTGAGGATCATTACCCGTGCCCAAGTTGAGGCGTGGGTAGGGCAGTCACATTCATTTGTCTGTTTGTCTGTCTGGACTGTAACTTGAGAAAGAATGAAGCTAGGGTCACCAAACTTAGAATATGAGTGAATCTCAGACTTAGCATGTGTTGCTATGTTAATACCTAGAATCTCCAAGAGTACAATGGGAGGCAGAGCCTTCAGTTATCAACCTCCTCTCCTGTGGAACCAGTTGCCAATCTGGATTCTAGAGTCAGACTCGATCTCTGTTTTTAAGAATAGGGTTAAAACCTTCATTTTTGATCCAGCCTATAATTAGGGAGGGATCATGTGCCCCTGAACCCTCCCTTAATTATGCTGCTAATAGGTTTAGACAGCCGGGGGACCTCCAACAATGCACTGGGCTTCACTCCTTTCTTCACTCTCAATGAAATATTTTTGCTGGTCATTAACATCTGTTTGTTCTCTCTCATAGATTGAGTCCCCATCGTGCTGTTTGCTCGCTACCTGTCTGTTCTTTTCTTCTTCTTCTCTATCCCCTCACCCCCCAGCCAGTCGCAGCAGATGACTGCCCCTCCCTGAGCCTGGTTCTGCTAGAGGTTTCTTCCTGCTAAAAGGGAGTTTTTCCTCTCCAGCGTTGACAAGTGCTTGCTCACAGGGGATCACCTGATTGCTGGGGTCTTTCTGCAATTGTGAGGGTTTCCCCTACAGTTGAAAGTGCTATGAAATGACTGTTGTTGTGAAGTGGCGATATATAAATAAAGATGAATTGAAATGAATTGAATTAGAGCTAAGGGCAAGAAGTTTGTACATGTTAAAATGGTGTCTTGTGTCATGTTCTGGACATGGTTTGTTACCATGTCCATGCTTTTTGTTTCATTTTGGGATGTAATACGTTTTTTTTTTCCTGTCTTTCTGTTTCCCCTGGTCTGGTGTAATGTGTGTGTCCATCCTCTGTGTGTACTGGTTACCTTTAGTTCCCAGCTCCTCATGTCTTCCATACCTGTAGCCTTTCTTATGTGTAATCAGTTAGTTCTTGATTTGTCCCCACCTGTCCTGCATCAGTTAATTATCAGATACCCTTTATCTGTTGGCTTGTCTCTCAGTTGTTTGTGGCACTATTATTTGAGTTTTACCTCCTGTCCTTCATTGTGTTTCTAAAGTGTTTAGCCCTACTGGCTCATCTTGTGTTGACAGCCCCCGAGCTGTACTTGTTTATACCATCATTAAAACATGTTACACTGGAGCTCTACCCGCCTGAAAGAGTCGCTTATTCCTGTTCTGCCAGAGGTCACATCTGGCAGTCTTGGGCACATAACAAATGTCAAATGACCTTGACCTCGAGGACTGATAGGGTCTGAAGCTAGGCCACTAAATCACCAAGTTTCAAATTTACACTCTGGCTTCATTGGATCAATTCTACCCCTGACCATTGTGGGTTCGATCCCACCCCCTGACCATCGGTGACCCTTCTGTGTGGAGTTTGCATGTTCTCCCCATGCCTGCGTGGGTTAACTCCAGGTACTCAGGTTTCCTCCCACAGGCCAAAGGCATGCAGGTTAGGTTAACTGGAGACTCTAAAGTGGCCCTAGGTGTGAATGTATGTGTGACTGGTGAAGGGATTGGCGCCGAACCGTGGCTGCCTCATCCAGGGGGATGCCCTGAATTTCCTTCTGGGATTAATAAAGCATACAAAAAAAAACCCTTTAAACTAGCCTGATGGTGTCTTTATTATCAGGTTTAGTGCTAGCAGAATTTGAATATAAGCTACAATGTCATACAACATCAAAATATGGAATGACCTTGACCCAGCCTTTCACCCTGAAGATTGGTAGCATCTGATTCTATTTAATCTGGACATTCCCATTACAATAGGTAGTGAGATACTTAGAAATGACCATTGACTTTCACCCCAATTAGGATAGGGCTCCAGGGTGTGGGTCTGCATCTCTGTTGACAACAATTCTAGTTTTGAGTGAGTTTGATGACCATTTGGGGCAAATGCCTAGGAAAAGAAGCCATTCCCGTGAAATCTGGATGGACGGACAGAGACCACACTATCGCATTAGCTCCTGTCGGCTTCACCAGAATGAGCTAATGATTGAAGTGAAGCAAGTAAGAAGTAAAAACTACTCAGTAAAGTACAATTTCATGAAAGGGTTACATGAGTACATGTACTTGAGTAAATATAACTAGATACTAACCACCTCTGTTGATGCACACTGTACAGTTTCACTACATGACTTCACGTTTTTTAAAAATTACATCTTTTGCACCACAGCAAAATGAATTCTAGGATACTTAGCTGTTACAGATCTATCGAAGCCAGCCCATTTGGAATCATATACTATTTATTCATTTGCATAGAAATAAAATGGTAGTATTTCCTTTAAAAGTAGCAATGGCAAAAAAGAAAATAAAAGCTGTACTTACTGTGACAATTATTCCATTGGTAAAGCTGATTTTATATGCACTATTAAGATAAGATAAGATAAGATAAGATAAGATAAGCCTTTATTAGTCCCACAACGGGGAAATTCCAGGATTGCAACAGCACAGGGATAGCAACACTCAGAGCAACAATCAGAAGGCAAGAAAAAAAACAAGCAAGCAAGAGCAGCTAATATACATATGTACATATTACTATAAAATATATATATACACACACACACACACAGACACACAGTGCAGAGCATTGTAGCTGGATGGAATAAATATATGAATATATGAACACACAGTGCAGAGCATTGTAGCTAGATGGAATAAATATGTAAATATATAAACACCCACAGTACGGAGCATTGCAGCTAGGTGGAATAAATATGCAAGTATATAAACACACACAGTGCGGAGCAATGTAGCTAGATGGAATAATATGTAGATATATAAAAACACAGTGCGGAGCATTGTAGCTAGATGGAATAAATATATAGATATATAAATATAAACACACCCAGTGCTGAGCATTGTAGCTAGATGGAATAAATATGTAAATATATAAACACACACAGTGCAGAGCATTGTTGCTTGGTGGGATGAAACAGCATAACCGTCTATTTAGTTATCCTACATGGTATGATTATGTGCCCATACATATTCTCACCCTCCATAGCGACCGGTATGTTCCTAGTTGTATGCCGGAGAGGACCATTGTGTAAGTCTATTGCATCTTTTGCATTCAAAAAAAACTATTAGTTTGTTACGTCTTTTTGCTATCTCTGCGAGCAGCCCTGCTTAGGTTGTACAGTCTGACAGCCGTTGGTAGGAAGGACCTACGAAACCTCTCGGTTGTGCACCTGGGATGATGTAGTCTGCTGCTAAATGAGCTCCTCAGTGCATCCAGTATGTCCTGCATAGGGTGGAACTCGGACTCCAGCAGAGATGACAGTTTAGCCACCGTCCTTCTCTCTCCTATCTCCTCCATCGGATCAAGGCGCTGCCCCAGGACAGAGCTAGCTTTCTTAATTATATTTTATATTGACCTTAATAGATATGAACAAAGCACATCTTTTCCCCTCCACAGTCTTATTAATTACAGAACTCAGCAGAGTGCACGTTTATATGTTTGAACTGTAAGGCGGAACATCTCTGCACTATATACCGGAGGATTGCCAAAGCTGGTCCCCTCTGAGCGCTTGTACAATAAATTTAGTTCTCCCCCAACTGTAGATTTAGAGGTGGCTGTTGGGATTCTGTCAAGGAAAAGGATGATGAAGGTGAACCGCTAACCAGGCGCACACATCACACAGAAAATAACCTTGGATTTGAAGCCGGTGATAAACACTCCTCATGATTCTATCTATAAACTCAGCTGGTGGCTGGGGGTGGGTTGCGGATAACGTCTAGGAGAATCTATAAAAAAGAAACGGTAACGTACAGAAAGATGACACTCATTTGTAACATTACCATAGATAAAAAAAATTCATGGAGCTCTTACTGGTGGAGCTTGAGCTGGAGACGCTGGAAGAGTCACTTCCTGGAGAAGGGGTGTCTGTCCTGGGGGTGTCCCTCTGCCCGTCCTTGTCCACTCCCACTTCACTGTCAACACGGATGCCACTTCCCTCCTCACAGCCGTTGAGGTTGCTAAAGGTGATCCGAGCATTTAGGATGTGGTAGAGGGGGATTTCTGCAAGAAGAGGAAAGACACTAACAAGAAGTTGTCCATCATTGTTTTTTTTAATTAAACATTTTTCTAATGTGTTTTAATATTATAAACAACAAACCACGGCAGGCTGGTAAAAATGGGAGCAAATTGAGCCAATGCTGTCCTCAGAACACCTCACTTTTAGATGAAATTGTGATAGCAAGATATAAAGTGAATTTTGACCAACTACTCCATCCATACAGCATCAAATCAACAGGCTAACAACGAGGTTACAGGTTAACTACACATGAGAAATATGTTGAATTCATACTTGTAATCGTGGCAGTTCATTCAGCCAACATATTAAGAATTAACTTTGAATAGTTAGGAACAATATTTTTTTGCTTTTATGCCTGTTTTATTGTTTTTGTGTCTGTTGTGCATTATCTGATGACTGCTAACTGCTAGTTTCTAACTGTGTTTTTTGCTTGTGCTACTATAACTTGCAGCTTCTCCACATATGTTCATTATGACATAAGTGTTTGAAAACTATTCAGTTAAAGGCGAAGCAGCTTGGTAATGTGTTGGAAAATGTTTTACAGGGGTGTACAGTATTGTGAGAGCAAGCAGGATGAAGCTAATCAGCATTTGCTGCGTTGTCAGCATCAGAATAGTTGAAGGGCACAGAAAGTCATCACATACCTCATGTCCACAGGCTCCTGAGGGCTCGGGACGCAGCCTTCAGGGCCGGCGCCACTGCAGGACTAACAACAGCTAGGGCCAACCTGTCCCGTGGCATCAAGGAGGCAAAACGACAGTACAGCAAGAAAATATCCGGCCACTTCAGCAACACCAGAGATGCACGTTCTCTCTGGCGTGGCATACAGACCCTCACCAACTACAAACCTCCACCACAGACCTGTGCAAGTGACATCACACTGCTTAACAACCTAAATGACTTCTTCGGCTGCTTTGAAGCACAAAACAGCACATCAGCACGGAAGACCACTCCTCCTCCAGATGAGCAGGCCATAAGTCTGGATCCGGCCAGCGTGAAGAGGACCCTCTGCAGGATCAACCCATGCAAGGCAGCTGGACCAGACACCATACCGGGTCACGTCCAAGGACTGTGCAGAGGAGCTCAAGAATGTCCTGGCCGACATCTTCAACATCTCCCTGACTCAAGCTGTTGTCCCCACATGTTTCAAAACTGCCACTATAATACCAGTCCCAAAGAAGCCCGTCCCATCCAGCTACAATGATTACCAGCCCGTAGCACTGGCCCCCATCATAATGAAGTGCTTCGAGCGTCTGGTCATGCAGAACATCAAGTCCACCCTCCCTCCCTCACACGACCCATCTCAGTTTATATACAGGTCAAATAGATCCACAGAAGATGCCACCACTGCTGCTCTCCATCCAACCCTAACCCACCTGGACTCAAAGAACTCCTACATGTGAATGCTGTTCTTGGACTTCAGTTCAGCATTCAACACAATCACCCACCAGCACCTAATGCAAAAACTCAGACACTTGGAACTCAAAACCTCTCTCTGTACCTGTGTGCTGGACTTTCTCACAGGGAAGCCACAGAATGTGTGGGTTGGTAGCAACACCTCCTAGACCATCACAATGAGCACAGGGGCCCCACAAGGGTGCACGCTCAGCCTGCTACTCTTCACCCTACTGACCCATGACTGTGTACCAGCCTACAGCACCAACCACATCATCAAGTTTGCAGACACAACAGTGGTGGGCCTCATCACCAACAACGAGGAGGCCAACTACAGAAATGAGATGAGCCAACTGGTCTAGTGGTGTAAAGACAATAATCTCTTCCTGAACATGGGAAAAACCAAGGAGGTTGTGGTCGACTTCAGGAGGGGACACACACAGCATCCCTATCTGATTATCAATGGTGCAGCTGTGGAGAGGGTGAGCAGCACCAAGTTCCTGGGGATGCACATCTCTGAAGACCTCTCCTGGTCCAACAACACCACACCACTGGCCAAGAAGGCTCAAACTCACCTCCATTTCCTCTGCAAACTGAGGAGAGCACAAGTCCCAACCCCCATCATGTGCTCATTCTACCAGGGCACCGTTGAGAGCATCCTCAGCAGCTGCATCACGGTGTGGTATGGAAGCTGCACCGCCTCCTGCCATTAGACACCACAAAGCACATTGAAAGCAGCCAGTAAGATCATGGGTGCCCCTCTGCCCCCCCTCTCAGACATCTATCTCACCCGCCTCACCCGCAGAGCCATCAATATTGCAGGCGACACCTCACACCCCTCACACTCCCTCTTCAGCCCCCTGCACTCAGAGAAAAGGTACTGGAGCTTCCAGGCCCGCTCCACAAGACTGCTAAACAGCTTTGTTCATCAGGCCATAAGGATCCTGAACTCTGTCCACCCCCCCCCTTCCGCACCGTAGCGCACTCACCCACACAAAAACTACCTCAGCTGTTGGCACAGAAAGACTGGCACACCAACAGTAATACATCTACTGCTGTATGTCTCTGCACTTTACTGCAACCATTTGCACAAATGCCATATCTGCTGCTGTCTGTCATTGCAATATTGCTCATGTGCAGTCCTATCTGTCACTGTTTGCACCTACACTACTGCATTGAACTTGCAACTGCGAGTATTACTGCTCTATTTCTCTGGATATCCACCTCATTCCTAGGCCCCATGATGCCTTGCGTGAATTATGGATGCAACTTCCAGTACTAGTTTAGAATGTATGGTTGTCATTGAAACGGGACACTTTTCCTTGTTAAAAAACAATGACTTCGGCATCAAAAATGCGGGAACCCGGCCTTTTGCACCTCAAAAACAAGAATATAATCATACCACTTCCCATGACTATGGAAGGATGGGAAGATGACCTTAAAACCGCCACATGTCTCTGGATCCTGGATTTGCTGACTGAGAGACCTCAGTCTGTCCGGGTTGGAAACAACATCTCCAACTCTGTCACGCTGAGCACCGGATCCCCTCAAGGCTAAGTACTCAGCCCACTGTTGTTTACACTTCTAACACATGACTGTGTATCCAGACACGAGGGGAACCAGATTATTAAGTTTGCAGACGACACCACGGTGGTGGGACTTATTCAGAGGGATGAGGAATCAAGGTACAGGGAAGAAGTGAGAGACCTGGAGGGTTGGTGCAGGGAGAACAATCTGGTGCTGAACGTGGACAAAATGAAGGAGATGATTATCGACTTCCGGCGGTCACAGCCTGAGCACGTCCCCCTCAGCATCAGCGGCCGTTTAGTGGAGACAGTGGAGAACATCAAGTTCCTCGGAGTGTAGATCTCGCAGGACCTGACCTGGAGCAAGAATTCCTTGGGGATCAGGAAGCGGGCCCAGCAGAGACTGCACTTCTTGAGGAAACTCAAACAGGCCTCTCTCCCCATCTGCATCCTCAGGACCTTCTACAGAGGTGTGGTGGAGAGTGTTCTGACGTACTGCATTCCTACATGGTACTCCAGCTGCAGCATGTCAGACAAAAAAGCCCTGCAGAGGATAGTTAAGGGAGCTGAGAGGGTAATTGGGGTCTCCCTCCCCTCTGTCCAAGAACTTTTTCAGAACCGTTGTAGGAGCAGGGCACTGAACATTGTCAAGGACCGTTCTCACCCTCTGCATAAACACTTTGAACTTCTGCCATCTGGCAAACGATTCCGGAGCATCAGAGGCAGAACCACCAGACTGATCAACAGCTTCCTTCCACAAGCTGTTAGAATGCTGAACAGTTGATCCGGAATCTCTCATACACACTACTGCACCTACGGACATTATGTATATTATTTGTATATTATAGTTCTGGTTAGTTTTTCAAGTATGTCTCAGGGATGTGTAATGGATGTGGTGGGGTGGGGGGTGAAGATATGTGTGAGTGTGTCTTAAATCATGTTCTTTTACTTATATGGATGCCGAGAGAAACGCAATTTCATCTTGCCTGCACTACAGTTGTATGTACAGCAATATGACAATAAAGGTTGATTTGATTTGATTTGATTTGAAACGTGGACTGGCAGACAGTAGCTCTGTTTGTCAGCGCCACTGCTAAGATTCTAACACTGTAAACAAATAAAAGCTCTGAGATATATCAATGTTTCCACCGCAATAAAGTCGCCTGCATTTTGTTAAAATATGTTGGACATAATCAAATTTACCTTAGAGCAGACGTAGAATCTAGTCAGAGCCACAAAGAACCACAACAGTGTGCTTGGGTGTTTTAATGTCGGGGTAAATACAGACAGCCACAGCTGTTCGTTTTACCCCAAAATTAAAATGCTTATGCTGCTGTCATGCCATGAACGCTTGTTATTTAACTTAACAAGTACAGACATTTTCTGACAATTGTTCAGAATTTTACTGGCCAATATTTTATGATAATTTAAAAATTAATGCATGCTAAAGCATGCTGAAGTCCATATCGTTCCAAGGCAATGCAACGAATGCCAGAAAAAACCCCAAAAGTATTTGATATCTTTCTTAAATTGTTAAGCCTTAGGAAGCAAACTGATTTTGATTTTTTTTTGATTTTGTATACTTTACTGATCCCCAGAGGGGAAATTGAGGGCATCCACCTGGATGGATGAAACAGCCACGGTACGGCGCTATCCCTTTACCATTCACACACACATTCACACTTAGGGCTACTTTAGAGTCTCCAATTAATCTAACTTGCATGTTTTTGGCCTGTGAGAGGAAACCGGAAAACTCCCGGAGTAAACCCACGCAGACACGGAGAGAACATGCAAACTCCACACAAATCACTGTTGGTCAGGGGCTGGGATTGAACCAGGGATCCCATGGCCAAGGGTGAGTTGCTGTGCTGCCGCAGTGCTAACCACTGTGCCACCGCACCGCCCGAAACTGCTCCTATTTTTTATTTATTATTTTACTTAATGCAGCTTTGCATCTGGTGACATATATGACGCATAAACATCAGATCTGTGACATTCATACAAGTGAAAACATACCTGGTATTCTTGCGTCTGTACCACTGATCACACCAGCTGTCCTTTTTTCAGTTTTCAGTATATGATCTACGCATTGCCGGTGAGAAGCAACAAGTACCAGAACTACGCCAAAACATTTAAAAAATACAAAAACTACAAGTGCTGAAATTAGCTGCCACTTGAGTGCAAAACATGTATGTGGACTATACATTAAAATGAATTTGAAAAACTTTTAAAAACGCTATTTTAAATGTCCCACTACTCCACTCTTGCTGACTGATTTAACCCGACTTCAGCCGAAACCATAAGCTCCGCCCATAATCGTTCCTACAGTGGCACCCCCAGGAATAAGGTGGATAGGATTGCTGGGTTTCATCGTTTATCTTTATTTGCACTATGGGAGGTCTGGGTCGATCTTTTGTGCCATTTCTACTACAGGTAGCATTACTGTACATAGACTGCTGTTGTTGTTTTTCCAGCCTTATTCCTTTTACTTTTTTTATATTGTGCATACCACTGAAGAGAGAGAAACGCTATTTCAATTCTCCTGTATGTCTTGTACGTACAGTAGTATTGACAAATAAAATCATTGAATCTTGAATGTTATAAAAGCTCAGAACCACTACACTGCAGTTCAGTCACTCTGGTTTTGGTGGAGGGCGTCATGTTTAAGATAAGACTGAAGTCATTCTTGTTGGTCCAAAAAACCTTAGAAATTCCTTTCCAAATCAAACTTTCAGTTTGGATGCAGTTACTCTTTCTCTTAATAGCTCTGTGAGGAACCTTGGAGTTATTTTTGATCAGGATTTGTCCTTCAATTCACATATTAAATTTGTTTCTAAGACTGCCTTCTATCATTTGCGTAATATTGCCAAGATTAGGAGCATCTTGTCTCAGAGTGATGCTGAGAAGCTGATCCACGCTTTTGTTAGCTCGAGATTAGATTATTGTAATTCTTTATTATCAGGCTGTCCTAAAACATCTTTAAAAAGTCTTCAGCTGATCCAAAATGCTGCAGCAAGAGTTTTAACAGGTACTAGAAAGAGAGATCATATCTCTCCGGTTCTGGCCTCCCTTCATTGGCTTCCCATAGAGTTTAGAATTAAGTTTAAAATCCTTCTTCTTACTTACAAAGCTTTAAACAATCAGGCTCCTTTTTATTTAAAAGATCTGATACTACCGTATCATCCTAACAGAGCACTACGCTCCCAAAATGCAGGATTACTTGTAATACCTAGAATCTCCAAAAGTACAATGGGAGGCAGAGCCTTCAGTTATCAAGCTCCTCTCCTGTGGAATCAGCTGCCAATCTGGATTCGGGAGTCAGACTCGATCTCTGTTTTTAAGAATAGGGCTAAAACCTACCTTTTTGATATAGCCTACAATTAGGGAGAGATCATGTGTTTCTGAACCCTCCCTTAGTTATGCTGCTAATAGGTTTAGTCAGCCGGGGGACCTCCAGTAATGCACTGGGCCTCACTCCTTTCCTCACTCTCTATGAAATATTTTTTTTTTTTTGCTGGTCATTAACATTTGTTTGTTCTCTCCCATAGAGTGAGTCCCTATCGTGCTGTTTGCTCTCTACATGTCTGTTCTTTTCTTCTTCTCTATCCCCTCACCCCCCAGCCAGTCGCAGCAGATGACTGCCCCTCCCAAGTGCTTGCTCACAGGGGATCGCCTGATTGCTGGGGTCTTTCTGCAACTGTGGGGGTCCCCCCTACAGTTGATAGTGCTATGAGATGACTGTTGTTGTGAAATGGCGCTATATAAATAAAGTTGAATTGAATTGAATTGAATTGAATTTAATTAAATGGAGCCCATAAATGAAATGCTGGAAATTTATGCAAATCTTGGCTAAAATGTACAGCACCCTGAGACTTCACAGCTTGCCAGTATGTTGTCTGGTTGTGCGAGATTTTTTAAATAACTAACTGTGGGGAGACTTGAATAACGAAACCGAATTGCCTTTCATTCCAGTTTATTCAAGTAATCATTCCACTGTCTGCTCTCATTCCTGAGCAGCGAACAAAGAGAGTGAACACACCAAAGTTCTCTCATTTAAACATTCTGACATCAAACCATTTCCCTCGCAGGGGAAATCACACATCTCTCTCAAAATCTCTTTATTCACATTCATTAGCCTTTTATTTACATAACTCCCCCTTCTCTCCTCTCGAGCCTCAGTGGTCAGGAAGTCTTCTGTCCCCTGTCCTCCGCAGGGGGTCCAGGCTCTGTGGCTCCGCACCGCAGGGGGCTGGCTCTCCTTCATCGTGGTTAAATCACATATGCAGTGTCCAACATATACATGTCTCACAACACAGCCATATAACCCCCCCCCAAACGATGAAGAACAGACTAATTCCTAAAATTTAATAGCACCTTACTCACTACTGAATAATCAACACCAACATTCAGTCTGTGCGCCGCTTGGGCTTCAGCCGTCTGCCGAATCTGCTGTGCGTTGGCCCCGCCTTGCCTGCGGTGCGTTTCTGCTTCGGGTCTGTTGACTGAGGAAGAGAGTGATTAATTGCCCCCTGCGGGGGCCTGCCTCGTCGAGGCGCCACTGCGACCGGTACAGACACGTCCTTCATGACAAAAGCAGGTTTTAGTCTGTCAATACTGACTGTCTCTTTTCTGTCTCCAAAATCTAGCACAAATTGCTTATCACCTGCCTCCAGCACTCGAAATGGCCCTTCGTAAGGTGGTTTGAGCGTTGCTTTAAGGGCTTTGCGCCTGACAAAAACGAAATCGGCATTTTTCAAAGCCTTGGGGACGAAAACTCGCGGAAAAGCGTGATGAACCGGACCTGGGAGCGTGTCTGCCCCCGTGCCGACTAACGGTCCCAGAGCCGAGAGAGGTGGGGGCTCTGGGTGCTCTGGTAAAAACTCGCCCGGCAGCCTCAGAGTTTGTGCGAATACCAGCTCCGCTGGGGAGGCGTCTAAGTCCTCTTTAGGCGCAGAACGCAACCCTAATAAAACCCATGGAAGTTTATTCACCCAATCTGCATCCGTGAGCGACGCTCTGAGTGCTGCCTTCAAAGACCTATGAAAACGCTCGCATAAACCATTGGCCTGAGGGTGGTAAGCCGTAGTGCGGTGAATTTTGGCTCCTAAGCCGTTGGCCATCGCTGACCACAGCTCAGAGATGAATTGCGGTCCTCTATCGGACGTAATGTCCGACGGAACCCCGAAGCGCGCCACCCAAGCCGTTAAAAAAACGCGAGCCACCTCCGCGGCCGTGGTCGTTGCAAGTGGGACCACTTCCGGCCAACGTGTGGTGCGGTCCACCATTGTCAAAAGATACGTGAACCCCTGTGATGCCGGTAGGGGGCCCACAAGGTCGACGTGCACATGGTCGAACCTTCTGGCCGGAATGCGGAACGGTTCTAACGGGGCTCTTGTGTGCCTGTGAATTTTGGCCCGTTGACAGGAAATGCAGGTTTTTGCCCATTCCTTCACGTGCTTGCGCAGGCACGGCCAAACAAACTTTTCCGCCACTAGTTTCACCGACGCGCGCACCCCCGGGTGCGCCAGTGAGTGGACCGAGTCAAAAACACGGCGGCGCCACGTGGCCGGAACCACCGGACGCGGGCGCCCCGTCGACATGTCGCAGATCAGGGGGGGCATACCGGTTTGTAAACACTTGCTCTCCAGCCTCAACCCTGTTGGTCCAGACTGGAGCGCGCGCACGTCTGCGTCCGCCCCCTGGTCCGCTGCCATGGCTGCGTAATCTATACCCACGTGCACCGGGGCTGCGCGCGCCACCGTGCCGCTCTCCTGCGGCGCGGTCACGGTGGCCCGTTCTGCCTCTGCGCGTGTTGGGGTCGTGAACGCGCGTGAGAGACAATCCGCTACTACATTGAATTTGCCCGCGACGTGCCTAATGTCAGTGGTAAATTCCGAGATTGCGGCCAGCTGCCTCTGCTGCCTGCCGGACCACGGGTCTGAAATTTTGGCCATGGCGTATGTGAGCGGCTTGTGGTCCACATAAGCGGTGAAGCACCGTCCTTCCAGCCAGAACTGGAAATGACGAATAGCCAAATGCAGCGCCAACAGTTCTCTGTCAAACGCGCTGTATTTTCGTTCAGCCGCGCTTAAAGATTTGCTAAAGAAAGCCAAAGGCTGCCAAACTCCGGCTACCTGTTGCTCAATAACGGCCCCTATGGCTAAATCTGAAGCGTCTGTCGTCAGCGCGATACGTGCTGCAGGGTCTGGGTGGGCCAGGAGCGCAGCGTCAGCCAAGGCTTTTTTAACCTCTGTGAACGCACGCTCCCGCTCCGGGGACCATTCGACCGCCTGGGTCGGTTTTTGTTTTTTGAGCACGGCATATAACGGTTGCATGATTTGAGCTGCGTGGGGCAGGAATCGGTTATAAAAATTCACCATCCCCAAGAATTCCTGTAGTGATTTGACCGTTTGTGGACGGGGAAAATCCGCTACCGCGCGTACTTTCTCTGGTAACGGAACCGCTCCCTCCGGGGAGACGCGGTGACCCAAAAAATCGATCCGCTCGACGCCGAACTGGCACTTGGCTGGGTTAACTATTAAGCCGTGCTCTCCCAGCCTCCTAAAAACTGCTGTGAGGTGCGTTTCGTGTTCGTCCTCTGAAGTACTCGCGACCAAAATGTCGTCGAGGTACACAAACACGAAAGGGAGATCGCGTAACACGGCATCCATCATCCGCTGAAATGTTTGCGCCGCCCCTTTGAGACCAAACGGCATGCGTAAAAATTCGAAAAGTCCGAACGGGGTTATTACCACTGTTTTAGGAATGTCCTCCGGTTGGACCGGGACTTGGTGATAGCCGCGAACTAGATCAATCTTTGAAAAAATGCGCGCCCCCGCCAGGTGCACCGAAAAATCCTGAATGTGCGGGATGGGATAACGATCGTGCGCCGTAGCGTTGTTTAGCCTGCGGTAATCCCCGCACGGTCTCCAGGAGCCATCGGCTTTCGGTACCATGTGCAGCGGCGAAGCCCACGGGCTCTTCGACCTACGAATGATGCCCAGCCTCTCCAGGCTGGCGAACTCCTCGCGCGCAATGGCGAGCTTAACTGCATCCAAGCGCCGAGCTTTTGCAAACACGGGAGGACCAGAAGTGGGGATAAAGTGTTTCACCCCGTGCTTCGCGACCGTCGCTGAAAAAGTGGGCACAGTGAGCGCTGGAAATTGGGTGAGGAGTGTGTGAAACTTACCACCTGCTGTAGCGACGTGGGTCTGTACTGGTGGCGGGGACACTCGAGCTGAACAGGGGAGAGAGTAAAAAGAGAGTGCATTTACCAGCCGTCTATTAGCAAGATCAACTAACAGATTGTATGAACACAAAAAATCTGCGCCCAACATGTTGAAACTCACCGCCGCTATTACAAAAGTCCATTCATATGTGCGGCCATGTAAGCACAAAGGCAAGGTCCTTCTCCCGTAGGTGTTGATGTTCGAGCCATTTGCCGCTGTAGCTCCGCTACCGTGGGGTCCAGCCACCCGGTCCGCGTATGTTGGGGTGATGAAGCTCACTTGTGCTCCGGTGTCGATGAGGAACTCTCGTCCGGAGCGCGCATCCGTGATGTAGAGCAGCTTGTTGCGTTCTCCGAGGGTCGAAGCTGCTAGCGACCCCCGGTCTTGCCGTTTCCCGAACTCCTGAAGATGCAGGGCGGCACACACCTGCGTGCCTTCTCTGCGAACCTCCGATGGTAAAAGCAGAGATCTTCTCCTCCGCTGTGTCGTGCCCGCGCCTCTGCCGCCGGGCTATTGGCTCCACCTCGTCGCGGCCGTGTTGCCGCCGTCGTCGGCCAGTCTGGTTCTGCCGCCTCTGGCTCCCCGCTGTCTCGGGTCGCCGCTGTGGTTGCTTGCCCGCCGCAGGCGTCCAGGATCCCATCTGCCTCCTGGGCCAGCTCCCGGAACTCCTCCAGGGTGTGACACTTTTTGCCGGCCAGCGTGCTTCTCGCATGCGCCGGGAGGTTGGAGAGGAAGATGAACTGAAAAATGAAATCATCGTTGTCCAACCCTCTCAGCTGTATCATCTCCTCCATCAGGGCGCTCGGCCTGTGTCCACCTTGGTCTAGCAAAGACAGGATCCTCCTCGCCCTCACTTCAGCCGAGGGGGTGAAAAACTTGATGAGGGTGGATTTCAGCTTGCCGTACCTGTCGGTCGCGGGTGGCTGCTCCACCAAGCTTTGCACGCACCGAGCTGTGCTGTTGTCCAGTTTAGCGATGACATGGTGGAACTTAGTGTCATCCACCGTTACTCCTGCGAGCGCGAACTGCGACTCTGCTTGCAGAAACCACGACCGTGGGTTATCCTGCCAGAAATCAGGCAGCTTAACGGCCACTGCGCTCGCCAGCTCTGAGCGCTGTGAGTCCGGGACCCTGAGAATTTCTTCGTTCATTCTCAACGTCGTCAGTCACCAATGTGGGGAGACTTGAATAACGAAACCGAATTGCCTTTCATTCCAGTTTATTCAAGTAATCATTCCACTGTCTGCTCTCATTCCTGAGCAGCGAACAAAGAGAGTGAACACACCAAAGTTCTCTCATTTAAACATTCTGACATCAAACCATTTCCCTCGCGGGGGAAATCACACATCTCTCTCAAAATCTCTTTATTCACATTCATTAGCCTTTTATTTACATAACTCCCCCTTCTCTCCTCTCGAGCCTCAGTGGTCAGGAAGTCTTCTGTCCCCTGTCCTCCGCAGGGGGTCCAGGCTCTGTGGCTCCGCACCGCAGGGGGCTGGCTCTCCTTCATCGTGGTTAAATCACATATGCAGTGTCCAACATATACATGTCTCACAACACAGCCATACTAACCAAGAATTTGGTTCATATTGCCAACACTCAGTCGGACTCATTCCCAGTAAGAGTTGGACTCCACCAGGGCTGCACTTTGTCACCGATCCTGTTCATAATTTTTATGGACAGGATTTCTAGGTGCAGCCAGGGAACGGAGGATGTCATGCTTGGTGACCACAGGATCTCATCTCTGTTGTTTGCAAATGATGTTGTCCTGCTGGCTTCATCCGGCAATGACGTGCAGGTCTTACTGGGACGGTTTGCCGCTGAGTGTGAAGAGGCTGGGATGAGAATCAGCACCTCCAAGTCCGAGTCCATGGTCCTCAGCTGGAAAAAGGTGGATTGTCCTCTCCGGGTTGGGGACAAGCTGCTGCCCCAAGTGGGGGAGTTTAAGTATCTTGGGGTCTTATTCACGAGTGAGGGGAGAATGGAGCGAGAGATTGACAGACGGATCAGGGCAGCATCTGCAGTGATGCAGCCATTGTACCGGTCCGTTGTGGTGAAGAGGGAGCTAGCTCTAAGGTAAAGCTGTCGATTTACCGGTCAATCTACGTTCCTACCCTCACCTATGGTCATGAGCTTTGGGTAATGACCGAAAGAATGAGACTGCAGATACAAGCGGCTGAAATGAGCTTTCTTCGTAGGATTGCTGGACTCACCCTTAGAGATAGGATGAGGAACTCAGTCATCCGGGAGAGGCTCAGAGTAGAACCGCTGCTCCTCCACATTGAAAGAAGCCAGTTGAGGTGGTATGGGTATCTGATTAGGAGACCCCGGGGTAGACCCAAGACTCACTGGAGAGACTATATCTCCCAGTTGCTCTGGGAATGCCTTGGTGTCCTCTCTGAAGAGCTGGAGCAAGTGGCTGGGAAGAGGGAAGTCTGGGCTTCTCTGCTTGAACTGCTGCCTCTGCAACCCAGACCTCCGGAAAAGCGGTAGAAGACGGATGGATGAATGGATGGCACCAAACTGTCTATAATTTAAGCAGTGTCCATATTCCAGTAACAATAAAGAGTGGTTGGTCAGGTTCATTCTTTAAACAGCAACATTTGCTACATTTAGCTCTGCACAACATTAAAAACTGACGTTGTGAATTGTTCAGTCACTTTTTTAAAACCACATTCACGACAATATTTTTACTATTTTTAAAGTGTTTAGCTTTTTCTTGATAGAAGAAAAAATAATGTGACTTTCAATACTGAATTAAATATTTAATTTAAATAAATGATAAATCTAAATGTTAAATATGTTAAATTTTATTATAAGTCTAAATGTGAAAGGTAACTAGACAGTATTTTCCCGAAAACATTTTTTTTAAAATAATACATCAGCAAAATGTTTAGAAAGGTGCAGAATTAAAGTCTTTCTATTTTTTTTTTCAATTACTCTTTTAACCTCCATTTTTTCCACTACTAGTGGGTTAGGTAAGTTGTTGTTATGGCAGACATCGACATATCTGCCATATCCTTACAGTTGAAGCTTGTGTTTTCACACCGGATGCCCTTCCTGACACAACCCTGCCTATTTAATCCCGGCTTGGGACTGGAGCAGGCAGTACACTGGCTTGTGCACCCCTGTAGTTGGGTAGCCAGTGTTTTCCCTCCTCCGTTCCATTACTGCTGAGCACCAAGGTGGATGGCAGGAAGTTCCACTTATATCTACCTTATTCCTGGGGGTGCCGCTGTCGGAACGATTATGGGTGGAGCCTCCGGTTTCAGCTGCAGTGTTAAATCAGTCAGCAAGAGTGGAGTAGCAGGGGCACTTAAAATAGTGTTTTTAAAAGTTTTTCAGTCATTTTAATGGATCATCCACATACATGTTTTGCACTCAAGTGTAAGTTTCAGCACTTGTAGTTTTTGTATTTTTTTAATGTTTTGGCATAGTTCTGGTACTTGTTGCTTGTGTTCGTGGTTGTGCCACAGACTGTATAAATGGAGGCTTCTCACCGGCAATGTGTAGATCATGCACTGAAAACTAAAGAGGACTGTCAGTGTGATTGGTGGGACAGACACAGGACAGACACAAGAGCACACCAGGTATGTTTTCACTTGTATGAATGTCACAGATCTGACGTTTGTGTTATATATGTCACCAGAATGAAGGCTGCATGAAGTAAAATAATAAATAAAAAATAGTAACAGTTTGCTTCCTAAGGCTTAATGATTTAAGAAAGATATCACATAGTTTTGGGGTTTTTTGCATTTGTTGCACTGCCTTGGAACAATATGGACTAGCAGCTTCAGCATGCATTAATTTTTAAATTATCACAAAATATAGATCAATAAAATTTTGAACAATTGTCAGAAAAGATCTGTACCTGTTTAGTTAAATAAGCATTCAGGGCATGACAGCAGCATGAGCATTTTAATTTGGGGGTAAAACGAACAGCTGCAGCTTTCTGTTTTACCCTGATATTAAAACACCCAAGCATGGTATTGTGGTTCTTTGTGGCTCTGACTAGATTCTACATCTGCTCTGAGGTAAATCTGATTATGTTCAACATCTTTTAACAAAATGCATCCGACTTTATTGCGGTGGAGACATTGATATATCTCAGAGCTTTTATGTCATGAACCTGGGTTTGGTGGTTCCAAACCCAGTTCTGACACTGGGGCTATTTTGTCTTGTCTCATTGGCTATTTTCCTTCAGGCGCTTCAGGGAGCCCTTTGGGTCCTCCCCTCCCTGACAGCTCGACCACGCCGCCTCCTCCTGTCAGTGTCATCAGCTGTTTCTCATTGTCAGTGTCTCACACACATACACACACACCTCATTCACTTCCATTCACATGCTCTGACACTCACTCATGCACACCTGGTTTCTACTGATCCAGCTTATGCTCTTCCATATCGGCGGTCTCTTCCCTCATTAGAATGATTATTACTTAAGCTCTGTTTGAGTGAGAAGAGATCGCCAGAGCACTGCCCTATATACACAGCAGCGTGTTCCTCTGTGTATGCAAGCTGTCATTTCCTACATGTACTTTCAGCCTGACTAATTTAGTCTTCTCAAACGCTACTTAACTGTTGTTAGCTGTTTGGTGTTAGCGGCTATTCCTGCCTCGCTCTCATCCACCGGACTGCACGGATGGCCTTGGATCGCTCTATCCCATAAGTTAATGTTTGCCTTTCTCTTCGTGCTGACAGTGGTTCTGCGGCACTAGGCATTCCCTTCATTGGGCTGCTGAGCGTCCAGGTGGCGTACCTGTATGTCTGGTGGCCTCAGTTTCTATCATATCAACTCTCTGTTTATTACGTGACTGTTGCTGGACAATATTTGGGTTTATGTTTAATAAAATGCACAAAACTACTTCTGCGCGTGGGTTTTCCATTCCTCCCTCTGTGTACTGCGTAATGGCGCAAGAGGGGTCATAACATTTTATTTGTTTACAGCGTTAGCATCTTAGCGGCGGCGCTAACTAACTTTTTAAGGTCATCTTCTCATCCCTCCATAGTTGTGGGAAGTGGTATAATTTTATTACTGTTTTTGAGGTGCAAAAGGCCATGTTCCCATATTTTTGATGCCGAAGTCATTGTTTTTTAACAAGGAAAAGTGTCCCGTTTCAATGAGAACCACACATTCTAAACTAGTACCGGAAGTCGCACCCATAGTTCACGCAAGGCATCATAGGGGCTAGGAATAAGGTGGATAAGGTCTTTGGCATAACCCGGCCGGGATTTGAACCCCTGCCTCCCAGTTATGGGGCGGATGCTCTACCTCTAGGCCACCACTCCAGTAAATTCTTTAAAAAATATATTTAAAATTTTTATGGGTTCAAAATAATCATAATATTTACACTTGAGCAGCTGTATGATGAAAACTACAGTGGCTGGATATATATATATATATACCAAACCCATAGTCAGAGGTCGGGATTCCAAGGTGAACTTCTATACCAGGTTTGGTGGCCCTAGCTTTACTCGTTTTACAGTAATAGTAAATGTAGCACTTACCATAGTGCAGCTGCAATGTCAACTTTGACCTTTGACCCCTTGAACCTAAACCCATAGTTAGGTGAAGGTATAAGTCGTCCAAGATGTGTATTAGATACAACTCCTGTATCAATTTGAAAACCCAACATCATTTCTTTCAGTCGTTATTGTGTTTAGAAGATTTAGGGAAAAATCTGACCTCTGACCCTTTGACCTTAAGGTCATCCAATGAGAGTGAAATTGCAATATGCACATCATTAGAGTATCTCAAACCATGATACCAAGTTTCAAAGCAATTGGAACAAAACTCTAGGAGGAGTTGATTTCACCAGACAGTTACTGTCTATGAAGTGAGGTGAAACAGGAGGTCATAGGTCAGGGGCTACAATTCCCACAAAAATCACCCAATCAAAACCAAATCGTAATATGCATATCCTCAATGTATATCAAACCATGGTACCAAGTTTCAAAACAATCAGACCAAAACTGTAGGAGGAGTTGATTTCACAAAAGTGGGACAGACAGATGGACGAACTGACCCATAACATAAACACCCTTCAGTCTTTGCCCAAAGGGCTCTTGGACCCCTTTGGGCATCGACCGGTGGGGGATAATAACTGGGTTGATGTCACGTGTTTCTACCATCCAGTTGGGGCAAGGGTAAGTGCAACACCTACTGACCAAGAGGTCGCAATGTTGTCTCTATCACCTATAAATGTTATATATACAGTAAATATTAAATACTAACTCTAAATGCTAAATCTAAATGAGATAGATAGATAGCTAGATAGATAGCTAGATAGATAGATAGATAGATAGATAGATATTTTTTATCCCTTTCTGTCATTTTTGCTCTCTTTCCTCATCCATCTCATACTCCTCATGTTCTCTCTCTTTGTTTAAAAGCACCAAACATTTTAAACACCCTTGCCTTTATCCATGCAACCATTCATCTCAATCTCACCGATCTTGACGGGGAAGCCAGGCGGTAAGCGCAGAGTGATGAAGTCACGCAGCTTTGCAAACAGGGCGTTGGAGATTGCCATGAGATCAATGATAGGCACCACTTGTTCTGCCAGGGATAGAGGATGGGACTCACACAGCCACAACTTGGCTTTAAACCTGGAAACACACACATACACACAAACACACAAGAAAGGCAAATCGCGAGTGCATTAATAAATATCCCAAAGTGCAATTCTGACCAATGCATAATTGAAGCGATTTATGTGCTCATTCAGATGGTTGGAGGTAGCTACAAAGGCATTGATTATATCAGCCAACAATGCTGTACACAAGCTGCTGAGTCGTGTTGGAACAAGGACAGATCGATCCTTATATTGTAATTTGCCCGATGAATGAACACAGGATTGAGGGGCGGCTCTACAGCCTCAAAGACTTCATCCTCCTCATGTCCTCTACCTTTTCATCAAGAATAATAAAACTGTCCACTGAAATAGAGTCAGCATTTGATGATGTCTGTTTGGCAGGCGGATGAGGCATCATCCTTGACACTGACTGCAACAATATGATTAATGAGCACTGAAAACCAGCAAAGTGTAAAAGAATAACGATACAAATAAATGATTCAGGTGCACCTTCTATTTGATTTTAAGACCCAAGGCTGCTCATAAACCCACCTTCAACTTCATATTTTCACATATTTTTTGCTTCTCTTTCTAAAGGACACTGCAGCTTTCCTTCCATTTGTTTGTTTTGTTTTATTCATTAATACACGGGAGTGACGATGATGCAGCATGAGTCATGCAGCCTCAGCTGAGTGACAGACGGCAGAAACAGACTAATTGCCTTACTTTCCCTCATCTTTATAAAAATTCCTGCCCAACGCGTCTGAATGTGTGAGCTACTGTTCCCTGACGGTCTTCCACCCCCTCCTGGATCTTTCTGGTCCACCTACTGTGGGAGGCTGATTTTACTCTGACTATTCTCTGTCGACAAATCTGTCAGTTTGAAGGGTGACTTCGCTGTCTGTTTTCTTTTTTAATTTTCTGTTAGTCTGCATCACCTCTGTGTCTTCGTCGTGAGCTGGCAAGGGTGGCCGATGTCCCTGTGAGTTGGGGAAGAGCCGGGGTTGAAGTATTCCTCGGCGGTCAGTGCTGCGGGGTTTGTCACAGCAGGAGACGACATCTGGGTGACCAGAGCCTAGAGAACATCAGTAAAGGGGGAGTGCATTTTAAAGACCAGAGGGTATGTGATCATATATAAGGGAATCCAAATGATTAGTCTTAATCAATACCAGTGGCTTTGACAACTATAAAGAGCAGATTTCTGGCATTTCACACACTTTCTTTGCTGCTCTCCTGTGTAAGTAAAATCTATCAGAATTTAAGACTTTCCATTTATCTGCTGACATTTTAAACACCTCACTAAAGACTTTGCACACAAGCCACAACTTAAGCTGTTTTTTTTCCAGCATTCTTCAGTACAATAGAGGTTCTGCTGCTCTAATAAGCATCTTCACTGCCAACTTTTCAGTAAGCTTGTAGTAACCCTGTCAAATGTAGGACATCATTACCTGCATTGCCTGTAGTAATGCTGTAGTCAGCAGTAATAGGGCATATCGGTCTGTAAAATGGTCATTTTTAGCTCATTAGCCAAAAGGAGCTAATGCACTGATGTGGTTTCATCATCCACCCATCTGTCCGTCATCCATCTGTCCATCTACATTTCACATGAATTGCTACTCCTCCTAGGCATTCACCTCGATTCTCACCAAACTCACTCACAAGGATCCTCGTGTAGATCTGCATCCAGATTGAGGTCAAGGTCATTGTCCAAGGTCAGGAGGTCTGAGTATTTATGATTTCAAGAAAAACATTACTTCTCCTAGGCCACTGACCGTGACTTTAAATACATCCTAGATGGATCTGCATAGGCTGTGCTTAAGGTCAAGGTCAACGGTAAGGAGATGTGAACACTCAAAGTAATTTTGTCAGACAGGAATGAGCAACTCCTTCATTGACAGCCTGGTTTGCCTTTTCTACACAAAGTCTGTTTTTCTAGTATACAGACTGTCTTCAAATTTAGGGTAGCTATGGGTTATTCTAACTGTCATAGGACAATAAGTGGGGGTACACCCTGGACACTCTGTCAGTCAAGATATTGGGACAGGCCAACAACCCACTCACATATGCACTGCCAGTGTAATCCCTGAATAACCCAACATCCACGTCATTGGACCAGTTAAAGAACTGGAGAACCCACAGAGAATCTGCTCAGGAAAGCTGCCATTCACTAACATTTGTTTGTTTATAGTTGGCACAGGGGTCTGGAAATAGGTGTCACTACTAAGAAATGACAAAACTGAACTTGCAAATATCTTAATAAAGAATATTAATAAATCCGGAAAGAGCAGAGAGCAATTAGATAAGAATGAATCTGTGCACTTACAAATGCTTTAAAAGTATAGAAACTAAGCATTTTTTTTTCAAATGTGCCAGCTGTGCTGTGTTCCACATTACAAAATCATGAAATGCATGATAAGCCAAAATGCCCAGCGCATTGGGTTTTTTTTTTCCTCTTCATTCTGTTCTGTTCCATTGCTCAGTTTCTGCTGGAGATTTCTTCCTGTCAAAAAAGAGTTTTTCCTCTCCACTATTGTCAAGTGCTTCCTCACAAGGGACCACCTGATTGTTGGGGGCTCTTTCTGAGAATGATGGGTCTGTACCCTGCAATTTATAGTGCTATGAGATGAATGTTGTTGTGAATTGGTGCTATATAAAGTTAAAAGTTAAAAAAAGGTCAATATGGAAATGTCAGTGGTCCCCAAAAAGGTTTTAAAACAGAGTACTTCAAGTTTATACAACAGTGCAAATCACCACACAACCCTAAATCTATGGGAAGCCACTATAAAGGGATTATTCTTATTATGGTCATCACCGGAGAACCCAGCTATCTCCTGGGTGACCAAGCAGCTGCATAGTAGACACAGAGTCCAACTTTTTTCAGTATTTTACTGGTATGTGAATTTTGCAAAGGCACTCCAGTACTTCCTGCAAGTAAAATTATACAGCAATTATTTTTTTGTTATTTTTAGGTTTTATAAACCTTGACAGTGCTAACCCTAAAGCTGGAACAGAATTATCGCTTCAGAACTTTGAAGCTGCACAAACACTGGCCTTTCAAGAAGCAAAGCTCTACAGTAGCACAAGAAATTCGCAAAGCACCAAACTAAAAAAAAAAAAAAGCCTTTTTGTGTGAGCAACCATTGTGTGGGGGGAAGGAGACAGGGCACAGGAACAAGTGAAAAGAGCGAAGACAGACAGAGGATGAGCAGGGAGGCATGAGTCATAGGTCCAGCAGAGGCAAATTAAAAAAACATAATCAATATTTGAGAGCAGGTTGGAGGCTCCCCTGTTGACACGGAGCAGTCGACAGGATTTATACACTGCCTGTCCATCCTAAGAGGAGGAAATGGGGACACTACTAATGCTGAGGATGATAATTCATTCAGGACAAAAATGATTATCACAGCAGCTCCAGCGTTCGTGGTTTCCATTATCATAATCGTGACGGAAATGATCAAGACGCAAACTTAACAGGGCCATTTCACAGCAGCAGATTTGGCATGAAGTATTACTGTAGGTAAACAAAGGTTTTCTATTACACCTTATTTTACTGTGCTTTGGGTGCATATACTGTAGGTGCACTCCAAAAATATACCCCACTTAAGCAGTAATATGCAATTATATCAGAATTAGCATTTAAAGTATCAAGACCAAAAGCTGAGCTCAGAAATCAAAAACTATCAATAAATTCAAGATTTCTCTGATATATATTTGCAATAATGGGAAGGATTTACAGAGTTGCGCAATGTTTGTAACTCTTATCACCTTCTTAAGTGCTTCTTAATCAATGCAATCCTAAAAATGAATTAATCTTATTGGGTGATTTTAATATAAACTGTGATGACAAAAAATACAGAAAAAATCTAAAACTCATAACAGCTCACTATAACCTAACTCAATTACTAGATAAACCAACCAGAGTCACGAGCCAGTCAAAAACCAAAATTGATTTACTTTTCACAAACAGACCTGAAATAATCTCTCTGACTTATAACCTTTAAACAGGACTGTCTGACCACAATATAACACTGGCAACAAGAAAACTTCCACGGAAACAGCTTTCAAATCCATTTAAGAAATCATCAAGTAACACAGTAAATTATATAATCCCAAAAAACCATCAACAAAATATAACAATGGCAATAAACGAAATTGAATGGAAGGAAATCACCTCCTCAAATAACATAAATCACAGCAATGATTTTTTTATTTTCAAAAAAGGAAACAACAGAAGAAGAATCAACTTACCATGGCTCAACTCTGAATGTCTACAACTAATGAAGACTTCTTAAAATAGCTTGAAACTTCTTAAAAGAGCTCTTAAAAACAGGTTTAACAACAGACAGACAAAAATTTGCGTCTGCTACAAATAAGGTAACACAAACTCTGAGGAAGGCTAAGGCAAACTTTTTTATAACCATTATTGAAAATGCAAAAGGAGATAGCAAAAACATCTGGAATAATATTAACAAACTGACTAATAAACAGAACAAAAAAATGACAGAGACATGGAACTTAATATTAATAAATTGGTACAAAATCCCACAGTCATTGCTACAAAGTTAAACAACTTTTTCATAAACTCTGTGCTAGAAATATCCAACTCATTTAAGCCACCTGATCATAATTCTAGTCCTATTAACCCCTCGCAACCAGTTTTTAATATATTAGAAATAACTGCAAATGAAGTCGCAAATATCATCAGTTCATTGAATAGCTCCAAAGCAACGGATGAACATGGTCTTAACACTAATTTTTTAAAAGAAAATAATCTCTCATTTGTCCTATTACTCACTTAATCAATCTGTCAATCAAGCATGCTGTCGTCAGTAATCAAGCAACTTACTCAGTTTAATTTTTCAGAACATGCTATCCAATGGATGAAATCCTATTTAACCAATAGACAGCAATGTGTAATGGTCATTAGCATCAATCGCCATATTTGAAATGTCAAATGGGTGTCCCACAAAGCTCTATACTTGGACCAATATTATTCTGTCCATACATAAATGATTTACCAAATTATTAGTATTATTAGTATTCTTACAACAGCGATGACCCAAATCCATGACTGGCTGAATAATTCATGTCTCCTACTAAACACTAAAAAACTGTTTGCATGATGTTTACCAAACAACGATCAAACAATACAAACTCATACATTTTCTTAAAAGGGGAGAAACTGCAACTAGTCGAGGAATTCAAGTACCTCAGTGTGATTTGACTCCTCATTAACCTTTAAAAAACATAAAAAAAATCTCAGACATAATCAAATTCAATCTAAGAAATTTTAAATAAATTAGACCACCACTGACAGTTAGTGCAGCCAAAAGGTTTCTGCATGCAATGATCTTCTCACACATTGATTACTGTTTTACCAACAGGCCACTCACTGGTGTAACCATAATCAAACCAACTGAATCTTTATACAAAAAAGCCATAAAAATCTTTGATAAGAAATATCCCACATATCACTACTGTCACATTTACAAGAAATACAATTTCCTGTCTTTTGAAAATTATAAAACTCTCAAATTTGCCTGTTCAATTTACAAAATATTAAATGGCTATGTACCACCACCCCTGCGAGAATATGTTAAACTGAGGACTGGCACCAGTACAACCACTAGAGCAATCACTAGAGGAGACTGTGAGGTCCCCCACAGACACACCACATTTGGTTAATCTGTGTATCAGTGAAGGGCACCAAGATCTGGAATAATATACCACCTGCAATCAGAGAACGTACCACACTAAACACTTTTAAGACACACTGTAAAAATTGGCTTTTAAACAACCAAAACTGTACCCATAACTAGTGGTTGCTCTGTGGCATATGCATATTATATATATATATATATATATATATATATATATATATATACAGTGGGGTAAAAAAGTATTTAGTCAGCCACCAATTGTGCAAGTTCTCCCACTTAAAAGATGAGAGAGGTCTCCAATTTTCATCATAGGTGTACCTCAACTATGAGAGACAAAATGAGGGGAAAAAAATCCAGAAAATCACATTGTCTGATTTTTAAATAATTTATTTGCAAATTATGGTGGAAAATAAGTATTTGGTCAATAAAAAAAGTTCATCTCAGTGCTTTGTTATATACCCTTTGTTGGCAATGACAGAGGTCAAATGTTTTCTGTAAGTCTTCACAAGGTTTTCACACACTGTTGCTGGTATTTTGGCCCATTCCTCCATGCAGATCTCCTCTAGAGCAGTGATGTTTTGGGGCTGTCACTGGGCATCATGGACTTTCAACTCCTCCAAAAATTTTCCATGGGGTTGAGATCTGGAGACTGGCTAGGCCACTCCAGAACCTTGAAATGCTTCTTACGAAGCCACTCCTTCGTTGCCCGGGCGGTGTGTTCGGGATCATTGTCATGCTGAAAGACCCAGCCACGTTTCATCTTCAATGCCCTTGCTGGCGGAAGGAGGTTTTCACTCAAAATCTCACGATACATGGCCCCATTCATTCTTTCCTTTACACGGATCAGTCGTCCTGGTCCCTTTGCAGAAAAACAGCCCCAAAGCATGATGTTTCCACCCCCATGCTTCACAGTAGGTATGGTGTTCTTTGGATGCAACTCGGCATTCTTTCTCCTCCAAACACAACAAGTTGAGTTTTTACCAAAAAGTTCTATTTTGGTTTCATGTGACCATATGACATCCTCCCAATCCTCTTCTGGATCATCCAAATGCTCTCTAGCAAACTTCAGACGGGCCTGGACATGTACTGGCTTAAGCAGGGGGACACGTCTGGCACTGCAGGATTTGAGTCCCTGGTGGCGTAGTGTGTTTCTGATGTAGCCTTTGTTACTTTGGTCCCAGCTCTCTGCAGGTCATTCACTAGGTCCCCCCGTGTGGTTCTGGGATTTTTGCTCACCGTTCTCGTGATCATTTTGACCCCACGGGGTGAGATCTTGTGTGGAGCTCCAGATCGAGGGAGATTATCAGTGGTCTTGTATGTCTTCCATTTTCTAATAATTGCTCCCACAGTTGATTTCTTCACACCAAGCTGCTTACTTATTGCAGATTCAGTCTTCCCAGCCTGGTGCAAGTCTACAATTTTGTTTCTGGTGTCCTTTGACAGCTCTT
This sequence comes from Pholidichthys leucotaenia, assembly GCA_020510985.1. Taxonomy (NCBI): domain Eukaryota; kingdom Metazoa; phylum Chordata; class Actinopteri; order Cichliformes; family Pholidichthyidae; genus Pholidichthys; species Pholidichthys leucotaenia. The sequence continues at coordinate 129,305,120 of CM035847.1, read as the reverse complement.
TGGTCTTGGCCATAGTGGAGTTTGGAGTCTGACTGTTTGAGGTTGTGGACGGGTGTCTTTTATACTGATAACGAGTTCAAACAGGTGTCATTAATACAAGTAACGAGTGGAGGACAGAGGAGCCTCTTAAAGAAGAAGTTCCAGGTCTGTGAGAGCCAGAAATCTTGCTTGTTTGTAGGTGACCAAATACTTATTTTATCGAGGAATTTACCAATTAATTCATTAAAAATCCTTCAATGTGATTTTCTGGATTTTTTTTTTCTCATTTTGTCTCTCATAGTTGAGGTATACCTATGATGAAAATTGGAGACCTCTCTCATCTTTTAAGTTGGAGAACTTGCACAATTGGTGGCTGACTAAATACTTTTTTGCCCCACTGTATACTGTATGTGTGTGTGTGTGTGTGTGTGTGCGCGCGCATCACACACATATGCCCTGCCTCTTGTTTGTTACTGTTTGTTGTTGCTGTGAGGTGCTTGGGTGTGTGTGTGTGTGTGTGTGAATGTGTATGCATACGCAGCACTTCATTCGTGTGACATTTGAATGTTTTGTTTTGTAGCACCTTAACTCTTGCACTTTAGTATATCCACTGTACAGTTTCATTGCAGTTGTTCTTCTACTGTATGATTGTTTGTGTGTTTTTGTGACCTGCCGGGGGACTACAGATGCAAATTAGCTGTAATGCTAAAACTGGCATACTTACATTTGTATTAATGTTCATTAGTATGTAATGTCCCTTTCAAATAAACATTAAACTTAAACCATAATTAGATGTAATGTGTTTCAAATTATACTTTAAGAAAGTATAATGTATTTATAATGGTAGGTTGCAGTGATGATGGATTATGCTACAACCTGGTTCTTAGCCCACAATTTAAATCTTGAAGTAACACAAAGTTTAGAGGTGGTAGAGATAACATTGTGTGCCTCCTGGTCAGTAGCTGTTGCATTCAGTCTTGTCTCACTATAATATTGCACTCATGCATATAGAGACCCCATCCAACAGGTCCTTGGTGACAACCTCCCAAGAAGACTGTGGTCAGCCCTGAATAGATTCAGAACTGGACATGGCCCTTGTTTGGCTAGCCTTTACAAATGGGGCAGTACCTCAAGCCCACTGTGTGCTTGTGGAGAGGAGCAAACAATGATACATATCAATGAAGCCTGCCTGCTCCACAGACTGAAAGGATGGCTGGCTGTTCTCCATACCACAGATCAGGAAGCAGTTGTTTGGCTTGAGAACTTTGGATTCACTAAATAAATAAATAAATTGCACTGGTTGCCAGGTTGAGATCTCTGGATTAAAAACTGCTGACAGGGTATGATTCACAACATCTGGCAGCCCCTGAATTTTGTGTGAAGTGAGGTCATGTGATAACTTGATAGATAGATAGATAGATAGATAGATAGATAGATAGATAGATAGATACTTTATTTCGAACAATAAAGTATAACAAAAACAAAACAAATGACAAATGCAATAAAGTAACAGTATACAGTGTTCGAAAGGGAGAAGGAAGAAGTGAACACTTATTAATTCCATCTCCTCTTTTCCATAAATACACCCATGTGAATTATATACAAATTACCACCTTTAAGACCCCAAGTAAACAATTTACTGTACTTTTTACATATCAACATTAACACCCATCCACCCTAACATACATTGATGTCCATACTGACATGGTTTAGGACCCAGGAGACAGACACTGACACGGGCAGATTGTGACAATAATCTCTTTATTGAATTGTGAGAGTGTGTAGTGCGTGAGTGAGTGCAGGTATTGTGTTCTGGTCACTGGAACTGAGCAACCCGGACGGAGACCCGGCAACCCTGTAACACACAAGCAGATACAATTATCGCTGTACAGTACTCGTGGGTAACTGTAAGAGAAGGGGCTTACTTGGGCAAGGTGCAGGGGGCGTCCTGCTGAATTCCAACGGCCGTGCAACGTGGAGGTGGAGGTGTCCGTGGCCGTGCTAGTGAATCCACCCGTGACTGTGACGAGGGGAGTTCCAGTGATGATGACTGCAGTGATTCCACTGACCGTGATGATGACTGCTCAGAGGATGGTGAGGATAGTGATTCCTCTGACCGTGGCGATGACAGTACTGATGATTGCGATGACAAGGATTCCACAGATCCTGGTGACGACTGTTCCTGCAACTGAGATAATAACAGTTCCTGCAGCTGAGGAGCAAGACGTACCGATAGTCGAGGTGGTAGCGAGGAGCTACGTGGGTGAGGTGGCGTTGCCCCGTCGGCTGGGGTAGCTGGTCCACCGCCTGGGAGGTCCACCTGTGCACAGGGGTTAAGACAAGGGGTAGAGTAACAAATAGTTCTCTTACGTGGTTGTACTAGACGAGAGGTTCTTGACGAGGCTTGAGAGCGGAGCTCTGGTTCATACTCCGACGAGGAGGACAGACGACTCTGTGACGGGCTGTCAGCAATGCTGGCTTTTAACAGCCGTTGATTGGCACCTGTTGGTCTGTGCGCAGCTGGAACTGATGATGCCAATGACGGCCCAGAGGCCGCCATGACAGTACTCCCCCCTCTAGCAGTGCCTCCAGGCACCTGCCCAATTCTACCTGGATTCGCCCGATGGAAATCGCGGATCAGCTGTTTATCCAGGATCAACGCTGGGCGAATCCAAGAACGATCCTCCGGTCCAAAGCCCTCCCAGTCCACCAAATACTGAAGACCACGACCTCGCCTGCGGACGTCCAGGATGGCAGTCACCCCCCAGGCCAGATGGCCATCAATCATCCTCGGGGGGGCGGGGGCCGCGGGAGCAGGACACAGGGGGTCAGAGATGTACGGTTTGACCTGGGAGACATGAAAGGTGGGGCAGATGCGCATCGAAGAGGGGAGAGACAGGCGCACAGACACAGGGTTAATAATACAACTGATGGTGTAGGGGCCAATGAAGCGCTTGGTAAGCTTACGCTTTTCGGCCTGTACACCAATATTCCGGGTTGACAACCAAACCTTCTGGCCCACCTTATAGTCCGGGGCGGGTCTCCTATGCCGGTTGGCCACCTGGATATTGCGTTTGGCGGTCTTTAGCAGGGCTTGGCGGGCGATGAGCCAAACTCGCCGACAGCGCTTGATGTGGGCTTGGACCGAGGGAACCGCCACCTCCCTCTCCTCCTCCGGGAACAGCGGTGGATCAAACCCCGATGACGCCTTGAAGGGGGAGACGCCCGTAGCCGTAGAGACCGTGGCGTTATGGGCGTACTCAATCCAAGGAAGATACTTGCTCTTGGAGGATGAGCAGGAGGAGATGACACAGCGTAATGCAGCCTCAAGCTCCTGATTAGCCCGCTCACACTGGCCATTGCTCTGGGGATGATAACCCGAGGAGAGGCTAGCTGTGGCTCCCAGCGCCGTGCAGAAGGCCTTCCAAACCTGTGAGACAAACTGTGGTCCCCGGTCCGACACTATGTCAGCGGGGATGCCGTGGAGACGGACCACATGTTGCACGAGGAGGTCCGCTGTTTCCTGGGCTGAAGGCAAACCCCGAAGGGGCACAAAATGGGCTGCCTTCGAGAAACGGTCCACGATGGTTAAAACTGTGGTGAAGTTATCCGAGGTGGGCAAACCAGTCACAAAGTCCATAGCAACGTGGGACCAGGGACGGGAAGGGACCGGCAACGGGTGTAGCAGGCCCGCCGGGGGGGATGATGTCGTCTTCCCGGTGGCGCACTGAGCGCAGGCCCGGATGTAGCCTACAACGTCCTTCCGTAGCCCTGGCCACCAGAAGGTCCTCTGGAGAAGATCCACAGTCCGGCCCACCCCTGGATGACAAGCCAACTTGGAGGCATGACCCCACTCGATCACTTTGCCCCGAATGGCGCATGGAACAAACAGGCGGCCCGGGCCCCCCCCCCCCCCCCCCGGGGTCCGGCTCAGTCTTCTGAGCCCGGTGAACCGTCTTGCAGATACCCCAGGATAGAGCGCCCACGACGCAGGAGGGCGGCAGGATAGGGGTCTCCTGGTCTTCAGAGGATGGGGCATCAAACTGCCGCGAGAGGGCATCCGGCTTACCGTTCTTGCTTCCCGGCCGGTAGGTGATGGAAAAGTTGAACCGGCCGAAGAAGAGGGACCAGCGAGCCTGGCGTGCATTCAGGCGTTACGCCGTCCTGAGGTACTCCAGGTTACGATGATCAGTCCATACCACGAACGGCTGAGCAGCCCCCTCCAGCCAGTGTCTCCACTCCTCCAAAGCAAGCTTCACCGCCAGCAGCTCCCTGTCTCCTATGCTGTAATTTCTCTCTGCAGGGGAAAGACAACGAGAGAAGTAAGCACATGGGCGAATCTTACCGTCCTTGGGAGAGCGTTGGGAGAGTACCGCTCCTACTCCCGAATCAGAGGCATCCACCTCCACCAAGCACTGCAGCTTCGGGTCCACCTGTGTAAGGACTCGGGCCGAGGCAAACTCCCTCTTCAGCTTCTCAAATGCTCCAGCTGCCTCCTCACTCCAGCAAAATGGAGTTTTAGGGGAGGTGAGGGCAGTCAGAGGGCGGGCGATATTACCAAAATTTGGCACAAACCTCCTATAAAAATTAGCAAAACCCAAGAACCCTTGAAGCTGCTTTCTGGAGGTGGGTGCAGGCCAATCCACTACTGCCTTGACCTTGGCCGGGTCCGGGAGCACCTGGTTCCGAGCTATTATAAACCCGAGGAAAGAGGTTTGGTCAGTGTGGAACTCACATTTCTCGGCCTTGATGAACAGCTGATTCTCCAGGAGGCGCTGTAGTACCTTGTGGACATGCACCTGATGTTCTTCTAGTGTGCGGGAGAAGATTAGAATGTCATCAAGATATACGAACACAAACGAGTTTAGGAAGTCCCGTAAAACATCGTTTATTAAACGTTGGAAGACGGCTGGGGCGTTGGTTAACCCAAACGGCATTACTAAATGCTCAAAATGCCCGCTAGGGGTCCGGAAAGCCGTCTTCCACTCATCTCCTTCCCTTATGCACACTAGGTGATAGGCATTCCTAAGGTCTAATTTGGTAAACCAGCACGCCCCCTGGAGGGAGTCAAAAGCGGTGTTCATCAGAGGCAGAGTGTATTTGTCCTTTACCGTTATTTCATTCAGACCCCGGAAGTCGATGCAGGGGCATAATGAGCCGTCCTTCTTCCTGACGAAGAAAAATCCGGCTCCCACAGCCGAAGACAACGGGCGGATGATACCAGAGGCCAGGGACTCCTTGATGTATGTATCCATAGCCTCGCGCTCCGGGACTGATAGGCTGTATAGGCGGCTTGCAGGAAGAGGGGCCCCAGCCTTCAGATTAATTGCGCAATCATACGGGCGATGGGGGGGTAAAGACAGCGCCCGAGACTTGCTAAAAACCAGCCCCAGGTCATGGTAGACCTCTGGCACCTTGGACAGGTCCGGTGGTGACGAATGAGGTTGAGGCACCTTGACAGACGGGGCGCACGCCGCAGATTAGAGACAGGCACTTAGGCAGAACGTACTCCATGCTGTAACTCTCCCTGCTTGCCAGTCAATGGTGGGGTTATGCAAGCGAAGCCAGGGGTACCCCAGGATAACGGGCGAAGAAGAGACGGGCAGAACTAGGAACTTAATTTCCTCCCTGTGGTTTCCTGACACAATAATAGATACTGGGGCCGTCTGATGGGCGACAGTGGTCAGAGATGCCTTGGACAGAGTGATAAGTTTGACAGGGGGATCTAGAGTCTGACAGCTAAGGCCCATCCGGGTTGCCAGGTCTCTAGAAACAAAGTTCTGCTCTGCACCGGAATCAACTAACGCTAAGGTGGAGTGTTCTGTATGTGCATGGATCAGTCTGATGGGTAATCGGCAACTAGTAAGGGGTTCCTCTGAATTCCTGCCCGTGAATCCCCCTACTGCGATCCACGGGCCTTCCCTTTTAACTTACTGGGACACTCGAAAACCCCATGTGACTCCTTCCCACAGTAGAAACAAAGGCCCTGATCCCTGCGGCGCTGTTTCTCAGCTGCTGACACTTTAGACCGGCCCATAACCATAGCCTCTTGATCCGGGGATTCCTCTGACGCGGGTAGAGCGAGAAGAGGAGAGTTAGTGACGCGAGGGCGGGGTTTAACCGAACGGGAAGTAGCTCGCTGTTCTGCCGCCCGCTCCCTTAATCTGCTATCCAGGCTAACTGTTAGGGCGATCAAATCGCACAGGTTGTTTGGTTTATCCCGTGCCGCTAACTCATCCTTTAACTCATCATTTAGACTGTGTAGGAAAATACCACACAGTGATGGCTCCCCCCACCCAATCTCTGCGGCCAGGACCCGGAAGTCAATAGCGTAGTCAGCAGCTGATCTTTTTCCCTGCTGTAGGCTCAACAGCCGTTCTGTCAACACCTCACCCCTATCAGTATGGTCAAACACGGACATAAATTCTGTCACAAACTCCTGGTAAGTAAGCGTGGGATAGCTTGGTTTAGCCATGATTGAATATGCCCAATCTAAAGCTCTACCTGCCAACAAATTAATGACATAACCAATCCGGTTGGAATCAAGGGTGAAATCTCCCGGGACGCGGAGAAAAACTAATTCGCATTGTAATATGAATCCTCGGGCTTCCCCGAGTTTTCCGCTGAACCGGGCAGGTGTGGGAATAGGGGTGAGGCGAGAGGACGACGAGATGTTAGCCTGTCCTGACGCTAAGCCTGCAGGGGTTGAGACATTTGTAGTCGGGGGGAACGTCTGGTGTCCTTCCAGGCGATCCAGCCGACTATTAATTAAAGTCAATTGATTCAAGATTACTGTCTGTTGATGTGCTAACAAATCTACCTGGGCGCTATGAGTGTTGAGTTTGCGTGACAGTGAACTGTCCGCTGGGTCAACGTGACGGAGTCGTACTGACATGGTTTAGGACCCAGGAGACAGACACTGACACGGGCAGATTGTGACAATAATCTCTTTTTTTTTTTTTTTTTTTTTGAATGCAAAAGATGCAATAGACTTACACAATGGTCCTCTCCGGCATACAACTAGGAACATACCGGTCGCTATGGAGGGTGAGAATATGTATGGGCACATAATCATACCATGTAGGATAACTAAATAGACGGTTATGCTGTTTAATCCCACCTAGCAACAATGCTCTGCACTGTGTGTGTTTATATATTTACATATTTATTCCATCTAGCTACAATGCTCTGCACTGGGTGTGTTTATATTTATATATCTATATATTTATTCCATCTAGCTACAATGCTCCGCACTGTGTTTTTATATATCTACATATTATTCCATCTAGCTACATTGCTCCGCACTGTGTGTGTTTATATACTTGCATATTTATTCCACCTAGCTGCAATGCTCCATACTGTGGGTGTTTATATATTTACATATTTATTCCATCTAGCTACAATGCTCTGCACTGTGTGTTCATATATTCAAATATTTATTCCATCCAGCTACAATGCTCTGCACTGTGTGTCTGTGTGTGTGTGTGTGTATATATATATTTTATAGTAATATGTACATATGTATATTAGCTGCTCTTGCTTGCTTGTTTTTTCTTGCCTTCTGATTGTTGCTCTGAGTGTTGCTATCCCTGTGCTGTTGCAATCCTGGAATTTCCCCGTTGTGGGACTAATAAAGGCTTATCTTATCTTATCTTATCTTTATTGAATTGTGAGAGTGTGTAGTGCGTGAGTGAGTACAGGTATTGTGTTCTGGTCACTGGAACTGAGCAACCCGGACGGAGACCCGGCAACCCTGTAACACACAAGCAGATACAATTATCGCTGTACAGTACTCGTGGGTAACTGTAAGAGAAGGGGCTTACTTGGGCAAGGTGCAGGGGGCGTCCTGCTGAATTCCAGCGGCCGTGCAACGTGGAGGTGGAGGTGTCCGTGGCCGTGCTAGTGAATCCACCCGTGACTGTGACGAGGGGAGTTCCAGTGATGATGACTGCAGTGATTCCACTGACCGTGATGATGACTGCTCAGAGGATGGTGAGGATAGTGATTCCTCTGACCGTGGCGATGACAGTACTGATGATTGCGATGACAAGGATTCCACAGATCCTGGTGACGACTGTTCCTGCAACTGAGATAATAACAGTTCCTGCAGCTGAGGAGCAAGACGTACCGATAGTCAAGGTGGTAGCGAGGAGCTACGTGGGTGAGGTGGCGTTGCCCCGTTGGCTGGGGTAGCTGGTCCGCCGCCTGGGAGGTCCACCTGTGCACAGGGGTTAAGACAAGGGGTAGAGTAACAAATAGTTCTCTTACGTGGTTGTACTAGACGAGAGGTTCTTGACGAGGCTCAAGAGCGGAGCTCTGGTTCATACTCCGACGAGGAGGACAGACGACTCCGTGACGGGCTGTCAGCAATGCTGGCTTTTAACAGCCGTTGATTGGCACCTGTTGGTCTGTGTGCAGCTGGAACTGATGACGCCAATGACGGCCCAGAGGCCGCCATGACACATACATCAAAACCAGCCTCAAACAACACAGATATACACAGTGCTGTCCCACCCACCATTCCATAGTGTCCCATAATGTCCCAGAGTGAGCATAGTGAATCGTACATATAAATACTACCCTTCTAACATATATCCTTTCAGCAAATAATGTTTATACCTCTTTTTGAATTGATTTCTGTTTGTACATAGTTTCAGTTCCGGCTCCAGACTGTTCCACAAATCCACCCCACAGACAGATATGCACATACTTTTCTTGGTTGTTCGTATCTTGGGTTTTGTAAAGTTTAAGTCTCCTCTCAAATTATGATCATTGTCTCTTTTTTAAAATATTTTTTGTATATTAGTTGAGAGTTGATTATTAATTGCCCTGCACATTAATTGTGCTGTCTTAAATTTAACTAAATCGATGAACTTTATGACATGTGACTTTAAAAACAACGAACTGGTATGGTCTCTATATCCTACATTGTTTATTATCCTTATAGCTCTTTTTTGTAATGTGCATATTGACTGTAGGTTGGTCTTGTAGGTGTTTCCCCAGACTTCTACACAGTAGTTAAGATAAGGTAAAAACAGTGAATTGTACAGTAAGACCAATGATTTATAGTCCAAGATGTGTCTTGTCTTCCCCAGTATGCCTATACATTTTGCTAACTTGGCCCGGATGTGACTGATGTGAGGTTTCCAGCAGATTTTATTGTCTAGCGTCACCCCCAGAAACTTATTTTCCTGTACTGTTTCTATTCTGGTATCATCTATCGTTACCATTATTTCATGATTTATTTTATAATTTCCAAACAATATAATCTTTGTTTTTTTTAGATTTAGAGATAATTTATTTTTGTTGAACCACTGCGTTAACTTTTTCATTTCAGTTGTGACCACCTCTAAAACCTGCTGCAAATTCTCACCAGTGCAAAGGATATTTGTGTCATCCGCAAACAAAATAAATTTCAGAATTTTTGATACTTGGCATATGTCATTTATATACAAAATAAAGAGTTTGGGCCCCAAAACTGACCCCTGGGGCACACCACAAGTGATGTCCATGAAGGGTGATTTGTGCTCACCAATTTGTACAAATTGTTGTCTGTTACTTAAATAACTTTCCACCCAACTCAGTCCTACCCCTCTTATCCCATACCTTTCCAGTTTCCTTAGTAGTATTCTGTGGTCAATGGTGTCAGAAGCTTTCTTTAAATCTATAAATACTCCTACAGCATCCTTTTTTTAATCTATACAACTAGTAATTTCTTCTATAAGTTCGATCAGTGCCAAAGATGTAGATTTATCTGCTCTAAAACCATATTGGCTATCTGTAAGGAGGTTGTGTTTTTCAATGAAATCATCCAGTCTCTTAGTGAAAATTTTTTCAAGTATTTTGGAGAATTGTGAGAGTAAAGAGACTGGCCTGTAATTTGTGAAACAATGACTGTCTCCTGTTTTGTATAGAGGTATTACTTTTGCTATTTTCATTTTGTCTGGAAATTTACCAGTTTGAAATGACAGGTTACAGATGTGGGTGAGTGGCTTAACAATTCCTTCAATTACTTTTTTCACTATTGTCATGTCAATTTCATTCCAGTCCGTTGATTTTTTTGTTCTTAAATTTACTTACAGTCTCGATAATTTCCTTTTCAGTAACTGCACCCAAAAAGATTGTGTTTGGATTTCTATCTTCTATTTCATTTACAGAACCACTGTTGTTTGTTTCTGGTGTCACTATTGATTTTGCTAATTCAGGACCAACGTTTATAAAAAATTTATTGAAACCACTGACCACATCCTCCATATTATTTATCAAATTGCCATTTTCAATAAAATATTCTGGATAATTAGCATTCTTAGGTCGATTACTAATAATCCCATTGAGTACTTGCCATATTCCTCTTAAGTTATTTTTGTTATCCTCTAATATTCTGTTGTAATATTCTTTCTTACAGGTCCTCATTATATTAGTAAGTTTATTTTTATATCTTTTATATTTGATCTCAGCTTCCACCATTCTGCATTTAATGAATTGTTTATATAATGTATTCTTCTTTTTACATGCATTTATTAACCCCTTGGTGACCCAAGGAATATATTTTTTTGTTGTTGTTGTCTGTCACTGTATTGTTTTATAGGACAGTTTTTATTGTACAATGATTGAAATATTTGTAAAAAATTATCATATGCTTTATTTATGTCATTTTCATCATAAACTATCTTCCAATCTTGTATTAATAATTCCTTTGTCAGTAAATACATTGATTCTTCAGTTCTTATTCTTTTATATTTAATATTTTTGGTATACTTTTTCTTCCTATAATCACATTGACAGACAACAAAAATCGGCAGGTGGTCACTGATATCATTCAATAAAAGCCCACTCCTGATATTATTTTCCATAATGTTTGTGAATATGTTATCTATTAGTGTGGCACTATGTGACGTGATTCTGCTAGGTCCGGTAATTGTCGGATGTAAGCCCATACTGTACATTGTGTTGATAAATTCTTCTGTCAAACTATGTTGTTTTGAGTTCATCAGATCTATATTGAAATCCCCACAGATGAACATAACTTTATGAGTTAGTTTTGCATACATTTTTTCCATCCAGTCCTTAAATAAGTCAATGTTTGATCCAGGTGTTTTATATACACAGCTCACTACTACATTCTTCACAATGTCTAGACAGATTTCTATTGTAATACATTCAAATAAATCATCCACAGTTACTGACAGATTTTCAACAACCTTGTATTTCAAGCTCTTGTCAACATAAATTGCAACTCCTCCTCCTTTTTTTCACTTTTCTATTTATATAATTTAATTCATAGCCATCCATGGTAAAATCCACTCCTTTCTCTTCACTGAGCCATGTCTCTGATATTGCCACAATATTGAACGGCTCTTTAAACTGATGTAAATAATCTTTAATGTTATTAAAGTTGGCATAGAGACTTCTGCTGTTGAAGTGGATCATAGAAATATTGAAATCAGATGTGACCATTGTGTTAAACTGATCATCTGTGTAGTAACTACAGTCATTATTGATGGAGCTAAATAAATTATTATCAGGGTCTATGTTATATTCTACGTCCTGATACTGGGTATGAGATCCTTACTGGCCCTGTATTTCTCATCAGTCAACTGCTCAAATGCAAATTTTATGATTGTTTGGAACTCTACATTAAAAAAATAACTATTTCACAAATACAATAATTTTCAAGAAAATATAGACTTTTATTTTGTGCCTTTATTAAAGTGACACTCTGCCAAAAATCAAGTTCTTTTTCTTAACACATCTGTAAGATGTTTTTCATGACTTACAAGACATATCAAGAGTGAAATCACTCAAATATCTCATGTCTCTGTGTTTTTGCTTTAAAGTTTCACTTAAGCCCCGTCCGCTGAAAAAAGGCGAGTTTAGACAGAGCGTTTTTGGTGATGTAACTATGCATGGTACTGGCACATCTGTAGTGTTGAGCAGTCAGGACTCTCTGGCCTAACTGGCGTTATCCTCCAGGCTAGTTAGCATTTTTTAATCTGCTGCTTTGAAAACTTGACCCAAAATAAGATGGATTTTACCATTAAACTGCTTTTAAGGACCAATGCAGTTTCAGTCCATTATCTTGGGGCACTGTACATACAACTGGGCATGTCCTTCAACTGGTAAGTCGTTTTATCACAGGATTTATTCTGATAATGTAGCACTAGTCACTGTTAACATTGTGGGATGTGGGTGGGTCTAGATTAATCACAGATCTTGGCATTTGAAGGAGGAGGAAAAGTGAAAAGATTTTGACATGAAACTGTAAGATGATGAAAGGTTTTGTTTGTAGAAAAAAGGCCATATGATACCATTTTAGACAATGTATATTTGTTTTTATAGAGGAATGCATCTTTAAAGTTTTGTGAATGTGCTACTTTAAAAAAATGTTTTCATAATAGTGTGAATAGGATGACTTAAAACAATGTTTTTTAATTAGAACAAGAGTCTGCAACCTGTGACTATTTTACCAATGACCACTGACTCCACGCAGCTGAGGTAAAAATAAAACAGTTGCTAATTTATACAAAAAAGTTTAAAATTTATTTATAAATAGCAAATTTATAGTAAAAAGAACAGTGAATTTCTTTCTTTCTCTTTCTGCTGCTCCCTTTCGGGGTCGCCACAGCGTATCATCACCTGATATGGCGATGATCTGCATGTCGATTTGGCAAGGATTTTTACTCCGGATGCCCTTCCTGACACAACCCTGCCCATTTATCCAGGCTTGGGACCAGCACAGGGAGTAACCCTGTAGCTGGGTAACCTAAAAAAGAACAGTAAATTTATGTGACAAATTTTAAAAATTCTCCACAAAAAGGTTGCAAATTTGAGAGAAAAGCCTCACAAACTGAACTTTACAAGAAAAAAAAAACTCAGAAATTTATAAGGAAAAAAATTCTTGAGACTAATAGTGATTCAGATACCCTCAAAAATCTAGTTAATTACCTCCCCCCAAGGAGGTAATGTTTTCATGTTGGTTCATTTGTTTGTCTAATTGTTAGCAGGATTATGCAAAAACTACTGCACAATTTTGATCAAATTTTCACCAGAGATGGGCTTTCGGCTACAGATGAACCCTTTAGATTTTGGAGATGATCTGGTTGAGTATGCAGATTTTGGATCACTTTTACACTTTCTTTAACTTTGCAAGATAGGGTCTTGGTGGATGTATGCATCTCTGAGTGCCCTCTAGTTGGTCCTTTGTAAACTACCAACCTCTGCTGGCAATTTCACCAAAGTCCACAAACAGCTTTTTGAGTTAAGCTGTTAACACACAAACAAAAATATAACATTAGTGGTGAGGTTAAAAAAGCATATGAGGAAAACACAAAAAATGCTAAATTATTGCTGAACAGTGACATATTTATTGTCAAAAAACTCTAGTATTATTGGCATTAAGAATGTTTTAATGTCTAAATATTTTGTCACTATAGAGATTTTTTGAGGGCCAAAATTTGCAAAAGATGGCTCTTTTAGTAATAATGGTTGTCAGCCCCTGATTTAGAGGAACACATTCACTAGATTAAAATGTAAGAGAGCACTCTCACAAACAGCAAGTATGAAGATGAATACTTTTAAGAACACATGGCTGTTTGCTGCCAATCAGCAGTCAAGTCCATGCACAGCCACTGCAAAGCCAGTAGGAGTTGTAGAGGGAGCCTCAAAAGGTTGATGTTAGATTACTGGATTATATAGTGGCTCCTCTTAACCTGTAAAAAGTTGTAGAGTGTGCTAACTGCTTTAAAACGCCACAGAACTACAATAACTGTGATTCAATTTAGCGTGAAGTGCAGCTTGTTATATATGAAAATGAGTGAGATGCGAGTCGTCCCGAACATCCAACTGGATTTACTGAGAGAACACACAGACTATATACAGCAGCCGCAGCCCGCCTGACATCATCCCCCCCAGACGGCTACAGCAAGTCCAAAGGGCCAAACCCCCATATCACATCCCTCCTCCCTTTAGAAAAGTCCAAAACCACACATACAGTGGGGGAAAAAGTATTTAGTCGGCCACCAATTGTGCAAGTTCTCCCACTTAAAAGATGAGAGAGGTCTCCAATTTTCATCATAGGTATACCTCAACTATGAGAGACAAAATGAGAAAAAAAAAATCCAGAAAATCACATTGAAGGATTTTTAATGAATTAATTGGTAAATTCCTCGGTAAAATAAGTATTCGGTCACCTACAAACAAGCAAGATTTCTGGCTCTCACAGACCTGGAACTTCTTCTTTAAGAGGCTCCTCTGTCCTCCACTCGTTACCTGTATTAATGGCACCTGTTTGAACTCGTTATCAGTATAAAAGACACCTGTCCACAACCTCAAACAGTCAGACTCCAAACTCCACTATGGCCAAGACCAAAGAGCTGTCAAAGGACACCAGAAACAAAACTGTAGACCTGCACCAGGCTGGGAAGACTGAATCTGCAATGGGTAAGAAGCTTGGTGTGAAGAAATCAACTGTGGGAGCAATTATTAGAAAATGGAAGACATACAAGACCACTGATAATCTTCCTCGATCTGGGGCTCCACGCAAGATCTCACCCCGTGGGGTCAAAATGATCACGAGAACGGTGAGCAAAAATCCCAGAACCACACAGGGGGTCCTAGTGAATGACCTGCAGAGAGCTGGGACCAAAGTAACAAAGGCTACCATCAGTAACACATTACGCTGCCAGGGACTCAAATCCTGCAGTGCCAGACGTGTCCCCCTGCTTAAGCCAGTACATGTCCAGGCCCGTCTGAAGTTTGCTAGAGAACATTTGGATGATCCAGAAGAGGATTGGGAGAATGTCATATGGTCAGATGAAACCAAAATAGAACTTTATTGTAAAAACTCAACTTGTCGTGTTTGGAGGAGAAAGAACACCATAGCATGGTGTGGGTGTGGAAACATCATGCTTTGGGGCTGTTTTTCAGCAAAGGGACCAGGACGACTGATCCGTGTAAAGGAAAGAATGAAACTCAACTTGTCATGTTTGGAGGAGAAAGAACACCATACCTACTGTGAAGCATGGGGGTGAAAACATCATGCTTTGGGGCTGTTTTTCTGCAAAAGGACCAGGACGACTGATCCGTGTAAAGGAAAGAATGAATGGGGTCATGTATCATGAGATTTTGAGTGAAAACCTCCTTCCATCAGCAAGGGCATTGAAGATGAAACGTGGCTGGGTCTTTCAGCATGACAATGATCCCAAGCACACCGCCCGGGCAACAAAGGAGTGGCTTCGTAAGAAGCATTTCAAGGTTCTGGAGTGGCCTAGCCAGTCTCCAGATCTCAACCTCATAGAAAATCTTTGGAGGGAGTTGAAAGTCCGTGTTGCCCAGCGACAGCCCCAAAACATCACTGCTCTAGAGGAGATCTGCATGGAGGAATGGGCCAAAATACCAGCAACAGTGTGTGAAAACCTTGTGAAGACTTACAGAAAACATTTGACCTCTGTCATTGCCAACAAAGGGTATATAATAAAGTATTGAGATGAACTTTTGTTATTGACCAAATACTTATTTTACCGAGGAATTTACCAATTAATCCATCAAAAATCCTTCAATGTGATTTTCTGGATTTTTTTTTCTCATTTTGTCTCTCATAGTTGAGATATACCTATGATGAAAATTGGAGACCTCTGTCATCTTTTAAGTGGGAGAACTTGCACAATTGGTGGCTGACTAAATACTTTTTTGCCCCACTCTACCATTGAAACCCTCCCCAATTTTGGGATCCGATTCACGCACTAAGATAATGGGAACTTATGTATTAAAATGGCCTAACACACTCACACCAAACAACTAAAATTGGGTTGACAGATGGACTACTGCGCAGCCCGTACGGTGCAGTGGATTATTCTGCCACTGGTAACTAAAAGAGTCTTTTATTAAACTAAAATCCTAACTAAAAGCAAAATATGCCAAATAATCTCATATCACATAACATGCACAGAAAACACACAAAACTATGAGCAAAGTGCTACCGCACAGTCATTTATGTGAAGAAAAACTGGAACTTGCATGGGGGTCCAGGGCAGCCCTTCAGCAGGCGTGCCCCTGGAGACCGCAGACCCCGGGAGCGATGGCTGATCCTCTGGATGGCAGGGCCCGGATCCCACACCGCCATCACCAACTCCCGTTCATCCTTGCCACCTGGAGCGTTTTTCCCAGACCCGTCGAAACTGATTGGCGTGCCTCAGTGAGCCATCAGCCCATCCGAAGCACACTGCGCCCAGCTTAGCCACGAAGCACAGGTGTTCCTGGTGTTTCACTGGCTGTCGTCTGGTCCGTATTCACCGTGGACGTTCCTCTTCTGAAGCCGTTGTAGCGGTCACCATTGTAGCTGCAGATCCTCCATTCCTCTGGGGCCAAGTACCGAAGAAATCTGGGGCTAGCACATCAGCGTCACTCGCTGACGTAGGCGCCTCACCACCACACTCGGTACCCCTCTCTGCCATGTCCCAATCACCGGCACTGAGACCCACCCGCGCCAAACTTGAGTTAAACTGGTCCTGCTTGACTGCCGTGGTGCCCATTAGCTCTTCGTACTGTTCGCTCCCACTGTCCGTCTTCGATTGCGGTTCGTCTCGGGTACAAAAGCAGTCCAGTACCTCCTCTCTGTCGTCCGAAGTGCTCCACTGTGCCGTCTCTATGCCCGGCTGTCGCTGCTGCTTTTCATGGCTCTCAGCATGCTCGTGCTCCCCCTCCAACTCTGGTTGCGGGGAAAACTGAGCCGAGTTCGTTCGCTGTTCTCCCTCCATGATGCAATCACTCTTAGGGCTATGCTCTTCAGCTGGCTTGTCTTTTCCAATGGACACGGGCTCCCTCTCTTGTGGCTCCAATTCCATCATGTTATCTAGCTTGTAGCCTGTAGCTTCTAGCATCTGTGTTTGGTGCCCACCTAGCTCCGTTTCTAACTTCTCCGTTGCTACTAGCTGGGCTGTTAGCTCCCCCGAGCTAGCTAGCTTAGCGTCTTTTGGGACCAACAGCCTTTCAACTCACACCTTCGTGCTCCGTGTGTGTTCGACAAAGTAGTCAGCAAGCAGCCTGACAGCATCTGCATAAGACTCCGTCTCCCCTAACGTGTGGAAAATTTTCTGACCTTCTACGCCGAGATTGCGAACCAGAAGCACTCGCCTCCACACTCCGTCGAGTTTACCAAGGCCCAACGCCGGAATGTACTCCTCAAACGTGGCCAACCAGCAAGGCCACAGAATTGCTGATGCTCCTGGATACTGCAGAAATGGCCATAGAGGTGCCCCGCACGCCTCCATGAGTTAATCCTCAGTCGCCAATGTTATGTATGGAAATGAGTGAGACGCGAGTCATCTTATGCATCAACATAACATCCAACTGCCTTTACTGAGAGAACACACAGAATATATACAGCGGCTGCAGCCCGTCTGACGCCATCCCCCCCAGATGGCTAGGGCAAGCCCCAAGGGCCAAGTACACATATCACACAGCTCTCTTCTAATATGCTTTAAATTTGGTAGAACTATTAGATAAAGGTTCCCTCAGCTTGGAGTTTTGTGTCATAAACTCCCTGTGCGCTTTTCCCAGCGCATGGAGGAGGGGTGAAAAGACGAGGATTTAAGCACTGGGTAATGCACCACACACATTTATTAATACAAATACTGACACACATTTACAGTAATGGCTCTCTCAGAAGCTAAAGGAGTCCTCAAGGGCGCTCTACAGTTTTCAGGTGAGAATGACCGGGGAACACACACACACAGTGAATACTCATAGAACCGGAGCTGTCCCAGTTAGTCCAAATAAGCACAGAGAGAGAACAGTCCTTCAGCGACTTAGGCTATCATACAGCGATTAACGACTGTATGTCTAGCGCAGTGACCCAGCAATGCATGATTGGAAAAAGGCTCCTAAAGTACATGCATTGCTGGGGATGGTAAATTGGAGGCACCTGGGCGAGTCCCGGGAAAGATGATCAACGGGGCTGGGAACAGCTGATGGTGATCAGTGAGGGGGGCGTGGTCAGACTGGCAGGCTGTCAGCAGACACACAACTGCCAGCCCCAGAGCAGTGGCTATGGGCATGGTACACACTGGAAATACAGTACATACTAAACATGCATGCACAACGGCCCCATGATCCACAGAGAGATCAGGACCGAACCAGGGAAAGCCAAGCCGGCTCGGTTCCTGACATTTTGTCTCAGCTTATGTATGACAAAACAGCACAAATATACACAAAGATATTAATTATACCATAAAGTTTCTAATGAAAGTACAAATGCTATTTTAGGTTTCTCAAACTTGATATAAATTACAGCAGTCACGCTAGAACAAAACCTTAGTTAATTTTGAAATAAGGCCTACATCAAAATCTGGATCAAGATATAGCAGTCATCTATGTAAAAAATAAGACAGTATAAACAAACACTAGTAAAGTTTCTTGGGATTAAGTATAAAAATGCTGACTACTCACCCCGTTGTTTGGCCCCATGTGCTGTTCGGCAATGCCAAGAAAGTTCTGCAGAGGAGTTTTTCCACCTGCCCAGACACAGAGAAGGGCTGAGTTAAAATAGAGAATACAGATACTGAACCACTATGTATAGTTAGCTTTATGGTCCTGAGTTTAGACAGACTATATTTTTTCATTTCGTTTTATTGTAGCAATTTTCTTATCCACCAGGTATTCCATCCATTACAGCATGGTTTACATTTTTTCCTTTTTTAATGTTCTACAAGTGGTTTAAAAGAAAGGAAAAATGATGAAAAAACATTCATGAACACATATATCTTCTCCTTTTGGCTGCTCCCGTTAGGGGTCGCCACAGCGGATCATCTGCCTCCATTTCACCCTATCACTTCCATCCTCTTCTCTCACACCTGCCCTCTCCATGTCCTCCTTCATTATATCCATGAATCTTCTCTGTGGTCTTCCTCTTTTCCTCCTGCCTGGTTTCTCCATCTTGCCATTTTTTTAAGGACAGTACAAGTTGATGAACATTGATATCAATCAATGTAAACTTGCCATATTGTAGCCAGTGGCTAATTTCCATCTGTTGTCCGTGGGTTACAATTTTCCTGCCCCCATTCTATTATGTTGAGCACCAAGCTAGAGGGCCAGAAGTACCATTTTTATATGGTCTTTGGTATGACCCAATATATCCACTATCACTCCTCTGCACATGTCCAAACCATTTCAGCCTTACCTCTCTTACATTGTCTCCAAACCGCTGAACCTGAGCTGTTTTTTTTACCTTTATTCTACCAGGTAAAATGTTTGAGAACCAATTTTCATTTACAAACATGAGCTGTCCCTCTGATATACTCATTTCTAATTCTGTCACTCCAAGTCACTCCCAGTGAGAACAGTGAGAATCTTAGCATCTTCAACTCTGCCACCTCCCACTCTCCCTCCTTTCTTTTCGTCAGTGCCAAAGTCTCCAAACCATACGTCATTGCAGGTTTCACTAACATCTTGTAGATCTTTCCGTTCACTCTACCTCCTATCCTTCTGTTGCAAATCACTCCTGGCACTCATCTCCACCCACTCCACCCTACCTGCACTCTCTTCTTCACCTCTTCTTTGCATTTTCCATTGCTATGGATGGTTGACCCCAGGTATTTAAACTCATCTGCCTTCACTACCTCTACTCCTTGCATCTTGGTCTACACTGGACCAAGATGGCTGCGTGTCCACACACTGCAGCTAGATGCTCCAGACTACTACTGTGTTTGTTTTTGTGTTTTTCCTGTCTTTTTTTGTCCTCCTTCTGCAACATACTATTTACCTACAGTCACCAGGAACTTCTAGGCATTGGCCGCCAACTTAACTTCGACATCTCCAGCGCTTATTCCAGTAATCAATACCAAATCCCTGAGGAGATCGTCAATCCTCTGGGCGCTCCGTGGATTGTTATCGGGCCCACCAAGAGGTGCAGATGGCGCCAAGAGAGGAAGCAGAAATGAGGCTGCAGGGCCGGCCTCCGTGCCCAGCTGTGCAAACAACGCACCAAACCAGCATTACCTTCAATTTTCCTCACCAATGCTAGATCACTCGGCAACAAAATGGTTGAGCTGCCATCGGAGATCGCCTACAATCGCTACGTCCGGGACTGTGGTATTCTGATTGTGACCGAATCATGGCTTCATCCACTTATCCCAGATGCCAAGCCGAGGAGAAAAGTTAAAAAATGTCTCAGTTGTGGTGGACAAACAACCCGGCTGAAAGGAATGGATTTCCATTTTCGATCCTGGCAAATTGATGAGTCTGATTTTTCTTCTTCGCTGAGATTTTTTCTTCCTGGTCAGTGGTGGTTTTGGCTACAGCGCCCCAAACAAGCAGTTATTGTAACTGCATGACGTTGTCCAGGCAGTTTGGTCCACTGCAGTGCGAATGCAAACCAAACCAAACAAATGCGTCAAAATTCTCAGCATTCCCCTTGAACCGAGACTCCCAGACTATCCTGGTCTGAATGCAGCATTGGTGGCCATGTCCTTTCTGTGTAGGCCCTTCTAGCTTCCCTGCGAGCTAACGGCAGTAATTGTAACAGCTATTTACACTCCTCCAGATGCTAGCGTTACCTTAGAACTTAGCCACCTCCAGCACATCGTTAGCAGGCAACAGAAAGATCACCCAGATGCAGTCCACATTATTGCAGGGGATTTTAACAAAGCATGCTTAAAGACTGTACTCCCCAAATTCCACCAACATGTTAAGTGTCCCACAAGAGGGGAAAGAACACTGGATCATGTTTACAGCAACATTAAGCATGCCTATAGAGCCACCCCCTCCCTCACCCTGGACAATCAGACCATCTCTCCCTGCTTCTAGTTCCTGCTTACATCTCCCTTAGGAAGAGCCCCCCCCCCCCGCTAACCAAACAAACAATTAAAACCTGACTTGAAAATGCTCTCTTCCAGCTACAGGACTGCTTTAGCTGCACAGATTGGAATATCTTTGAACAGCAGGACCTGTACTCCTACACCAAGCCTGTCCTTTTCTACATTAAATGCTGTGTCGAAAACGTGACAGTCACCAAACACATCCGGGTCTTTCCAAACCAGAAACCTTGGATGACCAATGAGGTCCAGGCTCGGATCAGAGCCCGCAACTCAGCCTTCAGGCAGAGGGACAGCACTGCCAGAGCCAACCTGAGAAGAGGCATAAACACACCAAGAACGCCTACAGGAGCAAGGTGGAGGGCTTCCTCACAGACAACAACCCCCAACAGATGTGGAGAGGCATCCAGGCCCCCACCAACTACATGGGCCACTGCCCCCCAACATCGGACAGCAGCCTCAGTCTGGCAGAGGAGCTTAACAGGGCTTAACTTTGCCCGGTTTGAGCCCATCCACCCCTCCCTAACTCGTTCCCCCTCCTCCCCTCTCTCTCCCCCCTCCCCTATGTTTACTACTCTCTCTCTACAGGTGCATGTGGTGAGGAGAAAACTGAAAGCAGTGAACCTCAGTAGAGCCGCTGGCCCCAATGGCATCCCAGGAGCAATGGTCAAAGCATGTGCTGACCAGCTGGCAGAGATCCTCACCAAGCTGTTCAACCTCTCCCTGATGCACGCCACTGTCCCCTCCTGCCTCAAGGCCTCAAGCATCATCCCCATCCCCAAAAAGTCTGCAACTGACAGCCTGAATGACTACAGACCCATAGCACTCACGTCTGTAATCATGAAGTGTTTTGAGTAACTGGTGTCCTAGCACATCAGGGAATGTCTTCCCCCCTCCTTTGACCCCCACCAGTCCGCCTACAGGGAGAGCCGATCGACGGAAGACGCCATCACCACCACACTCCACAGAGTACTAAGCCACCTGGAGAACCCAAGGAGCTATGTGAGGATGCTCTTTGTAGACTACAGCTCAGCTTTCAACACCATCATCCCGGACATCCTGATCAATAAACTGCACCTCCTCGAGATCCTCCCCCCTCACCTTCTCCTGGATAAAAACTTTCTCACCAACTGCCCACAAACAGTCACACTTGCCCCCCCCCCCAATCCTCCACACTGTCTCTCAGCACTGGCACCCACCAGGGCTGCATGCTAAGCCCACTACTGTACTCCCTGTACACCTTTGACTGTATTCCAACCTACCCAACCACCATCATCATGAAGTACGTGGAAGATACCACCTTGGTTGGACTCATCACCGATGATGATAAGGCATACAGGGCAGAGGTAGAGAATCTGCTGCTGTGGTGCCAAACAAACACCCTGATACTGAATGTCCAAAAAAAACAAAGAATTCATACTGGACTTCAGAAAGAACAGACAGGACCACACCCCCTCCTCATAAATGGCGACCTTGTGGAAACCATCCCCACCTTCAGGTTCTTCTTTTTCTTCTTTTAGATTTGATTGGCAGTTGGCAACCAGCTTACAGGTGCATTACCACCACTGACTTGACTATCATCACTCCACATCCCTGCACAACGACCTCCGAACAACTCCCCATACGTGAAAAAAAATCATCCATCCCTGGACCGCGCCCGACGTCCGGCCATCCAGCACCTGGGCACCCACATCTCCTCTGACCTCTCCTGGTCTGTCAACACCAAGGCCCTGGTGAAGAAAGCCCAGCAGCGGTTGTACTTCCTCTGTGTCCTGAGGAAGAACAACCTAGACCAGAAGCTGCTGCTGGCCTTTTACCACTACTCAGTGGAGAGCATGCTCACCTACTGCCTGGGTGTGTGGTACGCTGGCTCCACGGCCAAGAAAAGGAAGGCTGTGCAGAGGGTCATCAACACCACCCAAAAAATCATTGCCAGCCCTCTGCCCTCCCTGGAGGACATCTCCAGATCCTCCTGTCTCAGAAAGATTAAGGCCATCACAGGAGACCCCTCACATCCCACCCACCACCTGTTTGACCTGCTTCCCTCTGGACGACGGTTCAGATCAATCAGGTCCCACACCTCCTGACTAACAGTTTCTTCCCCTGGGCCATCCGTACTGCAAACAGTCAGAGGCCCCACCCCCATCCCTCCGAATGCTCACATGTACAGAACTGAGGACCTTTTCAATTATCATTGAAAATTATAAAAAAATTATTTTATGTACATTGTTTCATCCATGAAGCCACTACCATACCTGTGTATATTTCCATAATCCTGGGCTATTTTTATTTCAGTCATGTGTTTAATTGTGTGTTCTGTAACTGTCTTTTAACTAATCCCTCTCTCTTACTTTATTGCGCAGTAGCCTGGTGGAGCACCCACAATTTCGTTGTGCTGTACAACTGTACAATGACAACAAAGCCTATTCTATTCTATTCAGTGTTACAACTAGGTCCCTCTCATTTACACGTTTTCTGTCTTACTTCTACTGACTTTCATTCCTCTTCTCTCCAGTGCATACCCCCACCTTTTCAGGTTCTCTTCCACCTTCTCCCTACTCTAGCTACAGGTCACAATGCCGTCTGCAAACATCATAGAACATGGAAACTTCTGACTTCGTCTGTCAGCCTGTCCTTCTTCATGGCAAACATGAAGGGGCTCAGATCTGATCCTTGATGTACTCCCCCCACCTTGAGTCCATCTGTCACTCCTACAGCACACCTCACTACTGTCTCGCTGTCCTCATACATGTCCTGCACAACCCTCACATACTTCTCTGCCACTTCTGACTCTCATACAGTACCACACTTCCTCTCTTGCGTTCACTAAATCCACAAAAACATGGTGCAACTCCTTCTGACCTTCTCTATGATTCTCCATCAACACTCTTAAACCAAACATTGCATCTGTAGTACTCTTTCTTGGCATGAAACCATACTGCTGCTCACTGATTGTCACCTCTCTTCTTAACCTGGCTTCAACAACTCTTTCCGACATCTTTATAGTGCGGCTGATCAACTTTGTGCCTTTGTAGTTACTACAGCTCTGAACATCAGGTTCAGGTTCAGGTTCAGGTTACTTTATTTGTACCCGTAGGTAGATTTGTTTTGCAGTTGGTGACATCCATATTTACAAGCCACTAATTACATTCAACATAGACACAAACACAGGCACACATCTTACAAAATAGGTAAATATAAAATATGTACAATATAATTTTTATAGCTTGTTCAACTCTTTGACAGCAGCAGGGACAAAGCTGTTTTTGTAGCGCTGGGTTCTACTTTTTGGGACAGCAAACCTCCGTCTGGAGGGAAGAAGCTGAAAGTTGCAGTGCAAAGGGTGGGAGTCATCATTTAAAATCGAGTCGGCCATCCTCTGTACTTGTCTGGTGTACAGGGATGTCAGGCTCAGCTGTGACTCACCAAGCAAACGACTGGACCATCTGACTACCTGATCCAAGGATTTCCTCTGTTTCAGTTTTATCTGACCAAACCATGACATTAAAGAAAAGGATAAAACAGATTCAATAAAAGCCCGATAGAACATAGTCATTATGGTTTGGTCAATTTGGAAGCGTGCAAGTTTCCTCAAACAATGCAAATTTTGCTGACCCTTTTTGCACACCCTTTCACAGTTCACCTCAAAGTTCAATCCACTATCAATAATCGTCCCAAGATATTTGTACGATTGTACACATTCGGTGGTCTGGCCTTTTAGTATGGTGACTTTGTGCCTGGGAGTTTTCCTCCTAAAGTCAATAATTATATCTTTCGTTTTTGTTGTATTCAGCTGCAGGTAGGAATCCTCACACCAGTGAACAAAGTCATCAACTACTGGGCCGTGGCCACTCTCACCATCCTGGAGGAGACTGACAATGACTGAGTCATCAGCATACTTTATAATGTGTCTGTTGTCATGTCTGCTCCGACACATGTTTGTGTACAGGATGAAGAGTAGTGGTGACAATACACACCCCTGAGGAGAGCCAGTAGAAGAGCACTTTAGGTCAGACAATGTGCCATTGACCCTTACTCTCTGCGTCCTGTTGGTTAAGAAATCCAGAATCCAACCCACCAGATTATTGCTTAAATCAAATTGTTGCAGGAGCCTTTCAACTAAAATATGAGGTTGGATTGTATTAAAGGCAGAAGAAAAGTCCACAAATAAAAGCCTGGCGTGTGTCCCATTAAAATCCAGATGTTTAAAAAGCATGTCAAACAGAGTGACAGTGGCATCCTCCACTCCTCTGTGAGGCCTATAGGCAAACTGCAGAGGATCCAATGCATGTTCAGTCTGCCTTAGGACCTCACATCTGACCAGTTTTTCAAAAATTTTCATTAAAATTGAAGTCAAAGCAACTGGTCTAAAGTCATTTACCGTTTTAGGACAGCTGGATTTTGGAACGGGAACAACCACGGCATCTTTCCAGATCTTAGGCACATGTGTCTGTAAGGACTTATTGAAAATATAATGAAATATAGGACTCAGTTCATGTGCACAGGACTTTACCAGGCGTCCACATATATTATCAGGGCCCTGACTTTTGTTCACTTTTACAGCGCGGAACTCCCTTTTAACATCCTGCATCTCAATATTAAAGTGCTGATTGTCTTTGAGTTTCTGTTTCAAATCTTGGATTTCTGTGCTAAAATCAAAGGAGTCAAAACGACCATAAAAACAGTTAAGAGCATTAGCCAGCTCTGTGTCTGAACTAAAACCATCTAAAAACACACGATTACTGCGCTCTGTGCTCTGAAGGCCTGCAATAGTTTTCATACTGGCCCAGGCTGAACCAAGTTTATTTGCTGCCATCTTGCTTTCCAATTCTGATTTATAATTCTGTTTTGCTCTTAAAATTTCGGCCTTCAGCTCCTTGGTGGCAACTTGTAGCTCAGAAACAGACCCCTGTTTAAAGGCAAGAGCTTTCCTCTGTAAGCAGGATTTAACTGATTTAGTTACCCATGGTTTGTTGTTGGGGTATATTTTGACACGTTTACGTGGAACAAACTTATTTTGACAGTAAGCCATGTATGAGCATGTGAGCTCAGCCAGAGAGTCCAAATCATCCCCGCAGGCCATTATGAACATCTTCCAGTCTGTACAGTCAAAGCATTCCTGGAGGCTGTGCTCTGAATCTTCTGTCCACACATCAATGTCTCTCATCTCCACCTTGCCTCTTCTGAGAGCAGTTTTATATGTGGGCAGCAAATGAACACAGTTGTGATCTGATGATCCTAAAGGAGGAAGGGGGAGTGATTTATAGGCCCTCTCTATGGATCCATAGCACAGGTCCAATGTCTTTTTTCGCCTGGTTGGGCAGGAGACATACTGATGAAAGTTTTTAAGTGTCTTCTTTAAAGAAACATGGTTAAAATCCCCAAGAATGAAGTTTGGCGCCTCTGGAGAAATTGACTGCAGCCGCTGCACCACATCAGAGATGGTGCTGGAGGCGGAGTCAGCGTCTGCCCTCGGATGAATATACACAACTGTGATGAAAAGTTGGGGAAACTCTCGAGGCAAATAAAAGGGGCGAAGCGACACAGACAGCAGCTCCACATCGGGTGTACAGATGTGCTCTCTGACCGTGACAGATGTGCAGTACTGCTTATTAATGTATAAACATACGCCGCCCCCCTGACGCTTCCCAGTTACCTCTTCCTGCCGATCCGAGCGCAGCGGAGCTCCAAAGCCGTCAATCCACAGGTCTGCATCTCGATCATGCGCAGTAAGCCAAGATTCAGTGAAAGCCATGACGCAGCAGTTCTTAAAATCCTTCTGGTAACGTACGTTGCCTT
Source organism: Pholidichthys leucotaenia (assembly GCA_020510985.1). Taxonomy (NCBI): domain Eukaryota; kingdom Metazoa; phylum Chordata; class Actinopteri; order Cichliformes; family Pholidichthyidae; genus Pholidichthys; species Pholidichthys leucotaenia. Next base: position 129,278,535 of record CM035847.1, on the reverse strand, counting down.
GAATTTCCTCCACCTTGTTTCTCACAGACTGTGCATTCCCAAAAATGATCGAAGGAAGAGGAATGTTACCAAACTGACGTCTTCTAAGGCGCAATTTCACACCTCCACGTCTTCCACGCTTCCTCCTGACGCTTCTTTTTTCACCGCTGTGTCCGTCTCTCAAAATAAAGTCCGGCAGTTCAAGTTTGGGCTCAATCACAGACGCTGCATCAGCTGTGTTAAAGCGTAGCAACACGTCCCTGGAATATTGTATTCTGCCCGCTATTCTGCTCGCCATGGAGCCGAACGCGTTTACCTCAGAGACAAAGAGCCACAGCACAGATAGCAGCAGTGCGAGAGAGGAGAGGAAATCCATGTTGCCGATACCAGGGAGCTCTTCGCCATATATTCCACAAACGCTCCAGGGCAGAAACGACACAGAGGATTTTCTAAAAACTTAAAAAAGTACAAAAAACACACACACACACACACGCACTATATCATCAAGCTGCTGGTCGCTGCGTGCGCATGCGCCCAATATCCCCCTTGTTCTTGAAATTTGGTACCACAACACTTCTTCTCCACTCCTGAGGCATCCTCTCACTCCTCAAGATTGTGTTAAACAATCTCGTTAAAAGGTCCACTGCCATCTCTCCTAAACATTTCCATACCTCCACAGGTATGTCATCTGGACCAAGCGCCTTACCATTCTTCATCCTCTTCATAGCTGCCCTCACTGCCACCTTGCTAACCCTCAGAACGTCCTTGTTCACTCTCTTTCCTTCATCCATCCTCCTCTCATTTTCTTCATTCATCAGCTACTTAAAGTATTTCTTCCACCTTCTCAACACACTCTCTTCACTCATTAGTACATTAGCATCGCTGTTCTTAATCAACCTAACCTGCTGTACATCCTTTCCAGCTTGATCTCTCTGCCTAGCCAATCGATACAAGTCCTTTGCTCTTCCCTGAGTATCCAGCCTCTCATACAACTCCCTATATGCCTTTTTGTTTGCCTTTGCTACCTCTTGTCATCTGCCTAGACTCCAAGTACTCCTGTCTACTTTCGTCATCTACCTGACTATCCCACTTTTTCGTGGCCAACCTCTTCCTTTGAATACTTTCCTTCCACCACCAAGTCACCTTGTCTTCTTTCCTCTGTCTAAAGGATACACCACATACCTTTCTACCCATTCCTCTCATTACTTTTGCTGTAATTTCCCAGTCATCTGGTAATTCTTCCTTACCACCCAGAGCCGGTATCAACTCCTTCCTGAAATCTGTGCAACCTTCTTTGTTCTGTAACTTCCCCTATTTAATCTTTGGCTCTGTTTTCATTCTCTCTTCCTTGTTTTGCTTTCCAATGTCATCTTACAGACTACCATCCGATGCTGCCTAGCTACATTCCCCCCTACCACCACCTTGCAGTTGCCTATCTTCTGCATAAGATGGAGTCCACCTGTGTGCACTGTCCTTGACTCATGTAAGTCACCCTATTTTCCTCTACCGGAGTGGTGACCTAGTGGTAGAGCATCTGCCCCACAGCCGGGAGGTCGTGGGATCAAGCCCTGGCCGGGTCATACCAAAGACCATATAAAAATGGTACTTCCCGCCTTTTAGCTTGGTTGAATGGGGGAAGGAAAAGCTGTTTGTAGCGGCGCCTTGCTTGGCAGCAGCCCCGCTGATTCTAGATGTGATTAACATCGTAGATAGGAGAAACATAATTTCGTTCTGGTGTACATGATTGGCAGTATGGACTGAATGACAATAAACCTGGCTTCTCTTCATGAAATATGTGTTCACCACAGCCATTTCCATCCTTTTAGCAAAATCCACAACCATCTGCCCTTCCACACAGTATTTCTCTCCTTAAGAGCATACCTACCCAGCACCTTCTCATCACCTCTGTTCCCTTCATCTACATGTCCATTAAAGTCTGCTCCAGTCACTAAATGGACTGATAGATATGCCACTTTATAAATTAGTGGTCTGTTCTTATGGTCTCCTAAGAGCCAGCATTTCAAAATAAATGAGTTGAGTTGAATAAAAGCAAAGTGGCAGCGCGCTTATACAGTATCTGTGGATCTCAAAGGTGAACTAAATCCAGGCGTAATTATGAACTGTCGGGACAAGGAGAAACCCTTTATCCAGAGAATACTTCTCCCTCCAAAGTGACATTTTTACCTGCTCTACAATCCCCTCTCCTAAAGAAATCTTCCTAGAAAGCACAGTTCATTTACCCATGGCCAGCCATTGTCCTCAGGCATCTATTTTTGTCCCTGAAAGATGTCCATTTAATACATCACTGCACAGTACCCCAGTTTTTATACACACTAATAAAAACTCTATAAAGAAATATCACCATTATAATGAGAAGCAGGCTAAACAATAAAGGAGGTAAAATATTAACACTAGAAAATGATTTACGAAGGGTGATTATATTCTTAATTATACAACAGTTAGTTTCAACTGAGCAATTTGATTGGACAATACGGATTCCAGGAGTTACTATAATCCGCGATAATTGCACTCCAGTTTCACTGGATATGTATCACTCCACTTCAGAGGTGTTCTACTAACTGTTATATTACTAACAGTAATCTTCTATCAACTCTCTGACAATTGTAGTATTGTTTTTGATACCTTAATTTCCACAGTAAGGCGTTGTTTGACAAGAAATTATACATCCGTGACAAGGAAGTCCCACCCTTTTAAAAAGGTCTCCCAGACTCTCCCTTCGCCCTGGCCCTGCTGTCATTTTAAGCTCATTAAGCGATTTCACATCTGTTTAAAAAAATAGGCAGTGGTAGAGTTTGATTTATTGTTTTGATTAACAAACCACAGTACCTTGGTAACCTTGCTAAATCACTAGCATGCTAACTGCTAGCTACCGGCTAACTACTAGTGATCTGGGGTCTTCTGCAGTACCAAATCAACAGGTACATATATGTTTTATAAACACTTATTACTTTTGCACTTGCCAATATTTAATTTGTTTACATGTGTGTGAAATGACAATAGACGTCTTCATGCTGATTGAGATGTTTAGCAGCAGTTACTGCGGCTACATTCAGAAGGGACTATTTTTTTCTCAGCTGCGCAAAATAGCTGGCTAAACAAACAAATCATAACATTTTGTCCAGTATTGCTCTCATTTAATAATTTGTGCTTGCGGAACTGTTGTGTAAGAGCAATATTACACTCGACTTCGTTACAGCATCATGAATATACTAACTGTGGGTGTGATACTTGTTATGTCTGGAAATAGGACAGTGGAGACAGGCGTTGTACCGAACTCAAACTTTATTACAAAGGCACAAATAGTACGCGTGATATGAGATGCTAACTAGCAAGCTAACTATGGGCTGCTATGGCTGTGGTTGGCTTGGAGGCTGAGCGCCAAAGAGGATGACTCTTCTTCTTCTTCTTTTAGATTTGATTGGAGGTTGGCAACCAGCTTAGAGGTGCATTACCGCCATGTACTTCACTCTATATCATCACTCTGTCTTCTTCTTCTTCTTTTAGATCTGATTGGCGGTTGGCAACCAGCTTACAGGTGCATTACCACCACATACTTTGTACATCACTCTACTGCCACCAACTATTCTTCTTTTTTTTTAGATTTGATTGGCAGCTGGCAACCAGCCCACAGGTGCATTACCGCCACTGACTTGATTATCATCACTCTATATCTTTGTATAAGGAGTTCTGAACAATTGTCTTCTTCTTTTAGACTTGACTGGCGGCTGGCAACCAGCCCACAGGTGCACCACCGCCACGTACTTCAGTCTATATCATCACTCTATCTGGTCAGGAGCTGTAGTCCGTATCTGTGTCTCATCTCATTATTCTTCTTCTTCTTTTAGACTTGATTGGTGGTTGATCCACCAGCCCATGATGTCTGTGAACTTAAAGATCACCCACTTAACAAGTCCTCAACTGCTTCCCAATGTAGACCCTTAACCCTCAAGCGACCAAGCTATTTTACGGACTGAAATGACCAAGTGGGGTCATTTATGACCCCATTGTGCTCTGTACAGGGATCCTTATTATAAATGGCTGGTTGGAGGTTTATCATACCAAAACTACTCCCTGTATTTAAGACAGGTATTTTATAATGATCTAATGTAAAATGTGTTTGCTAATAATACTTTTATTGCAAGAAATAACCAAAATGCAGACTGTAAGAACAACATTACATTTATTTAGACAGTCCTTGTCAGTTCACTCTTGGAACATCATCATCATCATCATAGTTATTATCATCATAGTTACAATAATAGGTATCATCATCATCATCATCATCATAGTCATCATAGTCATCATCACGATGATGATGATACCTATTATTGTAGTTACGATGATGATCATGATACCTATTATGGCATTTTGCGTAATGGCGGTTTTCTTGTGTACGGTGATCCAGATCACCACCAAAATCTAATCATCTGTAGGATACCCCATTTCTGACAATCTGTGAAAATTTCATGAAAATCCGTCCATAACTTTTTGAGTTATCTTGCTAACAAACAGACAAACAAACAGACAAACAGATAGACAAATCCAGACAAACAGACAAATGTAAATCTTGCTATCCTAGGTCTGTTAGCCATGGTTCACTGCAATACAATATAAAGTACTGATTAGAAGTGGAAACCGGAGTGGTGGCTCAGTTGGTAGAGCATCCGCCCCACACCCGGGAGGCAGGGGTTCAAATCCTGGCCGGGTCATACCAAAGACCATATAAAAATGGTGCTTTCTGCCTTCTAGCGTGGTGCTCCGCATAATGGAATGGGGAAAGTAAAGTTACACACAGAGCTACCAGAGGACTGACCCCTCGCTGTAGCTTTCACTACTTACAGTAGCTGTGTGGCCTAGGGTCAGAGAAACGGAGATAGGCGCCGCCCATATACACCTTCAGGTGTGAAGGGATTAACTAACTAACTATTAGAAGTGGAACATTTGAATAAAATTTATAAAACCAGTGCTTCTCTTCGGGGTCATAAATGACCCCACAAGAGTTTGCGATGTCTACGCCACACCAATTGGTTGATCCCTGCAAAAAACTATGAAAGTGTGTAGGATTAGTAGACTGACAAATTCATGCTAGGAAAGAAAATCTGGATAAAAAAATAAAGAGACCGCACATTAAATTATATAGCTGGGGTCGTAAATGACCCCACTCGGTCGCTTGAGGGTTAATGAAAAGATATTTTTCTGCTATTTTCACAATGATTTTGATTTTTTCTGTCTTCTTGGAAGTCTGCGCAGTGCAGTTTATCACATCTACCACAAATAAGAGAAAATTATTTTCCTTCAAAACCAGAGTATCTTCCTTAATTCTACTGCATGCACTGCAAATCTGCACACTTTCCCTATTAGAGTCCACTCCCACTTTTTTTGCTGGCACCTTTTTCGCAGCTTCTGCATATGTTAATTCCTGGAAGACTTTTATCTGCTGAATTTCTGCTGCTCTTTTGCTGACTTTACAACCTTGATATGCAGAGCTATGTTCACCACCACAGTTACAGCACTTTAATTTTGCTCCTCTGGCACATCGTTGTCTACCTTTGATATCACTGCTACATGACCAAACTTTTGATATTTGAAACAACAATTCCATCCAGCTACAATGCTCTGCACTGTGTGTCTGTGTGTGTGTGTGTGTATATATATATTTTATAGTAATATGTACATATGTATATTAGCTGCTCTTGCTTGCTTGTTTTTTTTCTTGCCTTCTGATTGTTGCTCTGAGTGTTGCTATCCCTGTGCTGTTGCAATCCTGGAATTTCCCCGTTGTGGGACTAATAAAGGCTTATCTTATCTTATCTTATCTGAGTGGAGGAGGAACGTAAAGTCTGACTTCATAGCTCATGTAGCAATATACACCTTACTTGGCAGTCTTGTTTCATCAAATTTTAACATTACCGACAATCACATTTTTCGCTATTTCTATTAGTTTTCAATCTTTGTACCTCTGTCACTTTTGTTCCAGTTAAGTTTTTCATTATTTCATCAGTTGAGACAGCCGCTGAAATGCCCGATATCACTCCCCTCATTGCCTTATTTCCTTCCAATACTGAACACTGCACATTTTTCCCCTCCATCTTATTGACTCTTATTGCTTTTCCTTGTTGAACACTATCTATACATGTAACTAGTAACGAACCACGATGAAGAATTCTTGCATTTAAAACTTCTCCAAGTAACTTATTAATTGCATTTGTGAGATTAATTGGGTTTCACTCACGAAATTATGCTCCTTCCTGAGTAAGTTTAATGATTACTTTACACTCCTTCTGTTTATTCCAGGATTGTTCATCTTCTGATTCATCAGCACTTGATAACACTCTTGACTGATTTTCTTTATGTCTACGTTTGCTTTTTTTAGACTCCACCGAGCTCCAAACTTCCTCTTCCCTGCTTCCTACCTCCATCCCTCCTAGTTGAATTATATCCACTTCTAGATTTTTCCTTCAAGAAATCTTTGTCAGTGTCCTACTTCTTCTGTGCGCCTGTAGTTCTGTCTGTGTTTGATCTGTCCACGCAGTTCTCACTGGACTGTGTCCTCTTCTTCTTCAGCCACTGTTTAAAGCTCCTTCTCTATCTTAAATAATTTATGATATCTCTATCATAAATCTTTTAATTTATAAAAAATCTCTGAGAAAAGCTAGAACGAGTTATTATTCTGCATTAATAGAAGAGAACAAGAATAATCCCAGGTTTCTTTTCAGCACTGTAGCCAGGCTGACAAAGAGTCAGGACTCTGTCAATCCTAGCATTCCCTTAGAGCTTACTAGTCAGGACTTTATGAACTTTTTCAATAATAAATTTCATCTATCAGAGATAAAATCAGTCAGATTCTTCCCACCGTTAACTTAAATACAGTAACTACTACAACTCCTTCAATTGACATCTGTTTGGATCAGTTTACTCCAATTGATCTTTTAGAGTTAGACAAAATAGTTTCCTCATCCAAGCCTTCAACTTGTCTTTTAGACCCTATTCCTACCAGGTTATTTAAAGAAGTCTTCCCATTTATTGGTAGCTTTATTCTTCAAATAATCAATTCTTCATTAACTTTAGGCCATGTACCGCAGGCTTTTAAAACTGCTGTAATTAAACCCTTACTCAAAAAGCCAACACTGGATCCAGGAGTTTTAGCAAACTATAAGACCAATCTCTAATCTGCCTTTCATTTCAAAAATCTTAGAATTGTTGCTACGCAATAAATTGACCACTTGCAGAGAAATGGTTTATTTGAAGAGTTTCAATCTGGGTTTAGAATCCATCATAGCACTGAAACAGCCTTAGTGAAGGTCACTAATGACCTCCTGATTGCATCTGATAATGGACTTGTTTCTGTACTTGTCCTTTTAGACCTTAGTGCAGCTTTTGATACTATTGATCATAATATTTTATTTGATAGATTAGAACACTATGTTGGACTTAATGGAACTTCGTTGCAGTGGTTTAGATCTTATTTATCTGATAGGTTCCAGTTTGTTCATGTCAGTAATGAGTTTTCTTTCAACCCAAAGCTCAGTCATGGAGTTCCACAGGGATCTGTGCTAGGCCCTACTCTTTTTAGTTGATATACAGTATGCTTCCGTGAGGCAACATTATTAGAAAGGACTGTATACATTTTCATTGTTATGCAGATGACACACAATTATACCTGTCAATGAAGCCAGATGATAGTAATCAATTAGCCCATTTAGAAGCCTGTCTTAAGGAAATCAAAGCTAAAAGTAACTGTAAATACTCCACAATTGTTATCCATGCCGGCATTAACAACGTCCGGCTCCGGCAGTCAGAAGTCTCAAAACTTAACGTGGAATCGGTGTGTGACTTTACAAAAATAATGTCTGCCTCTGTACTATTCTCTGGGTCCCTCCCTGATCTGACCAGTGATGACATGTTTATCCGCTTGTCATCCTTCAGCCACTGGCTGTCTGTGTGGTGTCCTGCAAACAATGTGGGCTATATAGACAATTGGAACTCCATCCATCCATCCATCCATCTTCTTCCGCTTAATCCTTTTCGGGTCGCGGGGGGGCTGGAGCCTATCCCAGCATCTTTGGGTGAGAGGCAGGGTACACCCTGGACAGATCACCAGTCCATTGCAGGGCCAACACAGACAGACAGACCAACATTCACTCTCACAGTCATACCTAAGGACAATTTAGAATCCCCAGTTTGATGCCAATTAACCTAACGTGCATGTTTTTGGCATGTGGGAGGAAACCGGAGAAATCCCGGAGTAAACCCACACAGACACGGGGAGAACATGCAAACTCCACACAGATCACTGTTGGTCGGGGGCTGGGATCGAACCCAGGATCCCCTGGCCAAGGGTGAGTTGCTGTGTTGCCGCAGTGCTAACCACTCCGCCACCGCGCTGCCCATCTTTTAACATCTCTTACTTAATTCAATGATGCTCCTTTTGTGTTTTTTATTTTGTTTGTTTTTCTGTTGATATAATTTCATCCTATTTACTTTTTAAAATCTTATAATTATTATCCTCAGACTATTGGTATTTCATAAGTATTATTTGACAGACACACAGATGCACAGAGATTTCTTGAATTATATACATATAGAGTGACATAATTCAAGAAATCTCTGTCATGATGTCACGATGTCTGTCACAACCATAGGACTCGCTAAAAGATCATAGGATTCGCCTATGATGTGCCTATGTCTACATGACGTCTATATGACATCATATAGACACCATAGTATAGAGTGATTCAAGAAAATCTGTGTGTGTCTGTGTGTGATCAAAGGCAGGCTTCACTCACGATCATAGGACATCAAAGATCAAAGGCAGGTATCACTCACAATCATAGGACTTGCTATGACATCATCAAAGATCAAAGGCAGGCATCACTCACGCTCACTCACGAGCATAGGACATCAAAGAGGTATGCACAGGCATGCACAGGTATGCACTAGTACAGGTAAGTTTATTTATTTATTTAACCCAATATGGTGACTGCTACAGTCACTGCAGCTGTGCTGTGAGCTCTGTGCTGCTGAGCCTGATGCGTTAATTAACCAGTGGAGTTAACCAGAAAATCCACGATGGATACCAGTTATTAATTAGTAACACCTGTCACGCCCTGAACGCTCTTTCTCTGCGTTCAGGCTGTCCAGTGTCGCTCCTGCTCCGGGGTAGTCCGTGCCGGGTCTTCCATGGCCCGCTCTTTGACAGCGCCCAGCTGATTGCCAGCTGTCTGGTCAGCTGCGCTGGGACAGCTGTCTCCCATTCCCAATCATCTCCCCCATTTAAGCGAGCAGCCGAGAGTTACTCGTCGCTGCGACCTCGCTATGGGAAGACGTTCCTTGTGTTTCCCACGACTGTTAGCTCCTACGACTAGCTTCAGTCCGCCGTTACCTCGGCGCTTCACCCAAAGTAAGTGTTGCGACTCGGCGTGTATTTTTCCCTCGCCGCCTCTCTAGCCTTTCTCCCTGGGTGGTATGTTACCCTTAGTTCTGTGTGTGTTTTAGCCCCACGTGGCTCTTTACTTTTCTGTTCGCTATTTAGTGTAGTGTGTGCTTTGTTAATAAACTACGCTAACTCACTGGTCGCCCTCGTATCTCCTTTCCTGGCTCGTGAGAGCCAGAGTTATGACAGTAGGTCGCAGCCATAGTGAGACGGCCGCGACCGTGAGTTGGCTGTAAGGACTCGACGCCTTTTTTTCTCTTCCTCTGGGTACGGGCGAGCCAGTATCATGTCTCCCTCCAAGAGACTCATGCGGCACCCAGGCCACGATCTCTCGGAGACTCTGGACCTTGTGGACGGAACGTTGTTCACCACGGACCTCAACGATGCCCCCAGCGAGATACGCTGGCGCCTGGAGCTCGCCGAGGGTATGCTTAACTGCTTTTCTCGCTACTTCCTTCTCCCCGAGGTTAAGGCGAGGAGGGCAGACATCTCTGTGGCCTGGGAGAGGCTCCGTAGGCTGGAGGAGAACTCCGGCAGGAAGCCGAGGACAGGACGCCTTCGCTCCTCGCTTCGGAATCCCGCTCCTGCCGCCGATCCAGTCCAGGAGTTCGCCTCACCCAGGGGTGATCCCCAGGATAGAGTGACGTCAACCGGGTTTCCCCCGGAGAAGATGAGAGTGACAGCGATGCGCATTGCGGATCGAGTGGCAGCCGCTTCTTCCACCGCCGTTCCCCCTGTAGCCATGAAGAACGTGATTGCGGCGGTCAGGCTGGTCGAGAAGAACCCGGAGCTGAACGATTATCCGGAATACGCTGACCTGTTGGCTTCGCTCATCGCACAGGAGCGGCGTTTTCCCGACCTCACGTTCAGAAGACGTCGCTCCCAAATTCCCCACTCATCTCAGCAAGAGTCCCGTCCGGATCCCGCTCCAGGAAACCACAGGAATTCCGCCTCCCAGCCTGCTGTTGCTCCCGTGTCTCGCCGAAGAAGTGAATCAGCTGCTCCCGCTCCTGGCCCCGCTCTCCCCGCTGTCCCGTCAGCTTTGGGCCCCCAGCTCTCCTCAGCTGTTTCACCCCCCTCTTCGTCATTCACTCCGGCCGCTGGGAGAAGCGCAAATTCATCTCCAGGTGTTCCAGGTCCCGATCCGGTGCGGGTAGCACCGCCTCATCTGTCCGGGGGGTTCCCCACTTCTATCCGGTTGGGAGAAGAGAGACTCGAGTCCCTTGTAGCGGGTTCCACCGGCCCTCCGGGAATCAGGCAAGCGTCCTTTCATTCTCCTCCCATTATGAGTGAATTGCCTTGTTTGATTCCTGGGGGAGGAGTTCAGGGTTCACAGTCCCCTGAGCTCTCTCCTCCCGCTGCAAAAACTGAATATGAACCTGCGTCCTCTGTGTCTCTTCCCCTTGAGTGTGCCCCGGTGCCAGGTGTACACCGCTGCGCGAGGAGGAGGCGGCCTGCGGCCCTGGAGGGTTTTGTCCCAGCCCCGCAGCCACGTTATGGGCAGAGGAGAAGGTTGAACTGCCTGTTGGAGCCAGCGCCGACGATTAAGCGTCCCCGGGTCTCCACGGAGGAATGGTTCGGCCCAGCAGAGTCCAGATCTCCTGCCTCCACGCCAGGTGGGCTGTCGACGCGGTCTTCGGCGTTTGGAGGTCGTTTGACTGTGGAAACCATCATGCCGGCTGCGGAGCCATTCGCAGTCGAGTTGGAGCCGGAGGACGGAGTCCTGCACGCTGAGCCCGGAGCATCGAAGTCCTGGATGGCGGTAGAACCCGAGATCAGGCAAGTGCTCTATTTTGTTTTTCTCTTCTCTATTCTGGAGCATTATTGCCTGTCTCTCGGGGGGGCGGGCCGGGTGCAGCCGTCTGCTGCGCTCGAGCCTGTTCCGCCGGGCTCTGCCGCTGCCGGTGATCCTGATCCCGGTTCCTTTTGTCCCTCTGAGCCTCTCCCCAGGGCCATCGGGAGTGCTGTCTCGGTCCAGCTGGAGTCCACCGGGAGTGTTTCGCCGGTCCAGCTGGAGTCCACCGGGAGTGTTTCGCCGGTCCGATCGGGGTCCACTGGGAGTGTTTCGCCGGTCCGATCGGGGTCCACCGGGAGTGTTTCGCCGGTCCGATCGGGGTCCACCGGGGGTGCTGCGCCGGTCCGATCGGGGTCCACCGGGGGTGCTGCGCCGGCCCGATCGGGGTCCACCGGGGGTGCTGCGCCGGCCCGATCGGGGTCCACCGGGGGTGCTGCGCCGGCCCGATCGGGGTCCACCGGGGGTGCTGCGCCGGTCCGGGTAACAGTTAGTGTGGGAGCTGGAGGATTGTGTTCGCCTGACATCAGGCTGACTTCGTCCCTTGCCCCCATCATTTCTCCTCCTGCCGCTGTTGGGGTTCCTCTCACCCGGGCCAGTTTCCCCCTACCCTTGTTGCCATTAGATGGCAGGCTAACTTTGCCCCTGGCCTCCATCTCTTCTCCCCCTACTACTGTGGGGGGTTTTCTCACCTGGGTCAGTTTCCTCCTGCCTTTTCCCTCAGGGAGGAAGCTGCACCAAGACTTCTCCCTCAGCTCTCCGTGGTCTGAGGTCACGGGACGACCGCCTGGGAAGCCATCTGGCTGGTTCGGTGATCTGGGTCGGCCTCCGGAGAAACTGTGTCTCCTAGCCTGGGACTCGGGTAGGCCACCCGAACTGGTGTTGTGGTTCCTGGCCTGGTGGAGTTCGGGCCGCCCGCCGGACAAGCTCTCATCGCCTGCTCCACCTGCTGTCGTTCCTGACATTGTCTGACTGTATATAGCCTTGTATTTTGTATGCCCTCCATTATTTAGTTTCATTCAGGACATCAAGGAACTTTCTTTGCTAGAGTCCTTATTGTGATGTCATTTCAACGAAGAATTTTTCCTTAGACAATTTTCTATGTTTTACGGTCCCTGTATGGATCCTTATTTTAATCTGTCCTTTAAGTTGCTTCCGCCTCACATTGCCTGGCCTTATTCAGAATAGTTTGTTCTTCTGCATTTATATCCTCCTCCAGACTGTTTGATTTTTCTGTGTTGCGTTAATTCATGTTTGAGGAGTTGATTTTTTTTTTTTTTTTTTTGTATCCTTATACCAGTTAGCGGCCTCAGGCTTTGTTTTTAGGTCTTGTGCCCGGTTTGTCCCTTTATACTTTCTGTTTTTGGCCGGGGTTACATGTGTAGTCTTCTGCAACTTTATGTTTACTGAGTTTTGTAGTCTTTTTTGGTCGCCGGGACATGAGTTTTGCATTGTCCTCGCCCTGAGTTGTTGTGAACCTTTTTTTTTTTTCTCCATGATTATGTCGTTTTTCTGCAGGTTGTTCTCCCCACCTCCTGTGGTCACCTGCACAGACCGTCTGGCCTCTGCAGAGGAGGGGGTGATGGTTTTCTTTTGTGTTTGAAATTATTGTGGTATCTGACCCTATACTGTATCTAGGTTTTTTTTTCCTTCCCTGCCTCCTTTGTCTGGTCCCTCCCTTTCTCCCAGATCTGGCCCCCACCGCCCTCCCTGGTCTTCCCTCGGAGGGGGGGGGGGGTTTAGCCCGCTCCAGGAGGCGCGGCTCGGGGGAGGAGTACTGTCACGCCCTGAACGCTCTTTCTCTGCGTTCAGGTTGTCCAGTGTCGCTCCTGCTCCGGGGTAGTCCGTGCCGGGTCTTCCATGGCCCGCTCTTTGACAGCGCCCAGCTGATTGCCAGCTGTCTGGTCAGCTGCGCTGGGACAGCTGTCTCCCATTCCCAATCATCTCCCCCATTTAAGCGAGCAGCCGAGAGTTACTCGTCGCTGCGACCTCGCTATGGGAAGACGTTCCTTGTGTTTCCCACGACTGTTAGCTCCTACGACTAGCTTCAGTCCGCCGTTACCTCGGCGCTTCACCCAAAGTAAGTGTTGCGACTCGGCGTGTATTTTTCCCTCGCCGCCTCTCTAGCCTTTCTCCCTGGGTGGTATGTTACCCTTAGTTCTGTGTGTGTTTTAGCCCCACGTGGCTCTTTACTTTTCTGTTCGCTATTTAGTGTAGTGTGTGCTTTGTTAATAAACTACGCTAACTCACTGGTCGCCCTCGTATCTCCTTTCCTGGCTCGTGAGAGCCAGAGTTATGACAACACCAGACTTAGTCAAAGAAATATCTTCTTAGAATAGGCAAATTTACCACAATTTATCTTTGTAGAATTAATTTACCACACTATTGACACTGGATATGGTGACTGTCTGCACTCCAGTGCACCAAAAAAAAAAAGATGAAAACGACATTCTTTAAAAAGCTCTGAGCCAAATCACAACTGTATGAAAAATCACTCTATATTACTGCATACCTGTACATGCCAATAGAAACCAAATATAAGCAAGTATTTCTGCATGCCCGTAGAAAGCAGGTATAGCGCGTAGTAACAATTGATTATAAGTGTGATAAGGTACAACGATTATTTAATTTATATTTAGAGTTGTGTGTGGGGACGGAGGTTTACTTCGTGACCACAAACATTCACAAAACAAGAGAGAAACAGTCATAAAGGGGCACCAGTCCAACTTAGACAATTTATTAATGAATAATCCTTGAACCTTTCATTAACCAGTCTCAATATTCGTGAATTCTTTTGCCGTGACCCAGAAAAGCACACACACAAAAGAAATCAAGCAGAACCATTAACAGTTTTAATAATCAGACTCAGGGTAAATGACATTACATTCAATTGATTTGTAAGCAGGTGAAATGATCAGCAAGTATCAAATATCATATTAACTGGTAATGGATTCCTAAGCATAGACTCTATAGTTAAACCTTTGTGGAAACAAGAGAAACCAAATTTTAAATTTGTAACTGAAATACAATGGGAGACTATGGAATAACTGTAACAAAAATATACATAAAATTGGACGCAATTCTATGGGAAAATGATAAAATATGAAAAAGAAAATTCTGAGTTACTCTACAAAAAAAATGGAGGTTATTGAAAAGAGGAATATTAATTTTCCTTCAGCTTATAGCTCCTATCGTAGCTTATGGACTAACTTTAACATGAAAAATTGGTCATATTCAATTAGAATTAGACATCACATTTAACCCAGCAGATAGGAAATGGAAGTCTGGCCTATGAACAGATGTGTCTTCAGAGTCCAGCGGTGATCTTGAATGCCAGCAGATGGCAAAAAGGAGGAAAGACTGCCAGCAGTCCTTTCAGTTACAGCAATGATGACACAGACTTAGCAGCGGGTGTCTGGAGAGTGGAGCCGGCATCGAATGAACGGCTGGCCCCCTGGGCAGGTGTGACGTCTCCTCTGGGCAACAGATCCTTTCCTGGCTCACAAATTTAGAATGTCCACCAGCCGATAAGAAAACCACAGGCTGAAGGAAAATGGATGTAAACAGTTCCACCCATGAAATCCTAGTTCTCCTTACATTGTGGTATGTGGGTGAAGCAGGGAGAATGTCCAAAAAATCAGGATGAGTCCACTTGAACGGCGAGTTAAAGAAAATCAATAGGAAAAGTTCAGCAGAATAAACACTGCTTCTGAGGAGAGGGAAAAAGGCATTTTGGAGTTTCACTCCAAGTAATAAGGTTTGAGCTCAACAAAAAAGGATGATCTCTTCTCAGATGCCAGAAAAACAGAAAAAGACTTAACAAAAGACAACTTTAAGAACTTTAGAAAACTCAACTAAGACTAAAACAAAGACTGAACATAGACTGAACTGAGCTGAAACAAAACTTAACCGTTTGAGCGTTACTGTCACCAAACTGCCACATAACTTTGATATAGCCTACAATTAGGGAGGGATCATGTGTTTCTGAACCCTCCCTTAGTTATGCTGCTAATAGGTTTAGTCAGCCGGGGGACCTCCAGTAATGCACTGGGCCTCACTCCTTTCCTCACTCTCTATGAAATTTTTTTTTTTTTGCTGGTCATTAACATTTGTTTGTTCTCTCCCATAGATTGAGTCCCCATCGTGCTGTTTGCTCTCTACATGTCTGTTCTTTTCTTCTTCTCTATCCCCTCACCCCCCAGCCAGTCGCAAAAGATGACTGCCCCTCCCTGAGCCTGGTTCTGCCGGAGGTTTCTTCCTGTTAAAAGGGAGTTTTTCCTCTCCACCGTCGCCAAGTGCTTGCTCACAGGGGATCGCCTGATTGCTGGGGTCTTTCTGCAACTGTGGGGGTCCCCCCTACAGTTGATAGTGCTATGAGATGACTGTTGTTGTGAAATGGCGCTATATAAATAAAGTTGAATTGAATTGAATTGAATTGAACAACCCCTAGTGGTCAATAGTGGTAAAGATTTTTTTCAAGAAACTAGTCAGATCAGATGTCAGAACTTTCCAAGGCTATAACTTTAAAGTGGTAAGAGATAATGGCTTACTGTAAATTAGAAAGACGTAGAATATGATAAAAGTTTCAGATAGGAGTGAATTTATGCATCTACTTTGCATACAAACAAATAAAGACATTCGTCATTTACCTCTGGCAAAGCGGCGTCCTTTAGCAGCATTCTAGTGGTTATTTTGTCCTCTCCCAGTCATTTTAGCTTTCTGTCCTACATCCAGAAACTGTTATTGATTATTCCACCGTAATTTTACTTTTATTCCGTGGCAATTTATCTTATATTGATAACATACAACCAGCGATTGTCCTCCAGTCACACAGTGCTCTGGCTACCGGCAGGTGAATTCAATGAGCCTCACGCTCCCTATGTTATAAGAACATGTAAATATCTACCTTCATAAGCTAAATAATCTCTTTTTAGAATCATAGTTGGCAAATTTGGGACCAAATCCTCCAAATTTCCTCGTCCATGGGCAATAGCAAATGTCCACAATGATGGTCTGAGTCCATCTTGTGCTGTGATCTCCAAGACAACAAAGAAGAAGGAGGATTTCTTCTTCTCTGGTGTATTACGTGTCTTCCATGAGTCCTCCAATGCGTGCCTGCCACCTTGTGAATTGGCATGATCAGTACAAATCCTCAGTAAAGGTGAACGGTGTTTAGGAAGGTAAAATCAGTTGACAGGCGCAGCGCCGCGGTCTGCCACTAGGGGCACGCGGAATCTCACACTCAAAGGGTTAACTGAACTGTTAGAACATTTTCTCTATTTAACAGAGCTCCTTGGATCACAAAATATGACTGGCAGCAGAAAGAACCAATTATCGGCTATCGTCGGAGATTCGAATGGGCTATGCTCCAATAAGAAAGCAGTCCTTTGTCTGTAACCAACCAATAGAATGAAAGGGGCGTCATCCAACAGAGACGGCCTGGTGATTGGCTGGTACCAGTCAGATGACTGGCATAAGTTTCAGAAGGCATATACACATTTTAACTGTGAAATTCATTATATACTTAATATTTTGATTTTGATTTTTTTGATTTTGTATATTTTATTGATCCCCAGAGGGGAAATTGAGGGCATCCACCTGGATGGATGAAGCAGCCACGGTATGGCGCTATCCCTTAACCATTCACACACACATTCACACCTAGGGCTACTTTAGAGTCTCCAATTAACCTAACCTGCATGTTTTTGGCCTGTGGGAGGAAACCGGAGAAATCCCGGAGTAAACCCACGCAGATATGGGGAGAACATGCAAACTCCATACAGATCACTGTTGGTCAGGGGCTGGGATCGAACCAGGGATCCCATGGCCAAGGGTGAGTTGCTGTGCTGCCGCAGTGCTAAAAACTGCGCCACAAAATCTAAGCTAACTTCAGTGATTCATGACTAACTTTCAGTGAGCATGCATTTTTATAAACTTGTCCTTCTGTAATTAACATGCATTAGAGTAAAGTTCATTTAAGCATTTTCAAACATGCAACACCTTTAAAATCAATGATTAATGAAACATTTTGAACCCATCATTGTCCAACACAGAGGCGGTCATCTTCAACAGTGTTCGAAGCAGTATTTCCTGGAAAAATAAAGTCTTGAGGAGAAAGGATTATTTCAGCAGATAAAACCCAAAATTCCAATGTTGATTAAATCCATGTCCCTGAATTGACAGAAGGGGGCAATGTTGAGCTGTGGATCATTCCTAGCGACCTGTGGAATGCAGTCAAGGGATCTGGGATATCTCACAGAGTACTTTAAGCATAAAACTACCTGGTTGGGGAGGAAGCTTCGGGATTTATGACTCATAAAAGAATCTGTTCCTGGCACCAAATGGGATCCTTATTGGCCCTTTTACCATGGAATGTGTTTTCCAACTGTGGTTCTTAGATGAAGGAAACAATTCTTGACCAGACTTTTGGGTGAAACAATTTCTTTAAGGTGAAGAGTGATTTTCTAGATTGAAGCCACATGGATTGATGCTACACAGGTGTAAGCAAGGGTGTAAGCAAGCACGTCAGCACTCGTTCAGTGATGCCTGCCTTTCATCTTTGATGGTATCATAGCGAGTCCTATGACCTTTGATGATGGCATAGTGAGTCCTGTGATGCCTGCATTTGATCTTTGATGATGGCATAGCAAGTCCTATGATCATGAGTGATTTTTTTATTTATTTGTTTATTTGACAGGGACAGTGCAATAAAACATAGACAAAAAAAAAATCTGATGTGTTGCACAAAGAGTGCATAGCTATTAGCTAATTTGCAACTCTTGTCCCTGGATGGGCTTTAGAAAGAAGAAACAGGTAAAAAAAAAAAAGAGAAAGATAAGGAAAAAAAAACAAAATGAAAACAGAATAAACAATAACCACATACATCAATGCAAACAAGACTATAAATACACAATATAAAAACCTGGTTCACATTTGCCTATTACAAGTCTCCCTCCCTTCGTCACTCACTATAAACAAACACATTCATTCCTTCCCTTCATTCACTCACACCCTGCAGATAATCATTTCATACATGGGTACATTCTTGTTTATTTTTCAGCCAGTTTTTAACCTTTGTAGTAAATGTTTTAAAGTCCGTTATTATTTTGATTTCATTTGGCATTGTGCTCCAGATATGACTGCCCTTTATAGAGAAAGCTGTTTGTCCAACTGTGGTTCTGCGGTGGGATATTTTACAGTTATTGTTAACAGAACTCCTGGTGGCTCTGCTGCTGTCCTGTCTTTGGATGAATCCAGCAAGTGGCTCTGGCGCTGATTTATGGAAACATTTGAAAATTAATTTCAGAAAACAGAGATCAATGAAACTCTCAAAACTCAATAGATTGTATCTTTTTAAAATATAACAGTGATGCCACCTAATGGGCTTTTTTCCAAGATTTTTAGAGTTTGATTATATAATGAACCTATATGTTTTATTGTAGAAGGAGCTGCTTGAGCCCAGACTGTCAAACAGTATGATATATGAGAAAAAAACATAGAATGCATATACAGTACAGCTGCTTGGTATGGTATGTAATATCTAATTAATTTAAAGCAGTTCAGATATTTTTTTTTACTGTTTTAGAAATCTTCTTTATATGAAGATTAAATTTGAATTGAGGATCTAGTACAATGCCAAGGTATTTGAATTCTGTAACTAAACTGATGTCTTGATCATGTATATTAACTTTAAAATGTTGCAGGTTACATTTTTTGATTGAAAAGCACATTGAAACTGTTTTCTGAAGGTTCAGCAATAGATGGTTCTGGAAGAGCCACTCTTGGACATCAACCATACTTGTAGACAGTACATCTGCAGCCTGTGCTGGAGTCTTGGCAGCTGTGTAAATAACTGCATCATCTGCATAAAGTTGACATGTTGCAGCTGAGCAGTGTAGCGGCAAGTCATTAATAAAAATGCTGAAAAGTAAAGGACCAAGAATGGACCCTTGTGGGATACCCATATGGTTATTTAAAAATAAGGATTTATCCTGGTGAACTTTTACACACTGTTCTCTATTCTGGAGATAAGATGCAAACCATTCTATTGTATCTGGAGAGAAGTTAAAAGATACCATTTTGGATAAAAGCAAACTGTGGTTTACAGTATCGAAAGCCTTTTTGAGATCCAGAAAAACAGCCCCCACCACATTACCCCTGTCCAAGGACTGTTTGACATTTTCAATAAGGCAGCAATTAATGCCTGTGTCTGATCTTTGATGATGTCATAGTGAGTCGTTTGATCGTGACTGATGGCTGCCTTTGATGTTTGATGTCCTATGATCGCGAGTGAGCATGAGTGATGCCTGCCTTTGATCTTTGATGATGTCATAGTGAGTCCTATGATCGTGAGTGATGCCTGCCTTTGATGTCCTATGATCGTGATACCTGCCTTTGATCACAGACACACACACACAGATTTTCTTGAATCACTGTATACTATGGTGTGTATATGATGCCATATAGACATCATGTAGACATCATAGGCACATCATAGGCAAATCCTATGATCTTTTAGCGAGTCCTATGGTTGTGACAGACATCTAGGACTCACTAAAAGATCATAGGCTTCGCCTATGATGTGCCTATGATGTCTACATGATGTCTATATGACATCATATAAACACCATAGCATAGAGTGATTCAAGAAAATCTGTGTGTGTGTCTGTATGTGATCAAAGGCAGGCATCACTCACGATCATAGGACTCGCCGTGACATAATCAAAGATCACAGGAGCCACTATGACATCATCAAAGATCAAAGGCAGTCATCATAGGACTCGCTATGCTGTCATCAAAGATTATAGGACTCATTATGACATCATCAAAGATCAAAGATAGTCATCACTCACGATCATAGGACTCACTATGACATCAAAGATCATAGGACTCGCTATGACACCATCAAAGATCAAAGGCAGGCATCACTGAACGAGTGCTGACGTACTTGCTTACACGTGCTTTCTACGGGCATGCAGAAATACTTGCTTATACTTGGTTTCTACGGACATGCACAGGTATGCACGGAAATGCACAGGCATGCACTAGCATCTAAAATTTCAGAAGCTAAAAGTGTAATTCAAGTTTCTGCATCAGATCAATTAGATTTTAGATTTTCTGCTTAAATTAAGTTTTGGCTGCAGTGATATAAATGCGAATGGAACATGTATAACTACGAAAAGCTGCCTCTTTAATCTTTAGAATAAATCATTAAAACGCTCATCTAAATCTAATACAAGGCAAACTGATCACTGCTCAATATAACCTGAGGATATATTGCTCAATATAACCTTAATATAAGGATGCACTGCTTGATATAACCTGATATGATCAAATAATTCTAGCTGCATGGAGTTTAACAGATCTGTCATGAGATTTGAGCATGCATGATCCTATTCTGACTGATAAATATTAAACTTTGCACTGAATTGGTGTAAGACCATTTTTCTGTTCGATAAATTAGGACCATTGTTTTCAAGTTATAATCTTATAAATCTATATTTATGGTAATACACAGCCGAGTATATTGTCCACTTAGGTTAAGTGCTAATGGACACTAGTATACTGTACAATAATCTTTAACCTGCCATCAGAATTTACATATTAAAATTTAAAAAATTCTAGATAGCCAATGCATTGATGTGGCCCCCAGACAATCTCAGGATACTTTGCCAAATGCATCCTGTAGCGTCAATCCCTTTGACTCCAATCTATAAAATCACTCTTCACTTGGAAGGAATTATTTCACCCAAAAGTATCGTCAAGAATTGTTTTTTGTTTTGTTTTTTACCAAAGAACCACAGTTTGAAAACATACTCCATGGAAAAAGGGACGATAAGGATCCCATTTCATGCCAGGAACGGATTAGTCTGCAATCATAAATCCCGGAATTGCCTCCCCAACCAGGCAGTTTTATGCTTCAAGAACTGTTTGAAACAGTCCAGATATACAGTATATTGACCACATTCCACAGGTCTCTAGGAATCATCCACAGCTCAACATTACCCCCTAGTGGACAGCTGTGGAATATGTTCACTGTTGCCTCTGCAAGCTGCACTGGGGTTACTGAATGAAATGACTCCCTTTTAACAACAACTCTCAATTTTCAGAAGATTTTCTTTTCCAGGACACCCTGAAAAATCAAGCAGGACTCTGACATACCATTCTGGTTTGAAATGTTTTCATTAATCACTGGTTTAAATGTACTGCATGTTTGAAAATACTTAAATGAACCTTATTCTAATGTATGTTAATTATAGAAGGACAAGTTTATGAAAGTGCATGTTTAATGTAGCAACGAATGAACGAAAATTAGTCATGAATCACTGAAGTTAGTTTAGCTTACACACATAAAATGAATTTTCATTTTAATCAAGATGTGTTTCATCCTATTTGAAAAGCTTACTCAAGTCATCTGACTGGCGCCAGCCAATCACCAGCCAGTCTCTGTTGGACAACGCCCCCTTTCATTCTATTGGTCAGTTACAGACAAAGGACTGGTTTCTTATTGGACCAGAGTTCATTCAAACCTCCCGCAATGGAAGACAATTGGTTCCCTTTCATGTCAGTCGTTTTTTTTCTGTTGAAAGTGATCAGTTTAATTCAATTCAATTCAACTTTATTTATATAGCGCCATTTCACAACAACAGTCATTCAGGCAGTTGTTCTTTCTGTAAGTTTGTCTAAGTTTGAAAAAGTTGTCTGCGTGTCCTGCCTTGAATTCTCTCTTTCCTTTAAATGTCTGGGAAAAATATTTTTTCTTCTGTTTTGAGCTCAAACCTCTCTTTCATATGGAGTGAAACTCTGTGTTCTCAGACGTTTTTTTTTTTTCCTATTTTATTCTGTTAAACTTTTTCTATCGATTTACCTTAACTCATCGTGTTTTAAAGTGGACTGATCATTTTTCCTCACACTGGAAGCTGTTTTCGCCAATCACCACGACATCTGAAGAACTCTGATTTCGTGGCATGAACCATTTTTTTTTAAATCAATTTTGTCTCTCCGATTCTGTGACTTTGATCAGACTGAACTATCTCATCAATTTATTTGGACCTGTGAGAGCCGCTGGAAAAACCCTCTCATGTAATCCACATGACATACTGCTTCAGCAGTCAGCAGCCTATCATCATCGTTGCCAGATCTCAGCTCCTGACTATTTGCCTCTGGGAAGAAATTGTCTGCTGGCAGATATAATTTCCAGTATCATCAAATAAAGCTTCAGCTAAGGATCCAGCTGAATGCCAACGCAGCGGGTCACGTGAGCAAGATCCATTTGTTTCATCTGCTGGGCTAATGCGATGTCCATCACTTTAAAGTATGTCATAATTTGTCTCAGGTTTAAAACTAGTTCATAACTCTGATCTGAGCTATAGAAGTAAAGAGAAATAGTATCCCTCTTCTCATAAAATTCCGTTTTTACTTTTTAGAGTAACCCAGAATTTCTTTTTCCATATAATCAGCTTTTATCATTTTCTTCATAAAATTTACATCCAATTTTATTCATATTTTGGTTACAGTTATTTCAGTCTCCATTTTCATCACAGTTACAAATTCACACTAAGGTTTCCTTGGTTCCACAAATGTGATTACACTCTTTTTGCTCAATAATCAGTTACAAGTTAAATGTGATGCTTGACACAACTGTAAACGGTATATGGAAGCTTCTGTTGATTTCTTTTTCCTGTGTCTGTTTCTGAAGTCACCCAGGAGAATTCACGAATATTTGAGACTGATTGATTGAAGGTATAAAGATTAGTTATTAATAAATTGTCCAAGTTTTGGACTGGTGCCCCACAAATGAGGTTTTTTTTTTTCCCGGTGTGTGCATGGACTCGAAGCAAACCTTCGTTTCCACACACACCTATAGGTATAAACTAAATAATTAATTAATTTAATGGTGCCCCGGCGTCACACGGTGTACACTTTTGAAACAGATGCAAAAAAGAATATTAATCCATAAGCTCTGTGTGTGTGTTTTGGTCAAATCTGATCCCCTTTAAAAAAAAAAAAAAAAGTGGAGAGTGTGTGTGTGTGTGTGTGTGTGTGTGTGTGTGTGTGTGTGTGTGTGTGTGTGTGTGTGTGTGTCCTGCGCTCCAGGGGTCTGCAGTCAGTGTCTCTGTGTCTCACTGATCACGAGGGGGAGAAGGGAATTTGGTCCGCTTCCCCTATCCTGATCACAGCCATTTCTGTTTTTTTAAAGCATGCTAAAAGTGTTACGACCCGAGCGCTGGGTTCTGTCCGCGCTCGGGCTAAGCACAACTCGCTGCCGGCCTTGACAGTTGTGGGGGGTATTCTGGCCTCACCGGGCTCTTATTGTGAAGGTGCTCGGTGGGGCTTCCGCCTGTCAAGGTTGGTCAGCTGCTTGTCATTACTGCTCGTTAGTGTTCGCCTTTATAAGACGGGCACTAGCGGCAGTTAAATTGCAGGAGTATTGTCAAAACCTTGTCAAAACCTTGTCAGACATTGTCAACTATCCTCGTCAGACATCGTCAGGTGGTCTAAACCTTGTTAGACCTTCATGTCAGGTTCATGCTTTTCATGCCGTGTCATAGTTTTGCTCGTAGTGGCTGGGGTTAGCCCTATGAGCCCTTGTACTGCTTAATGTGTGTTTTTGCCCTGAGCGGCTCACAGTATTGTCTTGTCCTGTTGTTTTAACAAACCACCATCATTGCAAAACTCACCGGTGGACTCTTGGCATCTTATGGTGATCCGCGAGGGTCACCGCATGACAGAAAGTTCAGAAAAGCCTTATCATACGCTGAATTAATTAAAATAAAGGCCTGGAGAGGCGGAATCGCGAAGAAATCCAACCTATCTCTTGTTAATTTAGCCGACGGGCGACATTTCCTGGCGGAAAAAAACCTCTCACTTAACCAGTTTTTTCTTTCGTCATTTGTGAAGCAGTGAATCTAAACTAGGTCATGCGGGACACACAGTAATGAAAATTACTGACAGGAAATTGTTTGAAGTAACAGCGCTGAATTGTAAGCAAAGTTAGAATTGTGAGATTATTCTTGCATGAATAATCTGCAGAATTCCTACAATAGTTACTGGAGTTTGGCTCATGACAAACCAGATTAAAGGGAGCAATCCTCAATTCTTTTAAAAAGTTGCTGGCAGAAACAAGGTAGTAGAAGCGTGAAAAAAAACAAGGCATGGTTGGTAGTCAGCAGGCCACGTCCGAATTTGCGCGCTACATTGCGTGTTCACATTTGGGCATGACTAAAAGGGCCACATCCCCTGTGCACGAGAACTGCACATGCGCGGATTAAGCAGTGCAAACGCCATTTTGAAAGCCCTAGGGTGAGTCACCCCTGATGTCATTTTGGAGCTGAGACAGCTAGACCGCCTCCAAGTGGCATCACTGGCCACAGTTACATGGGCAAAATTTCTTCAATCTGATTACAATTCAGATCAGAATTTTACTGTTTACATGGATCCTGAAAAAGCTGATCTGATTAGGACGTGCGTTTCCATGTGTCACACGTTTGAATGGAATAAATCATTTTGACATGCGCACATCGACATTTCGGCATTCCAAAAATAGTAGAAGAAGAAGAAACTTCCAGTGTTAGCAAGCCCCGCTTCGTGTCGAAATTGACCTGTATTATGTTATTCAGACTGTACTTTTGCTTCTGCTGGTCTCCGTAATGAAGCTACAAGTACATACTTCTGCATATGATGAACAGAGGGAGACAGCAGGACGATACAGACCAGTTTTGTTTTACTCCCGCTATGTTTTCCGCTAGCTGCTGCTAAGGTGGAAATACATCACGTCGACGTGCGGCTGGTGTACAGATATGCGCAGTAAACATACTGTATTTTCTGCCCTACGTTTGGAATAAGTGTTTTCATGCGCACCATTCAGATTAACAATCGGCATAACCCACCCCTCTCAATCGGAATGAAATTTTGATCCGAATGAGCGTGATCGGGTTAGAATATTCAGACTGCCATGTTTACATGAAGCATTTTTATTCCGATCAGGCTTTTAATCCGGTTACTTGTGTCCATGTAAACATAGCCAGTGTGTCTCCTCCTCTGTCAGTGCAGAAGGAACTGCCTCGATCTGGTGGTCAACTATAGTAACCGCATCCTTTTATAGGATTACATCTAAAATTTTTAATCTGTTAAGATGATTTATAACCAAATCGAGCTTCCAAATTAAATTCAAAGCAATCCATATTATTCAGAATAACCTAAATTTAAAACCAATTTAAAGTTTCTGTGCTAAAAGCAGCAAAGAAGAAACCTGTTGGCTGTTGAAGGGTCATCCTCATTGGTGGACTACATGCTACTGCATATAAACAAAGTAGAAGTGTATAAAAGCATACACTTTGTACTTAATCACTTATGTTAACCACACATTTTAATCTTTAAAGTTAAAAGCACATACATTTACACATCTTATGCAAAAACTGCAAACTGTTGAAGCTATGTGTGTGTGTGTTTTTTTAATGCTGCATTGTGTGATTTCTTCCACAGGAGGCCCATTTCAGCTTAAGGATTCTAATTAAATGCTAATGCTTATTCAATAGTGACCTTAAAGTAGTGTTAACTTTAAGCATGCTAGTAAAGGATTTAGTGATTCACTGAATATTTATCAAAATTTTTCAAAATTAGGAAACCACATTAATCAATTAACACTTAAAAGCTCTAGGTCGACTTCCGGTTATGGCTGCCACGTAGGACGGACGTGTCTCGCTCTGCTCTGCTCCTGGAAAAAAAAAAAAATCGGCAAATAACTCTCTCATTTGGGACAGAACGTATCCCAGCATTTGGGCGAGGATATGTCGGCGAAGCCTAAGGCTGGAAAACCAGGAAAAGGAAAAAGCGAGCCGCCGAAACAGTCCAAATTAACGGACTTTCAGGTCTGTGACGCAGCAAACAAGGCTCCATATATGGCGGAGGAAGCTGGCGGCGGTGCGATTTCTGCGGGGAATGGCGCAGATGCGCTGATGGCTGCCATGAGTTCAATGAGAGCGGACTTTTCCTCTAGATTTGATGGGATTATGACAGCGCTGGAAGGAATAAGAAAGGAATTGGGTGACTGTGTAGAACGAACGGCGCAGATGGAGCTCCGTCTCGCTAGTGCTGAAGATGACGTCACCCGTCTTCAATTAAAGGTGCGCACTTTGGAAAAAAAAAATAAATCTCTGGAAGATAATATTTTGGATTTGGAATCTCGGTCGAGACAGAATAACTTGAGGCTGGTGGGTCTTCCAGAGGAATCAGAAGGTCGGGACGTATGTTCCTTTCTGGAAAAGTGGATTCCGGAGGTGCTGGGCAGCGAGGAGTTGCAATCAGCAGTGGTTCTGGAAAAAGCACATCGTATTGGCCCACGGAGAGATAAGGGACCGCCGAGGACCTTAATTATGAAGTTTCTAAGCAACAGAGACAGGATGAAGATCTTCAACGCTGCACGTGCTAAAGGAGAGATTAAACACCAGGACCAGCAGGTGCGGTTCTACCCAGATTTGGCCACAGGAATCCAGCAATTGAGGAAGCAGTTTGATCCCGTACGTAAGGAGCTGCGCAACCTTGGGATTCGTCATGGTGTAATCTATCCTGCGAGACTGCTGACCACGTATGAGGGCAGAACCCACATCTTCAAGACCCCAGAGGAGGCGCAGGAGTTCATCAAGAAGATCAAAGAAGAAGAAGAGACTGGTGGGAGCTAAGCATGAACAAAATATAAGGTAGAATAACTAAGCATTTGCACAGGCATCTGACTGACTTGAAGTAAATAGTAAGTTTACAAAATATAGATTGTATTATATATTAAAAAAAAACAAAACAAAAACAAAACAAACAAAAAAAAAAAACTAGGATGTACAAAGTTGGTAAAAATTTTGGAGTTAAGTTGGAAAACTACAGAGGAGAGTTAATGTTACGTCATTAAAAGCAGTAGAGTTAGGGTGATTGGGAGGATGAAGAAGGAGTGGCTTAGGCTGTTCCCCGTGGATGTGGAACAGTCGATGGCTATATCGGGAGACAGAATTTTTCTTTTGATTTTGGGGGGTTTGCCACAAGTGTGGGAAGGGGGAATTTGTTTGTGTGTAGTTTGTAGGATGAATGTTCAACCACTCATGTTTTTGCTTCTCTGTATGAGCATGTTTACACTGCAAGGTAATCCCAAACTCTCTATTGATCATGGACCAAAGTGTTAATCTTAATTTAACTTCATGGAATTGCAGAGGTCTACAAAATTTAAAAAAACTTAAACAAGTTATGAATAAAATAAAGGACATGGGTTCAAGAATTGTGTTTTTACAAGAAACTCATCTGATAGAGGAGGATGTTAAAAGAATTAGGAGTAGATGGCAGGGAAGTGTATTCACCTCTTCATTTTCATCCCGAGCCAGGGGAGTTATGACTCTCATACATAAATCAGTTCCTTTTCAAGTGAAAAATGTAATTGGAGACAAATTTGGAAGATATGTAATCATTCAAGGTTCTTTGCTATTAGAAAATATAAATCTTGTGAACTTATATGGTCCCAATATAGATGACCAGAAGTTCTTTGCTAATTTATTTCTCATCTTATCATCACTTACAGGGCAACATATAATAGCAGGGGATTTTAATTGTACATTGAATCCAGGTGTGGATAGATCAACAGGACTGGATTGTACGCACATTGGATGTAGGATGACTATTAATCATTTTATGAAAGAATTGAGATTGTTAGATATATGGAGAGAAATGAAACCACATGTTAAAGCCTATTCTTGTTATTCCAGTACCTACAAGACATTCTCACGTATTGATTATTTTTTGATTTCCACAGAATTAAGGTCCAAGATTCAAAACTGCTTTTATGATAACATCGTGATCTCTGACCATGCACCCTGTTGTCTAATATATGTAGATAAAAAATTGATAAAGGAATCAGGTAGATGGCAATTTCAGCATAAATGGCTTCAGGATGAGGAATTTGTCAAGTATATAGAAAAACAGATAGACGAGTTCTTTGACATCAATACTACACAAACATCAGCATGTGTAAAGTGGGAGGCTTTCAAAGCTTTTATTAGGGGACATATTATTAGTTATACAGGATCAAAATCTAAGAAGACTCGAGAGGAGAGAGCTAAATTGGAACATAAAATAAAAAATCTTCAGGAAAAAGTGTATGCAGGAAGTGACCCAAGGTTGGAGAATGAATTACTGATTTTGAGAGCTGAATACGACAAAAAATCAGCGAATAGAGCTGCCTCGAGTCTTCTAAGATTGAAACAATCTTTTTATGAACAAGGTGAAAAATCAGGAAAATTATTAGCATGGCAGATTAAACAATTGGAAATTAAAACACCAATTACCAGTATTAAAAGTAATGGACAGGTAGTTATAGATCCTTTAGAAATTAATAGAGCCTTTAGAGATTACTATGAAAAATTATATGATACCAAAAATGAACCTGAATTAACAAAACTAAATGGGTTTTTGAACGAACTATCTATACCGTGTATTCCAAATGAAAACAGGGAGATATTGGAGTCTAAAATTAGTCAAGAAGAAGTTGGGCTAGCCATTGATAATATGAAATCAGGAAAAAGTGCAGGACCAGATGGTCTTCCAGTTGACCTTTATAAAAAATTTAAGAATAAATTAATAAAACCTTTTTTGGAAATGGTTTTAGAAGCATTTCAAAATAATAATCTACCATCATACATAAATAATGCCTTAATTATACTGCTGCCAAAACCAGGTAAGCCCTCTAATAAATGTGAAAATATGAGACCAATAAGCCTATTAAACGCCGACCTTAAGATAATCTGTAAAATTTTAGCAAGACGAATACAAGAAATTTTACCAAATATTATTAATCGAGATCAGAATGGCTTTATAAAGGGTAGACAAGGCTTCCATAATGTAAGAAGACTATTTAATACTATTTATTTTAATAAAGAAGCACCGGATACAGCTCTCCTATCATTGGACGCCGAAAAGGCCTTTGATAGAGTTGAATGGCCCTTTCTTTTTGAAGTACTACAAAGGTTTGGACTTGGAAATAATTTCATAAAATGGGTTCAAATAATATACAATAATGCTACAGCAGAAATCCTAACAAATAACAATATTTCAAAACCAATAAAAATAAATAGAGGATGTCGACAAGGCTGTCCACTTTCACCTTTACTGTTTACTATGGCAATTGAACCTTTAGCGATAGCGATACGTTTACATTCACAAATATATGGAATTAAAGTTGGACCAACAGAACATAAAATCTCCCTGTACGCCGATGACATAATTTTGTTTATGTCGAATCTAAAAAAATCAATTCCAACCTTGTTGAATTTAATAAAGAATTTTGGGGAAATATCAGGATATAAAATAAATAAAACTAAATCTTCAATATTAATGCTAAATGAGACCCAGAGAAATTACCCAGCCCCTGAGGTAAATCAATTCAATGTTGTAAATCAGTTTAAATATTTAGGAATCCAAATTATGCCTAAGCTAGAATCAGTCGCCAGTGTCAACTATGAAGCCTTAATGTCAGATATCAGTGAGTTAACTCAGAGATGGATGTCACTACCAATGTCGATGATCGGGAGAATCAATATACTTAAAAGTAATATTTTACCTAAAATACTTTATTTATTTCAATACATTCCCTTATCACCACCTTTAGATCTATTCTCAAGAATAAAAAAAAAGTTAGTGGAATTTATATGGAACAACAGGAGGGCTAGATTACGTTTGTCTTTATTATATTTACCATTTGATCGTGGAGGTCTGAAATGTCCAAATTTTATGTTGTATTATTGGTCGGCACAACTGAGGTCTATGACATATTATTTTTCATCAAATGATCTCCCTCACTGGACTGAAATGGAATCATACAATTTACCTTTACCTCTTCCCATATTCATATACTCAGATTCGGCAAAAAAATTACAAAAACAAGTTAAAAATCCATTTGTAAAGCATATGATCAAAATATGGTGTGAAGCTAAAAACTATTTAAAAGAACCACAGTTATTGTCACAATTTAGTCCAATATGGGGTAATCAATATTTTAAACCAGGGAGAGCGGACGCTGTATTTAAAGTATGGAATTTAAAAGGGATACAAAAGATTCAGGATTTATATTTGCCAGGTGCAGACAACATAATGTCTTTTGAAGAGCTGAGGATCAAATTTAATCTCAATAGAACACATTTTTTTAAATATCTTCAACTTAGAAACTTTATTCGATCAAATCAAAATAAAGCTCTCACTCGACCTATTTATTCATCCTTGGAAAAAATGATGATGAAAGATAGTAAAAGAAAGGGTATTATTTCAGAGTTTTATAACTCATTGACACTATCTTCAAGTGAAAATTCACTGAAAAGATTAAACTACTGGAAAGAAGATCTGCAAATTGAAATTTCAGAGGAACAATGGGAATTGGCTTGTACAGAAGCTCAAACCAAATCAATAAATGCACGCCTTAAATTGATACATTTCAAATGGTTAATGCGGATGTATGTTACACCGGAGGAGTTAAATAGATATAACAAAAATATACCAGATACATGCACAAAATGCATGGAAAGTAAAGGAACCCTATTTCATTGTTTATGGGAATGTAGATTAATAAGAATGTTTTGGGAAGAGGTGAGGGTAACAATTGAAAAAATAATCTCAAAACAAATCATATTGAATCCTAAACTGTTTTTGTTGGGTCTGTACCCAGAAAAGCATAATTTTAATAAAAGTGAAAGAACATTCATAGACCTCAGTTTGCTTAATGCCAAAAAATGTATTGCACTATTATGGAAAAAGACTCATAGACCAGATGTGACTCAGTGGTTAAGACAGATGTTAACAAACCTTCCATTAGAAAGAATAACATATATACTAAAATCAAAGGAAATTGTGTTTGAGAATATATGGAGACCTTTTATTGATTATGTAAAAAATTTAAACATAACTCTTGAAGAAGAAGGTGAATGATGTGTGTGGACCTTGTAAATTCCAAACTGGTGAACATAATATGTATACTTATGTATTGGATTGTCTAGACTAAACAGAGGAGCATTGTTGAAGACTTGATTTTGTTGGTGGTTGTTGGTGTTTTTAGTGCATTTTTTTTTGTAGTACTTTAGTGTTAGTGTTTGATTGTTTGTATCATGTTTGTTAAAAAAAAAAAAAGAAAAGGTTCAATAAAGATATTGTGGAAAAAAAAAAAAAGCTCTAGGTGTTATTTAAAGTCATTGTACTATTCTTGGTTCATGTTTTTCTCCACAGGAAAAGGAAAACAGGAACCAACTCACTATCTTTCACCAGGATTTAAAAGAGAAAAGCCAAAAGGTGAAAACATTGATTATTCTGTAAATAAAAAACTTTATAGATAACAATCAAACAAATCCCCATTAGCTTTAATCCTAAGAAATCCTTGGTGGCAAAACACACAAAAACAATTTACTTGTGTTTCCTAATCTGTAAATATTAAACATTTAAAAAGCTTTAAATGAGAATTTGCTTTAACAATAAAGACAAAGTCAACCTTAACTTGAAAAGGAAGTTAAAACTTATAACCTTAAATCTTTGCTGTTCCCTTTTGTAAATAAATCATTACCTTAAAGTGACATTCAAAAAAAATTCCAAAGCTAGTTTTGATGACAATTCCAATACTAGGCTTTGAAAATTTAAGTAAAGAAGTCAATCCACACAAATTTTAAACTACAAATCAAGACAGTTTCAACAAACAAATAAATTGAAACATCTCCACATTTCTAAACAGTTTTAAAATTCTACCTCCCTTCGTACAAGCCTGTAAGTTGAAACAAGTTCTAAAAAGAGCTTATAACTACCACTATTTTAAAATAACACTCAAGGTTAACCCTTGACTAACAAATTTAGCTATAATCAATGAGTTTATTTTTAAGCTAACTAACAACAAATGGCCCCTCATGGATCGTCACCTTATCATGGTGGGGGGTTTGCGTGCCCCAGTGATCCCAGGAGCTATGTTGTCTGGGGCAATTTGCCTCTGATAGGGTCACCATAGACAAACTGGTCCTGGGTGAAGGGCCAGACTAAGAATGATCCAACAGACTCTCATGATAAATTCTAGATCAAGGATTCAGTGTACCCCACCCGGTATGGGGTTACCGGGGCCCCACCCTGGAGCCAGGCCTGGGGGAGGGGCTCGATGGCTAGCGTCTGGTGGCCGGGTTTCCGCCCATGGGACCCGGCCGGGCTCAGCCCGAAGGAGTTACATGAGTCCGCCTTCCAGTGGGCTCACCACCTGCAGGAGGGATCATGGGGATCCGGTGCTATGTGGATTAGGTGGCGGTCAAAGGCGGAGACCTTGGCGGACTGATCCCAAGCTTTCTAAACTGGCTTTTGGTACGTGGAATGTCACCTCTCCGGTGGAGAAGGAGCCTGAGCTGGTGTACGAGGTTGAGAGATACCAGCTAGATATAGTCGGCCTCACCTCAACACACAGCTCCGGTTCTGGAACCAGTCTCCTGGAGAGGGGCTGGAGCGTGGCCTTTTCTGGAGTTGCCCCGGGCGAGAGGCGACGAGCAAGGGTGGGTATTCTTGTATCCCCCCACCTTGCTGCCTCTATATTGGAGTTTTCCCCGGTGGACGAAAGGGTTGCTTCCCTGCGCCTTTGGGTTGGGAAACAGGTCCTGACCATCAT
Source organism: Pholidichthys leucotaenia (assembly GCA_020510985.1). Lineage (NCBI taxonomy): Eukaryota > Metazoa > Chordata > Actinopteri > Cichliformes > Pholidichthyidae > Pholidichthys > Pholidichthys leucotaenia. Next base: position 129,245,664 of record CM035847.1, on the reverse strand, counting down.
TTGTGCCTATGCACCAAATGATGTTTCAGAGTACCCACCCTTTTTGGAGACTCTGACTGGGGTGCTGGAGGGTGTTCCTCTTGGAGACTCCATTGTCCTACTGGGGGACTTCAATGCGCACGTGGGCAACAACAGTGAAACCTGGAGGGGGGTGATTGGGAGGAACAGCCTGCCCGATCTGAACCCGAGTGGTGTTCAGTTATTGGACTTCTGTGCTAACCACAGTTTGTCCATAACGAACACCATGTTCAAGCATAAGGGTGTCCATATGTGCACCTGGCACCAGGACACCCTAGGTCGCAGGTCGATGATCGATTTTGTTATCGTGTCATCAGACCTACGACCATATGTCTTGGACACTCGGGTAAAGAGAGGTGCAGAGCTGTCAACTGATCACCACCTGGTGGTGAGTTGGATCTGATGGCAGGGGAGGATGCCATTCAGACCTGGTAGACCCAAACGTATAGTGAGGGTGTGCTGGGAACGCCTGGCTGAGGCCCCTATCCGGGAAGTCTTCAACTCCCACCTCCGGAACAACTTTGACCACATTCCGAGGGAGTGTGGAGACATGGAGTCTGAATGGGCCATGTTCTCCACCTCTGTTGTTGAAGCGGCGGCCCAGAGCTGCGGCTGCAAGGTGGTCGGTGCATCTTGTGGTGACAACCCCTGAACCAAGTGGTGGACACCGGTGGTGAGGGGGGCCATTAAGCTGAAGAAGGAGTCCTATCAGGCTTGGTTGGCTTGTGGGACTCCCGAAGCAGCTGAGGTGTACCGGCAGGCCAAGCGGAGTGCAGCTCGGGTGGTTGCTGAAGCAAAAACTCGGGTATGGGAAGAGTTCGGTGAGGCCATGGAACAAGATTTTCAGTCGGCCTCGAAGAGATTCTGGCAAACTGTCCGGCGGCTCAGAAGGGGAAAGCAGCTCCCTGTCCACACTGTGTATGGTGCGGATGGGGCGCTGCTGACTTCGACTGGGGATATTGTCAGGCGGTGGAAGGAATACTTTGAGGATCTCCTCAATCCCACTGATACGCCTTCCACAGAGGAAGTAGGGCTTGTGGACGAGGGGGATGACTCGCCTATCACAGGGGCTGAGGTTGCCAAGGTGGTTAAAAATCTCCTTGGTGGCCGGGCCCTGGGGGTGGACGAGATTCGCCCTGAGTACCTCAAGGCCCTGGATGTTGTAGGGCTGTCATGGTTGACACGACTCTGCAACATTGTGTGGAGGTCGGGAGCAGTGCCTTTGGCATGGCAAACTGGGGTGATGGTTCCTCTCTTCAAAAAAGGGGGCCAGAGGGTGTGCTCCAACTTTAGAGGGATCACACTCCTCAGCCTCCCTGGGAAGGTCTATGCCAAGGTACTGGAGACGAGAGTCCGGCCGTTGGTCGAACCTCGGATTCAGGAGGAGCAATGTTTTTGTCGTCCTGGTCGTGGCACATCAGACCAGCTCTTTACCCTCTCGAGAATTCTCGAGGGTTCGTGGGAGTTTGTCCAACCAGTTTACATGTGTTTTGTGGATTTGGAGAAGGCATTCGACCGCGTCCCTCGTGGTTTTTTGTGGGGGGTGCTTCGGGAGTATGGGGTATCGGGCTTGTTGTTACGAGCTATTCGGTCTCTGTATGACCGTTGTGAGAGTTTGGTTCGTATTGCCAACACTCGGTCAGACTCATTCCCAGTGAGAGTTAGACTCCGCCAGGGCTGCCCTTTGTCACCGATCCTGTTCATAATTTTTATCGACAGGATTTCTAGGTGCAGCCAGGGAATGGAGGGTGTCATGCTTGGTGACCACAGGATCTCATCTCTGTTGTTTGCAGATGATGTTGTCCTGTTGGCTTCATCCAGTAATGACCTACAGTTCTTGCTGGGCCGGTTTGTCGCTGAGTGTGAAGCGGCTGGGATGAGAATCAGCACCTCCAAGTCTGAGTCCATGGTCCTCAGCTGGAAAAAGGTGGATTGTCCTCTCTGGAATGGGGACAGGCTCCTGCCCCAAGTGGAGGAGTTTAAGTATCTTGGGGTCTTATTCACGAGTGAGGGGAGAATGGAGCGAGAGATTGACAGACGGATCGGAGCAGCATCTGCAGTGATGCAGATATTGTACCGGACTGGTGTGGTGAAGAGGGAGCTGAGTTCTAAGGCAAAGCTGTCGATTTACCAGTCAATCTACGTTCCTACTCTCACCTATGGTCATGAGCTTTGGGTAATGACCGAAAGAACGAGATCACGGATACAAGCGGCTGAAATGAGCTTTCTCCGTAGGATTGATGGACTCACCCTCAGAGATAGGGTGAGGAGCTCAGTCATCCGGGAGAGGCTCAGAGTAGAACCGCTGCTCCTCCACATTGAAAGGAGTCAGTTGAGATGGTATGGGCATCTGATTAGGATGCCCCCTGGACACCTCCCACTTGAGGTGTTTTGGGCACGTCCCACTGGGAGGAGACCTCGGGGCAGACCCAGGACTCGGTGGAGAGACTATGTCTCCCAGCTGGTCTAGGAACGCCTTGGTATCCTCTCTGAAGAGCTGGAGCAGGTGGCTGGGGAGAGGGAAGTCTGGGCTTCTCTGCTTGAACTGCTGCCTCCACGACCCGGACCTCCAGAAAAGTGGTAGAAGATGGATGGATGGATGGATGGATGGAACAACAAACGGTAAAACATAGCAGGTCAACAGACGACCGACTGATTTACCAAACTGGATGACTTTCAAGCAATACTGGAAGGATGGACTTCTGATTTTATATCTAGCTTCACAACACGGGTCAAGAAAACACAGCCCAAAGATCTGAAGCAACTCACTGAAGACCTTTTGGATGACTACACTGAAAAGCCACCAGAAGGAAAGGATCTCCCCAGCATGTTAGGTAAGTTCGCGCTAGCATTAGTCGCGAGATAAAAAGCAGCTGAGAACGAGCTAGAAAATCAACAATCAACAACCCTCTCTCTCCAGGAAGAGAACAAATCACTTAAGGAAAAACTGGATCAATCTCACAATAAAAACGACAATACTCAAGCTCAACTTGATGACGCATTATGAGATTTGGACCAGGCAGAGTCAGGAAAGTGACAGTTGACGTGTAACAATGACTTGCTTCACCAAGAGAACAGTGAACTTGAAGATGCCCTTCAGGACACGAAGAAGGAACTCAGAAGAGTTGAAGGTCAACTTGAAAATGTGAAGTCTGACTACAAGGAATGTCAACTGCTCCTACAGGAAGCACATAAAGATAGGGTCTTCCGCCGTGCTTCATCACCCGATTCCCGGTTCGAGTACGAGCGATTGCATGGACAGCGTGTGTGTGCCCGTTCAGACTGCGACCTTGACAAGATCACGCAAAATCTTACGAAATTTGATCCAGGTCCTACGGGTTCACCTGATACCAAAGCCTATTTACAAGACACTGACTACTACCTGCGCAAGTACCCTGATGCTATGGTCAACAATTGCATCTATTTGATTAAACTAACATCTAATAGGTCAGTATCAAAATTTATAGACAGATAGCCAGCAGACATCAGGACAGACTACATGCTACTCTACGAAGCCATCGAAAAGGAATTCTCCGACGACTGCCTACAATCAGGGCTATCGGCAGCCCTGATTGTAGGCATAAATTAAATAATCGTTGTACCTTATAAACAATTTCCCCTACACATCACGAGCAGCCGCCATCATGCATTTGTGAAAAGGTACATGTAGATACAGACAACTTATTCTAAGGTAACACAAATCAAACAGCTTTTTTTAAAAAGACTGTACACTATTAAAAACATGTTTATACATGATTATCTTGATTTTTCATTAAAAAAAATCAAAAATTTTACACTGCACCTTTAAGCTTCATTTTAAGTATAAACAGGCATCTACCTGTTTAGGCTATTGTCATCTCCATAATTATTCATTCATTCATTCATTCAATAATTCATTCATATCTATATTTACTGACTGACACATGAGTGCAAAATAGATGCTTTAGCACTAGCAAGCTGTTTGTCTGGAGTGATGACAAAGGATGACATAATTCATGTAGAGCTAAGCCATTAGGACTGAGATCTACTGTATGCAAATGGGCAGAGTCTCGGCAAAGAAGACCGCCAGATGCTCTAAGAAAAGAAAATGCCTGCATGCTATGTCATGTTGCCTTCTCATACATGTGGTCACCCAGGGATTCTGCAAATTCATTAATACTAGTGCATACCTGTGCATGCCCGTAGAAACCAAGTATAAGTAAGTAAATGATTTCCTAAAACCATGATATAATAAGAAAATCTCTCTGGATTGTCTGGTAGTTTCTTCCTCTCATTTCCATGTTTCACTTGTTTTCCATCATCAGACAGGATTAGCCACTTATTTGCTGTATCATATGCATGCCCATAGAAAGCGGATGTAAGCAAGTACGTCAGCACTCGTTCAGTGATGCCTGCCTTTGCTCTTTGATGGTGTCATAGCGAGTCCTATGATCTTTGATGACGCCATAGCAAGTCCTATGATCGTGAGTAATGACTGCCTTTGATCTTTGATGATGTCATAGTGAGTCCTATGACCTTTGATGATGGCATAGTGAGTCCAATGATGTCTGCATTTGACCGTTGATGATGTCATAGTGAGTCCTATGATCGTGAATGATGCCTGCGTTTGATCTTTGATGATGTAATAGCAAGTCCTATGATTGTGAGTGATGCCTGCCTTTGATCTTTGATCTCCTATGATCGTGAGTGATGCCTGCGTTTGATCACACACAGACACACACACACAGATTTTCTTGAATCACTCTATACTATGGCGTCTGTATGATGTCATATAGACATCATGTAGACAACATAGGTACATCATAGGCAAATCCTATGATCTTTTAGCAAGTCCTATGGTCGTGACAGACATCGTCACATTGTGCCATTGTGATAGAGATTTCTTGAATTATATATAGGGCGATGATATTGAACTACCCAGAACCGCTGGCCATAGCTGTAAGATCTAAAAACTCAATCACAGGCATTAATAGATGTGATATAGACCACAATCACTTTAAGCTGATGACCTGCTATTACATATATCCAGAGCTGACTCTACCATTCCTTCTATTTTAAATCTTCTACAACTGTTTGGGGAAATATCAGGACATAAAGTGAATTTTCATAAAAGTGTATTATTACCACTGAACATGTATACATCCTCTTTGGAGAAATTGAAAGTACCTTTAAAAACTCTTACGGACCATTTTACCTATCTGGGAGTTACAGTGACAAAAGAGTTTTTCAGAACTTTTTGGCCAAAACTTCGGGAATTTATTAACTAAAACACAACAAGAACTACCTAACTGGTTGTCTCTTCCGATTTCGCTTATGGGCAGAGTTAATGCTGATAAAATGTCAGTGCTTCCCAGATTTTTATATATGTTTAAATAGCCATGTTTACATGGACACAAGTAACTGGATTAAAAGCCTGATCGGAATAAAAATGCTTAATATAAATACGCCAATCTGAATATTCTGACCTGATCACATTCATTCAGATCAAAATTTCCTTCCGATTGAGATGAGTGGGTTATGCCGATTTTTAATCCGATTGGTGTGCACATAAACACTTATTCCGAAGTTTGGGTAGAAAACATGTTTACTGCACATGTCTGTACGTCAGCCACACGTCGACGTGACGTATTTCCACCTTTACAGCAGCTAGCGGGAGACATGGCGGCAGTAAAACAAAACTGATCTGTATCGTCCTGCTGTCTCCCTCTGTTTGCCATATGCAGAAGTATGTACTTGTAGCTTCATTACGGAGACCAGGCGAAGCAAAAGTACAGTCTGAATAACACAATACAGGTCCATTTCAAAAAAAGAAAGACACGAAGCGGTGTTTGTTTACATCGGAAGTTGCTTCTTCTTCTACTATTTCCGGAATGTAGGATAATTGTATGCATGTCAGAATGATTTAGTCCGTTCAAACATGTGACACATGGAAACGCACATCGTAATCGGATCAGCTTTTTCAGGATCCATGTAAACAGTAAAGTTCTGATCTGAATTGTAATCAGATTGAAGAAATTTTGCACATGTAACCATGGCTATTGTCTACCTATTCTGATCCCAGGTACCTATTTTAAAAAACTTGATTCAACTATTTCAATTTTTGTCTGGAACAGCAAACAACCCCGTCTGTGTAAAGACTATCTACAAAAACAAAAATATGATGGAGGATTGGCCCTCCCCAATTTCCAACTTTATTATTGGGCTGCCAATCTGTACTGTATGGCACATTAAAGACATCTGTCATGATGTGGAGCACGGTGGGGGAACCATGCTCACACTCTTTTGTTACTTTGATTATTTTTCTGTATTTCCCCACTTCTGTTTAGCATTTAATATGTATATTATATTATCTGCATCCCTGGTATATATTTATCCCCTTATCTTGACTTGAGCCTACCTCACTGTACTGTATATTGATTTCATGTATTTTATATTATTTGCTTCTCTGGCTGTATTCAGTTATTGTTTGCCACTTCCTGATGTGCTTTTGTTGTGACGGCTGCATCTGCTAACTTTCCCGCTCATATAATCCACACCTGTCAAGCAGTGATTCAGTGTTCGCCTGTGCCTTTAGTTTGACAGTGCCCATTTCCTGGTGTCACGCTCTCTTCACGGGCTGTCAAGCTGTCACCTGTTAAGGCTAATTATCTTCGCTCCTGTGATCTGCACCTGTAATCACTGATCATCATTTCTATCATGCCCTGCTTGTTCTATTTAAAGCCTGCTGCTCCATTCATTCCTCGCTGCTTCGGATCTCTACATAGAGCTCCTGACCAGATAGATGATATAGAGTGAAGTACGTGGTGGTAATGGACCTGTAAACTGGTTGCCAACCGCCAATCATATCTAAAAGAAGAAGATTCGTCGCTGCTTCACTCACCAAGCTCAAATGGGCATTCCCAGTGTGATTCTCTGTTTGTTACAGTTTAGTCGTGACGTGTATCCCACGTCTTCTGGCATTTCCACACGCCTTAGCCTTTTGCTATTCCAGACTATTCTGTATTCATCTCACCTGGTCTACTCCATATTATGTGAGGTTTTGTGCTTTGTGTATTTTTGTATTTTCATTATTAAATGTCAGCAGCTCACAGCTCCAGCGTTTGGGTCTTCTGTCCGCCCCTGCTGGGCCGGTTTTATGACAGTATGAAGCAGCCAGTTTGGACCCAGCGGACTTTTGAGTTTGCTCTTTTTTCTCTCTCTCTCTTTTTCCCTCCCGTATATTTTTGTTAAGTTCATGTTTTGGGCTGGAATGTCAGCGCGCACGAACTTTAGTTTACTTGGGTTGGATGAGGAGGCGTGCTGGGCAGCACAGTTAATTCTAGACCTTATCTCAGATGCCCGCTCTGCTCATACTCCCGAGAAAGTCCTGAAATGGCTGGACTGTGCAGTGGAAGTTATTGACGCGACCCCTAGCGTGAAGAGTTATCCTGAACTCACAGGTCTCCTTTCACTTGTTTTCAACCTCCAACATTTGCACCGCGGGATGGTAGGAAGCTCTCCTTTAATTGTACCTGAGCCAACAAAGAAACGTCTCCTGGTGCCGTCTTTTCCAGCCGCCGCTTCTCACCATTTCCCATCTGCACTTGAGTTAGCAAAGGAGCGTCCCCTTGTGCAGACGTCATCAGCCTCTCACCGCCATCCAGCTGAACCCCGCCTGAGAAATTCTTCCACCTTAACAGCAGTTTCATCCTTGCCACTCTGGAGAACTGCAGCAGCAGTCTCCTTATCATTTTTGAACTATTTCCCCTTGGCTGTCCTGTCAGTCTCCTCCTCACCTGTCGCTGCTACCTCCCTCTTCTCCATGACGGCTCCGCCCGCTGCTGAGAATTCGGCCGTTCTCAGGACTGCAGGGCCAGCTCCTCCACTCTCCACTTTGGTGCCCTTGCCCGCTGCAGTGAACGAGAGGGAGTTATTTGGTCCTACGGCAGCAGCAACCACCAGGTCCTGGGAACTAAGGCAAGTATCCTTTTTATTTTTTTAACACCCAAAAATGAATTGTCTTGTCTAATTCCCGGAGAAGGGGTGGGGGGGTTCAGCAGCAGTCACTCACTTAAGCTGAGCCTTCACCGCTCGCTGCCGCAACTAAAAATTTAACCTTACCTGCTTCTCCTGTGTTCCCCGAGTGTCCGCCGGTCCTGGGAAGGAGCCGTCGGATGACAGAGGGGCCTGCAGCCCTGGAGAGTCCTATTCCAGCCCCGCAGCCACGTCCTGGATGGGAGAAGAGCGCCCCCGGTGCCCTGATGTTTGAGTCGACAAGAGCGTGTCCCCTGACTTCAGCTGCACGGGTCTCTGCGCCAGCGGTGAGGCGACCTCCAGCATCCGCCACCCCGCCGGGAGCTCCACCAGGGTCAGTCGCCACATCTGGAGGTCATTCAGCAGCAGATACCAACACGCCACAGGAATTAAGGCAAGTACCTTTTCATTCTATTATGTTTGAAGATGAAATGCCTTGCCTTATCCCCGGTGGAGAGGCTCAGCATCAGCAGCCCACATTAGCCGAGTCCTCACCGCCTGCTGCTACCGCCTGTTCCTCACCTGCCTTCCCTGTGTCTCTTCCTGTGTTCCCTGAGTGTCTGCCGATCCTGGGATGGAGCCACCAGATGACAGTGGAGCCTGCAACCCTGGAAGATTCCATTCCAGCCCTGCAGCCACATCCCAGATGGGAGGAGAATGTTACCTGCGTCCTGAAACCTGAGCCGACAAGAGAGTGTCCCCTGGTTTCAGCAGCACGGGAGCCGGCATCCTCGGTGAGGCAACCTCCAGCTTCTGCTGCCAGGCCGGAAGTTCCACCTGCATCGGTCACCACGTCTGGAGGGTCTTGGGCTGCATCCACCATCATGCCTGCTGCTGGGGTCGTTGCAGCAGAGTCACCGGAGTCCTGGACGGCGGTGGAGCTCAAGTCAAGGCAAGTTCTCTGCTCATTCTCTTTGTTATTAGCCTTAGAGAAACCTTGTCTTGCTCGTGGCAGGGAGAATCAGCTACAGATGTCCACTGCTCCTGAATTCTCCTCGCCAGGCTCCACTGCTGCCAGTAATAGTGTTCCGGTGTCCATCTCCTCCTTCCCGTCCGAGGTGGCCATGCCGGGAGTAGATGTCCGGAGGAGCGGATTCAAGACGTCCCAGCCTGTGTCGCCGGAGTCCTGGGTGGCGGTGGAGCTCGAGTCCAGGCAAGTACTCTGTTCTGTTTCAACACTTGCAGATCTAGAGAAATCTTGTCTGGCTCATGGTGAGGAGAACCGGCTGCAGAAGTCCTTTGCTCCTGAATTCTCCTTGTCGAGCTACACCACTGCCGGTAACTATGTTCCGGTGTTTTTCTCTTCCTCCCCGTCTGAGATGGCCGAGCCAGGGTGGAAGCACCAGATGAATGGATTCAAGACGTCCCAGCCAGAGTCGCCGGAGTCCTGGACAGAGATGGAGCTCGAGCTAAGGCAAGTTCTCTTCTTTGTCTTCACATTATCAGTATTAGAGAAATCTTGTTAAGCTCTTGGTGAGGAGAACCAGTCGCAGCTGTTGGCTGTTCCTGAATTCTCCCCACCAGGCTCTATCGGTGGGAGTAACCTGGAATATGTTTCTTCTCCCCTGCTCGAGTCCTCGTCTGGATCTGCTGATGGCCATCCTCTATCTCTGCCTGAGGTGATCACAGGTCCTCCATCTTCGCCTGAGGTCGCCGTAGGTCCTCCTCCTTCATCTTCGTCTGGTCCCCCACTGATCAATTGTCTCCTTTGCCTGGTTTTCTCACGTGTCTGCCGTTTGGTGTCACCTGGGTTCCTCGTGGATACTTCCTCTCCACCAGAGGTCTCCATGGGTCCTTCCTCTCCGCTCGAGGCCGCCATGGGTGCTCCACCGCCCTCCGAGGCCAAAGTGGGTGCTCTGCCTCCGTCCGAGGCTACCGTGGTTGCTCCACCTCCGTCCAAGGCCGCTGTGGGTCATCCGCCTCCACCCGAGGTTGTTGAGGGTCCTCCGACTCCACCCGAGGTCATGGAGGGTTCTTCACTGTTGGCTGAGGTCATCGTGAGTTCCCCGTCTTTGCCAGAGGCCTCCACTGAGCAGTCACTCTCATCTAATTTCCCTGATGACAAGCTGTGCTCTTCTTCTGGTCTTCTCACTGGTCAGTCACCCTCCTCATCGGATTTCCATCTCTCAGCTCCTGCGGTCCGTGGTAGGCACTGGTTCCAGCTGCCACCTCTAGGAGGGGGTGTGTCGTGCCGCGTGGCCCGCTAGCCCTGGGATGCTGGGAGACCGCCCGATGGACTGCACCATCTGGTTACATGGCTCTGAAACTCTGGGAGACCACCCGACGGACTGTGCCATCTGCTTGGGTGGCTCTGGAACTCTGGCAGGCCACCCAACGGTCCTCGTCGGCTGTTTGTGTGGCTCTGGGACTCTGGGAGACCACTCCATTTGTTCCATTTGTTCCACCTGGTGATCAGGTGACTTTAGGACAGAGAAAGCAGGTAGCATGGTTTGAATCCAAAGTGGCTGGCCACTCCTTCTGATTCTGGACGGACGCTTCCTGTGGTAACGTATTGTCACTTCCTGTGTTGCTGGCTGTTGTTGTGGTTTGCTTTGTGGTTTGCTCTCCTGAGGATTATTGCTTTTAATTGTATTTTAATCACTTTTTTCTATCTACCGTCACCTCTCACTTCTGTTTAACAAGCCTCTTCCACCTGTGTGCGCACTCAGTGTCACCTAATCACCCTCTTTAGCTTTCTGTTCACCTTTCATCGGTGTTTATGTTAGCTTCGGGTTAGCCACTAGCTATGGCTACTAGCTCTCCTTCCCCTTCTCCTCTGGTGTGCTCTCTCTGTCAGATGTTTAGCTACACCTCTGCCTCTTCTAGTGATAATGGTAAATGTAATAAATGTTGTCTTTTTGAGGTGCTTGAGGCGAGGTTATGTGATTTGGAATCCCGGCTCCACTGGATTGAAACACCGTCTGCGCCAGTTAATAATGACGGACACTCCTTAGCTGCAGCAGAGCACCCTAGCATAGGGCGGCCTGCTAGCTGTCCCCCAGCTCCCACCTCTCCAGACCAGCCAGGAGAGAATGGGTGCGTGACGGTGAGAAGGAAGCATAGCCGCAAGCCCCTGGTACACCACCAATCTGATCATGTTTCTAATTGCTTTTCCCCACTCAGCGACACACCTGCTGAGGAAAAAACTCTGATCATTGGCGACTCTGTAGTCAGAAATGTGAACCTAGAGACTCCAGCAGCCATAGTCAAATGCATTCCCGGGGCCAGAGCTGGCGACACCGAGTCAAATTTGAAAATGCTGACTAAAAGTAACTGTAAATACTCCACAATTGTTATCCACGCCAGCATTAACGACTCTGGAAGTCAGAAGTCTCAAAACTTGGTGTGGAATCGGTGTGTGACTTTGCAAAAACAATGTCTGCCTCTGTAATATTCTCTGGGTCCCTCCCTAATCTGACCAGTGATGACATGTTTAGCCGTTTGTCATCCATCAACCGCTGGCTGTCTGTGTGGTGTCCTGCAAACAATGTGGGCTACATAGACAATTGGAACTTATTTTGGGGAAAACCTGGTCTTATTAGAAGAGACGGCGTCCATCCCACTTTGGATGGTGCGTCTCATTTATCTAACAACCTGGCATCATTTTTATCCATTTCCAAAACACTGACAACTCAGAGTTGGGACCAGGAAGCAGAGTCGCAGTCTTACATGCCTCTTTGCAGCTCCTCTTCATCCGCCACCCCTCAACTTAGCCCGTCTTCCCCATCAGAGAACCATTGTCTGCTCCCTCCAAAGTAAATAAAAATATAATGTATAAGCATCCCAAAGTGATTAAACAAAAAGTTGGTAAAACTCAAATTAAACATGACGCCTCTAAATTGAATGATTTGGCCTCTGTTCCTCCTAATAATTTAATAATTAAATGCGGTTTGTTAAATATTAGGTCTCTAACTCCCAAGTCTCTGCTAGTCCATGATCTGTTAATTGATCATCAGATTGATTTAACATCCCTTACACAAACTTGGTTAGGGCAAGAGGATTATGTTGGTTTAAATGAATCAACTCATTCATTCATTCATCTTCTTCAGCTTAATCCTTTTCGGGTCACGGGGGGGGGGGGGGAGGCTAGAGCCTATCCCAGCATCTTTGGGCGAGAGGCAGGGTACACCCTGGACAGATCGTCAGTCCATCGCAGGGCCAACACAGAGAGACAGACAACCATTCACTCTCGCAGTCATACCTAAGGACAATTTAGAATCCCCAGTTTGATGCCAATTAACCTAACTTGCATGTTTTTGGCATGTGGGAGGAAACCGGAGAAATCCCGGAGTAAACCCACGCAGACACGGGGAGAATATGCAAACTCCACACAGATCACTGTTGGTCGGGGGTGAATCAACTCCCTCTGGTTATTTAAACTGTCAAAATCCCAGAAGTTCTGGCCGTGGAGGAGGAGTAGCAACAATTTACCATTCCAAATTACTAGTTAATGTACAGCAAAAAACATGTTATAATTTCTTTGAGGGCCTGGTCCTCAGTACTGGGCATTTTAGCAATTTTAGGTTAAACCCAATTTTATTTGCCATAGTTTATCATCCTCCCTCAGCCTACTCAGAGTTTTTATCCGAATTTGCCGAATTCTTAGCTGATTTAATGCTGAAATTAGATAGAATAATTATAATAGGGGACTTTAATATACACGTAGATGTAGATAGTGATTGCCTTAATATGGCATTTAATTCAATATTAGACTCGATGGGGTTTTCTCAGGAAGTAGGAAATTTTACCCATTATCTCCACCACACGTTGGACCTTGTTCTGACATATGGCATAGAAATAGAAAATCTGGTAGTGTTTCCTCATAACCCTGTACTGTCAGACCATTGTCTGTTAACCTTTGATTTTACTATTTCTGACTATTTGGCTCCAAAAGAGAAATATTACTACAGTAGATGCCTCTCAGGTGATGTTACCAAATTTATGCAGATTGTTTCCTCTACGCCATGTGTCAACACAACAGAAATAAGCTATAGAGAGCTTGTTCCTTCTGTAATTGATAGTATGGTAGATAGTGTTACAGCTTCTCTGCATCAGACTCTAGACATGTTGGCCCCTTTAAAAAAGAAAAAGTCTAATCAGAGATTTCAAACTCCTTGGTTCAACACAGAAACTCGTAGCTTGAAACAGAAGACTCGTCAATCAGAAAGAAAATGGCACTCCATTAAATTAGATGAAATCTATTTAGCTTGGAGAAATCATCTTTTAATTTATGCTAATTTAGTGCTAACCACTGCACGGTGGCGCAGTGGTTAGCACTGCGGCAGCACAGTTTACCCTTGGCCGGGGGATTGTGGGGATTGTGGGGATCGTGGGATCGTGGGTTCGATCCCAGCCCCCGACCAACAGTGATCTGTGTGGAGTTTGCATGTTCTCCTCGTGTTGCGTGGGTTTACTCCAGGATTTCTCCGGTTTCCTCCCACATGCCAAAAAAACATGCATGTTAGGTTAATTGGCTGTTCTAAATTGTCCCTAGATATTTGTTTCCTATAGGCCTTTAGAATAGAGGGTTAGTATTAATGAAAGCGCTTTGAGTGGTCTTTGTGACTAGAAAAGCGCTATATAAGTGCAGGTTAGTTAGTTAGTTAGTTAGTTAGTTATAAAAAAAAATCTCTTAGAAAAGGTAGAACGATTTATTATTCTGCATTAATAGAAGAGAATAAGAATAATTCCAGGTTTCTTTTCAGCACTGTAGCCAGGCTGACAAAGAGTCCGGACTCTGTCAATCCTAGCATTCTCTTAGAGCTTACTAGTCAGGACTTTATGAACTTTTTCAATAATAAAATTTCATCTATCAGAGATAAAATCAGTCAGATTCTTCCCACTGTTAACTTAAATACAGTAACTATTACAACTCCTTCAATTGATATCTGTTTGGTTGAGTTTACTCCAGTTGACCTTTTAGAGTTAGATAAAGTAATTTCCTCATCTAAGCCTTCAACTTGTCTTTTAGACCCTATTCCTACCAGGTTATTCAAAGAAGTCTTCCCATTTATTGGTAGCTCTATTCTTCAAATAATCAATTCTTCATTAACATTTGGCCATGTACCGCAGGCTTTTAAAACTGCTGTAATTAAACCCTTACTCAAAAAGCCAACGCTGGATCCAGGAGTTTTAGCTAACTATAGACCAATCTCTAATCTGCTTTTCATTTCAAAAATCTTAGAAAGAGTTGTTGCTACGCAATTATTTGACCACTTGCAGGGAAATGGTTTATTTGAAGAGTTTCAGTCTGGGTTTAGACTCCATCATAGTACTGAAACAGCTTTAGTGAAGGTCACTAATGACCTCTTGATCGCATCTGATAATGGACTTGTTTCTGTACTTGTCCTTTTAGACCTCAGTGCAGCTTTTGATACAATCGATCAAAATATTCTGCTTGATAGATTAGAACACTATGTTGGACTTAACCCTTTAACTGCCCTAGATGCCATGTGGCGCCTGGGGCAACACAAGGCAATTCAAGGCCCCCCTAGTGGTCAAGAGTGGTAAAATTTTGTCAATAAAATAGTTCAGATTTCCAAGGCTATAACTTGAAAGTTACAAGAGATAATGTCTTACTGTCAATGAGAAAGCTATAGAATATGATCCAAAGTTTCAGATAGGAATAAATTTATGCATCTAATTTGCATAATGTCGCAGCAGCTACATAAATTACATAACTCAGTCAAAAGTGGACTTTGGGCACATTTACATAAAAAAATGGTCCTTTTTTTGACGCCTATTTGTCTACAGGGGTATGTTTTTATCTAATCTTCAAAAGTATATGAACCAGAAAATCAATAAAATGTCAAAAAACATATACTTCTCTTACCTGTTACCGGGTGGGGGGCTCGCCCGCCCACATGACCGGTCCGTTTTCGTCGATCGTAGTCAATGTTTGTGTGTTTGCTCAGCCATTTACACCGTGTACCACATCTACAAAGTCTTATGATTACCCCACATGAATTTCGTTTGTATTACACGGCTATTTTTCCTGTAAAATGCAGTTTTCCTGTGAGAATGCATGACGATCGCCAGTGCCTGGTAGCTCAGTTTTTCGTCCATCGTGGTCAATGTATCGCGTTTACTTAGTAATTTACACCGGTGTACCACATCTACAAACACTTATGATTATCCCACGTGAATTTCGTTTGTATTATGCAGCTATTTTTCCCGTTTCATGCAGTTTCAGTCATCATTGCGGCAGCAATGACCAAACATGGTGGCATCCACATTGGTGTGTGAGCTCAAAGCGGAAAAAGGAAGAATAATAATGAGGATTTCTTCTTTTTTGCTATATTCCATGTCAGCCATGATTCCTTCAGCACGTGTCTGCCACCTTCTAAACTGTCAGATCAATAGAGATTAGTACAAATTCTCAGTATAGCCGGGGGACATGAATAAGTTGACACGTGCAGTTGCTGCACTATGCCACTGGGGGCGTGCGACCCATCCATTTAATCTGGGCAGTTAAAAGGTTGATGGAACTTCGTTGCAGTGGTTTAGAGCTTATTTATCTGATAGGTTCCAGTTTGTTCATGTTAATATTAAGTTTTCTTTCAACTCAAAGCTCAGTCATGGAGTTCCACAGAGATCTGTGCTAGGCCCTACTCTTTTTAGTTTATATATGCTTCTGTTAGGCAACATTATTAGAAAGCACTGTATACATTTTCATTGTTATGCAGATGACACACAATTATACCTGTCAATGAAGCCAGATGATAGTAATCAATTAACCAAGTTAGAGGCCTGTCTTAAGGAAATCAAAGCTTGGATGACTTGTAATTTCCTGCTATTAAATTTAGATAAGTCTGAAGTCATTCTAGTTGGGCCAAAAAACCTTAGAAATGTCTTCCAAATCAAACTCTTAGTTTGGATGCGGTTACTCTTTCTCTGAATAGTTCTGTGAGGAACCTTGGAGTTACTTTTGATCAAGATCTGTTTTTTAATTCACATATTAAATTTGTTCCTAAGACTGCCTTCTGTCATTTGCATAATATTGCCAAGATTAGGAGCATCTTGTCTCAGAGTGATGCTGAGAAACTGATCCACGCTTTTGTTAGCTCTCAATTAGATTATTGTAACGCTTTAATATCGGGTTGTCCTAAAACATCTTTATAAAGTCTTCAGCTGATCCAAAATACTGCCGCAAGAGTTTTAACAGGTACTAGAAAGAGAGATCATATCTCTCCAGTTTTGGCCTCCCTTCATTGGCTTCCCATAGAGTTTAGAATTATGTTTAAAATCCTTCTTCTCACTTACAAAGCTCTAAACAATCAGGCCCCTTTTTACTTAAAAGATCTGATACTACCATATTATCCTAACAGAGCACTACACTACCAAAATGCAGGATTACTTGTAATACCTAGAATCTCCAAAAGTACAATGGGAGGCAGAGTCTTCAGCTATCAAGCTCCTCTCTTGTGGAACCAGCTGCCAATCTGGATTCGGGAGTCAGACTTGATCTCTGGTTTTAAGAATAGGGTTAAAACCTTCCTTTTTGATATAGCCTACAATTAGGGAGGGATTATGTATCTCTGAACCCTCCCTTAGTTATGCTGCTAATAGGTTTAGACAGCCGGGGAACCTCCAATAGTGCACTGGGCTTCACTCCTTTCTTCACTCTCAATGAAATATTTTTGCTGGTCATTAACATCTGTTTGTTCTCTCCCATAGACTGAGTCCCCATCGTGCTGTTTCGTCTCTGCATGTCTGTTCTTTTCGTCTTCTCTATCCCCCCCAGCCAATCACAGCAGATGACTGCCCCTCCCTGAGCCTGGTTCTACTGGAGGTTTCTTCCTATTAAAAGGGAGTTTTTCCTCTCCACTGTCGCCAAGCACTTGCTCACAGGGGATTGCCTGATTGCTGGGGTCTTTCTGCAATTGTGGGGGTTTCCCCTTCAGTTGAAAGTGCTATGAGATGACTGTTGTTTTGAAATGGTGCTATATAAATAAAGTTGAATTGAACTGAATTATAAACCACCTGAACTGCCTTATTTTTCCACCTAACATCCCAGAGTTCTGGGCACCTTATCTGTTCTGTTTGGGGGTCATTTTTGAGCATTTTTTGGTGTTGTTTCAGTCCCTCCTTATCTGGTTCCCACCACCACCGTCCCGGGTTTGTTTATTTGTGCTATTCCTGTTTGGGGCGGGGGGGGGGGGGGGGTTCTTTGTGTGTTTTCTTTTCACTTTTTTGATGCTACCCTGGGGTGTCTGGAATCCACTCCTTGAGGAAAGGGTTCTGTCATGATATGGAGCACGGTTGGGGAACCGTGCTCACACTCTTTTGTTACTTTGATTATTTTTCTGTATTTCCCCACTTCTGTTTAGCATTTAATATGAATACTGCTCAAAAAAATAAAAGGAACACTTTTTAATCTGAGTAAGTTTTGGAGTGTTTTGAATTCAGCCCTCTGTAGGTTGTAGGTTGATAATTTTCATTTCCATCAAAAGATGTGGCATCTTTTCATTCTTAACACATTATCCAGTCCATATCAGTGTAGATATCCAGCTTATTTTTTCCCATTAAAATCTGATGTGTTTTCAAAGTGTTCCTTTTATTTTATTGAGCAGTATATATTATATTATCTGCATCCTTGGTTTACATATTTATCCTCTTATCTTGACTTGAGCCTATCTCACCTCGCTGTATATTGGTTTCATGTAGTTTATATTATTTGCTTCTCTGGCTGTATTCAGTTATTGTTTGCCACTTCCTGATGTACTTTTGTTTTGACGGCCGCGTCTGCTAACTTCCCCGCTCATATGATCCACACCTGTCAATCAGTGACTCAGTGTTTGCCTGTGCCTTTAGTTTGACAGCGCCCATTTCCTGGTGTCAAGCTCTGTTCGCGGTCTGTCAAGCTGTCACCTGTTAAGGCTAATTATCTTTGCTTATGCGATCTGCACCTGTAATCACTGATCATCATTTGTATCATGCCCTGCTTGCTCTATTTAAAGCCTGCAGCTCCATTCATTTCTTGTTGCTTCATTCACCAAGCTCAGATTGGCATTCCCTGTCTGATTCTCTGTTTGTTATAGTTTAGTCATGACGTGTATCCCACGTCTTCGGGCGTGGGATACACACTTCTTCTACCGCTTAGCCTTTCGCTATTCTGGACTGTTCTGTATTCATCTCACCTGGTCCCCTCCGTGTTATGTAAGTTTTTGTGCTTTGTGTATTTTTGTATTTTCGTTATTAAATGTCAGCAGCTCACAGCTCCAGCATTTGGGTCTTCTGTCTACCCCTGCTGGGCCGGTTTTATGACAACATTATTATTTAGAAAGTCGCTGTCCAACATGGGTACAGCTCAAGTTACATTCTTGTGCTCCAGCCTCATTACCTGCTTTAATAGGAGCAACTATGCCTTTGCTTTTGAACCTACCTGACACTAACCCTGTAGTGAACCACTCACTCAGAATTTATTCACAGTTTAGAAAATACTTCTGCCTGGTGTTACGGCCTCTTGGGTCCTATGGGGGTGCTGTGCTGTAGTTTGATGCTGGTGAGTGATTGCCAAGTGGGTTCACCTGTGGCGCCCAAGTGACCCAGGGCATTTAAGCCTGGCGGTGAACTCAGCAGAGAGGTCATTCCACTTGGGTTGCTCCATCCCATCACTGGGGGTTGGAGACCAGGCCTCGCACCTCTTTACCCCTCTAACCATTGTTTGTGCTGTGTCCCCTACAGGCAATCCTCTGTCCTGTCCTGGCTTGGTTTGGTTATGTTTGGTTTATTTGGTTATGTCTGGTTAAGTTAATTAGGTTTGCACTACTCAACACCACTACACCATATTTTACATTCACTCACCCCCTACACTACTGATGTTACTGATGAAACACTTACATACTGTAAATACTTCAGTTATGCTTTTTCCTTAATTTGGTCTAATTTGGTTTAATCTGGTTTAATAAAGTTATGTTTAACTCCAACTCCACTTGGTGTGTCCTTTTGTTTGTTGTGACCCTTGAGCCAGGTCATAACAAATGGGGGCTCGTCCACTAACTGAAATAAAGAATAACAAATTAAATGAGCACTTGTATTGGTCACTGTGTTTTCACCCATCGTGGTCATTATTTTGCATCCTGTCGGTCAGTTACACTCTCTACCACATCTACAAAGTCTTATGATTATCCCACATATATTTCACTTGCATCCCGCGGCTACTTTCCGTGTACAAAGCCATCTAAGTGACAGTGACGACTACCAATCGTGGCCAAATTAGCTTTCTGAGCTAAAAGAAGGGAATACAGGAAAAGGAAATGAGGAGTTCTTCTTCTTTGGTGTATTATGTGTCATCCATTGAGTCCTCCAACACATGTCTGCTACTTTCTGAAACTGGAAGATCAGTACAAATCAGTACAAATCCCCAATAATAACTGGCTCAGTGATTTCAGCTGTGGGTGCTTCAATGGCGTGATGTGGGCACACCGTGTGCTTGGGAGCTGCTGACATTCCGGCATCGTAGGGGAATATTTTTTTTGACAGAGGGTAAGTGTTGCTGTCTATCATGTATTCAGAGGTTTCTCCCCAAGGCTGAAGAAACACTTCCCCTTTGGGTTGGGTTTGTTTGTTGTTTTTTGTAGTGCTGTGCGGAACGGTTAGTGTTAGTTGTCTCTGACAACTGTCTCAGGGGCACATCCTCTGTCTGTGTGGTGATCTGTTGATTCAGTGTCAGATGGGAGGTTTCAGTGCTTAATACACCCACTGCGAACCACATGAAGACTAGGTGGAGTTTTAGCTAGCTTCTTGGTTAGGCAGTTAGGGGGAAATCCTCTGGGGCATTGTGACAGCCTTTATATGTATGTGTGTGGCGGTAAACACATTACACTTTGTCAATTTGTAATTTGGCGTTATGGAGTCATTATCTGGGTTTTTTGATGCACCTTTGGCAGTTTTTTTTACCTCCGCCAAGGAGGTTATGTTTTCATCAGTGTTGGTCTGTCTGTCTGTCTGTCTGTTTGTTTGTTAGCAAGATAACTCAAAAAGTTATGGACGGATTTTCATGAAATTTTCAGAGATTGTCACAAAGATGATTACATTTTGGTGCTGATCCGTCAGAACATTTGGAAAAAAAAACAAAAACAAGCATCACAGTATAGCTAATATATGCCACTTGCGAATGGCATTTTTTTCATGGTCACGGAATCTATAAAGTTAGACAAAATAAATGTAGGATTAATATTTATGATGTTAAACACTGTATGGGGGGAACTGTGGCGCTTGACAGAGGTCTGCGCTCTCCGAGTGCTTTTCTAGTTTGAATAGTTGTAAAAAGGATCAGCTGCTTAAAATAGCGAGCCATTATGACATTAGTGTCTCAGAGAAAATGTGCAAAGCTGAGGTAAAACAGGTGATTTTATCAGCTTTAAATAAACAAGGGGTGCTGAGTAAAAGTGAAGTTGGTGTGGATGTGCCTTGTTCTGTGTCTGTGCCAGGGGTTGTGCAGACTGTTGGTTTGACTTTTGAGCAGCAGAAGGAGTTACTGGCTATGCAGCAGGAACAAGAACAATTACAGTTGAGGACAGACATGGAAAAACAACTGGAATTAGAGAGGATACGTCAGGATACAGAGAAAACTAAACAACTGGAATTAGAGAGGATTTGTCAGGACACAGAGAAAATTAATTTAGATCTGGAGCACAGTAGGCTGCAGTTGATCCGTGAGGGTAAAATTTCTCCGGGTGGTGAATCTGCATCTAGGAGTGTGGATGTGGCTGCGCGGCTGCGTTTGGTCCCTAAATTTAATGAGCACGATCCGGACATTTTTTTCCACTCTCTTTTTATGCTGAGGCATAGAAATGGCCTGATAATGAGAAGGTGCTCCTGCTACAGTGCGTGTTTATGGGGAGAGTGCAGGAGGTGTTTTCAGCTGTTTCCTCCGAGGGTGATTTGAGTTATGCTAAAGCAAAATCTACTGTGCTTAAGGCATATGAATTGGTTCCAGAGGCGTATCGCCAAAAATTTACAGTGGGAAAAAGGGGCCAAAAAGACAAATGTTGAGTTTATGTGCGATTTGTGGTCACACTACACGGTGGCGTTCAGCTGTAAAAGCGGGTGATTTCAATAGTCTCTGTGAGTTAAAGGTTTTGGAACAGTTTAAGAACTCTGTTCCTCCACGAATAGTAGCCTATATAAATGAGCGTGAGGTAGTGAGTGCCCTTAGAGCGGCTGAGCTGGCTGATGATTTCATCCTAACTCATAAGATTAGTTTCCCTGATGTGTGCTCTGGTAATGAGTGGAAAGGGGTGGATGATAGCAGCCGGAGTCAGCGGGCTGGGGGGAAAATTTTAAGTCGTCTCCCTCACGGAGGTTTGTTACTATTTGCAATTACTGCCGCAGTGAGGGTCACTAGAAGGACCAGTGTCCATTGTTAAAAGGCAGAATGAAGCGGCATGAGTCCTCTCAAGCACCAGTTATGTCCTGTGCTTCAGTTAGGGAAATGGAGCCAGTGTGTATGGAACATGGAGCGCTGTCCAGTTTTGAGCCGTTTATTTTGGACGCATTCGTGTCATTGACAGGCAATGATGAGCGCGTGCCAATTAAAGTGTTGCAGGACACAGGTGCCAAACAGTCGTTTGTTGTAGAGTCAGTGCTGCCTTTTTCTGCTGACTCAGAAACTCGGGAGTTTGTGTTAATGCAGGATATGGAGTTGGGATTAGTGCCAGTGCCCCGCCAAAAGATTAAGTTGGAGTATTTTTATTTTTTTTTTTGGACTTATTTTGTACCCGTAGGTAGATTTGTTCTGCAGTCCGGTGACAAGCCACCAGCTGCCGGTCGCTGCGTGCGCAAGCGCCCCTTAGCTCCCTAACCTGCATGTTTTTAGCATGTGGGAGGAAACCGGAGAAATCCCGGAGTAAACCCATGCAAACACGGGGAGAACATGCAAACTCCACACAGATCACTATGAGTTGGTGAACGACACTGTACCTGTTGGCATGTGTCCAGCACTGCCTCTTGAGGGAGTTATGATGGTTTTGGGTAATGACCTTGCTGGCAGTGCTGTGCGGGCAGCTGGGCAGCTGTCTCCAGTAGTGGTGGAGAAGCCGTTGCATTCAGTGACACCAGATGTGGAAGATCTGGGGTTTTCGGGGGTATTTCCAGCATGTGTTGTAACACCGGCACAAGCACGTCAGGAAAATGTGGCTGACTGTTTCTGTTCAGGGCCTGTGGACGGTGTTATTTTGCCTGAACTTCCTCGTGCAGTGTCACGTGAAGACTGGATTGAGAGCCAGAAGTCTGATCCGTCTCTGTCTGCATTGTGAACTGACTCTGTGACAGTTGAGAAAATTGGAGACGTGGCGCATGGTTATTTTGTCCAGGGTGGTCTGCTGGCACATAAGTGGGTGCCCTGTGACGGAGAGTTTTTGGGAGACCCTGTTTTTCAGGTTGTGGTGCCCAGCAAGTTTTGCAAACTGGTGTTAGAAACAACGCATGATAGTGATGGCCATTTGGGGGTCAACAAGACTTATGACAGAGTTTTGTGCCATTTCTTTTGGGCTCATTTGAAGCGCGATGTAGTGGACTTTGTTTAATCATGTCATACTTGTCAGCTGGTGGGGAAACCCAATCAAGTTATTAAGCCCACACCTCTTTGTCCTATTCCAGCTATTAGCCAACTATCTGAACATTTAATAATTGACTGTGTGGGGCCTTTGCCTCCATCCAAGTCTGGGTGTGCCTATTTGTTGACAGTAATGTGTCAGGTTAGTAGGTATCCTGCTGCATTTCCTTTGCGCTCGATTTCTGTGAAATCTGTGGTGGTGAAAGTGTTGACCCAGTTTATTTCAATCTTTGGTATTCCACGGGTGATCCAAAGTGATCAGGGGTCAAATTTCACTTCCCATACGTTCCAACAGATTTTGAAGCAGCTGGGAGTGAAGCACAATTGTGTGTTGGCTTACCATGCTCAGAGTCAAGGGGCACTGGAATGATTTCACCAGACATTGAAATCTATGTTACATTCTTATAGTGTGTAACTGGGGAAGGATTGGGAGGAACGTCTGCCATGGTTCATGCTGGCAGCCAGGGAGGTTGTCCAGGAGAGCACAGGATTTAGTCCCAGTGAGTTGGTTTTTGGCCATAAAGTTCGTGAGCCTTTAGCAGTCTTGCAGGATGGTTTGGTGGTCAAGGAGCCACGCAAAAATCTGGCAGATTATGTTAATGGCTTTTGCCGTTGGCTTTATATGGTTGTGGAAATGGCGAGTGAGAATTTGACCGAGGCACAAAGTTCAATGAAAAGTCATTATGATCGCCGCAGTGAATGCTGCCAGTTTAGTCCAGGGGACCAGGTGTTGGCGCTATTGCCACTGGGAGTATCACCATTTCAGGCAAAGTTTGCTGGCCCTTATTGTGTTGAGAAGCAGGTGTCGGATGTAAACTATCTTATTGCGACTCCTAATAGGAGGAAATCATCTCAATTGTGCCATGTGAACCTGCTTAAGCTTTATTATGATCGTGGTGCTGCTGATAATGGGGTTTCTGCATCTCCAGTGTTGCGTCTGGGGCCTGGGGTGGTCTCAGGGTCTGTGGTTTCAAGCCTGGAGGTTCCTTTGGAGGAGGATATTAAAACACCGGATGTGGCAATGACAAGTGGTAGGCTTAAAAATTCAGAGTCTTTAAGTAATTTAGATAACTTATTAGGCCATTTGTCTGTGTCGCAGAGAGTGGAAATGATTTCACTATTAAGGGAGTTTTGTCACTGTTTGGGGATACGCCATCATGTACGAATCTTATTCAGCATGATATAGATGTTGGCGACTCTCCTCCAAATAAACAATGTTTTTATCGTTGTTCATTGGTTAAGTGTAAAATCTTGGAGGTAGAGGTGAAGTATATGTTGGATAATCATATTGTTGTGCCATCATCTTCTAGCTGGGCATCCCCAAGTCTGATAGTGACTAAATCAGATGGATCACCAAGGTTCTGTAATGACTACCAGAAGGTGAATAGAGTCACCAAAGCCGACTGTTTTCCATTACCATGCATGGAAGATTGTATTGATCACATGGGATCTGCTCGGTTTGTAAGCAAATTTGATTTGTTGAAAGGATATTGGCAGGTGCCTTTGACAGCTCTGGCACGGGAGATATCTGTCTTTCTGACATCCTTTGGTCTGTTTGAATATATGGTGATAAGTTTTGGCCTCCGCAATGCTCCAGCAACATTCCAGCGCCTTATGAACCTGGTGACATCAGGTCTTGATGGTTGTTCTGTGTATCTGGATGTTGTTTTCAGTGACACGTGGGAGGAGCATGTTCAACATATCAGGGCCTTGTTCCAGCGCTTGGCTGAAGCAGGTTTGATGGTGGAGTTGGCAAAATGTGAGTTTGCCAGGGCAATGGTTACGTACCTGGGTCGAGTAGTTGGGCAAGGGCATATTCGTCCGGTGGAGGCCAAGGTTCAAGCGGTGTCGCAACATCCAGTACCAACTACAAAAAAACAGCTGATGGAGTTTTTGGGTCTGGTAGATTATTACAGAGCTTTTTGTAAGAATTTTTCTTCTGTGTTTGCTCCGTTGACTGAGTTGTTGAAGGAGAAAGCTAAGTTTGTGTAGTTAACTGCATGTCAAGAAGCATTTCAAAATGTGAAGTCTTTGTTGAGTGTGGCTCCATTTCTTGCTGCACCTCATTTGGACAGAGTGTTCAAATTGGAGGTGGATGCTAGTCATGTGGGGGCTGGTGCAGTGTTGCTGCTAGGCAGGGGTTGAAAAGTTTGAAAGACCTTTTTATTGGTTGCGCCTTTGCGTCTTTTGAAGAGTTGTCTGAGAAATTTAATCTACCTAATTCACACTTCTTCCAATATCTTCAGGATCGGCATAATCCTCAGAAGTTGATCCCAGAATTTCCAACTAAACCTCCGGACAATATTATTGACAATGTTATGTTTTACAATCTGACAAAAAAAGGTACAATATCCTATATAATGAAACAAATATCTAATTTTAATACTTCATCTCATTCCAAAATCAAATTGACATAGGAGACAGACCTCCAAATGCAGGTGAACGAGAAAACTTGGCTCAATAGTTTAGGGAAAATACATTCTTCATCTATATGTGCTCGACATTCATTAATCCAATTCGAAATGGTACACAGGGTACACCTCTCAAAATCCAGATTAGCCAAAATGTATCCGGGAATCAGCCCCATGTGTGAGAGATGCCAATCTATGCAGGTAACGCTGATACATATGTTCTGGCTGTGTCCTAAATTAGAGAGATACTAGGAAGCTATTTTTGAAACACTTTCCTCTGTTTTGTCCACTAAAATCCATCCAGATCCCCTAATATCCTTGTTTGGAACAGTTCCTGGGAAACAGCATCTACCTGCAGGGGGACACAAAATTATAGCTTTTTGTACCCTTTTAGCATGTCGTTTAATTTTGCTACAGTGGAAGGAGGCTGCCCCACCATCATTTTCTCATTGGCTAAGAGATGCTATGTGTAATTTGAGGCTGGAGAAAATCAGATGTACAATCAGATGATCTGAGAATAAGTTCTATAGAGTTTGGGGTCCCTTCCTAACTTTCTTTGAGAAATCTACAATAAAATTTGAGAAATAGATACATTAATATAGAAAATACCTTTTATATTATTCTGTACTCTCATTTTGTCACTGAGGTCATAAATTTTTTTTAACGCTGTTTCAGTTTAATGTAGAACTGTTTTTATGTTCTATATTATCTTTGTTTTCTTTTTCCATGCAAGTTCATGCATATCTATAAGGTGGTGTATACTGGTATACAGTGGTAATGGAGGACAGCAAGGGGTGGGGGTTTGGGGGTATGTTCTGTTGTTTGGGGGTTTTTTCCTTTTGTTTGTATTTTTTTTTTCTGATGTCCCTGTTCTATTCTGCTGTATTGAACTACATTATTTGTATGTTAAAATTAATGAAATATGAAATGCTAAATATTTAACTACCCGCCCAATCTCTTCCCTAGACACAAGCTCATAGGTATACACTGTGGTGTGGGGATGGCCTTGTCAGACCATCTATAACCAGACTGTCAATGATGGAGTAGCTCACTCTGGCCTGACAAAATCACCCTGAGAGTGCACAGATATCCTGATCGTTGACCTTGACCTTAAGCACAACCTGGATGCAGACCCACATGAGGAACATTGTGTGCAAGTTTGATGAGCATTAAAGCAAATGCCTAGGAGAAGTAGCAATTTCTGTGAAATACAGACAGACAGACAGATGGATGACGCATGCCATGTCATTACATTAGCTCCTTTCGGCTCCACCGGTATGAACTAAAAATCAACTTGTTTACAGATCCCTACCTAATTCAGCACAGGGCCCAAATAATGTAAAGAGATTTAAAGACATCTCAAATAAGAAAGTTGTTTTATATATTTTTGCTTAAAAATGTGATCAAATAAAACTATTTCACTCAGAGAAGAATTGTCAGAAAATGAGATGTGGAGGCTTTAAAAGATGTACAGTAAATGAGCACAGCAGCTGCTGCTTGTTCAGATCTGAGCAGCAAAGAAAACACTGGCAGCATGATAGCGTGTGGTTTAGATTTGGTGCTGTGGTTGTCTTCCCTCACCAGAAACTGAATGAGTAATAAAAGCAGAGCAAAGGTCATTTATTAGCGTTAATTTCAGAGTCACTGTGGGGCTTTTGAAACAAGGATCTTCACTTTAAATTTTTACAAAGTCAATCCACCAACACATGCTGTGTTGGCTGAAGATGATCTGTGCATGTATCTCTCCTTAGATATATATAGCACTTTAAGTTTTTTTATAGCATTACTAAAATGTAGAAAGTAGCATAAGGAGTGAGTCACCCATTCAGGAGTCAGTGTAGCATTCCCAAGAACACTTCATATTAGTAGAATGCAGATGGGACCATGACAGGGAAGAGTGGAGCTCTCTCGGTAGAGCGAGCGATGGCTGATTCTTGCTGACAGTAGCAGGCCTGAATGGGAAACCTGCTAATCTTGTTTGATTTATGATCTGAACCAGAAAATGTGATGTAGCCACAAGGTGAATGTTACGGACTGTTAGCCAGAGCCTAGGGGTGATCTCATTGAGCTCATGTTAGAAGGATTTACTCATCGGTGACTCTTCCATAGGACATTTCACAGGACTGAGCCCAGCGGGGTTAAAGACTGCACAGTGGTGATAATGGAGAAATCCAGTGGCTGAGATGCAGAGGTGGGTAGGGAGGAAACAAACAATCACATCATGACCAGATGTGTTCTGCGTCTGTGGCACTCTATCCCTCTAATTCATCAGTGACGTTGACAGAGGCCTTAACCATGTGCTGTCAGTAAACACATTATCTTAGGAACTTTTCAAATCAAGACAGTGAGAAAGGAAATAATCCTATTAACTATCTCACATAAAAACTGTTCCTAGTTTTCTCAATATTTTTTTTCTATTTCAATCTTCAAACAAACAACCAGAACTGTCACAAAGTGCCCATTCCAGGGGCGAAGCAGAGACACCATAAGCTCTCTGTGAGTTTGCACATTTATTAAAGTAAAAACACATGAACATGAAACACCATGCTAATAACAAAACGAGAAAGCACACATACTGGAGGAGGGTGGAGCTCACGACCAGGGGAGACAGAACAGCCCGGGATACCGTGGCTGAGGCGCACTTAGGACGCCGGGGAACATGAGACAAATACAGCCGGAGCCCACCCAGGAAGCAGCAGGGCTCACGGCTGAGGGAATTGGGGAAAAAGGACGATACCTGGTTAGAGCTCAATGCACTCTCCTTGATGGCGACGACAAACCAAACACTCTGACAGTAGTTGAACCTCAGAGGACGTCTCAATAGGGTGCGACAACGGGGACGGTTGTCGTGCCCCTTAAATACCCTTCACATAATCACAAACAGGTGTGGATGCATAAGTGGAGAAAATAACAGAATGAATAACAGGTGTGTAGCTCCGGCCAGTTTGACAGCCGGAAGCTGCACAGCGCTGTCAAAATAAAACATAACCGGAAACCACAATGATACAAACACAATAGAACCCCAAAAATGAACATAATAATACTACAGACACCAAATGACAAGGATAAAACAGGAATCAAATATAGCAGACATGAAAGCAAGGAAACAAGCAGACAGAAAAACACTCAACTAGACAGGAAACTGGGCACGGCGCCCCCTGTGCCCCAGGATCATGACAGTGCCCCCCCCCCCAAGGGGTGGACCCAGACACCCCGGGGCAACAACAACAACAGAAAAAACAGAAAAGAACCCCCCTCGCACACACAGAAGACCCCCCCCCCAACAAGAGAAAACTAAAACAAAAAGTTTGTCATCTTTAGCAAGGATTCAAAGTCTCATAAGCAAAGAGAAAAATAAGACTGTAAAGATTACTAAATATCTTCAGCAAACGTTCTCAAAAAACACACTGCATCAATAGAAAAACATAAAACATGAAATAACCAGAAAAACAACCCACCCCAAGGGGGGGGGGGGAACCAGGCACAGAGGGACCAAAAACCAAACAAACAAACAAAAAAATTCCAAAAAAGAAAACACTCATGACCCACACACTGCCACAGATAAGGTGGCCCAAACGCTGAGGAACTATAAGGTGGAAAAAAGTAGTTCAGGTGGTCTACCCAAGTCCCAAGGCCACCAGCCCTTGTGGTGGAGTAAGTCGGGTGACCTCCTCGAACTCCACAACCACCACAGCAGGAAGAACAGTCCATCAGGTGGCCTTCCAGAGTTCATGGGCCAGCGGACCGCGGGGCACCACACGCCCCCCTCCCTGCCAGAGGCAGCAGTGACCCACCAGATGAGGGGAGCAGCAGCTCAGCATGGACCTTCAACGAGATGAGGAGATCAAAGACGACCTCAGACGAAGACGTAACACCTGTGGCAGCCCTGGGCTGGGGTGTAGCTGCACCCATGGCGGCCTCAGACAGGGGCATGGCAGTACCCTCGGAGACCTCAGACAGCGGGAACGCAGCACCCTCGGAGACCACAGATGGCAGGAACACAGCACCCTCGAAGACCCCAGACAGCGGGAAAAGCAGCACCCTTGGAGGCCCAGACAGAGGTGTCACACCCACGGCGGCCTTGGACTGAGGCAACGCACCCACAGCGGCCTCAGGCTGGGGCAAGGCACCCACAGCGGCCCCTGGGCTGAGGCGTAGACCCCACGGTGGCCCCAGGCTGGGGTGGCGCACCCACGAGGAAATGCTTGACTTGCAAGAGAACCAGGCTAAGGAGGCAGGGCCTTGGACGGAGGTGCTGCACCTGCAGTGGCCCCAGACTGAGGCGTAGCTGCACCCACGGAGGCCCCGGACTGGGGCGTAGCAACACCCACGGAGACCTCAAACGGAGGGGGAGCAGCACCCATGGAGACCTCAAATGGAGGAGGAGCAGCACCCACGGAGACCTCAAACAGAGGGGGAGCAGAACCCATGGAGACCTCGAGCGAAGGGGGAGCAGCACCCACGGAGACCTCGAGCAGAGGGGGAGCAGCACCTACGGAGACCTCGGACAGAGGGGGAGCAACACCCACAGAGACCTCAGTGACCTTGGATAGTGGCTTAGGCGAAGGAATAGAGACACACACACCAGGTCAGGGTCACCGGCAGCAGTGGAGCCCGGCGAGGAGGGTTCAGGTGCGGCTGACGGAAACACCTGGACCTCCCCACCAAGAGCCAGGCAAGATCTTTCTAAAACAGAATGTGAAAACAAGAAAGAGCACTTGCCTGAGCTCAAGCTCCACCACTGTCCAGGACTCCGGCGATCCTACTGCAGCGGCCCTAGCAGCAGGCATGATGGTGGATGCAGCCAGTGGACCTCCAGGTGTGATGACAAGTGCCGGTGGATCTCCCGGCGGGGTGAGTGACACTGGGGGGTCACCTCACCGTTGGTGCTGGTTCCTGTACCACTGAACCCAGGGGACCCCCATCTGTTGGCTCAGGATGCAGGGCACAGGTGGACCATTCCTCCCATCCCAGACGTGGGCGCAGGGCTGGGGCAGGGACTCCCAAACCTGCAGATTCCTCCATTGTCCGGCGACTCCTGCCAGGACCGGCGGTTTCTTGGAGGCCACAGAAGAGAACACAGGAGAGGAAAGCAAAGGTGAGGCAACAGTAGCAAGTGATGAGGACTCAGCTAAGTTTGGCTGTAGTTGCTGAGCCTCATCACCGGGAATAAGGCTAGGTATTTCATTTACATGAGAACAGGAAAAATAACCCACTTGCTTTATCTCCCGGTGCATGGTGGTTCGTGCTACTGAAGATGGACCAGATGGTGCTCCTCTGGCCACCGCTGATGTACTCTGGGCAGGAGGCGGAGACTCGGGCTTCTGGTGAGGGAGGCAGCCGCTTCCTTGTAGTCCGGGCCCTCGGCGCTGATGACTGAAGGTCTCCCACCAGGCTAAGGGTCCATCCGGAGGATGTAGATGGTATAAAGCAGGCCTGCGTACATGGGGCAACTGCCCAACCCTGGGTGCGTCTCCACAATGGCCTCCTCTCACTCCACGTTCCTACGGACTTCATTAAACAAACGGGAGGCGAGTGCGGCATCCACAAAGTCCTGGGCAAAGTCCGCTACCCATAGTTCATCAATGGTGGGGCCCCCAGCTACCGATTTGTCTCGGTTAGCGAGGCCTCGACACGCTGGTGACATTCCCAGGGCACGGTGAAAAACAGGAGGTAAAAAAAAAGATTTGCGGAAAAAAAACGCCAACTCACAGAGGCTGGTATCTCACTGGTCACGCCCTTCTGTTCCAAAGCACCCATTCCACGGGAAAGTACACGTGCTGGAGGAGGGCAGAGCTCACGACCAAGGGAGACAGAACAGCCCAGGGATACTGTGGCTGGGGCGCACTTAGGATGCCGGGGAACATGGGACAAATACAGCCCACCCGGCAGGGCTCACGGCGGAGGGAATTGGGGAAAAAGGACGATACCTGGTTGAAGCTCAACACACTCTCCTCAACGGCAACAGCAGACCAAACACTCTGACAGTAGTTGAACCTCAGAGGACGTCTCAGTAGGGCACGACAATGGGGACGGTTGTCGTGCCCCTTAAATACCCTTCACATAATCACAAAGAGGTGTGGATGCATAAGTGGAGAAAATAACAGAATGAATAACAGGTGTGCAGCTCCGGCCAGTTTGACAGCCGGAAGCTCCACAGCGCTGTCAAAATAAAACATAACCGGAAACCATAATGATACAAACACAACAGATTCCCAAAAATGAACATAATAAAAAATGAACATAATAATACTACAGACACTAAATGACAAGGATAAAACAAGGATAAAATAGGAACCAAATATAGCAGACATGAAAGCAAGGAAACAAGCAGACAGAAAAACACTAAAGTAGACAGGAAACTGGAGCCCCCACCACCACCACCACCATCATGCCCCAGGATCATGACAAGAATGGTGACTATAACCAAGCCTTCAGACCTCAGAGGGTTATTAAGTATAGTTCCTCAAATGAAGTGACTTACCTTTAGTCTTGTTCTTATTCTGGTCTGACAGGTGGTCAGTTCTGGTCCTGGTGATCAACTCAACATTGGATGCAGCGTAGACCTGCAGAAGAGAAATTCATCCCTCTTTCACTGCTGATACCCTCCATCACTACCTCCAGCTGGAAGTTATTTTCTGGTTTTGTCTATTGGTTTGTTAGTGAGATTACTCAAAAACTACTGAATGGACTGTAATGATTTTTGATCCCCCTCCCCTTTTTAGTAGCTGCATAATAAACAATTAGATTTTGGTAGTAATTTAAACTATGATCCAAATCCAGGAATATTTTAAAGGTGCTAAAGTCCAAAGGTGAAAGGGTAGCAATGTGCACATTAATGTCAGTGGCACTGACCATATGAGGGGACTGTGCTGCCATGGCAAAGGTTTGTGCTGGCTGACTGGCTCTAGTTCCTCATTGTTTTGGCCTAAACGATACATTCATAGTCTAACACTAGAATTTCTCAAGAGTGACCTTAAAAATAACATATACACAACAGAAAACAGATGTGAAGAACTAAAACAGCATACAGGCTCATAGAAACTCTACTGGAGTTGTCTGTTTTTGCTCCAAACTATAAATCAATGATGCAGAAAATAGTTGGTTCTCAGACAGCAGTGTGTTACTGAAGAGTCTGACTGAAGTGCTTTTTAAACCACCAGAGGCAGTTGGTCTTGAGTGTCTGACATCTGGCTCCCATCCATCCCTCCAGAGGATTTCAGAAAATAAATGGGGTCAAGGTAATGCATCTTTTTAAAGCTGAGAAGAGAAATACATGAATCTTGATTTCAGAATTCAAAGAGATAACTTAGAGGTACCTTGGCCTCATATCCATTCACTGTCTCGGTCTTCTCACTTCTCCAGCCTAGGATCCCCGTCTTATTCCTGTAACAGAGATTTAAGTAAATTCTGGATAAGTTCTCTGATTCAGTCACATATCTGCCCCTCCAAAATAATCTGCACACTATAAAGGCAAATCAGCCTGAGAATGTTGCTCCCATCGTCTGTGTCACCACTGAAGATCAGTGTTTTGGTCCAATTATTAGACCTCCCTAGAAATTAGCAAGGTACATCCCATTTTATGATCTATTCACAACACTAAAACTGGCTGTGGAGGAACAAACAGAGACTGAATTTTCAAGGATGTTTATTTCCCTTTACACTGGTCTTTCAATTAAAAAAAAAAAGATATTTTTAAATGTAATGAAGAAATGGTTTGGGTTTGAAATGTGAAGATGGTCTGTTTGTCTATTTAAACTTTAACTAATTCTTCTTCTTCATCCTTCCATTAGTTCTGCATAGCTGCTATGTCTGCGTATTTGCATGTCCATCTCCACTTGGCTTGATCAATGTTCACAATCCTCATGTCATCCTTGATCCCATTGAACCCCTCTTTCTTTGGAGGTCCTTGTGACCTCCTCCCCCTTGGACTGAGACACAGGGCCATCCTTGCCACCAAGTCCTCTTTCCTGCGAACATGTCCATACCATCGCAGCTGTGCCTCTCCCAGCTTCCCAGTGATTGCTGCCAGTCCCATGTGCTTTCGCACATCCTCATTCTTCACATGATTGTGCAGGATCAGGCTTAGGCTCCAGCGCAGTAGATGCATGTCCATTCTGTGGAGCATTTGCTTGTGTTTCATTGCAGTGGGCCAGCATTCGCATCCGTATAGGGCCACATGATGAATCACAGTCCTGTAGATCTTTCCCTTGAGACGCACTGGTATTCAGTGGACGCAAAGGAGACCAGTCACATGCCGTTACTTGGCAGCACTGACATACTAATCTATATTCTATGTTAAAAATGTATTATCACCACAGTTACTGCTGATCACAGTAAATGTCTACAATCTGTGGGTCTGTAGCTACGTGCAACTCTTTTGCCCATAACCAGTGGTTTTGCCCTGTGGTTCTGAAAAAACTACAAAAAAATTCACAATTTTACAAGGAAGAGTTGAAGATATTTCAGAAAAGAAATGCAAATTTACAAGAAAAAATTATTATGAAGGAAGGCTATTCTTCAAAATAGTGTCATTTACTTTAAAAAAAACCCTCAAAAATGTCACAATTTTTGAAGAAAAAAGTGGTAAGTTTCTGAGTAAAATTTTCAATTTTGACAGGGAAAAAAAATCATATTTACAAGAAACAAATGTGCATTTTTGATTTAAAAAAAGAAAATCTTGCATTTGTCAGTGGTAGTGGCACAACAGATAGAGCGGGTCGTCCAATAACCGGAGGATTGGCGGTTCAAATCCTGCTCTCCCCCGCCATCCTGCCATTGTGTTCTTGGGCAAGACACTTTACCCTCCTTACCTTCAGTGTCTGTAATGCTGGTGTATGAATGTGAATAAATGTTTGGTGGTAGTCAGAGAGGCTGTTGGTGTGGTTTGGTAGCCATGTTTCCTTCAGTCTTCCCCAGGACAGCTGTGACTACAGAGGTAGCTTACCAGTGTCTGTCTGTGGAGTGAATCAATAATGGACTCACTGCAAAGCACTCTAGGTATCATGAAAAGCGCTATATAAATGCAATCCATTATTAATTTATTGGAAGTTTATTCCACTATAAAAGTCAAACTGAAGAGAGAGAAGTTGCACATTTAAGAGGAAAAATTCCACTTATGAGTAACGTTGACACAGTTTATACTTATGACATGGATAATTTACATTTTTTTTCAAGTATGCTTTATTGTTTCAAGCATTCTTTGGCCAAAAAATGGCTCTGTCTATATTGCGTAGCTTGATGGCGGAGTGGTTAGCACTGCGGCAGCACAGCAACTCACCCTTGGCCGGGGGATCCTGGGTTCAATCCCAGCCCCCAACCAACAGTGATCTGTGTGAAGTTTGCATGTTCTCCCTGTGTCTGCATGGGTTTACTCTGGGATTTCTCCGGTTTCCTCCCACATGCCAAAAACATGCAAGTTAGGTTAATTGGCATCAAACTGGGAATTCTAAATTGTCCTTAGGTATGACTGTGAGAGTAAATGGTTGTCTGTCTCTCTGTGTTTGCCCTGCGATGGACTGGCGATCTGTCCAAGGTGTACCCTGCCTCTCGCCCAAAGATACTGGGATAGGCTCCAGCCCCCCCGTGACCCGAAATGGATTAAGGGGAAGAAAATGGATGGATGGATGGATGATTTGGAGGAACTGTAGACAACACAAAGAACAACTAGAATGTCACTCAACAGAGACCCACACCTCTCCTCCTCTGGATTCTCAAGCAACAGCTTTGAGTAGCTCCATCTCTTTCTCATCTTTCACAGGACATGAGTAGACATACATAATGCTTCAGTGACATACTTTATGCCTGTGTTGACTTTCCAAACCCAAAATTTTGTTATCTTGTTAGTCCCATGGCCAGCCTACAGTGGTGTGAAAAAGTGTTTGCCCCCTTCCTGATTTCTCATTTTTTTTGTATGTTTGTCACACTTAAATGTTTCAGATCATCAAACAAATTTAAATATTAGACAAAGATAACACAAGTAAACACAAAATGCAGTTTTTAAATGGAAGCGTTTATTATTAAGGGTAAAAAAAAAAATCCAAACCTACATGTCCCTTTGTGAAAAAGTGACCCCCGCCCCCATTAAAATATAAATTAACTGGTTTATCACATCTTTGGAAAGCTGAGTTCAGTTTCTCTAGCCGCACCCAGGCCTGATTACTGCCACACCTGTTCTCAGTCAAGAAATCACTCAAATAGGACCTGTCTGACAAAGTGAAGTAGACCATCATCATCATCATAGCAGCCTGTCGGGGGCGGCAATGACTGTTTCATTTAGGTCTGATCAGATTCCTCCAGCGCAGCTCTGTCCTTCGCCTTCCGCTGCCAGGAACTCCTGACCTTGTTAACCCGGGCGACGTCCGAGCCATTATGAGTTGCTTTCTGACTGACCATTTCATGAAACTGCTTGCAAAGTATTTGAGTACCACCAGCTTTTACTGGATTAGCAGCACATTCTTTGCAGATAGAGGTATTATCAATGGCAAGGACAGGCCAAGACAAACTGACTCCAGTATCTGCTGCAGTAACTGACCAGGTGATAAGTTTGTTTATCTCTGCTCTTTGTGTAGTGCATGTCACAATGCACCGACTGGCAAAAGTCCACCACAGACCTTGCATCAGATGTGCTTATATGCCAGGATGTCCAGTTTCACCCCGTGTAACAGGGAGTGGTCCACCACAGACCTGTGGCAGATATTGTTTTTAGTCCTGCCAGGACGCTCAGTTTCACCATCCACGCCCTCGGAAGGCCGGGGTTGCCGGTTGCGTCGCCGACAGCCCAATCCATGAGACGGGTAGTACCGGTTTTCATAGTTATCCGGTAGCAAGCAAACCAATGCCTGACCTGACATAAAGAACATAAAGAGGTAGACCAAAAGATCCTCAAAAGCTAGACATAATTCTGTGATCCAAAGAAATTCAGGAACAAATGAAAAACAAAGTAATTGAGATCTATCAGTCTGGAAAAGGTTATAAAGCCATTTCTAAAGTTTTGGGACTCCAGCAACCCACAATGAGAGCCATTATCCACAAATGGCAAAAGTATGAAATCGTGGTGAACCTTCCCAGGAGTGGCCGGCCGACTAAAATTACCCCAAGAGCGCACCGACGACTCATCCAAGAGGTCACAAAAGACCCTACAACAACATCCAAAGAACTGTAGGCCTCACTTGCCTCAGTTAAGGTCAGTGCTCATGACTCCACCATAAGGAGACTGGGCAAAAATGGCCTGTATGGCAGAGTTCAAAAATGAAAACCACTGCTGAGCAAAAAGGACATAAAGGCTCGTCTCAGTTTTGCCAGGAAACATCTTGACAATCCCCAAGACTTTTGGGAAAATACTCTGTGGACTGACGAGACAAAAGTTGAACTTTTGGAAGGTGTGTGTCCCATTGGATCCGACGTAAAAGTAACACAGCATTTCAGAAAAGGAGCATCATACCAACAGTAAAATATGGTGGTGGTAGTGTGATAGAAATATTTAGATAAGTTAGAGTGGTATATGGTCACAGTGTGCTTATTTGTGATAGAATGTTTTAGTTAGACATAGGGGTCACATAATGTGCTTTCTGCTGCATGAAAGTCTTTGCACTGCACATCTGCTTACACAACAGGAAGTGGTTTTAGCTACACACACACACACCCCAACTGCTTCTGCAATGAAGAATGCTTTCTGCATACATATAGAGAAATGTCTCTGGGTCACAGGGTTGATCATGTGGTTGTGACAGGAAGCGAAAGGAGACAGTTGGAGAACAACAGGAAATGTCTTTCAGCAACCAGCTAGCCACTGCAAGGCGTAGGAGCAACTTGTGAAGAAACTGGTTTTGACCAGTTCAACGAGCATCTGATGAAGAAGCTGGTTTTGACCGGCTCAGCAGAAGGCAGCCGTTGTGGGAGGCTGCTGGGAACGTCCAGTAGCCAGAAGATTATATGTACCCTTCAAGCTCTTATTTGGGGTCTTTCGTCTGCCAGATTGTGCTGAGGACAAAAGACCCGCAGCTGTGTTACTCTCTGCATGCTTCAATAAAAAGATAAGTTGACGAATAGTCTATCTCATTATTATTAATCTTTAAATAACGGTTTTGTGCTAACTGTCCAATTTTGAACACACTTTCAGAGAAGAGTTTTACAGCAGTGTGATGGTCTGGGGCTGTTTTGCAGCTTCAGGACCTGGAAGACTTGCTGTAGTAAATGGAACCATGAATTCTGCTGTCAACCAAAAAATCCTAAAGGAGAATGTCTGGCCATCTGTTCGTGACCTCAAGCTGAAGCACACTTGGGTTCTGCAGCAAGACAATGATCCAAAACACACCAGCAAGTCCACCTCTGAATGGCTTAAGAAAAACAAAATGAAGACTTTGGAGTGGCTGTCATATCCTGGTGAGTGCTCACCCCCTCCTTCCCGTTTCTCCTGTCTCTCAGGTAATCAGCACACCTGGGAGATTTGACACACCTGCTCCCTCTGTCTAGCCAGCGTTTATAAGGATCTACTCTTCAGTCAATCAACACTGACTCGTTTGAGTATACTGCCAGAAGCAGAGCAAACAAGCAAAGTGTTCAGTGATTTTAGGATTCCTTTGCCTAATCACTCTCCTCTTCTCCAGGTTGCTGCCATCTGAGCGGTGTGGCTTTGGGGATTGCGGTGCGCTCACCTGCCTAATCATCCTCATCCCGTTGCAGCTCCTTCTCTCCACCTAGTCAGACACTGCCCTGTCTTCTCCCTTCCTCATCTTCACCAGCCTCACCCTGCTGGTTCATCTCCTTGCGCTGGGCTCTGTACTGGGTCCTCTGCTCGACCCACACAAGTGGCTAATTTGTCATTCCACTTTCCTCCTCCCTTCTCCAATTAATCGCTCTCGTCTCTCCTCCACAGGCTGTGTGTTCCCTGGCGAGTCACGGTTTCTCTAATACAGCTCCTTTTGAAATTAATAAAAAGTCAAACATTTTCTCCTGTGTGGAGTGTTTACCTTTGGTACCACACCCTGCACTTGAGCTGACCATTCAGTCAACATGACAGAACGAGCCAGCCATGACAGCAGCTCAGCAGGTGCCGCAGCAATGGAGCACTCCATGCTCCACTGCCTTGATGTTACAGAGAGGCAGGTGGCTCTACTCACTCAGCAGCTGCAGACCATCACGCAGCAGCTGAGCACCGTTTCTGATCTTTTGTCCCATATGTCGGGCCCAGATTCTCCGGCTCCTCCTGTAGCCCCTGTTCCTTCAACAACCTCCATTCCCCGCTGTCCTCATACGCCGGGGGGGGGGGGGGGGATGCAGGGATTTCCTCTGTCAGGTTCGGCTTTATCCGGACAACACCTCCAGAATTAATTTTTTCACCCTCCTGCTTCGTGGCCGGGCCCGGTCCATTCTCGACAGTCAGGAAGGCGCGCACGTTACTTTTGATCAATTTGTGGCCGATTTCTCCCACACCTTTGACTATATAGAGAGCGAGGGGAACATTATGAGCCATCTCCTGTCTCTCCACCAGGGTAGTCGGTCTGTGGCCAACTATTCAGTGGAGTTTCGGGTCGAAATGGCGGACTCTTGATGGAACGACGTTGCTTTACGCAGCGCGTTCCACCACGGTTTAAACCCTCACCTCTGTGATGACCTGGCGGTTTATGCTGTTCCCGCCTCTCTGGACGGCCTCATAGATCAGGCAGTCGGTTTGGATAACCGGTACCACGAGCGTACAAAGGAGCACGGCTTCTCCTCTCGCCCACCCTTTGCGCATGTACCCATTCCGGTTACTGACTCAGGTGGGTCCGATTCCTCCTCCAAACCCATGGTGCTCGGCTGGTCTCGGCTGACTCCGGAGGAGCATCTGCGGCGGAGGAGGATCCGAGCACGCATGTATTGTGGTTCTCTGAAGCACAATCTGGATGAATAAGACGCAGCCTGTCAGTAGCCGTGGTGGTGGTGGGGGGGGGGGGGTCTGACAGGCGGGACTCTTTCTCATTCCCCCGGCAATTTCTCTATTTCGGCCCTCATTCAATTGTCGGGGGTCGAGAGGAGGGTTATGGCTGTTATTGATTCAGGGGCAGAACAAAACTTAATCTCCTCCCAACTCGTTTGGGAGATGGGAATTCCTACCACTAAACTGTTCGTCCCTTTAAATGTCACCACCTTATCGGGCCAGAAGGTGGCGTCCGTCTCACAATGTACGGCGCAGATCTCTGTCCTTCTTTCTGGGAAACACTGGGAGAAATGATCGTTTCTCATTTTCCCAAATTCTTCCTCCCCAGTGGTCTTAGGGTACCCATGGCTCCGGAGGCACAATCCTATCCTCAATTGGGCACAAAACTCCATTTAGTCTTGGAGTCCATACTGTTTGGCATCATGTTTGAGTTTGGCCGAGTGTTCTCCATCTCTGCCTATTTCCTCTCCTCCGGCTGAGCCGCCGGACCTCACCCTCGTACCCGAGGTCTATCATGACCTTGGGGAGGTTTTTAGCGAGTCAAAAGCGCTCTCTCTTCCTCTTCATTGCTCCTATGACTGTGTTATAGACCTCCTCCTGGGTGCGTGGCTGCTGTCCAGCCGGCTATATAGCATTTCTGGGCTGGAGAGAGAGGCAATGGAGAGATATATTAAAGATTCACTGAATGCCGGCCTTATTCGGCCATCCTTGGCCCCGCTTAGGGCAGGTTTCTTTTTTATTGGAAAGAAGGACGGATCCCTGCGTCCGTGTATTGACTATCAAGAACTAAACGCCATAACCATCAAGGACAAATATCCTCTGCCCCTGATCAACTCCGCGTTCGAGCTCCTTCAGCACGCGTGAGTATTTCCCAAACTTGATTTGTGTAATGTATATCACCTAATCCGTATTCATGAGGGGGACGAATGGAAGATGGCCTTCAAAACTCATCTGGGGCAGTTTGAATATTTAGTCATGCCCTTTGAGCTAACTAACGCCCCTGCCGTCTTCCAGCGCTTTATTAATGACGTCCTCCGCGATATGGTGAATCAATTTGTTTTCGTGTACTTAGATGACATTTTGATTTTTTCTCGCACGCCAGAGGAACACCAGGTCCATGTTAGAGCCGTGTTACAACGGCTCTTAGAAAATCAGCTCTATGTGAAGGCAGAAAGGTGCAAGTTTTCCACCAGCTCCACTTCCTTACTTGGATTTATTGTGGCAGAGGGGGAGCTGAGAGCCGACACGGCTAAGGTGAAGGCTGTGCTGGATTGGCCTACACCCCACTCCCGCAAGGAGCTTCAGCGCTTCTTGGGGTTCGCAAATTTTTAGCGCAGGTTCATCAGGAACTACAGTGGGGTAGCACAGCCTCTTACGCAGCTGACCTCCGTTAAGGTGCTATTCATCTGGTCCGAAGCAGCTGAGCAGGCCTTTTCCAAATTAAAAAGCCAGTTCTCAAACACACCCATCTTGGCTCAGGTCGACTTTCTGCCGGTCTCTTGGAACCACTGTCAGTTTTACCTCAGGATACCACCCCCAGAGCAATGGGCAGGCTGAGCGTGTCAACCAGTCCTTTGGAGGCCGCCCTCAGGTGCGTAGCAGCCGACAATCCCTCCTCGTGGAGCACGCATCTGACCTGGGTGGAGCATGCGCATAACTCTGCTGTATCCACTGCTACGGGACTCACGTTATTTGAGGCCTCTGTGGGATATACCCCCCCCCCCCCGCTACTGATGGCAGAAAGAGAGGTTGCGGTGCCGTCAGTGGGGGCTCACGTTCGCCACTGCCATCGGCTCTGGAAAGCCACCTGAGCTGCTCTTCTCCAGTCTATGGAATGTAATCGCCATTATGCGGACCGGAGAAGGGTCCCAGCACCAGAATACAGAGTTGGACAGCAGGTGTGATTGTCTGCAGACTAGATACCGCTAAAGGCGGAGTCCAGGAAGCTCTCACCCCGCTTCCTGGGCCCATTTCCCATCAATGAAGTTACTAACGACTCCACTGTCCATGTTCACCCCACCTTCCATGTCTCCAACATCAAACCCCTCTCCGCCAGTCCTCTCTGCCCCCTCCACCCCCCCCCCCCCCGA
Organism: Pholidichthys leucotaenia; assembly: GCA_020510985.1. Taxonomy (NCBI): domain Eukaryota; kingdom Metazoa; phylum Chordata; class Actinopteri; order Cichliformes; family Pholidichthyidae; genus Pholidichthys; species Pholidichthys leucotaenia. The sequence goes on along the minus strand of CM035847.1, from coordinate 129,204,651 downwards.
AGCCACATCCTCCCCCTCGGATCCTCGACAGCCATACTACCTATACTGTCCAGAAGGTTCTGGACTTTCTCCGCCAGGGCCGAGGCCTCCAATACCAATTCCACTGGGAGGGCTATGGTCTGGAACATAGGTCACGGATCCCCAGATCCTTTTTCCATGACAAAGCGATGGTCCGGGTCTTTCACCAAGCTCATCCTGAAAAACCCAGTGGACCGCCAGGAGGCGTTCCTTGGGGGGGGGGGCACTGTCACATCCTGGTGAGCCCCCTCCTTCCCGTTTCTCCTGTCTCTCAGGTAATCAGCACACCTGGGAGATTTGACGCACCTGCTCCCGCTGCCTAGCCAGCATTTATAAGGATCTACTCTTCAATCAATCAATGCTGGCTCGTTTGGGTATACTGCCAGAAGCAGAGCAAACAAGCAAAGTGTTCAGTGATTTTAGGATTCCTTTGCCTAATCACTCTCCTCTTCTCCTCCTCCAGGCTGCTGCCATCTGAGCGGTGTGTTTTCAGGGATTGCGGTGCGCTCACTTGCCTAATCATCCTCATCCCGTTGCAGATCCTGGAAGCAGCTCTGCGATCCACATGGTGAGGACATCGATGGCCTCATTCACACCTTCACGGGCTACCTCAGCTTCTGTGTGGACAAATCCGTTCCCACCAAGACCATACGGCGTCACTCAAACAACAAACCCTGGATCAACCCTGAGATAAAAACACTTCTGAGAGAGAAGAAGAGGATCTTCAGGTCGGGGAACAGGGAGATGCTGAAGTCCGTACAGAGGGAGCTGAGGAGAAAGATCAGAGAAGGCAAGGACAGCTTCAGGAAGAAGATGGAGGACAAGCTGCAACAGAGCGACATCAGCGGGGTCTGGAGAAACCTCAAAACCATCTCGGGGCTCCAGAATACCTCCCCCCAGGCCACAGGGGGCAGGGAGTGGGCGAACAACCTGAATCTGTTTTTCAATAGATTTGACCAACCGCCCTCCCCCCTGACTGCACAACAACCACTGCTGCCTCTAAAGAAATCAAGTCCTGCTGCCCACTCCCCACTCTACCAACACCCCCCCACTCCCAACACACAGCCCCCCATCCTGACCCTGACCAGGACCCAGGTGAGGACGGAGCTGAGGAAGATCAAGGCGAGGAAGGCGCCGGGACCGGACGGCATCAGCGCAAAGCTCCTCAAGTCCTGTGCAGACCAGCTGTGTGGGATTGTGACGTATATCTTCAACATGAGCCTGAAACTGGGGAGGGTACCACAGCTGTGGAAAACATCTTGTGTGGTACCTGTACCAAAAACTTCCCACCCCAAAGACCTGAACAGCTACAGACCGGTGGCCTTGACGTCCCACTTGATGAAGACCCTGGAGAGACTGCTCCTTGCTCACCTCCGCCCCCTGGTGGAACCAGCGATGGATCCACTCCAGTTCGCCTACCAGCATGGCATTGGGGTGGAGGATGCGGTGATCTTCCTCCTTCACCGTTCTCTGTCCCACCTGGAGAAGCCCGGGAATATGGTGAGGATCATGTTCTTTGACTTCTCCAGTGCTTTCAACACCATCCAACCGATGATCCTGAAGGACAAGCTGCTGCGCGCAGGGGTGGACCAGCACCTGTCATCATGGATCCTGGACTACCTCACGAACCGGCCTCAGTTTGTGAGAACCCGGGACTGTGTGTCCGACACGATCATCAGTAGCACGGGGGCCCCCCAGGGAACGGTGCTGGCTCCCTTCCTGTTCACTCTTTATACTGCGGACTTCTCACACAACACAACACACTGCCATCTACAGAAGTTCTCTGATGACTCTGCGATCGTTGGCCTCATCTCCAATGGAGATGAAGCTGAGTACAGAGGGCTTATCCAGGACTTCGTGGACTGGTGCCATCGGAATTGCCTCCAGATCAACGCGAGGAAAACTAAGGAGCTGGTGGTGGACTGCCGCAGGCATGGGCAGCCCCTCACAGTACCAGTAAATATACAGGGAACAGACATCGAGATGGTGACATCCTATAAGTACCTGGGTATTCATCTGAACAATAAACTAGACTGGTCACACAATACTGATGCACTCTACAAGAAGGGACAGCGCAGGCTGTTCCTGCTGAGGAGACTCAGGTCTTTTGGTGTACAAGGGGCGCTGCTGAAGTCATTCTATGACACGGTGGTGGCATCAGCCATCACTTTTGGAGTGGTCTGCTGGGGCAGTGGCATTACTGCAGCCGATAGGAAGAGACTGAACAAACTGATTAAGAAAGCTAGCTCTGTCCTGGGGCAGCGCCTTGATCCGATGGAGGAGATAGGAGAGAGAAGGACGGTGGCTAAACTGTCATCTCTGCTGGAGTCCGAGTTCCACCCTATGCAGGACATACTGAATGCACTGAGGAGCTCATTTAGCAGCAGACTACATCATCCCAGGTGCACAACCGAGAGGTTTCGTAGGTCCTTCCTACCAACGGCTGTCAGACTGTACAACCTAAGCAGGGCTGCTCGCAGAGATAGCAAAAAGACGTAACAAACTAATAGTTTTTTGAATGCAAAAGATGCAATAGACTTACACAATGGTCCTCTCCGGCATACAACTAGGAACATACCGGTCGCTATGGAGGGTGAGAATATGTATGGGCACATAATCATACCATGTAGGATAACTAAGTAGACGGTTATGCTGTTTCATTCCATCTAGCAACAATGCTCTGCACTGTGTGTGTTTATATATTTGCATATTTATTCCATCTAGCTACAATGCTCCGTACTGTGGGTGTTTATATATTTATATATCTACATATTATTCCATCTAGCTACATTGCTCCGCACTGTGTGTGTTTATATACTTGCATATTTATTCCACCTAGCTGCAATGCTCCGTACTGTGGGTGTTTATATATTTACATATTTATTCCATCTAGCTACAATGCTCTGCACTGTGTGTTCATATATTCATATATTTATTCCATCCAGCTACAATGCTCTGCACTGTGTGTCTGTGTGTGTGTGTATATATATATATTTTATAGTAATACGTACATATGTTTATTAGCTGCTCTTGCTTGCTTGTTTTTTTTTTTTCTTGCCTTCTGATTGTTGCTCTGAGTGTTGCTATCCCTGTGCTGTTGCAATCCTGGAATTTCCCCGTTGTGGGACTAATAAAGGCTTATCTTATCTTATCTTATCCTTCTCTCCACCTGGTCAGACACTGCCTTGTCTTCTCCCTTCCTCATCTTCACCAGCCTCACCCTGCTGGTTCATCTCCTCGCGCTGGGCTTTGTACCGGGTCCTCTGCTCGACCCACACAAGCGGCTAATTTGTCATTCCACCTTCCTCCTCCCTTCTCCAATTAATCGCTCTCGTCTCTCCTCCACAGGCTGTGTGTTCCCTGGCGAGTCATGGTTTCTCTAATAGTGCTTGAAATTAATAAAAAGTCAAACATTTTCTCCTCTGTGGAGTGTTTGCCTTTGTTGCCGCACTCTGCATTTGAGCTGACCATTCAGTCAACATGACAGTGGCCTAACCAAAGTCCTGACCTGAATCTGATTGAGATGCTGTGGCATGACCTTAAAAAGGTGGTTCATGCTCGAAAACCCTCCAATGTGGCTGAATTACAACAATTCTGCAAAGATGAGTGGGCCAAAAATTCCTCCACAGCACTGTAAAAGACTCATTGCCAGTTATCGCAAACAACTTGATTGCAGTTGTTGCTGCTAAGGGTGGCCCAAGCAGTTATTAGGTTTAGGGGGCAATCACTTTTTCACACAGGGCCATGTAGGTTAGGTTTTTTTTTTTAACCTTAACAAGAAACACCTTCATTTAAAAACTGCATTTTGTGTTTACTTGTGTTATCTTTGTCTAATATTTAAATTTGTTTGATGATCTGAAACATTTTATGTGGCAAACATACAAAAAAATGAGAAATCAGGAAGGGGGCAATCACTTTTTCACACCACTGTATGTACAAAGTTTGGTGACTCTAGTTTCATTGGTGCAGTCAGAGACGCGACTGCTGTACCCACACCTCAACTGTTTGTGTGCATGACATTGTGGTAGTAACAGTGCACTTTGACTTTCTGGCAGTTTTACAAGCCTGAGAAGCTTGGAGGCACATAAACCCCCAGTCCCATCAAATCTGGCATGCAATCCAAATGACCTGATGGTTACAAGTTTAGTCGTGCATTGTTAGTGGGCAAATAGGATTATAAAGCACAACCAGCTTCTCATTATGAGCAAATCTTAAATTTTAAAGTTATCTTGTCAATCAGGCTCAGTAGAGTTTAGTCCCATCTGTTCCACATTTCGCAGGAAAATTGCAGTGTTGTAGTTTTTATGTGCAAGCCTGCATAAAGACATGCCTTTATGAGTTAGCAGGACACTCAGCTGGGCTGTTTGACAAAGTGTTTGGCTGTAAAGCATCATACATACATCACTGGCATGTCAGCAGGAGTGCTGACTAAGGAAAAATGCAGCGGTGACACCAAGGTACACATCTGACAGGGAGATGATTACCCAGCAAACCACAAACCTCCTCTTGCTCACTTCTCTGGGACATTATTCTCTCCTTTACTTGCTTTTTATGTGATAACTTTAATTTCCTGTCACCGTCTCTTTCCATGATTAACTGATTTATCATTAGTCCAACTTCCTCCCTCAAACACCAACAGCATATTGAGATTTTCCCCCATATAGTCTTGTCTGATCAACTTTTCCTCCCCCTTCGCCAATACACACAATTCTCTCCTCTCTCATCTTGTCTATTTTTCTCTCTTACTCCCTGTCTCCAAAATTTATTCTACCATTCTTCTCTTTGCAGTCTCCTCTCTTCCTTACCTCTCTGCTGAAAATGTCCCTGAATGTTATCCCTCGCTGTCACATCCGTCTGATCTCTACACCTGATCAGAATAAGATTAACTGTTCTAAGATTTGTCCTCCATGAACCTGTCCGGGCTACTTCTCACCCTCCTCCCTCCTCCTTTTTTTCATCTTTTCCTTCTGCTCTGCTGTCTCACTTTTCTTCACCTTATGTCCAGCCTGCATTTCTGTGTATTAATCTTTCAATAAGCCTTTCACACAGCCTCAAACTAAATTGTCTGATCACATCAAGTTAGTCTCACCATCTTTGAGATTGTTTTTTCTTCATATAAAAAGGATTGATTTTTTTTTTTGGGGGGGGGGGCAGGATTTCATCTATCTGAAAGAAATGTGTATACAAGTTAAAATACAACATCAAACCTTCAGAATGTATTGAAACAGGCAAATGCTAAATATTTATTCGACCTATTATATGAAGCGGAAATGCAATAATTCTTCAAAAGCTTCATGAAAACAAACTCAAAACAAGCAAGCAGCTTGAAAAAAAGATATAAAATCTACTGGACTAGGAAAACATAATTCTTCTTCAGGCTACTCCCTTTAAGGGTCACCACAGCAGATCATCTGCTTTCATCTCACCCTATCACTTGCATCTTCTTTTCTCACACCAACCCTCTCCATGTCCTCCTTCACTACATCCATGGTCTTCCTCTTTTCCTCCTGCCTGGCAGCTCCATCTTCAACATCCTTTGTCCAATAAATCCACTATACTCCTCTGCACATGTCCAAACCATCTCAGCCTTGCTTCTCTTACTTTGTCTCCAAACCTGAGCTGTCCCTCTGATATATTAATTTTCAATCATGTTCCTCCTAGTCACTCCCAATTTGAATTTTAGCATTGTCAACTCTGCCACCTCCAGCTCTGCCACCTGTCTTTTCATCAGTGCCACCATCTCAAAACCATACATCATAGAAGGTCTCACTAGCGTTTTGTAAATCTTTCTGTTCACTCTAGCTGCTATCTTTCTGTCTGTCACAAATCACCCCTGATACTCATCTCCACCCACTCCACCCTGGCTGCACTCTATTCTTCACCTCTCTTATGCAGTGACTACTGCATTGAATGACTGACTCCCAGGTATTTAAACTCATCTACCTTCACTACCTCTACTCCTTGCATCCTTACCGTTACACTTGCTTCCCTCTCATTTAAACACATGTATTTTGTTTTGCTTCTACTGACTTTCATTCCTCTTCTCTCCAGTGCATGCTGCCACCTGTTCAGGTTCTCTTCCACCTGCTCCCTACTCTCACTGCAGATCACAATGTCATCTGCAAACTGTAATTTCATCTGTAATTTTCCCATTGTGGGACTAATAAAGGTTTATCTTAAACGTCATATTCCATGGAGACTCCAGTCTGATTTTGTCTGTCAGCCTGTCCATCACCAAAGCAAACAGGGGGCTCAGACCTGAACCCTGATGTAATCCCATCCCCACCTTGAATCCATCTGTCACTCCTATAGCACACCTCACCACCATCTCAATGTCCTCATACATGTTTGCAAAAGAAAAAAGTCATGCTTGACTTTTTTCCCCGTTGCAAAGGCTTCTGTTTGTGTTTTCTCACAGTTTGTGAAATGCACTTTGACAGCCACCAGAGAACGTGCCTGAACTTGTTCCACTCAGTTGTGGGCTGGTGTGTAGGTGGCAGCAACAGAGAAACTTTGATAGAAATGCAACTGTAACAACAAAAGCCTGATTTTCTTCACCCAAAGGGGGGGGGGGGGGACTCACACAAGCAAAGAAGGTCCTGTAGCTCTGTTGAAATTGTTTTTTCATGTATGATTACTGAACATTGCTCAGAGCTGTATATTAGCGTTATACATTTTTAGTGAAGCCAAATTAAGTGGACTTACTGTGGGCTGACCCTTACATTAAGGGTCAGCAAGTTTGGTGACCCTAGTTTTACTCATTCTATAGCAATAGGGCATCGGGAAGCTAACCATGATGGTTGACCGTTTGACCCCAAACCCATAGTCAGAGGTCAGGGTCTCAGGGTCAACATGTGTACCAAGTCTGGTGAGCCTAGCTTTATTTGTTCTATAGTAATAGTGTAAAGGCAATGTTAACATTGACCTCTGACCTGGACTTCCGGTTATGGCGGCCGCCTAGAAGGACACGTATCACTCTGCTCTGCCCCTGGAAATAAAAATTCGGCAAATAACTCTCTCATTTGGAACAGAACTTTTCCCAGCGTTTGGGTGAGGATATGCCGGTGAAGACTAAGGCTGGGAAATCAGGAGGGGGAAAAATTGAATCGCCGAAGCAGTCCAAATTAACGGACTTTAAAGTTTGTGGCGCAGTAGAAAAAGCTGCGGATATGGCGGATGAAACTAGCGGTGGTGCGGTAACTGCTGCTGCTGACGATGGCGGCACAGGTGCAGTGCTGGCTGCCATTAGCTCAATGAGAGCAGACTTTTCCGCTAAACTTGATGGGATTATGGCAGCGTTGGATGCAATGAGAAAGGAGTTGGGTGACTGCGTGGAGCGAGTGACGCAGGCGGAGCTTCGTGTTTCAAGTGCGGAGGATGAAATTAGCGGACTTCAAATAAAGGTGCGCACTTTGGAAAAAAAAAAATAAAGATCTGGAAAATAGCGTTCTGGACTTGGAATCTCGGTCCAGAAGGAACAACCTGAGGCTGGTGGGTTTACCGGAGGGAGCCGAAGGTCGTGATTCATGCTCCTTTTTGGAGAGGTGGATCCCGGAGGCGCTGAACAACGCGGAGCTAAAATCATCAGTCGTCTTGGAAAGCTCCCACCGAATTGGCCCACCGAGAGGTAACAAGGCAGCACCGAGGACGCTAATTATGAAGTTTCTCAGCTACAGAGACAGGATGACGATCTCCAACGCGGTGCGGGCCAAAGGAGAAATTAAATACCAAGATCAGCAGGTGCGGTTCTACCCAGATCTGGCCTCAGGAATCCAACAATTAAGGAAGCAGTTTGACCCCATCCGCAAAGAACTGCGCAACCTTGAGATTCGTCATGGAGTGATTCACCCTGCAAGACTTCTGGTCACATATGAGGGCAGAACACGCATCTTCAAGACCCCCGAGGAGGCGCAGGAGCTCATCAAGAAGATCCAGGAAGAGACTGGTGGGAGCTAAGCATGAACAGAATATAGGGTAGAATATTTGAGCATTTAACTGATTAGAAGCATATAACAAGATTACAAAATATAGAATGTATTACATATTAAAAAAAAAAAAGTACAAAATTGCTAAAAAATTTTGGAGTTAAATTGGAAAATTACGGAAGAGAGTTAATGTTACGTTATTAAAAGCAGTAGAGTTAGGGTGATTGGGAGGATGAAGAAGGAGTGGCTTTGGCTGATCCTCGTGGGTGTGGAACGGTCGATGGCTATATCGGGAGACGGAATTTTTCTTTTGCTTTTGGGGGGTTGCCACAAATGTGGGAAGGGGGAATTTGTTTGTGTGTAGTTTGTAGGGTGAATGTTCAACCACTCATTTTTTTGCTTTTCTGTTTGAGCATGTTTACACTGCAAGGTAATCCCAAACTCCCTATTGATTATAAATCAAAGCGTTAATCTTAATTTAACTTCATGGAATTGCAGAGGTCTACAAAATTTAAAAAAACTTAAACAAGTTATGAATAAAATAAAAGACATGGGTTCAAAAATTGTGTTTTTACAAGAAACTCATCTAATAGAGCAAGATGTAAAAAGAATTAGGAGTAGATGGCAAGGAAATGTTTTCACCTCATCATTTTCATCCCGAGCCAGGGGAGTTATGACTCTCATACATAAATCAGTTCCATTTCAAGTGAAAAATGTAATTGGAGACAAATTTGGAAGATATGTAATCATTCAAGGATCTTTGCTATTAGAAAACATAAATTTGGTGAACTTATATGGTCCCAATATAGATGATCAAAAGTTCTTTGTCAATTTATTTCTTATCTTATCATCACTTACAGGGCATCATATAATAGCAGGGGATTTTAATTGTACATTGAATCCCAGTATAGATAGATCAACAGGACTGGACTGTACGCACAATGGATGTAGGATGACCATTAATCATTTTATGAAAGAATTGAAATTGATAGATATATGGAGAGAAATGAAACCACAAGTTAAAGCATACTCTTGTTATTCCAACACCTACAAGACATTCTCACGTATAGATTATTTTTTGATCTCCACAGAATTAAGGTCCAAGATTCAAAACTGTTTTTATGATAACATCGTGATCTCTGATCATGCACTCTGCTGTCTAATGTATGTAGATAAGAAATTGACAAAGGAATCAGGTAGATGGCAATTTCAGCATAAATGGCTTCAGGATGAGGAATTTGTTAAGTATATAGAAAAACAGATAGATGAGTTCTTTGATATCAATACTACACAAACATCAGCATGTGTAAAGTGGGAGGCTTTCAAAGCTTTTATTAGGGGACATATTATTAGTTATACAGGTTCAAAATCTAAGAAGACTCGAGAGGAGAGAGTCCAATTGGAACATAAAATAAAAATTCTTCAAGAAAGAGTATATGCAGGAAGAGATCCAAGGTTGGAGAACGAATTACTGATTTTGAGAGCTGAATATGACAAAAAATCAGCGAATAGAGCTGCCTCGAGTCTTCTAAGATTGAAACAATCTTTTTATGAACAAGGTGAAAAATCAGGAAAGTTATTGGCATGGCAGATTAAACAATTAGAATCTAAAACACCAATTACCAGTATTATAAGTAATGGACAGGTAGTTATAGATCCTTCAGAAATTAATAGAGCCTTTAGAGATTACTATGAAAAATTATATAATACCAAAAATGAATCTGACTTAACAAAACTACATGGGTTTTTGAATGAACTATTTATACCGTGTATTCCAAATGAAAATAGGGAGATACTGGAGTCTAAAATTAGTCAAGAAGAAGTTGGACTAGCCATTGATAATATGAAATCAGGAAAAAGTGCAGGACCAGATGGTCTTCCAGTTGACCTTTATAAAAAATTTAAGAATAAATTAACAAAACCTTTTTTGGAAATGGTTTTAGAAGCATTTCAAAATAGTAATTTACCATCATATATGAATAATGCCTTAATTATACTGTTGCCAAAACCAGGTAAGCCCTCTAATAAATGTGAAAATATGAGACCAATAAGCCTATTAAATGCCGACCTTAAGATAATTTGTAAAATTTTAGCAAGACGAATACAAGAAATTTTACCAAATATTATTAATCGAGATCAGAATGGCTTTATAAAGGGAAGACAAGGCTTCCATAATGTAAGAAGACTATTTAATATTATTTATTCTAATAAAGAAGCACCGGATACAGCTCTCTTATCACTGGATGCCGAAAAAGCCTTTGATAGAGTTGAATGGCCCTTTCTTTTTGAAGTCTTACAAAGGTTTGGACTTGGAAATAATTTCATAAAATGGGTTCAGATAATATATAATAATGCTACTGCAGAAATTCTAACAAATAACAATATTTCAAAATCAATAAAAATCAATAGAGGATGTCGACAAGGCTGTCCACTTTCACCTTTACTGTTTACTATGGCAATTGAACCTTTAGCGATGGCGATACGTCTACAGTCACAAATATATGGAATTAAAGTTGGACCAACAGAACATAAAATCTCCCTGTATGCCGATGACATAATTTTGTTTATGTCGAATCTTAAAAAATCAATTCCGACCTTGTTGAATTTAATAAAGAATTTCGGGGAAATGTCAGGATATAAAATAAATAAAACTAAATCTTCAATATTAATGCTAAATGAGACTCAGAGAAATTACCCAGCCCCTGAGGTAAATCAATTCAATGTTGTAAATCAGTTCAAATATTTAGGAATCCAAATTGTGCCTAAGCTAGAATCAGTCGCCAGTGTCAATTATGAAGCCTTAATGACAGATATTGATGAGTTACTTCAGAGATGGATGTCACTACCAATGTCGATGATCGGGAGAATTAATATACTTAAAAGTAATATCTTACCTAAAATACTTTATTTATTTCAATACATTCCCTTACCACCACCTTTAGATTTATTCTCAAGAATTAAAAAAAAGTTAGTGGAATTTATATGGAACAACAGGAGGGCTAGATTACGTCTGTCTTTATTATATTTACCATTTGATCGTGGAGGTCTGAAATGTCCAAATTTTATGTTGTATTATTGGTCGGCACAACTGAGGTCTATGACATATTATTTTTCATCAAATGATCTCCCTCACTGGACTGAAATGGAATCATACAATTTACCTTTACCTCTTCCCATATTCATATACTCAGATTCGGCAAAAAAATTACAAAAACAAGTTAAAAATCCATTTGTAAAGCATATGATCAAAATATGGTGTGAAGCTAAAAACTATTTAAAAGAACCACAGTTATTGTCACAATTTAGTCCAATATGGGGTAATCAATATTTTAAACCAGGGAGAGCGGACGCTGTATTTAAAGTATGGAATTTAAAAGGGATACAAAAGATTCAGGATTTATATTTGCCATGTGCAGAAAACATAATGTCTTTTGAAGAGTTGAGGATCAAATTTAATCTCAATAGAACACATTTTTTTAAATATCTTCAACTTAGAAACTTTATTCGATCAAATCAAAATAAAGCTCTCACTCGACCTATCTATTCATCCTTGGAAAAAATGTTGATGAAAGATAGTAAAAGAAAGGGTATTATTTCAGAGTTTTATAACTCATTGACACTATTTTCAAGTGAAAATTCACTGAAAAGATTAAACTACTGGAAAGAAGATCTGCAAACTGAAATTTCAGAGGAACAATGGGAATTGGCTTGTACAGAAGCTCAAACCAAATCAATAAATGTACGCCTTAAATTGATACATTTCAAATGGTTAATGCGGATGTATGTTACACCGGAGGAGTTAAATAGATATAACAAAAATATACCAGATACGTGCACAAAATGTATGGAAAGTAAAGGAACTCTATTTCATTGTGTATGGGAATGTAGATTAATAAGAATGTTTTGGGAAGAGGTGAGGGTAACAATTGAAAAAATAATCTCAAAACAAATCATATTGAATCCTAAACTGTTTTTGTTGGGTCTGTACCCAGAAAAGCATAATTTTAATAAAAGTGAAAGAACATTCATAGACCTCAGTTTGCTTAATGCCAAAAAATGTATTGCACTATTATGGAAAAAGACTCATAGACCAGATGTGACTCAGTGGTTAAGACAGATGTTAACAAACCTTCCATTAGAAAGAATAACATATATACTGAAATCAAAGGAAATTGTGTTTGAGAATATATGGAGACCTTTTATTGATTATGTAAAAAATTTAAACATAACTCTTGAAGAAGAAGGTGAATGATATGTGTGGACCTTGTAAATTCCAAACTGTTGAACACAATATGTATACTTATGTATTGGATTGTCTAGACTAAACAGAGGAGCATTGTTGAAGATTTGATTTTGTTGGTGGTTGTTGGTGTTTTTTAGTGCATTTTTTTTTTTTGTAGTACTTTAGTGTTAGTGTTTGACTGTTTGTATCATGTTTGTTTAAAAAAAAAAAAAAGGTTCAATAAAGATATTGTGGAAAAAAAACATTGACCTCTGACCTTTTGACCTCAAACCCATCATAAGAGGGCAGGGTGTAAGCCATCCAAGACTTGTCTTAGACATGATGATATTGATTTGAAATCCAATCATCCAGCAGATGACCTCTGTTCAGATAAAAGTAAATTTTGCATTTCATTTGGAAATCAAAGTCCCAGAGTCTCGAGAAAGAGTGGAGAGGCACAGAATCTAAGTTGCTTGTGGTTTAGTGTGAAGTTTCCACAGTCAGTGATGATTTGAAGAACGATGTCATCTGCTGGTGTTGGTCCACTGCGTTTTATCAAGACCAAAGTCAGCACAGTCGTCTACCAGGAAATTTTAGAGCACTTCATGCTTCCCTGTGCTGACAAGCTTTATGGAGAAGCTGATTTCATTTTCCAGCAGGACTTGGCATTCCCCCCCCACACACACACACACACTGCCAAAAGTATCAAAACCTGGTTTAATGACCATGGCATCATTGTGTTTGATTGGCCAGCAAACTCTCCTGACCTAAACCCCATAGAGAATCGATGGAGTATTGTCAAGAGGAGGACAAGAGACACCAGACCCAACAATGCAGAGAAGCTGAAGGTCACTATCAAAGCAACCTGGACCTTCATAACACCTCAGCAGTGCCACAGGCTGATCACCTCCATGCCACGCCACATTGATACAGTAATTAATCCAAAAGGAGCCCGATCAAGTATTGAGTGTTTACATGGACATACTTTTCAGTCGGCCAACATTTCTATTAGAAAACTATTTTTTAAAATTAATTTTATGTAATATTCTAATTTTTTGAGAAACTGAATTTGGGGTTTTCATTGGCTTTAAGCCATAATCATCCATCCATCTTCTTCTGCTTAATCCTTTTCGGGTCATCGGGGGGGGGGGGGGGCTGGAGCCTATCTCAGCATCTTTGGGCGAGAGGCAGGGTACACCCTGGACAGATCGCCAGTCTATCGCAGGGCCAACACAGACAGACAGACAACCATTCACTCTCACAGTCATACCTAAGGACAATTTAGAATCCCCAGTTTGATGCCAATTAACCCAACTTGCATGTTTTTGGCATGTGGGAGGAAACCGGAGAAATCCCGGAGTAAACCCACGCAGACATGGGGAGAACATGCAAACTCCACACAGATCACTGTTGGTCGGGGGCTGGGATCGAAATTAAAATAAATAAACACTTGAAACATGTCACTCTCTGTGTAATGAATCTATATAATATATGGGTTTCACGTTCTGAAATGAGTCACAAAAAATATTGAACTTTTTCATGATATTCTAATTTTTTGAGATGTACCTGTACTATCAACATGGCAGGTGGTCGGGAACAGACGAGCCGAAGCCCCGAACAGAGGTGAACATCATCATCGGCAAAGAAAGACCCTCGATCACAATACAAAGAAAAACTGCAGATATATAGGAGGACACCAGCTGCAGATGAATGACTGGCGAGAGGGAGCCCACCTGTGAGACACTAATGCAGATAAGTCTGGAACATTTAATGACTTACTAAAACTATTAAGACACATTAAGCTGCCCTTAATTTGATAATCAGCTACTCCTACATCTTTAAGTTTAACTATTTAACACCGCTGGGATACAAAATGTATGTCAGTATTGACTATCACTGATATGCAGCCATCTCAAAGGGCCCTTCACTCTTTAAAGAGCAGGTTATTCCTTTATAGGGCTCCCCAAAGGCTCTTTTAGAACGAGCCTCAACAATGGAAGCAAAAGCCTGTAAAGATATTCTGGTTCAAAAACAACGCGAACGTTTGTTTTCTATTTTGTTCATTTCTCGATGTTCACAAGAAGCAGAGGGATGCATAAGCTACTGAAGGTTTGTTTTTGGGCAGGTAGAGCACACTTAACACTAACAGGAAAATATGGCAGACAGTTGTAACCTTAAAATTATTTCATTTAGCATAAATGGAGTCCTAAACCCATTCAAGAGAAGTAAGATTTTGACCAAAATGAAAAAAGAAAATGCTCAGATTGTATTGTTACAAGAAACACATCTTTCTCCCATTGAACATGAAAAACTGAAAAGAATGGGGTTTTCCAAAGTTTCCTCAATGTATAACTCAGGGCCTAGGAGAGGAGTGGCAGCTCTACTTTCTAAGTTTCATTTTAACAGCGATCTGAAACAAAGGATAAAGAGGGAAGATATGTACTAATTTCAGGAAGGATAGAAGGTATGGAAATTAGTTTATTAAATGTATATATTCCTCCAGGCAGTAACGTTTCACTTTACCAGAAGATTTTTGACTTAATGTCAGAAGCAACAGGCACAGTTATATGTGGAGGAGATTGGAACATACGTCTAAACCCCAGGCATGACTCCTCTAGAGCATCAGCCCAGATTCATTTATACAAAGATCTTAAAGGCATCATGTTTGCATTAGGTGTAATAGACCTCTGGAGAGACTTGTATCCAACAAGACAAGATTATACTCATTATTCTCATCCACATGAGCTTTACTCCAGAATAGACTACTACTTCATTTTTAAAAAAGATTGGTATAGAATACAACAATGTGAGATAGGTAATATCAATACGTCCGATCACGCCCGATCTTATTGTCTTTGCAGATTAGTAATAACACTGGAAAGACACTTTGGAGATTAAATACTAGTATTCTAAACAATCTTCAATTTAAAGAACAGATGGTAGAAGAAATTAAAATGTTTTTAGTACAAAATGAAAATTGAGAAGTTGGCCCAGAAATGGTATGGGACACACTGAAAGTTGTGTTCAGCGGGAAAATTATATCCTACTGTACACATACAAAGAAAGAAAGGCAATGCAAACTAGCTAAACTTAATAGAGAAATGGGGAGCTTGAAACAAAACATAAAAAGGAGTCCAATCCAAGCCCAGACCTTCTCTCAAAACTTAAAGAAACTACGAATAAAATAAATGTCTCATATGTGCAAGAAATAGAAAAAAAGATGATTTACACAAAACAAAATCATTTACTAAGCTTCTGGCAAGAAAACTGCAAAAACAACAGGCAGATACCTCTATCTATAGAATTAGAGACCCAGAATCTAAATCC
Organism: Pholidichthys leucotaenia; assembly: GCA_020510985.1. Taxonomy (NCBI): domain Eukaryota; kingdom Metazoa; phylum Chordata; class Actinopteri; order Cichliformes; family Pholidichthyidae; genus Pholidichthys; species Pholidichthys leucotaenia. The sequence goes on along the minus strand of CM035847.1, from coordinate 129,189,159 downwards.
CTTCTATATAAAGAAAACGAAATACAACAAGCTTTTCAAAATTACTACAACTGACTATATACACAACCACAATTAGAGGAGGAACAACAAATTGAACAGTTTTTAGAATCTCTCAATTTACCTACCCTGTCTGAAAGCCAAAATATAAATTTAACGGCAGAAATAACCAAGAAAGAATTGAATAGTGCGATCTCTAGGCTAAAAGCAAACAAGTCGCCTGGTCCAGATGGCTTTCCCTCCAAATGGTACAAGACTTTTCGTTCAGAACTAATACCAAGCCTTCTCCAAATGTTTAATGCAGCTTTGAAAGAACAGAAAATCTCACCATCATGGAGAGAGAATACTATATCTGTTATTCCTAAAGAGGGAAAGGACAAGCTGGACTGCGGTGCATACAGACCAATTTCAGTTCTAAATACAGATTATAAATTATATACCTCAATCCTTGAGAAGGGAGTTGAAGAGGTCCTTCCCCAGCTTATCCACACAGACCAAACAAGATTTATTTCTCAAAGACAAACACATAATAATAATCACCGTTCATTACATATACATATAAGTCACATTCAAAAACATAAAATTGAGGCTTTACTGGTCAGCTGGATGCAGAGAATGCCTGCGATTCAGTAAGCTGGAGGTTACTATATAAAGTTCTTGAGGGATTCGGATTCCACAAGGAATTTATAGAAGGGATCAAAACATTATACAATAACCCATCAGCCCGGATAAAAATGAATGGATTCTTATCAGATCCTATCAAACTGGAACGGGGAACAAGACAGGGGTGTGGAATGTCCCCACTGCTCTTTGTACTATATATTGAACCTCTCGCCCAGTGGATAAGACAGACTACCAGTACTCTGCACTCAGGTGCCATGAGACGGCCTCTGTTGTGATGTGGCACAGTATAAATAAAGCTGAATTACGAATTACCAGTATTCATGGTATCCCCATAAATGGGGAACAGCGTAAAACAGCTTTGTATGCTGACAACGTTTTAATATATCTAAGTGACCCCTCCAACTCTCTCTCGGAATTGTTTAAACTACTGGACAGGTTTGGTAAATACACTGGATATAAATTAAATGTTCAGAAAACTTAGATTTTTGACATTGAATTATACTCCACTAAAACCACTACAGGATGAATACAACTTCAAATGGGATCGGACTACATTGAAATATTTAGGAATACTGATACCCAAGGAAATTTCCACATTGGCAAAGATAAATTATGATCCTTCACTAACCAAAATAAAATCAGATATACAGAGATGGAGTTCCACTCCTTTTGTGAGCCTCACCCAGAGAATTGAAGCTGTAAAAATGAATATTCTCCCAAAACTCCTTTTTTGTTTGAAGCTTTCCCAGTTGAAATTTCATCAAAACAATTTTCAGAATGGGACAAAATGATTTCCAGATTTATCTGGCAAGGGAAGAAACCAAGAATAAAGTTTAAAACCCTACAGCTCCCAAAGGAGAAAGGAGGTATGGCAGTACCACATCTGAAAGACTACTTTTATTCAGCTCAAATTAGACCATTAATATGCCTTTGCAACCAAGACTACCATTCTAGATGGAAGGATATTGAGCTAAACATGCAACAGATGAAGCAGCTCAATTTATTTTCCTGTTAAAACAGTCTGCTAGTACATCTCAGCAAATTAGAACACTGTGTAAGTTATCTTTCATATTTTTTTATTTTGTTTGTAAAATAACTCAAAAAGTTGGGCTGCACGGTGGCGCAGTGGTTTAGCACTGTGGCAGCACAGTTTTACCCTCGGCCGGGGGACCGCGGGGATCATGAGATCGTGGGTTCGATCCCAGCCCCCGACCAACAGTGAGCTGTGTGGAGTTTGCATGTTCTCCCCGTGTTGCGCGGGTTTACTCCGGGATTTCTCCGGTTTCCTCCCGCACACCAAAAACATGTAGGTTTAGGGCGCTCGCGCACGCAGCGACCAGCGGCCGGTGGCTTGTCACCAGACTGCAAACCAAGTCTACCTACGGGTACAAATAAGTAACAAAAAAAAAAAAAAAAAAAAAAAAAAGATAAACTTTGACATATTAATTATACAAAGGGAAATATTTCAAACCTGTTTGAATATATTTTATGATATTGTTTAGTTTTTAAAATTAAATATAAATCATGGCATTTTAATTTACTGAAATGCACACAGTACACACTATAAGTAAATTTATTAAACCACAAAAAATGCCATTATCTGTAGTGGAAAAAAATGCAAATGGTACAATAAATCATTGAGGAATATGATGTTCATGTTTTATTCAGTATATTAAAACAGTAATTAGCCTTTTATGTAATAGATCGAAAGACTGTTTCAGACCATATTCAGATTCTCAGGAAAATTGCTGCTTATCAATTATCGATAATCACTCAAAAAGGTGAATCAACTAATGATTAATGAATTAATCAATAACTTGTATCTCTAGTTCTGACCTCTCAAAGGCGATGTTGCGTGTGTCCAACTGGGTGGTCACCACAGGCGCGGACAGCCTGGCTGCTACCTGCTCATCGCTGGGCTGCGTTGCCCCCAAAACACCCAGCCCCCCGCAGCTGCTGCTGCTGCTGCTGCAGGCACCACTGGTCTTCCTACCGGGTGACAGCGCTGTCAGAGACGAGACACACAAGGTCTCACAGAACACCAGCTGTCTGTCGTGGTCCACCTCCATCACCTCTGCACTGGAATCTGAGGGAATGAGAGGGTGAGGAGGGAAAAGAGAATAAGAGGAAGTTTTAATGAAACAAGAGAGGTAAACAACAGACTGACAAAGTGTAAGGCAAGGGTATGCAGCCTGTGGATCTTGAAGAAAAATAGCTAAAAACGTATAAGAAAAAGTTTCAAATTTATGAGAAAAAAGTCTAAAATTTATGAGGAAAAAATACAAGAAAATAACCCTCAACTTTACAAGAGACAAGTATGAAATTACATATGTGAAAAAAGTTGCACTTTGATTAGAAAGACTCAAATTTATGAGAAGAGTTGCAAAATACCCCGACAGCACCCAGATCTCCTGACCCTGATCTTTACCTTGAGCACAACCTTGATGCAGACTCACCTGAGGATCACTGTGTATGAGTTTGGCGAGCATCAGGCAATTGCTCAAGAGGAGAAATGTGAAATGTGGATGGATGGACAGATGGACACTATGCCATCTCATTAACTCTTTTCTGCTTTGCTGAAATGAGCTAAAAAAAAAACTAAGGGGAAAAATAATATATGAGACAAAAGTTTATAATATACACCACTCACAAAAAGTTAGGGATATTAGGCTTTCGGGTGAAATTTCAGGATGCACCTAAAATGCACTATAACCTTTACAGTTGACCTTAATTTGACCTTGTCTAACCTTTTGAATGCATATGTCCAACTGTTCAGTGTTTCAGTACTTTTTGCATAACTTGCTGTTCTCTAACAAGGTGCTTAACAGCAAAATTCACAACAGGTGTTTGATCCATAAACTGACCAATAAATTTTCTGGTTCAATTAGAATTGGTATTTAAACAGTCCTCTTCATCATGCTGTTCACATTTTTTTTTTCCACAATATCTTTATTGAACCTTTTTTTTTTTTAACAAACATGATACAAACAATCAAACACTAACACTAAAGTACTACAAAAAAAAAAATGCCCTAAAAACACCAACAACCACCAACAAAATCAAGTCTTCAACAATGCTCCTCTGTTTAGTCTAGACAATCCAATACATTAGTATACATATTATGTTCACCAGTTTGGAATTTACAAGGTCCACACACATCATTCACCTTCTTCTTCAAGAGTTATGTTTAAATTTTTTACATAATCAATAAAAGGTCTCCATATATTCTCAAACACAATTTCCTTTGATTTCAGTATATATGTTATTCTTTCTAATGGAAGGTTTGTTAACATCTGTCTTAACCACTGAGTCACATCTGGTCTATGAGTCTTTTTCCATAATAGTGCAATACATTTTTTGGCATTAAGCAAACTGAGGTCTATGAATGTTCTTTCACTTTTATTGAAATTATGCTTTTCTGGGTACAGACCCAACAAAAACAGTTTAGGATTCAATATGATTTGTTTTGAGATTATTTTTTCAATTGTTACCCTCACCTCCTCCCAAAACATTCTTATTAATCTACATTCCCATAAACAATGAAATAGGGTTCCTTTACTTTCCATGCATTTTGTGCATGTATCTGGTATATTTTTGTTATATCTATTTAACTCCTCCGGTGTAACATACATCCGCATTAACCATTTGAAATGTATCAATTTAAGGCGTGCATTTATTGATTTGGTTTGAGCTTCTGTACAAGCCAATTCCCATTGTTCCTCTGAAATTTCAATTTGCAGATCTTCTTTCCAGTAGTTTAATCTTTTCAGTGAATTTTCACTTGAAGATAGTGTCAATGAGTTATAAAACTCTGAAATAATACCCTTTCTTTTACTATCTTTCATCATCATTTTTTCCAAGGATGAATAAATAGGTCGAGTGAGAGCTTTATTTTGATTTGATCGAATAAAGTTTCTAAGTTGAAGATATTTAAAAAAATGTGTTCTATTGAGATTAAATTTGATCCTCAGCTCTTCAAAAGACATTATGTTGTCTGCACATGGCAAATATAAATCCTGAATCTTTTGTATCCCTTTTAAATTCCATACTTTAAATACAGCGTCCGCTCTCCCTGGTTTAAAATATTGATTACCCCATATTGGACTAAATTGTGACAATAACTGTGGTTCTTTTAAATAGTTTTTAGCTTCACACCATATTTTGATCATATGCTTTACAAATGGATTTTTAACTTGTTTTTGTAATTTTTTTGCCGAATCTGAGTATATGAATATGGGAAGAGGTAAAGGTAAATTGTATGATTCCATTTCAGTCCAGTGAGGGAGATCATTTGATGAAAAATAATATGTCATAGACCTCAGTTGTGCCGACCAATAATACAACATAAAATTTGGACATTTCAGACCTCCACGATCAAATGGTAAATATAATAAAGACAAACGTAATCTAGCCCTCCTGTTGTTCCATATAAATTCCACTAACTTTTTTTTTATTCTTGAGAATAGATCTAAAGGTGGTGATAAGGGAATGTATTGAAATAAATAAAGTATTTTAGGTAAAATATTACTTTTAAGTATATTGATTCTCCCGATCATCGACATTGGTAGTGACATCCATCTCTGAGTTAACTCACTGATATCTGACATTAAGGCTTCATAGTTGACACTGGCGACTGATTCTAGCTTAGGCATAATTTGGATTCCTAAATATTTAAACTGATTTACAACATTGAATTGATTTACCTCAGGGGCTGGGTAATTTCTCTGGGTCTCATTTAGCATTAATATTGAAGATTTAGTTTTATTTATTTTATATCCTGATATTTCCCCAAAATTCTTTATTAAATTCAACAAGGTTGGAATTGATTTTTTTAGATTCCACATAAACAAAATTATATCATCGGCGTACAGGGAGATTTTATGTTCTGTTGGTCCAACTTTAATTCCATATATTTGTGAATGTAAACGTATCGCTATCGCTAAAGGTTCAATTGCCATAGTAAACAGTAAAGGTGAAAGTGGACAGCCTTGTCGACATCCTCTATTGATTTTTATTGGTTTTGAAATATTGTTATTTGTTAGGATTTCTGCTGTAGCATTATTGTATATTATTTGAACCCATTTTATGAAATTATTTCCAAGTCCAAACCTTTGTAGGACTTCAAAAAGAAAGGGCCATTCAACTCTATCAAAGGCCTTTTCGGCGTCCAATGATAGGAGAGCTGTATCCGGTGCTTCTTTATTAAAATAAATAATATTAAATAGTCTTCTTACATTATGGAAGCCTTGTCTACCCTTTATAAAGCCATTCTGATCTCGATTAATAATATTTGGTAAAATTTCTTGTATTCGTCTTGCTAAAATTTTACAGATTATCTTAAGGTCGGCGTTTAATAGGCTTATTGGTCTCATATTTTCACATTTATTAGAGGGCTTACCTGGTTTTGGCAGCAGTATAATTAAGGCATTATTTATGTATGATGGTAAATTATTATTTTGAAATGCTTCTAAAACCATTTCCAAAAAAGGTTTTATTAATTTATTCTTAAATTTTTTATAAAGGTCAACTGGAAGACCATCTGGTCCTGCACTTTTTCCTGATTTCATATTATCAATGGCTAGCCCAACTTCTTCTTGACTAATTTTAGACTCCAATATCTCCCTGTTTTCATTTGGAATACACGGTATAGATAGTTCGTTCAAAAACCCATTTAGTTTTGTTAAATCAGGTTCATTTTTGGTATCATATAATTTTTCATAGTAATCTCTAAAGGCTCTATTAATTTCTAAAGGATCTATAACTACCTGTCCATTACTTATAATACTGGTAATTGGTGTTTTAATTTCCAATTGTTTAATCTGCCATGCTAATAATTTTCCTGATTTTTCACCTTGTTCATAAAAAGATTGTTTCAATCTTAGAAGACTCAAGGCAGCTCTATTCGCTGATTTTTTGTCGTATTCAGCTCTCAAAATCAGTAATTCATTCTCCAACCTTGGGTCACTTCCTGCATACACTTTTTCCTGAAGACTTTTTATTTTATGTTCCAATTTTGCTCTCTCCTCTCGAGTCTTCTTAGATTTTGATCCTGTATAACTAATAATATGTCCCCTAATAAAAGCTTTGAAAGCCTCCCACTTTACACATGCTGATGTTTGTGTAGTATTGATGTCAAAGAACTCGTCTATCTGTTTTTCTATATACTTGACAAATTCCTCATCCTGAAGCCATTTATGCTGAAATTGCCATCTACCTGATTCCTTTGTCAATTTTTTATCTACATATATTAGACAACAGGGTGCATGATCAGAAATCACGATGTTATCATAAAAGCAGTTTTGAATCTTGGACCTTAATTCTGTGGAAATCAAAAAATAATCAATACGTGAGAATGTCTTGTAGGTACTGGAATAACAAGAATAGGCTTTAACTTGTGGTTTCATTTCTCTCCATATATCTAACAATCTCAATTCTTTCATAAAATGATTAATAGTCATCCTACATCCAATGTGCGTACAATCCAGTCCTGTTGATCTATCCACACCTGGATTCAATGTACAATTAAAATCCCCTGCTATTATATGTTGCCCTGTAAGTGATGATAAGATGAGAAATAAATTAGCAAAGAACTTCTGATCATCTATATTGGGACCATATAAGTTCACAAGATTTATATTTTCTAATAGCAAAGAACCTTGAATGATTACATATCTTCCAAATTTGTCTCCAATTACATTTTTCACCTGAAAAGGAACTGATTTATGTATGAGAGTCATAACTCCCCTGGCTCGGGATGAAAATGAAGAGGTGAATACACTTCCCTGCCATCTACTCCTAATTCTTTTAACATCCTCCTCTATCAGATGAGTTTCTTGTAAAAACACAATTCTTGAACCCATGTCCTTTATTTTATTCATAACTTGTTTAAGTTTTTTTAAATTTTGTAGACCTCTGCAATTCCATGAAGTTAAATTAAGATTAACACTTTGGTCCATGATCAATAGAGAGTTTAGGATTACCTTGCAGTGTAAACATGCTCATACAGAGAAGCAAAAACATGAGTGGTTGAACATTCATCCTACAAACTACACACAAACAAATTTCCCCTTCCCACACTTGTGGCAAACCCCCCAAAATCAAAAGAAAAATTCTGTCTCCCGATATAGCCATCGACCGTTCCACACCCACCGGGAACAGCCTAAGCCACTCCTTCTTCATCCTCCCAATCACCCTAACTCTACTGCTTTTAATGACGTAACATTAACTCTCCTCTGTAGTTTTCCAACTTAACTCCAAAATTTTTAACAACTTTGTACATCATAGTTTTTTTTTTGTTTGTTTGTTTTGTTTTTGTTTTGTTTTTTTAATATATAATACAATCTATATTTTGTAAACTTACTATTTACTTCAAGTCAGTCAGATGCCTGTGCAAATGCTTAATTATTCTACCTTATATTTTGTTCATGCTTAGCTCCCACCAGTCTCTTCTTCTTCTTTGATCTTCTTGATGAACTCCTGCGCCTCCTCTGGGGTCTTGAAGATGTGGGTTCTGCCCTCATACGTGGTCAGCAGTCTCGCAGGATAGATTACACCATGACGAATCCCAAGGTTGCGCAGCTCCTTACGTATGGGATCAAACTGCTTCCTCAATTGCTGGATTCCTGTGGCCAAATCTGGGTAGAACCGCACCTGCTGATCCTGGTGTTTAATCTCTCCTTTAGCACGTGCAGCGTTGAAGATCTTCATCCTGTCTCTGTTACTAAGAAACTTCATAATTAAGGTCCTCGGCGGTCCCTTATCTCTCCGTGGGCCAATACGATGTGCTTTTTCCAGAACCACTGCTGATTGCAACTCCTCGCTGCCCAGCACCTCCGGAATCCACTTTTCCAGAAAGGAACATACGTCCCGACCTTCTGATTCCTCTGGAAGACCCACCAGCCTCAAATTATTCTGTCTCGACCGAGATTCCAAATCCAAAATATTATCTTCCAGAGATTTATTTTTTTTTTCCAAAGTGCGCACCTTTAATGGAAGACGGGTGACGTCATCTTCAGCACTAGCGAGACGGAGCTCCATCTGCGCCGTTCGTTCTACACAGTCACCCAATTCCTTTCTTATTCCTTCCAACGCTGTCATAATCCCATCAAATCTAGAGGAAAAGTCCGCTCTCATTGAACTCATGGCAGCCATCAGCGCATCTGCGCCATTCCCCGCAGACATCGCACCGCCGCCAGCCTCCTCCGCCATATATGGAGTTTTGTTTGCTGCGTCACAGACCTGAAAGTCCGTTAATTTGGACTGTTTCGGCGGCTCGCTTTTTCCTTTTCCTGGTTTTCCAGCCTTAGGCTTCGCCGACATATCCTCGCCCAAATGCTGGGATACGTTCTGTCCCAAATGAGAGAGTTATTTGCCGATTTTTTTTCTCCAGGAGCAGAGCAGAGCGAGACACGTCCGTCCTACGTGGCAGCCATAACCGCATGCTGTTCACATTTTGATGTCATGAGACCAAGATGACATCTAACAATTGATCAACAGTACCTTGCCATTGTGAGGCTTCAAACAGGATGTTCTCAGAGGGAAGTGGCCACTGAGCTTAGAGTGTCACAGATTGTCATCAGCAGGTTGTAACAGAGATACAGAGAGACTGAAAGAGTCACAGAAAGACATAGAAGTGGACACCCTTTGGCCACATCCCATGCTGATGACCGCTTCATTGTGAACAGTGTGCCCTGTGGAACCGGATGATGAATGCCAATCAACTCCAGGCACATTTAAGGGCGGTGAGAGGTACCCAAGTGTCACATCAGACGATTAGAAACCATTTACATCAGTGTGGTCTGCCTGCTAGATGACCTCCAAGGATACCTGACCACACCACCAGACACAGGCGTCATTGTCTTGCAAGGGCCAGGGAGCAGTTACTCTGGACAAAGGACCAGTGGGCCTCAGTGCTGTTCTCTGATGGAAGTCAATTTACGGTGAGGAGAAATGATGACCGCCAACAATGCTGGAGACGTCAAGGAGAGTGTTATGCATCAGCCACTGTTGTCAACAGATGAGCCTTTGGTGGTGGTGGTGTTGCAGTCTGGGCAGGTGTGTCTAGCCAATACAGAACTGCCCTACACCTTGTGAACAGTACAGTGACAAGCCGATAATACCTGAATAACATCATTAATCCAGTAATTGTGCCCTTGCATGAACACAGGCCTAACCTAATCTTCATGGATTACAATGCTCCAGCTCATCGTGGTCGCATCATTAGGGAACGGCTGCTGGAGGCTCATCACATCATCATCATCATAGGAGTCTGCTGTGGGCGACAATGACTGTTTCATTTAGGTCTGATCAGATTCCTCCACACAGCTCTGTCCTTAGCCTTCCGCTGCCAGGAACTCCTGCCCATACCCAGCTTCTTCAAGTTTCTTTTTACAGTGTCTTTTAATCTGAGCCTTGGTCTACCCTGATTGCGTTTGCCCTCGCATAACTGTGAGTAGAGTAACTGCCGAGGGAGATGCTGGTGGTCCATCCTCTCAACATGTCCGAGCCATCTCAGGTTCATCTGTATTAGCATGTCCTCCATTGATGGTAAACCAGCTCGTTTCAACACTTCTATGTTGGTTATCTTGTCTTTCCAAGAGATGTTCCATGTGGCTTGAAGGTGTCTCATCATGTACACGTGGAGTTTCTTTATCTGCACTCTGTAGACAGTCCAAGTTTCAGCACCGTACAATAGAACAGCCAGTACTGTCGCTCTGTACACTTTGAATTTCACACGGATAGACACATGTCGATTGTTCCACAGTCTCTCCATCAAATTTCCAAACACAGCGCTCGCTCGCCATTCTGAGAGGTAGTTCATCCTCCAGCCTAGCATTCTCTGAAACAGTACTCCCTAGATACTTTAAAGTCTTGCACTTGACTAGTGGCTCTGTACCAGTACTGATCTCTTCTGGTAGTGATGTTGATAACTGGAACTTTGGTGGTTGATAAAGGCACTCTGTCTTCTTGATGTTGATTTTGGGGCTGAATTGGCTAGCTGCTCTTACAAATTTCTCCACTAAAGATTGTGTATCTTCTGCACTGTGTGCAACTAGAGCACTGTCGTCAGCAAAGAGCATTTCTCTTACTACCTTTATCGATGTCTTACTCTTGGCTTTAAACTGTGCCACATTGAACAAGTCTGCTTCTTTCCTTGTTTGAATGTATACTCCTTCTGAAGTGTCTTTGAAGGCCACCTCAAGCATGGCTGCCAGATATAGCGAGAAGAGTGTAGGCGCCAGCACACACCCTTGTTTCACCCCGTTGCTTACTGAGAAGTCTTTAGATACTGAACCACTCATTGCCACGTTTGCTTGCATACCTGCATGGAGTGCCTTGATCAGGCTGACAAACTTCTCTGTACAGCCATATTTCTTGAGTGCCTGCCAAAGTCCTTGTTGCGAAACAGTATCGAAGGCTTTACTGAAGTCTATGAAGACTACATAAAGTGGCATGTTCCGTTCGATACACTTTTCTTGAACCTGTTTCAAGCTGGGGCGGCGTGGTGGCGGAGTGGTTAGCACTGCGGCAGCACAGCAACTCACCCTTGGCCGGGGGATCCTGGGTTCGATCCCACCCCCCGACCAACAGTGATCTGTGTGGAGTTTGCATGTTTTCCCTGTGTCTGCGTGGGTTTACTCCGGGATTTCTCCGGTTTCCTCCCACATGCCAAAAACATGTAAGTTAGGTTAATTGGCATCAAACTGGGGATTCTAAATTGTCCTTGGGTATGACTGTGAGAGTGAATGGTTGTCTGTCTCTCTGTGTTGGCCCTGCGATGGACTGGCGATCTGTCCAGGGTGTACCCCGCCTCTCGCCCAAAGATGCTGGGATAGGCTCCAGCCCCCCCCCCCCACCCCCCGCGACCCAAAAAGGATTAAGCGGAAGAAGATGAATGAATGAATGAATGTTTCAAGCAGAAAATCATGTCCATTGTGCTTCTTCCACTTCTAAAGCTGCACTGGGTTTCCGGTAGTACATTCTGCAAGGTGTGTTCATTGATTCTGTTTAGTAGTACACGTGAGAGAACAGTTGTTATGATCCGAGCGCCGATCTCGTCCGCGCTCGGGTCATACGTCATCTCCTGCAGGCTTGACAGCAGTGAGTACCTTCTGGCTCCCTGGGCTCTTATTGTGACAGTGCTCAGGGGAGCTTCCTGCTGTCAAAGCCTGCCAGCTGTGCTGCATTCAGGGGTCATTAGCGGCCGGCATTTAAACCGGACGCTGAATGCAGCCTGATGCAGCAGTCTCCGTCAAACTCCCCTGTGTTTGGACGACGAGCGAGCGGTCCTCGTCTCGGACGTCAGTATTCCTCTTGATTCCTCATCTCCGATCAGCCCTCGTCCTTATCGGGTATTGTAAGTGTGCTTGCTCAGCCTTACAATCTCTGTTCCTAGTCGTAGTGTGTTTTAGCCCACCGTGGCTTATTACTTTGTCACTTTGTGTTATCCTTTATCCTTTGCCCTTAATAAACATCATTGCAAACTCACCGGTGACTTGTTGGCGTCTTATGGTGGCTCGCGAGGGCCACCGTGACAGTAGGCTGCTGCCAGGGCACCTAAACGGAGGCGCCACACCGAGACGCCGTTCCCGGTGAGTTTTGCATTTGGACTTTGCTCCTTCCTGTCTGGGTACTGCGTGCTAGAAGCATGCCGTCGCGGAGGGTCCGCGCTCGGAGTCAGCGCAATGAGCTGGCGGATGCCCTTGAATATGTGGATGAAACGCTCATCTCCGCCTCCCTCCTCGACTTTCACAGCGACGTGCGCTGGTACCTGGACTGTGCTGAGGACGTTTTAAATCATCTTCCCCGCTACGCTGACCACCCTGAAGTCAGCGCGAGGAGGGATGACATCGCCGCACAGCGCGAGATACTCCGTGGGCTGGAGGGAAACCCCGGCAGGAAGCCAAAGAGGAGGCATCCTTGCTCCTCACGTCCGAATCCCATTCCTGTCTCCATTTCTGTCCAAGAATTCGCACCGCCCAGGGGTGATCCCCGCCGGAGTGTGTCGTCATTCGGGAATCCCCCAGAGAAGCTACAACTCACAGCTGCTTTCATCCGGGACCAAGTGGCGGCAGCTCGTTCCGCTGTTCACCCCACACAGATAATTAAGCATGTGACGGCGGCAGTCAAACTGGTGGAGAGGAACCCAGAGTTGAGTGACTTCCCTGAGTACCCCGACCTGCTCGCCTCTGTTTCCGCACAGGAGCGGTGATTCCCGGACCTCACCTTCGCCTCGCCCCCTGCAAGAAACTGTCATCACACCAGCTATCAACCTCAGCCAGAACCCCGTCCGGATCCTGTTCCGGGCCGCCAGAGAGACTCAATTCCCCAGTCAGCTGCTTCCTCGGCGTCTCGCCAGGAGGGAATCCCCGCAGCCTCTTCCCCCGGATCATCTTCTCCTGCTGTCCCGTCAGCGCTCCGTGCCCGGTTCGTCTCGGCTGTCGCCCCCTCCTCCTCAACACCCTCCCCGGCTGCTGTGGGTGCCCGGAGTCCTGTTTCGGCGAGCCCCGTCCCAGATCCATCATGAGCGGCTCCCCCTCGTCCTCCCAGGGGGCCCTCTGTCACCATCCGGCGGGGAAAGGGAGGAGCAACGTCCGCTACAGCAGGCACCATCCTCCCTCCGGGAGACAGGCAAGTTCAAGTTCACTCATCTCCTCATAATTGTGATTTGCCTTGTCTGACTCCTGGGGGTGGAGTTCGGGGTTCGCAGTCCCCCAAGCTCCCACCACCTGCTGTAGCTTCTATTATTAAACCCGCTTCCTCTGTGTCTCCCTCCGCTGAGCGGTCCTCGACGCCAGGCCAACGTTGCTGGATGAGGAGGGGGCCTGCGGTTCTGGAGAGCCTGGTTCCAGCCCCACAGCCACATCGTGGGCGGAGGAGGAGAGCGGATTGCAGCGTGGAGCCTGCGCCGACGACGAAGCATCCCCGGGTCTCCACAGACGAGCGGTCCGGTCCAGCGGGTCGAGGGTCCCCAGCCACCACGCTGTGCGGGTCGTCGCCGTGGACGTCAGTGCTGGAGGGTCCTCAGGCTGTGGACACCATCATGCCAGCTGCGGAGCCCAATGTAGCTGAGTGGGAGCCAGAAGACGATCTCCTCCCGTCTGAACCCAGACCGTCGGAGTCCTGGACAGCGACAGAACCCGAGTACAGGCAAGTGCTCTACTTTATTTTTCTCCTCTCTATTCTGGAGCACTTTTGCCTGTCTCTCGGAGAGACAAGCCAGCGGCAGCCATCCGCCGCGCCCGAACTCGTCTCGCTGGGCTCTGTTGCTACCGGTGATCCTGATCCCGGTTCTTTTCTCTCTCCTGAGCCTTCTCCCAGGGTCGCTGGCGCGGAGCTGATTCTGTTTGCTGTGCCAGAGGTTCCGGGTTCGGGGTTGGAGGTCGGTACTGGTGCGGCGCCGACCCAGTCGGGGTCCGACACGGGTGCAGCCGTGACCCAATCGGGGTCCGACGCGGGTGCAGCACCAGCAGAATCCAAGGTCAGTGAGGGAGCTGCAGATCCCTTGCCACCGGACACTGGACTGGCTCATCTTCTTCATCATCATCATCCTTGTCCTCAGAATCAGCATCACAGCTCATCTCCACCGGGGGCCGTTGGGGTTCCTAATACTCCGCCCAGCTCTCCCTCGTCTTCCCCCTCTCCAGGGAGGCCGTCTTTTACTTCCCCCCTATGGTCCTGGTGGCTGTGTGATGCGGGTCGGCCGCCTGGCGAGCTGTTTCGCTGGTTTGGCGTTCTGGGTCGGCCACCCGACAAACTTTTCCACCCTTTCGGCAATCGGGCCCGGCCGCCAAAGGAACTGTATTCCCGGGCATGGGACTGGGGTAGGCCGCCCGAACTGTCTCTTTTACCCCTGCCTGCGATGTGGACGCTAGATGCAGGGTGGCCCTTCGAACCATTGGCCTTCATGCCACAGTACTAGGACTGCCGTCATCCCGGGTTTTCATTTTTGTTGTTTTTGTAACCTTTTGGGATGTGCGGGGGGTCTTGTATTTGTTATTGTGTATCTCACCCCTTCCTAGCGGGTGTCGTTTGTTCATTTTTCCTCTGTTAAATGTCCGTTCACTGCCTGTAATAGTTGGTGTGTTTTGCCTTTGGGGATATGGTATTCTCTATTGTCGTGCCCTGTAATTGTTTTATTTTCCAGTCTGCCTTGACCATGGTTTGTGTATTTGTGAATATCCTGGTCACCGTTATTTTGCCCTGTGATCATCTCCTTTACGTTCGACCTTGATTGCAACTTGTGCATGGGAGTGTCTTTTTTTTTTTTTTTTTTTGTCTGCCTGCGCGCTCCTGTTGTCATCGTGGGTTTTTTTTTTTTTTTTTGGTCTTTGCTGGTCTGCTCCCCCCTGGCCTGTTCCCCCTTCCGCCCACCCTGGGGGTGGGGGTGGGGGGCTTGGGTGTCATTGGGTGTTCAGAGCCCGCCATCGAGGGGGAGGTACTGTTATGATCCGAGCACCGATCTCATCCGCGCTCGGGTCATACGTCATCTCCTGCAGGCTTGACAGCAGTGAGTACCTTCTGGCTCCCCGGGCTCTTATTGTGACAACGCTCGGGGGAGCTTCCTGCTGTCAAAGCCTGCCAGCTGTGCTGCATTCAGGGGTCATTAGCGGCCGGCATTTAAAGCGGACACTGAATGCAGCCCGATGCAGCAGTCTCCGTCAAACATCCCTCATCAGACGTCGAGCGAGCGTCCCTCGTCTCAGATGCCAATATTCCTTATTATCCCACGTCTATGATCATCCTTCGTCCTAACCTGGAACCGTAAGTGAGCTTGTTCAGCCTTGTGGCTTCTACATCCAGTGTTGTGTGTTTTAGCCCACCGTGGCTCATTCCTTTCTGTCACTTTGTATATTATCCTTTGTTCGTGTTCACAATAAAACATCATTGCAAACTCACCGGTGACTTGTTGGCATCTTATGGTGGCTCACGAGGGCCACCTTGACAACAGTGGCTAGCAGTGATATACCTTGGTAATTTCCACAATCTTTCCTGTCACCTTTCTTGAACAAAGGCACAATACTTGCATCCTTCCAGTCTTCAGGTACTTTCTGGGCATCCCATATCTCTTGGATGAGCTTGTGCAGGCAGTTGGTCAGCTGAACAACACCAAATTTCCACACTTCTGCTGGAATTCCATCCCTTCCTGGAGCTTTACCATCCTGTGTTGTCCTGATAGCTGCCATTAGTTCATCAAGATTTGGTGGTTCATCCAGACTTGATACAGCTGGTCACTGCACTAGAGCTTCTTTAGCCTCTTCAGTGAGATCTCCAGGGTTGTTTAGTAGTTGGTCAAAGTGGTCTGCAAATCTGTCCAGGATCTTGTCTTTCTCCTGCAAAACCGTTTCACCATCCATAGCCTTTAGTTGGATCAATCCTCTTGGTTTAGGGCCGTAGATTTCTCTCAAACCTGTGAAGAATGTTTTCATGTCCTTCTTGTCTGCTGCAGTTTGAAGTTCCTCCGCTTTTTCATCCCACTAGTTGGACTTCATCTCTCTGGTGTACTTCTGTAGCTCACTCTGAGCCTTTGAGTATTTCTTCTTCTTTGACCTTGTGTTACACTGTAGGTTTTCCTGCCTAGCTGTATTCCTCCCTTCTAGTAATTTCTTCAGATGTTCATCATGCTCATCAAACCAATCTTGATGTTTCCTCTCAGGGTGGCCTAATACATCACTCGCAGTCTGATACACCGTATCCTTCAGTGTTGCCCATTTCTCTTCTATGTCATTCTCTGAGTTGTTGCTGTCCCAGTCTTTCAAGTTTTCATCCATTTCCTGTGTAAGTTCTTCCTGCTTCTTTTGGCCTTTCAGTGCACTAGTGTTTAGCTTCCGTGGTGGCTTTGCACCCGTCCTGCAGTGCTGTTTTTGTCTGCAAATCCTTAATCTAGATCTCAGCATAACATGATCAGTACCACAGTCCGCACCTCTCATTGCTCTGGTATCCAATACATCCCTTATGTCTCTCTGCCTTACTATGATGTAGTCTAACAAGTGCCAGTGCTTGGATCTTGGGTGCATCCATGTCTTCTTGTGTGTCTCCTTGTGCTTAAATAGAGTGTTGGTTATCACAAGGTTGTACTCTGAACATAGTGCAAGTAGAAGTTCTCCATTAGCATTGCACTTGCCTACTCCATGACTGCCTAGCATTCCTTTCCATTTCTCAGTGTCTGAACCAACTCTGGCATTAAAATCTCCAACGAGTATCAGCCTGTCATCAGTCGGTACACGCCTGATAGTCTCACATGAATCACTGTAGAACTCTTCCTTCACCTCCTCTGTGTTGGTCATTGTTGGGGCATATACACTGATGAGTGTGGTATACATCTTTTGCTGTAGTGGGAGTCTCATAGTCATTATCCTGTCGTTGATTGGCACCGGTTCCTCATCAAGCATTGCTGCTATCTCCTTTCTAACTGCAAAGCCCACTCCTGCTTCTCTCCTTTCTTGAGTTGATTTCCCACTCCAAAAGAAGATGTACCCATGGTCTTCCAAGCTATCATATCCAGGCAATCTTGTTTCACTAAGTGCAGCTATGTCTACAATGTACCTGTTCATTTCCAGGTCCACAAGCGTGGTCTGTCTTTCTGGGCGCTGTGATGTTGTTCTGTCCAACAGAGTGTGTACATTCCATTCTGCTACACACAAGGCTACGGTTTTCCTCTTCTTTTGTCATCCTGCTCCTAGCTAACTTTTCGTTGCCTGTCGAAGTGTGAACAGATCAGTGGTGAACAGTACAGTGAAAATCTGCAGCTTTTTATTATTCATAATTTTGCAGCTTTTTCCTCATGAATTTAGAACTTTTCTTACTCTCGAATTTGCAGTTCTAAAAAAAACTGCTTACATTTGCAGCATTTTACTGCAATCTTATATTTGCAGTGTTTCTGTTTGTAAATTTGCAGCATTTTAGGTGGTAAACAGTTGGTACACCAGAAGGTCATATAGACCGGAAGTGCTACATTAAATGACACATCGACACATAAATTTTTAATCAAGAATTTTTTGCAACCGAATTATCCGAGTAACCATTGCAGCCCTAATTGGAGGCTGGAGGCTGGGGTACCTCAAATGGAGTGGCCTGCACTTTCTTCAGACCTGAATCCTATAGAAAAACTATGGGATCAGCTGAGTCGCTGTGTAGAGGCTCGTAACCCTGCACGCCACAACCTCAATGACCTGAGGGCCGCCCTTCAAGAAGCGTGGAATGCCATGCCTCAGCAGACAATAAGTCAACTTGTCAACAGCATGAGATGTTGCTGTCAAGCTGTAATTGATGCTCAAGGGCAAATGACAAGTTATTGAGACACTGACATTTTTTGTTGTGGTACAGTCACCACTGTTGTTGGCTTGTGTTTCAATAAATTGTTTGAGATGAGGAAATCACGATTGCATGCTTCTACTTAAATGCCCTACTTCTATCACTACAGTGTGAATTTCTTTTTGCATTTTCCATAAATTTCACCCGAAAGCTAAATATCCTTCACTTTTTATGAGGTGTGTGTGTGTGTGTGTGTGTGTGTGTTTTATATATAGTGGTGTTGTAGAGGGTGCGAAGGAAAGGATGTGGAGGCGAGGCACGAGCGTAGGTCAGCACAGATTCTTTATTTACCCTCTAACATGAGTACAGCCTACTGGCTGGGGCCCGGTTAGTCGTGATGGGTTTAGAGTGTAAGAGTTAAGAGAGAGAGATGAGGAAGAGCCACTCTTTTATACCGTCATACAGACAGAGAGAATGCATGGCACATTAGCATATCAATTGTCATCTAATACCATTGGTCAATACACATGATTAGCATGACATTGGTTGGCACGAAGATGTATGCATTCAGTCCCGTCTGACTGTCTCCTGTGGTTCTTTTGGTCGTGTCAATCGTCCTCTGCTTCCTCCAAGCTCACTGCTGGGTGTGAGGAAAGCTCCAGAAGAATGCCCCAGAGGAATGTCTCCCTGCTGTGTTTAGTGTCACCAGCCCCCCCCCCCCCCCGAAAGGGCTGTGACCCCCCCTGTCATTTGGGCTCAAGTCGACGCCAGTGGAGGCTGTAGTGGGGGGGCGGGGGTTGCTGCTCCGGTCGAACTGCCTGCTGGTGAGGAATGTTGGAGGGCCTGTAAGTCTGTGCGGGGAAAAGGGGAGGGGTGGAAAAGCCGGTGGTTGTGAAAAAAAAAAAAGAAAACTTACGTCTCTGACTCTTCTCGCGGCTCGTCCTGCGAGGATGTGGGGAAGGCGGGCGGCCAAATTCCCCGAGGATGCGTAGCGGCTGTGAAACAACTGTAGCTGTGTGAGGGACTTGGCGGTGTGGCCGTAGATGCGGAAGGGACTGCAATCGGCTAAATCCCCGTTGTGCGCCGTGCCTGAGAAACCCATACAAAGTCCTGTGTGCGGGCTGCACAGCTGCTTTAGGTGCGAGGTCAGCCCTAAAGGTTCCGAGGATGGTGATCAGCCGTGGACCCCGGGATGTGCAGCGGCGGAAGACGATGTATAAGTCAATGGAGCTGGTTTGTTCCTGGTGCGTGGCGCGTGCTGCGGCCACGTAGCTTCCAGTTGCGCTGTCCTCATAATCCTGCAGTGTGCGCACAGGGCTTCTGTGCACTGAAACTCCGCTGTCGGGAGGTGAGTCAGGGTCGGGGGCTTGATGGAAATCAACGCAGGCGCCGCCAATTTTCCCCATTCAGGCTGTTTCTGTGTGGTAATCGTCTCGCTGATCCTGGTGCGTCTCGGTCCCTGTGCCGCACTCTCCCTCCGGCCCTGAGGTCGCCATCGTGGAGAGAGGAACGCGCGCATGCGCGCTCCAGAGAGGATGAAGAGGATGCAGACGCTCTCTGGTACTCCGGAGTCCACAGCGCGGTGAGAGGGAGTAGATGGTCATTCTCTCTCGTCAGGTCACCAATGTGGAGAAAAAGAGTCCACAGCGCGGCGACAGGGAGAGATAGTCCATTTCACGTCAGGTCACCAATGTAGAGGGTGCGAAGGAAAGGATGTGAAGGCGAGGCACGAGCGTAGGTCAGCACAGATTCTTTATTTACCCTCTAACATGAGTACAGCCTACTGGCTGGAGCCCGGTTAGTCGTGATGGGTTGAGAGTGTAAGAGCTAAGAGAGAGAGATGAGGAAGAGCCGCTCTTTTATACCGTCATACAGACAGAGAAAATGCATGGAACATTAGCATATCAATTGTCATCTAATACCATTGGTCAATACACATGATTAGCATGACATTTGTTGGCACAAAGATGTATGCATTCAGTCCCGTCTGACTGTCTCCTGTGGTTCTTTTGGTCGTGTGTTAATTGTCCTCTGCTTCCTCCAAGCTCATTGCTGGGTGTGAGGAAAGCTCCAGAAGAATGTCCCAGACGAATGTCTCCCTGCTGTGTTTAGTGTCACCACAGTGTTGGCATTATCGTGTTAATTGCTCGTTAACACTTTGCCCCCCTTAACGGCAACAAATTTTGTGATCGCGGTTAACAGCAGTTAACGGCAGAAAGTGCAAACAGTACTTTTTGGCCTAGCGGCTCTCCGTACAAAAGCTGTTCTGGCCACAGACACTGTGCATGCCATGCAGACATTGCTAAGTCAAACAAGCTGGATTACAGCCATGAATATCCCCAAAGTGCTGTCATGTTTAAGTTTACGATGTTATCTGTCGGCATTCTCACCTGAATAATTGTTACAGCCTCCTCAAAAACTTCGCCTGGATGTTGGGTTGTTCTTCTGTGGAAGCTGGCTGACTGGCTAGTAGCTAGCTACATGTTAGGTTATAGCTGACCTCCAGCAGCTGACATGACAGAAATTTGCCTGTTTTCATCCTCATAGCTTTGGTCCAACTGTTGGTGAGTACCAGTCTAAAAAAATTCTCGAGCTGTGTTCGTAATGTCCATTCACCCCCCCCTCCCACACCGTTTTTGCAGCACGGTCGGGTGTCGTCACGAGTGAGATAGTTGTTTGTTTAAGTTTGCAATTTTTCTGCTAAAAGGGAAATTGTGTCTGTTAAGACACACGGGGTTTTCTGTTGATCTCCTTAAAAGTGGTGAACGTTTGGTTCTCTTACCTTTTATTTTATTGACTGTGGTTTCTACTAGTGCTGAGTTTTATATTGTCTTGTTGGTTTTATATTGTTTTTGTGCTAGTGTCCTGCTCCTTGCTTTTATGTTTTTATGTGTGTCCTTGTTTTACAGCACTTTGTGTAGCGAGTGTTGCTTTTTAAAGTGCTTTATAAATGAAGTTGATTGATTGATTGATTTGCAACGGGAGAAAGAGCAATCTCCTTTTGTGGCTGCAGGCTGGTTGTTGTTCAGTGACATTATTGAGCCCTGGCATTCTGTTGTTTGCACATGCAGTCTACTTTTGAGAATTTTCTCCAGAATATTCTGGATAATTTTTGTCATTCTGGATATGTTGAGAGCTTTAATAAACCTGCAGGTGAAGACAGCAAGCATATTTGTCCACTCCCATGTTCATAACAGTATGATAAACTTGAAAAATTACCAACTTAAGGTAAACTGTATCTGTATGGAAAAATGTGATAAACACGTTATTAATCGTGATCAATTCAACATTCCAAAAGATTAATCATGATTAAAAATTTTAATCTGGTCATAACTATGCTGCCATACTGCACCTTACAGTCTAACTGGTACCTCACATCTCACTTTGCTCCTGATAGTCCTGCATTGTGCAGTGGGTATGATTCATGTGTTTATACGGGTCACCATATATTCAGTTATGATGTATATAGGCTTTTATAGTAGTGTTAGTTTTATTTTCCATGGGTAATCCCTTTGTCTGTCATGCATGTGTTTCTGTCGTTTGGTTGTCTACTGACATGCTGCTGTTACACTGTAATTTCCCAGTTTGGGATCAATAAAGTACATCTATCTATCCATCAATCTATCTTAATCGTCCAACACCACTCATATATATATCCTATACACAGACAGTGGTGTGAAAAAAGTGTTTGCCCCCTTCCTGATTTCTCATTTTTTTGTATGTTGGTCACGCTTAAATATTTCAGATCATCAAACAAATTAAAAATATTAGACAAAGATAACACAAGTAAACACAAAATGCAGTTTTTAAATGAAGGTGTTTATTATTAAGCTACATGGCCCTGTGTGAAAAAGTGATCCCCCTCCCCCGTTAAAACATAAATTAACTGTGGTTTATCACATCTTTGGAAAGTTGAGTTCAATTTCTCTAGCCACACCCAGGCTGATTACTGCCACACCTGTTCTCAATTGAGAAATCACTTAAAGAGGACCTGCCTGGCAAAGTGAAGTAGACCAAAAGATCCTCAAAAGCTAGACATCATGCTGCAATCCAAAGAAATTCAGTAACAAAGGAACAAATGAGAAACAAAGTAATTGAGATCTATCAGTCTGGAAAAGGTTATAAAAACGTTTCTAAAGCTTTGAGACTCCAGCGAACCACAGTGACAGCCAATATCCACAAATGGGGGAAACATGGAAAAGTGGTGAACCTTCCCAGGAGTGGTCGGCCAACCAAAATTACCCCAAAAGCGCAGCGACGACTCATCCAAGAGATCACAAAAGACCCCACAACAACATCCAAAGAACTGCAGGCCTCACTTGCCTCAGTTAAGGTCAGTGTTCATGACTCAACCAAAAGAAAGTGACTGGGGAAAAAATAGCCTGCATGGCAGAGTTCCAAGACAAAAACCACTGCTGAGCAAAAAGAACATAAAGGCTCGTCTCAGTTTTGCCAGAAAACATCTTGATGATCCCCAAAACTTTTGGGAAAATACTCTGTGGACTGACGAGACAAAAGTTGAACTTTTTGGAAGGTGTAGTATGTCCCATTACATCTGGTGTAAAAGTAACACAGTATTTCAGAAAAGGAACATCATACCAACAGTAAAATATGGTGGTGGTGGTAGTGTCATGGTCTGGGGCTGTTTTGCTGCTTCAGGACCTGAAGACTTGCTGTGGTAAATGGAACCATGAATTCTGCTGTCTACCAAAAAATCCTGAAGGAGAATGTCCAGCCATCTGTTCGTGACCTCAAGCTGAAGCTCACTTGGGTTCTGCAGCAGGACAGTAATGCTGTGGCATGACCTTAAAAAGGTGATTCATGTTCGAAAACCCTCCAATGTGGCTGAATTACAACAATTCTGCAAAGATGAGTGGGCCAAAATTCCTCCACAGCGCTGTAAAAGACTCATTGTCAGTTATCGCAAATGCTTGATTGCAGTTGTTGCTGCTAAGGGTGGCCCAACCAATTATCAGGTTTAGGGGGCAATCACTTTTTCACACAGGGCCATGTAGGTTTGGATTCCCCTCCCCCCCAATAATAAATACCTTCATTTAAAAACTGCATTTTGTGTTTACTTGTGTTATCTTTGTCTAATATTTAAATTTGTTTGATGATGTGAAACATTTACTGTAAAGGCTGCACGGTGGCGCAGTGGTTAGCACTGCGGCAGCACAGTTTACCCTCGGCTGGGGGATCGCAGGGATCATGAGATCGTGGGTTCGATCCCTGCCCCCGGCCAACAGTGATCTGTGTGGAGTTTGCATGTTCTCCCTGTGTTGCGTGGGTTTACTCCGGGATTTCTCCGGTTCCCTCCCGCATGCCAAAAACATGCAGGTTAGGGATACAGGGCGCTTGCGCACGCAGCGACCGGCAGCTGGTGGCTTGTCACCAGACTGCAAAACAAATCTACCTACGGGTACAAAATAAGTACAAAAAAAAAAAAAGTGTGACAAACATACAAAAAGATGAGAAACCAGGAAGGGGGCAAACACTTTGTCACACCACTGTGTGTGTGTGTGTGTGTGTGTGTGTGTGTGTGTGTGTGTGTGTGAGACTCAGGTCTTTTGGAGTGCAAGGGGCACTCCTGAACACCTACGATTCAGTGGTGGCATCAGCCATCACGTTTAGAGTAGTCTTGCTGGGGCAGCGGCATCACGGCAGCTGACAGAAAGAGACTGAACAGGCTGATCAAAAAAGCTAGCTCTGTTCTTGGGCGACACCTCGACCCAGTGGAGGGGATAGGAGAAAGAAGAATCGTGGCTAAGCTGTCATTGCTGCTGGAGTCCGAGTCCCACTCCATGCAGGACACGCTGAACACACTGAGGAGCTCATTTAGCGGTAGGCTGTGCCTTCCTAAGTGCACAACGGAGAGGTTCCACAGGTCCTTGCTACCTATGGCTGTCAGACTTTATAACCTAACCAGGGCTGCTCGTAGAGGTTGTATTAAATGTCCTAAACATAACAACTTTGCACAACAGAGATCATCCCCTCCAACACACAACTGAGGCAATAACAATTATTAATGAGGGGGGCAACAACATTGTTGATTCAAATGCGAAATATACTGTCTGGGTACATATTTGCGGTGCTGTGAAAAAGTATTGGCCCCTTCTTGATTTCTTATATTTTTGCATATTTATCACACTTCAATGTTTCAGATCATCAAACAAATTTTAATATCAGATAAAGATAACCTTGTAGGGGCAAGGGTGGGGGGATTCTCCACCCAGAGAAGGCAGCTGGGATAAGGGGAAACAATGGACTGGAGGAGGAAGTGCCACTGGGGGAGCAGAGATGGGACAGTATGGACTATGCACCCCCCGTGAAGAGGAGGAACTGCCGGAGCCGCTGGAAGAGAGAAGGGTGTGAGCAGCGGTGCCAGTGTTATGTTATGTTAATGTGCAGCACAGATCTTTGTTCCAAACAATGTGTTATGGTTGAAAGTTCCGGGTCTCAATGCATGGAATTAAAAGTATAAAAGAGGAATGCAAAGAGACCCGGGAGCTCTTTTTACTGTACTGTATGCTGGAGATGGAATAAAGTTCATGCGCTGTCCAGCTCGTTGCCTCGCCTGCTTCCTTTCTCCACATTGATGACCCTAAGACATGCCATGGAAAGCGAGCCGAGCACCACCCCGGAGACTACCTGGAAGGAGAGCACCAGCACCACGTGCGCTGTATCAGTCAAGCTCCCAGACTTCTGGCTTCACAACCCAACCGCGTGGTTCTTGCACATAGAAGCCCAGTTCGCACTCCGCGGGATAACAACGGACGATAACAAGTATTACTGCGTGGTCGCTGTGCTGGATGTGCATGCCACGCAACAAATGACAAGCCTGCTCCAGGAGCCGCCGGCCCAAGCAAAATATGAAGCACTCAAGAGGATGCTTCTCCAGCGCTATACCCTTTCTGACAGTGAGAGGGCAGAGAAACGCCTAATGCGTTGGGAGTTAGGTGACAGATCAGCAGTGGAGCTCATGGAGAGCATGCTGGCGTTGAGGGGGAAGGACGATGAATCTTTCCTGTTCGCCCACCTGTTCCTCAGGAACCTACCAGCTACAGCGAGGGCAATCCTGGCCAACTCACCACGGCTGGTTGCTAAGGACTACCGCGCCCTGGCGCAGGAAGCGGACTGCATCATTTTGGCAACCAGAACTCTCAGCATGCAGGCAGTGGCACCGGCATCCATGAGGGACTCCAGCGAGGTCAAAGAGCTGTTGGTGGTAGCCAGGACGGACACCAGGAGACGAAGGAATGGAGTGATCTGTTTTTATCATCGCCGTTTTGGCTTGAATGCCCAACGCTGCCTGTCCCCATGCCAATTCAAAAAGCCATGAAGACGGCACATTCGGAATTCAGTTGCAGCTGCAACCGATGGCGACAGGAACAGACTGCTTTATGTCATGGACACACATTCAGGGAGACGGTTTTTGGTGGACTCCAGCTCCAAGAAGAGCCTCATCCTGCCGGTCAATAGAGACAGGGTGGCAGGAGGCACGATGAGACAGGTCGTGGCGAATGTGCGGCGATTTCCCGCGGCTGAATAACGCCACGGAACATGATCGTTATCCCATTCTGCACATCCAGGATTTTTCCGTGCACCTGGCTGGGGCGCATGTTTTTTCGAAAGTGGATCTGGTCCGCGGATACCATCAGGTGCCGATGCGCGCAGAAGACGTTCCGAAAACAGCAGTAATAACTCCTTTTGGCCTTTTCAAGTTTTTACGCATGCCATTCGGATTAAAAGGCGTGGCACACACTTTCCAGAGGATGATGGACGCAGTGCTTCGCGACTTGTCCTTTGTTTTTGTCTACTTAGACGACATTCTGGTGGCTAGCGCATCCGAGGAAGAGCACATCGCCCATCTCAAGACAGTTTTCCAGAGGTTGGAAGTACATGGGCTTATAGTAAACCCAGCGAAGTGCCAGTTCGGTGTGTCTGTGATTGATTTTTCGAGTCACCGCATTTTGCTGGAGGGTGCGAATCCGCTACCGCAGTGGTCCCCAACCTCTTTTGCACCACAGACCGGTTTAATGTCAGACAATATTTTCAGGGACCGGCCTTTAAGGTGTGGCGGATAAATACAACAAAAGAGCATGATATGACCAGCATAAAAACTGTGGTATTTTCTAAATATAATAATAAACATGAACGTCCTCTTAACATCGCGACAACAACGTAACATGAGTAACATCCTCTCTGCCCACAACACTCTCTGGTCACTATGGTAACATTTAAACATGCCTTCAAAATAAGATACACCACAAACACAAATATAAAGTGCATGAAAAATACAACTCACCACAACGCTGAATCAGTGGGAGCCCTGAGCTTGTTTCTCTGCAACGAGACGATCCCATCTGGGGTAATGGGAGACAATAACACCCGAAGTGTGTTGCTTATGTCCAGTCTACTTCGTAATTTTGTTTTTGTTGCTGTCACTGCAGAAAACCCCGCTTCACACCGATAGGATGTTGGAAATGGCAACAGCGTTTTCAGTGCTGTAGTGGCGATCTCAGGATATTCAGCCATGACTTTAATCCAGAACACCGGCAGAGCTGTTGTCTCGAACATACTTTTAAGGCCGCCGTCATTTGCGATCTCCAGCAGTTGATTTTCTTGCACAGACATGTTGGAGTCACCTGGTTTGTTGAGAAATGGGTCACACATCCATTCTTTGGCAGTTCATGGATCTTTTTTTAAAAGCAAAGACAGGTGATTGTGCACCAGCTGGGAGAATGAAGGCTCGGGCTCAGTCTCTTCCAAAATCCCTGCTGTTTGAAACATGTCAAATTTACCTCCATTCATGCGCCGTCCCCACAAATCTAATTTGGCTTTAAATGCAGCTACTTTATCTGCCAACTTGAAGACAGTTGTCATTTTCCCCTGAAGTGACAGATTGAGTTCATTGAGCAGGATGAATATGTCGCACAAGTAAGCGAGTTTTGCGACTGATTCCCCGTCACTGAAATGTGCTGCCAGCGGTGACTTTTTTCTGCGAGAAATCTCTGCAGCAGCTCTCGTAATTCAAACACTCTGGCCAGCGATCTCCCTCGGGATAACCATCCTATTTCTGTGTATAAGAGAAGGCGTCTGTGCTCTACCTCAGAGATGCCAACCCTCAGACTTGGGAAAGTGGAGTAATGCCTGGCTGAAAGCCAGACCCGAGCACCGTAGGTGCGAGGTGGGGGTATGCGCGAGAGGGGGTATCCAGCGAAAGAGGGATACCCCTTTCTCTGGATACCCCCGCGGATATCCGCGGATAGCCTCTGCGCTACCAGATAAGGTGCACGCCATGTCGGACTTTCCGCGTCCGCAGACTGTGAGGGCCCTGCAGGAGTTTTTGGGGATAGTCAGTTTTTATAACCATTTCCTTCCCCGGGCAGCCCAGCTGATGCAGCCGTTGTACGCTGCGCTGAAAAAAAAAGAAGCCCGTGGAAAACACTGACTGGACTCCTGAGCGAGCCCAGGCTTTCACGAATGCCAAAACGGCGCTTGTGGATGCCACGTTACTAGCTCATCCAGATCCGTCGGCACGGCTAGCGCTCACTACAGACGTATCTGATGTTGCCATAGGAGCAGTGGTGAAGCAGTACATCTCCGGTTTATGGCAGCCGCTTGCATTTTTCAGTCGGACTTTGCGCAACAGCAAACGCAAATACAGCACGTTCGACAGAGTTGTTGGCCTTACACCTGGTGATGTGCCATTTCCAGTTTTGGTTAGAGGGTTGCAAGTTCACCGCGTTCATGGATCATAAGCAGCTGACATATGTAATGTCTAAGGTCTTGGAACTGTGATTGGCCCAGCAGCAATGGCATTTGGCCGCAATCTCTGAGTTTATGACCGACATTCAACACGGTAAGCTCAACGTTGTGGTATTTGTCTGTCGCGCATGTTAGTCTCCCCGGTCAACATGGGAATAGATTTCCCTGCGATTGAAGTGGAGCAAGCCGGGGACTCAGACATTTGCACGCTCCAGTCTGCGCCTACTGGGTTAAGGCTGGAGAGCAGGGTGGTGCAAGAAGGGTGCCCTCCAGCGGGTTCTGTCGCATTTTTGAGTTGGTCCACTCCCTTTCACATCTGGGAGTGTGCACTTCGGTGAAGCTAGTGTCGTGTGCCAGCAAGCCAAAGTGCACAAGCACACCAGAGCCCCCTTCGAGCTGTTCCAAATCCTGGCCAGGAGGTTCGACCACATCCACATGGATTTGGTGGGACCCCTCCCGCCGTCACAACGTTTCATGCACCTTTTAACAATCGTGGAGCGCACCATGCACTGGCCTGAAGTGGTCCCACTGGCTTCTACCACGTCCGCAGAAGTGGCTCGTGCTTTTTTGTTGGCTTGGGTGGCACTGTTCGGATCCCTGTCGGATATCACTTCTGACAGAGGTCCACAATTCATTTCAGAACTCTGGTCCGCGATGGCCCAGAGCCTGAGGGTCAAAATTCACCGCACTACTGCATACAACCCCCAAGCTAATGGGTTATTCGAGCGTTTTCAAGTCGCTTCGAGCGTTTTCAAGGTCGCTTAAAGCAGCGCTCAGAGCTTCGCTCACAAACACAAATTGGGTCGACCACCTACCCTGGGTTCTTTCAGGGTTGTGCGCCGCACCCTAGGAGGATTTGGAAGCCTCCCCGGCAGAACTTGTTTCTTCTCAGCCGCTGCGGATCCCTGGAGAGTTTTTACCGGAAAACCCCACGCTGATCCGCCCGCACAATTTTTGCACAGTACGGAGGCTTTTAACGTACGGGGCCCAGCCCACCACTGTTTTCCCCACATTTTCATCCCCAAGAGTTTACAGAATGCCAGCTTTGTTTTCAGCAGGCACGATGCGCACCGGACCCCACTGCGCCCACTGTGCAACAGACCGTTCAGGGTGTTGGAACCTGGGGCGAAACATTTTGTGTCAGACTTGGGGGGTGGGGGGTGGGGGATAGGGAGACCGTCTGCATCGACAGGCTGAAGCTCGCTTCTGTGCTGGCAAATGAGCAGGTGGTGTTGGCCCAAGCTCCCCGGCACAGACGTCCACCATTGGTGGCTCAGCAAGTTGGTGTTCCCTCAGTGGGAACCTGCGCACGTGTAGTTGATGTGTTTTCCCCCCTCCTTTTTTCCCCTCCACAGACTGAGGTGCCCTCCTGTACACCTTGCCAGCAGGGTGCTTTGACTGGATCAGCGACACCCCGCTACAGCCGCTATGGGTGCCGGCTCAAGCCCAAAGGACGGGGGGGTTAGTGCCTTTTCTGGGTGTTCGGGGGGGGGGGTCTGTGTGGGGGCAAGGGGGGGGGGGTTCTCCACCCATAGAAGGCAGCTGGGATAAGGGGGAACAATGGACCGGAGGAGGAAGTGCCACCGGGGGGGCTCAGACGGGACAGTATGGACTATGCACCCCCTGGGGAGAATGAAGGAACTGCCGGAGCGGCTGGAAGAGAGAAGATTGTGAGCAGCGGTGCCGGTGTTATGTTATGTTAATGTGCCACATAGGTCTTTGTTCCAAACAATGTGTTATGGTCGGAAGTTCCGGGTCTCATTGCTTGGAATTAAAGGTATAAAAGAGGAATGCACAGAGACCCAGCAGCTCTTTTTACTGTACTGTACGTTGGAGATGAAATAAAGTTCATGTGTCGTCATTTCTCCACAACCTGAACAAATACAAAATGCAGTTTTCAAATGATGATTTAATTTATTAAGGGAAAAAAAACATCCAGCACTATGTGAAAAAGTAATCCCCCCCGTGTTACACCATGAATTAACTGCAATTAACCACATTTTTTGGAAAGCTGAATTCAATTTCAGTAGGTACACCCAAGCCTGATTACTACCAGACTTGTTGAATCAAGAAATCACTTAAATAGAACCTGTCTGACAACCTGAAGTAGGCTAAAAGATCTCAAAAAGCAACACATCCCACTGTAATCTAAAGAAATTCAAGAACAGATGAGAAACAAAAACCCAGAACAACATCTAAAGGACTGCAGGCCTCACTTGCCTCAGTTTGGACACTGGTCCACGATGGAACAATAAGAAAGAGACTGGGCAAAAATAGCATCCATGGGAGAGTTCCAAGACAAAAACTGCTGCTGGACAAAAAGAACAAAGACTCGTCTCACATTTGCGAGAAAACATCTAGATGATCCTCAAGACTTTGGGGGAAATATTCTGGGGACTAACGAAACAAAAGTTGAACTTTTTGGAAGACGTGTCCTGTTCTATCTGGCATAAGACAAACAAAATTTCATAAAAAGAGCATCATATCAACAGTCAAACATGGTGGTGATAGCATCATGGTCTGGGGCTGTATTGCTGCTTCAGGACCTGGACAACTTGCCCTAATTGACAGAACCATGAATTCTGCTCTCTACCAAAAAATCCTGAAGGAGAATGTCTGGCCATCAGTTCGTGAAGCCCTTCAGTGACTGAATTTAAACAATTCTGCACAGAAGAGTGGGTCAAAATTCCTGAACAGCGACGTAAAAGACTCATTGCCAGTTGTTGGCACCAATGGTGGCACAACCAGTTATTAGGTTTAGGGGGCAGTTACTTTTTCACATAGGGCCAGGTAGGTTTGGATACCTTTATTCCCTGATTAAATGAAATCATCATCTAAAAAATGCATTTTGTATTTACTCAGGTTATCTTTGTCTAATATTAAACTTTGTTTGATGGTCTGAAACATTTAGGTATAACAAATATGCAAAAATATAAGAAATCTGGAGGGGTGCAAATACTTTTTCACACCACTGTATATTCTGCCGGGTAATTTAACAAATTAATGCTGTTGATACCCTCTAGCTGCAGTGCTCCTGCACTGTGTATATAACTGTGTGCATATGTATATTTATTTACTGCTTTGGCTAACCTATTCTTATCTTATCTACTATTGCTCTGAGTGCTGCTATCCCTTTGCTGCTGCAATCCTGGAATTTCCCCATTGTGGGACTAATAAAGGCTTATCTTATCAATATCTATCTATCTAGCTAGCTATCTATCTAGCTATCTATCTAGCTATACATATATATACAGTATATAGTGGAGATCCAAATTAGAGAACAGTGTATTAATATTTAATTGATTTATTCTAAAATACTATGTTATTCTTCATTGTTCAGAATGTGACAGAATATCAGCTATGGCTATACCACTGCTGCACTAACATGTTTTTTTAATTACCAAGGCACTTAAACACAAACATGTATTTTGTTAAAAAAAAAACAAAAAACCAGTGAGTAAAATTAGGGAACAGTGACCACTGTGTCAAAAAAGGAGATTTAACCAATGGTTTTTTTTTTAGGACTATAAGATTCAAAAATTAATAGGAAGTGTATGTGGTGATCCGAGCGCTGAGTTTATCCGCGCCCAGGCCACTCAGTATTCTCCCTTTTTCTCCTTCATTTCTGCATAGTTTATTATTGGTGCTCCCAGGGCTTTTACTGTGACTGTGCCGCGGCCGAACTTCCGGCTGTCAAAGTCTAGCCAGCACTGTCACAGCTGATCATGATTTTGGTCATTATGTTTCCTCCTCTCCTGTTTGGTTCATGGCTTTTTGTTATCAGTATTTAAGGGAGCATCTGAGGCTCACTCCTCACTGTGACCTACGTCTACCAGGACTGGAGTCCCTATCCCCAGCTCCAGTCTTCCTCCCGTGTTTGGTTCATCCTCGCGTCATCATTCATAAGTGTTTATTCTGTAGCGTCAGGTTCCGCCCTCGCTACACTCTTGCATTGATGTTAGTGTTCTTTATTTTGTGTTCTAGTTTAGTGTATGTGTTTTGCCCCACTTGGCTCTTTATTTTGTTCTTTCTGTAAATAAACAAGCAAACTCTCTGTTGGCATCTGGCGCCTCATTAATGCCCTGAAAGGGGCAAACACGACAGTGTAGAGGCCCTTGCTTTGAATGACTTCAGCACATCTGTGCCCACAGGACATCACTAGTTTCTCACACTGCTCTGATATGATCATGGTGCATTCTTCTTGCAGTCTCTTCCACAGTTTAGTAACTGTGGTTTCACCCAAAGATGCTGGGATAGGCTCCAGCCCCCCCCCCCCGCAACCCGAAAAGGATTAAGCAGAAGAAGATGGATGGATGGATGGATGGATGGTTTCTTAGCCATTACTTTGTCGCCAAGGATTTTCCAGAGATTCTCTATGGGGTTTACAGCTGGACTCTGGACTGTCCATTTCATTGTTTCAACATTGTTAGATTCAAGGAACTGTTTACCCCACTTTTCAGTATGACGGGGAGTATTGTCTTGACTGATTGGGAGACAATTGCAGTGAAGGAATTGCATGTTGCCGAAGGAGGTTCACATTAACATTTGCATCCACTCTGCCATGTAGCTGTACAAGAGGCCCAACTCCTGCTGCTGAAAACATCCCCCAAACTACGACACTTCCTCCTCCAAATTTAACTGACTTCTTTACACGCTTTGGGGTCCAGTCTTTTCCTAGTCTGACTCTGAACATACTGTTTCCGGTCAGACCCAAATGAATTGAACTTACTCTCATCACTGAAGTGCACTCTGGACCAGTTCTCCTCTGTCCACACAACATGCTCCTCAGCAAAGGCAAGTCTAGCCTTTTTATTCTTTCTGCTGATAAGAGCTTTGGTCACTGCAGAGTGAGCTTTGACTCCAAATTGTCTTAAACAGTGAGACACCGTGTGCCGAGACAGATCCTTGCCCTGTCCAGCAGTGAACTGCGATCAATTCCAGCTGCAGTGTTGAACCGAATCTCCATTGATTCAGATTCACTTTATTTGGTGTCCCATAAGGGCAATTCGGTTTGCAGCAACAGCAAGGAACACAACCATACATACAAGTAAAATAAAACTTTCAAAAGAACCTAAACCACTAAGAAACACACTCATAAGTATTCAGTGCAGATCATCATAAAATTTCACAGGGGAGCATGTTGCAGTAGGTGCACTAAAATGTACATACATAAATAAATAAAAGACAGCAATACTAAAAAAGTGAGTATATAAGATAGATTAAAAATGGCAATAAATAGTTAAAAATTTTAAGATTACAAGAAATAGAATATATAAAAAATCAAGTTTCAGGACAACAAAAACAGTTAAGGTCATTTCCTCTTAACCTCAGCATTTAGTGACTGAATAGAGACAGGCACAAAGGAAAATTTATATCTGTTTCTTATTGCTCAGGGAATAATAAGGCGACGGCCAGAAGGAAACAACTTGTACTCGGTGTGCAGAGGATGAGATGTGTCCAAACGAATGGATTTGGCCTTTTACAACACGTTTTTTTTTTATATATGTGGTCAAGGCTGTTGAAGCTGACACCTGCTATCTCTGAATCCATTTTAACAATTTTCCCAAGGGAATTTTTGTCCCTCATTGGCAAGTTACCATACCAGCAGATAATAGAAAAGGTGATATTTGACTCAATAAAAGTGCAATAAAACATTTTCATAAGAGTCTTATCAACCTGGAATACAAGCTTTCTCAGACAATAAAGCCGCTGCTGACCTTTTTTACATAAAAGTTCGCAGTTTCTGCTCAATTTCAGTTTGTCATTAACCAAGATATTTGTAATGGGTTACAATTTCAATAGACTACCATAAACAACACTGCACACAGGAGTTGGAGGGGATCTTCTCAAAT
Source organism: Pholidichthys leucotaenia (assembly GCA_020510985.1). Lineage (NCBI taxonomy): Eukaryota > Metazoa > Chordata > Actinopteri > Cichliformes > Pholidichthyidae > Pholidichthys > Pholidichthys leucotaenia. Next base: position 129,155,665 of record CM035847.1, on the reverse strand, counting down.
CAACGCACATCTCTTTTGTTTTAGAAACCTTGATTTTAAGAAAAGCTTTGTTGCACCATGATACACTTGGCTGTGCTCATTGTTGTCGTCGTTAAAAAGGCTAATGATTACAGAGTCGTCAGCATATTTTAAAATGTATCTATTTGCATGGCGACTCTGACAATCGTTAGTATATAAAATATATAAAATATATAAAAAGGCTGATAAAACGCAACCCTGGGGTGAGCCAGTAGAAGATGGCTGAAGGCTAGACAATGTACCATTTACTTTTACTTGTTGCAGTCTGTTCATAAGAAAGTCAAAAATCCATCCTTTTATTTATTTATTTTACCTTTATTTAACCAGGAAAAAAACCCGTTGAGATTAAAAACCTCTTTTTCAAGGGAGTCCTGGCCAAGAGGCAGCAAAAAAATCACAAATACACTTACAATGACATACAAATCATATAAAACAGTTACAAATTAGTGAGGCCATCTCAAGTGTTCTCAATCTGGTTTTAAAGTCGTTCAATGAAACAAGTTCCGTTAGTTTCCAGTCTTTTTGCAACATGTTCCATGTAGAGGGGGCTGAGAACATGAAAGCTCTTTTTCCCAGCTCAGTACAGGCAAATGGAACAGAAAGCAACAAATGATCATTAGAACGCAAACCATAAGAATCAACACTTCTCAGTGTGATCAAATTACAAATGTAAGGGGGCAACAGTCCAAGCATGGCCTTGTAAATAAAAAAGTACCAGTGAGTCAACCTCCTGGTGGACAAAGAGGGCCATCCCACTCTAGAATACAGTTCACAGTGATGGGTCAAGGCTCTACAGTTTGTAACAAACCACAAAACAGCATGATATACAGAGTCCTATAAGAGATGTGTCTATATTAAAATCGTTAATTAGTTTTTCAACCAACACATGTGGCTGGATTATGTTAAAAGCTGATGAGAAGTCAACAAAGAGCATTTTGGCATTTTGGCATGATTTGGCACCGTCCAGCGCCTGGTGAGGGAGATCGCTCAGGACTTCAAGACCGTCCTGCGTTTCCTGAGTTTCGCCGTCATGGCTCTGCAGGAGACCAGCGAGACCCACCTGGTGGTCTCTTCTTCGCTAAGGGGGTCACCATCATGCCCAAAGACTTCCAGCTGGCCCGCTGCATCCGCGGAGAGAGAGCTTAGACTTTCTGCTGCACATCCACCAGCCATAATGCTCTGCACTGTGTGTCTATATATATACATTTATAGTAATATGGACATATGTTTGCTAGATGTTGTTTTTTCTTGCCTTCTGATTGTTGCTCTGAGTGTTGCTGTCCCTGTGCTGTTGCAATCCTGGAATTTCCCCATTGTGGGACTAATAAAGGCTTATCTTATCTTATCTTATCTTATCTTATTTTTACTCCCATCCAAATGTTTAAGAAGAAGGTTGAGCAAGGTAATAATGGCATCTTGCACTCCTCTCTTGGTTCTACATACGTGGACAAAATTGTTGGTACCCCTCTGTTAATGAAAGAAAAACCCACAATGGTCACAGAAATAACTTGAATCTGACAAAAGTGGTAATAAATAAAAAGTCTATGAAAATTAACCAATGAAAATCAGACAATGCTTTTGAATTGTGGTTCAACAGAATTATTTTAAAAAACAAACTCATGAAACAGGTCTGGACAAAAATGATGGTACCCTTAACTTAATATTTTGTTGCACAACCTTTCGAGGCAATCACTGCAATCAAACGATTTCTGTAACTGTCAATGAGACTTCTGCACCTCTCAGCAGGTATTTTTTTTTTTTTTTTTTTTTTTTTGTTACTTATTTGTACCCGTAGGTAGACTTGGTTTGCAGTCTGGTGACAAGCCACCGGCTGCTGGTCGCTGCGTGCGCGAGCGCCCTAAACCTACATGTTTTTGGTGTGCGGGAGGAAACCGGAGAAATCCCGGAGTAAACCCGCGCAACACGGGGAGAACATGCAAACTCCACACAGCTCACTGTTGGTCGGGGGCTGGGATCGAACCCACGATCTCATGATCCCCGCGATCCCCCGGCCGAGGGTAAAACTGTGCTGCCACAGTGCTAAACCACTGCGCCACCGTGCAGCCCAAGTTTTGGCCCACTCCTCATGAGCAAACTGCTCCAGTTGTCTCAGGTTTGAAGGGTGCCTTCTCCAGACAGCATGTTTCAGCTCCTTCCACAGATATTCAATAGGATTTAGATCAGGGCTCATAGAAGGCCAATTTTAGAATAGTCCAATGTTTCACTCTTAGCCATTCTTGGGTGTTTTTAGCTGTGTGTTTTGGGTCATTATCCTGTTGCAAGACCCATGACCTGCGACTGAGACCAAGCTGTCTGACACTGGGCAGCACATTTCTCTCTAGAATACCTTGATAGTCTTGAGATTTCATTGTACCCTGCACGCATTCAAGACACTCTGTGCCAGGTGCAGCAAAGCAGCCCCAGAACGTAACAGAACCTCCTCCATGTTTCACAGTAGGGACAGTGTTCTTTTCTTGGTATGCTTCACTTTTGCGTCTGTGAACATAGAGCTGATGTGCCTTGCCAAAAAGTTGCAGTCTTGTCTCGTCTGTCCATAGGACATTCTCCCAGAAGCATTGTGGCTTGTCAACATGCAGTTTGGCAAATTCCAGTCTGGCTTTTTTATGATTTGTTTTCAACAGTGGTGTCCTCCTTGCTCGTCTCCCATGAAGTCCACTTTGCCTCAAACGACGACGGATGGTGCAATCTGACACTGCTGTACCTTGGCCTTGGAGTTCACCACGAATGTGTTTAGAGGTTGTTCTGGGCTCTTTTGTTACCATTCGTATTATCCGTCTCTTCCATTTTTCATCAAGTTTCCTCCTGTGGCCACGTCCAGGGAGGTTGGTTACAGTCCCGTGGATCTTAAATTTCTGAATAATATGTGCAACTGTAGTCACAGGAACATCAAGCTGCTTGGAGATGGTCTTATAGCCTTTACTTTTAACATGCTTGTATATAATTTTCTTTCTAATCTCCTGAGACAACTCTCTCCTTTGCTTCCTCTGGTCCATGTTTAGTGTGGTACACACCATGTCAACAAACAGCACAGTGACTACATGTCACCCTTTAAATAGGCCGACTGACTTATTACAAGTGTGTAGACACCTGTGATGATAATTAGAAGACACATCTTGGTTGAACATGTCCCTATGGTCACATTATTTTCAATCTTTTCTAGGGGTACCATCATTTTTGTCCAGGCCTGTTTCATGAGTTTGTTTTTTAAAATAATTCTGTTGAACCACAATTCAAAAGCATTGTTCAATTCAATTCAATTCAACTTTATTTATATAGCGCCATTTCACAACAACAGTCATCTCATAGCACTATCAACTGTAGGGGGGAACCCCCACAGTTGCAGAAAGACCCCAGCAATCAGGCGATCCCCTGTGAGCAAGCACTTGGCGACGGTGGAGAGGAAAAACTCCCTTTTAACAGGAAGAAACCTCCAGCAGAACCAGGCTCAGGGAGGGGCAGTCATCTGCTGCGACTGGCTGGGGGGTGAGGGGATAGAGAAGAAGAAAAGAACAGACATGTAGAGAGCAAACAGCACGATGGGGACTCAATCTATGGGAGAGAACAAACAGATGTTAATGACCAGCAAAAAAAAAATATTTCATAGAGAGTGAGGAAAGGAGTGAGGCCCAGTGCATTACTGGAGGTCCCCCGGCTGACTAAACCTATTAGCAGCATAACTAAGGGAGGGTTCAGAAACACATGATCCCTCCCTAATTGTAGGCTATATCAAAAAGGTAGGTTTTAGCCCTATTCTTAAAAACAGAGATCGAGTCTGACTCCCGAATCCAGATTGGCAGCTGATTCCACAGGAGAGGAGCTTGATAACTGAAGGCTCTGCCTCCCATTGTACTTTTGGAGATTCTAGGTATGACAAGTAATCCTGCATTTTGGGAGCGTAGTGCTCTGTTAGGATAATACGGTAGTATCAGGTCTTTTAAATAAAAAGGAGCCTGATTGTTTAGAGCTTTGTAAGTAAGAAGAAGGATTTTAAACTTAATTCTAAACTCTATGGGAAGCCAATGAAGGGAGGCCAGAACCGGAGAGATATGATCTCTCTTTCTAGTACCTGTTAAAACTCTTGCTGCAGCATTTTGGATCAGCTGAAGACTTTTTAAAGATGTTTTAGGACAGCCTGATAATAAAGAATTACAATAATCTAATCTCGAGCTAACAAAAGCGTGGATCAGTTTCTCAGCATCACTCTGAGACAAGATGCTCCTAATCTTGGCAATATTACGCAAATGATAGAAGGCAGTCTTAGAAACAAATTTAATATGTGAATTGAAGGACATATTAAATATGTCTGATTTTCATTGGTTAATTTTCATAGAATTTTTATTTATTACCACTTTTGTCAGATTCAAGTTTTTTCTGTGACCATTGTGGGTTTTTCTTTCATTAACAGAGGGGTGCCAACAATTCTGTCCACGGCTCCGTTTTTTCTAAGAGCTCTATCTTGACAAGTTTCTCAAATTGTTTCATTATCAGTGAAGTTAAGGCGATGGGTTGAAAGTCATTCAGTGAGGTTGGATTTTTTTATTTTGTTGAGAGTCTTTGCATAATCCTGTCCCCCAAACCAGAGCAGTGTGAGAAACTGGTGATGTCCTGTGGGCACAGATGTGTTGAAGTCATTCAAAGCAAGGGCAGCTACACTTCCTACTGCCCTAAAAAAAAAAAAAAAAAAAATGTTGTTTAAATCTTCTCTTCTGACACAGTGGTTACTGTTCTAATTCTAAATGTTCTAATGTTCTAATTGTTTGAATTTTAATTTTTTATTTTGTATACTTTATTAATCGCAGAGGGAAATTCAGGGCATCCATGTGGATGGATGAGGCAGCCACGGTGTGGCGCCAATCCCTTCACCATTCAGCAGCCCCTCACAGCCCCTCACAGCAGCCCCTCACAGCACCAGTAAATATACAGGGAACAGACATCGAGATGGTGACATCCTACAAGTACCTGGGTATTCATCTGAACAATAAACTAGACTGGTCACACAATACTGACGCACTCTACAAGAAGGGACAGCGCAGGCTGTTCCTGCTGAGGAGACTCAGGTCTTTTGGTGTACAAGGGGCACTGCTGAAGTCATTCTATGACACGGTGGTGGCATCAGCCATCACTTTTGGAGTGGTCTGCTGGGGCAGTGGCATTACTGCAGCCGATAGGAAGAGACTGAACAAACTGATTAAGAAAGCTAGCTCTGTCCTGGGGCAACGCCTTGATCCGATGGAGGAGATAGGAGAGAGAAGGATGGTGGCTAAACTGTCATCTCTGCTGGAGTCCGAGTTCCACCCTATGCAGGACATACTGGATGCACTGAGGAGCTCATTTAGCAGCAGACTACATCATCCCAGGTGCACAACCGAGAGGTTTCGTAGGTCCTTCCTACCAACGGCTGTCAGACTGTACAACCTAAGCAGGGCTGCTCGCAGAGATAGCAAAAAGACGTAACAAACTAATAGTTTTTTTTTTTGTTTGTTTTTTTTTGAATGCAAAAGATGCAATAGACTTACACAATGGTCCTCTCCGGCATACAACTAGGAACATACCGGTCGCTATGGAGGGTGAGAATATGTATGGGCACATAATCATACCATGTAGGATAACTAAATAGACGGTTATGCTGTTTCATCCCACCTAGCAACAATGCTCTGCACTGTGTGTGTTTATATATTTACATATTTATTCCATCTAGCTACAATGCTCAGCACTGGGTGTGCTTATATTTATATATCTATATATTTATTCCATCTAGCTACAATGCTCCGCACTGTGTTTTTATATATCTACATATTATTCCATCTAGCTACATTGCTCCGCACTGTGTGTGTTTATATACTTGCATATTTATTCCACCTAGCTGCAATGCTCCGTACTGTGGGTGTTTATATATTTACATATTTATTCCATCTAGCTACAATGCTCTGCACCGTGTGTTCATATATTCATATATTTATTCCATCCAGCTACAATGCTCTGCACTGTGTGTCTGTGTGTGTGTGTGTGTATATATATATTTTATAGTAATATGTACATATGTATATTAGCTGCTCTTGCTTGCTTGGTTTTTTTTTTGGTTTTTTTTTGTTGTTTTTTTTTCTTGCCTTCTGATTGTTGCTCTGAGTGTTGCTATCCCTGTGCTGTTGCAATCCTGGAATTTCCCCGTTGTGGGACTAATAAAGGCTTATCTTATCTTATCTTATCTTATTCACACACACATTCCCACCTAGGGCCACTTTAGAGTCTGCAATTAACCTACAGTAACTTGCATGTTTTTGGCCTGTGGGGATAAACCGGAGTACCCGGGATAAACCCACACATACACAGGGAGAACATGCAAACTCCACACAGAAGGGTCACTGATGGTCAGGGGGTGAGATCGAACCCACCACCTTCTTACTGTGCTGCCACAGTGCTAAACACTGCACCACTGAGCTGCCCTAATGTTCTAAAATGTTCTAATTTTGCTCACTGTTTTTTTGTTTTGTTTTTTTTTACAAAATAAATGTTTGTGTTGAAGTGCCTTGGTTTTTTAAAACAAACAAACATGCTCATGCAGAGGTGGTATAGCCACAGCTGATATTCTGTCAAATTCTGAACAATAAAGAATAACATATTTTAATTAACTTAGTTTCTTTTTTGTCTGACAAAAAAAAAGAAACTGTAAATTAATTATGGAAAAAGAAGACAAAATTAATGCACTTGAGTAATAACATATGAGAATATATCAAGTATTAATAGAATGTTCTCTAATTTTGAGCTCTACTGTATATTACAAGACAAGAAAATTATGATAGAAAAGATGTACAATTAGGAGAAAAATATTTGTAAAGATAAAAGGGAAAAAATATTTTCAAGAAGAAAAATCCCAAAAATTGCAAAAAAAAAAAGCCTTTCAATTTTCAAGGAAAAAGTTGTACATTTTAAAGAAAATTAAAGACAGAAAAGTTGCTGATTTGAAAGAAAAATGCTGATTACTATTAGATCAGTTTATACTTTTACTGTGATAGTTTTATGTTCATATGTGTTGTGGCTCCATGCAGGTTTTTTTGGTCAAAATGGCTCTCTTCATAGTAGATGCTGCTGATCCCTGTTCTGACATCAATCACCAACAATTAGTTAACATTTCTCTAAAATGTAATTCTGTTATCACGTTAACATTTTTTTTTTGTATTAACCTCATCTCACCTTGTCCCCTGAAAATGAAGCTCCGGTTTCCCCTCTGCCATGTCATCTGTTCAAACCCCATCAGGGTGGTGTCGACGCGTAGGAACTGGCCACTCTTCCAAACTCTGTAGGTGTCACTGGGGCAGATCCGCGACACCAGAGGCACTGAAAACAAACATACATTACACATTTTTTATGAAACAGTTGTTACACATTTTGGCCCAGTATCCCAATTACAGTTTTTCACAGCAATAAGGCACATGTAATGACACCAGGATCCTCTTGATCTTCATCATCACCTTCTTAGCACAGCAGAAGCCTAATGTTCCACATTTATTAAAATAATTTAATTTGCTTTGTACATCAGCCTGTTTCTTTATATCATTTGGCTTACAGTATATTAGAGGGCACACGAGACTAGTTTACGTTGTATTTTCCTTCGATTTTAGAGGAAAAACTCACAAAAGTGTCAGAGTAAAGCTGTAAATTTACAAGGAAAAAGTTGCAGACTTATGAGTAAAATATTTAGTAAAAATCTACTAAAATCTAGTAAATTTGTGTGGGGAAAAAAATCACAATTTTATCACAAAATTGGCAAATTTTTAAAACAAATGGCCCACACAATAAAATCTGAAATTTATCAGAGAAATTCATCAATTTACAATTTATGATCATCAAGTGCTGACCCTTTTATATTCTGAGTGAATTTTCATCGGTCCTACTAATTGCCGTGTATACCTCGCCCACTGGCATCAGCGAGAAGAACAAAGCATTAAAAGAACTCTATCAGGCCATCAGTGAGACACAAGCAGCGCACCCAGATGGATTCCTCATCAAAGCAGGAGATTTCAACCATGCAGATTTAAAGGCCTTGTTACTGTCACGCCGCGCCATTCATCAGCGGCGCCACCTGCTCACGCACCTGCTACTCGTCAGCGGCGAAGGATAAAAGCCGCCTCGCCCTGAGCGTCGGCCTGAAGCCGTAGACTTCGTTTCCTTTGCATGGACTTCTACCACATTCTCTTCAGCATCCTCTTTACCGGTAAGAAGTTCACTTACCTCATCTCTCCAGTCTGCTCCCCTGTGCACAGGTGGATTCCTCGGCGGCGGACAATCCCGTCCCTCGTCTCTCCTCGCTGCTGCACCGAGCCCTGCAGGTGGCTGTCTCCCGGGCTTCCATCCTTGAAGCGCCAGTCATCTGCCCAAACAAGTAAGCTTCTCTCCCTCGCCTATTCTCCTCCCGTGTTGGTGTGTGCTCATCACCCTGTGTCTGATTTCTCCCATAGGGTTGCCGGCTGAACGGTCTCCTGCCTCTGGGTCCGAAGCAGACGCCCCCACCAACACATTAACATTCTGCAGACACGCACCCAAACATCCCTGTTGTTAATAAACAGTTTGAACTACTCTGAGCCTGTGTGTGTGCGTCTCCTGAGCCGAACGTTATGTCAGTACGGCTTCAGCAGAGCGGCTCGGCGGACGGCGGGCTCGCACACCGGTTTACCATCCTCGAGGCTCGGGTGGATCAGATTGTTTATCAGCAACAGGTGGTTCTTAACCAATTATTAGAACTGACTAACCGATTGAACCGCTTGGACCCCCAACAGCCGTTCCTCCCGACTCGCCAGGGTGGCGCGGCTCCTGCTGTTCCAGCGGCCGTCCAGCCGGCTCCAGTGGCACCGGTTCGGCTCACGCCGATTCCGACCCCCGCCCGCTTTAGCGGTAAGCTCGGCGGAGCGCGGGGGTTTATTATGCAGTGTGAGTCCGTGTTCCACCGTGTGCCCGGAGATTTTCCCTCGGATCACAGCCGAATTGGTTACATAGGGAATCTTCTGGAGGGGCGTGCGTTAACTTGGACCTACGCCGTAATGGCGAGGCCCAGTTATGCCACCCTCACCTATGACCAATTCGTGAGGCGCTTTCTGGAGGTCTTTGACCACTCACAAACCGAAACGGTCCAGGTCGATCGGCTTCTCGCTCTCCAGCAGGGAAGCCGGTCGGCAGCGGACTACGCGGTCGACTTCCGGGTAGCGGCGGAGGAATTGGGCTGGGAGGAACGCTCCCTCTGTGGCCTGTTCCTCCGCAGCCTCAATAGTGATCTGAGGGATGAACTGGCTGGTCGGGATATCCCTGGGACGCTAGCGGAGCTGACGTCCTTAGCGATAAGTTTGGATAACAGGCTGCGCGAGCGCTCCTCGGGGCGGAGGTCTTCTTCTTCTCGCCCTCGTGGAGCCTCGCCGCACCTGTTCCAAGCTCGCCCCCTGGCGGCGCCGCCAGCATCGCGCCCCGAGGAGTCGGAGCCGATGGTGACGGGCTGGACTAAACTTTCCCCTGTGGAGAAACAACGCCGCCGTGAGTTGGGCCTCTGCATGTATTGCGGAGGCGACCAACACACCGTGGAGTGTTGCCCACGGAAAGCCAGTCGGTGGGGTCCGCGAGTCACTGTTGGAAGCCTCGCGGATGTCAATCGGTTAGGATCACTGACTCAATTGAAGCTGCCCATCCGTTTCTGCCATGACCCTACTGGGCACCTCACCCACGCACTGGTGGATTCGGGCGCAGAAGGCAGCTTCATTTCACAAAGCCTGGCAACCCGATTGGGCATCCGCTGCCAGGCACTCAATACTCCCATCTCCCTAATCCACCTCTCCCGTGCCACCCTCGGGAGAGTGACACATCAAACTGTTCCCCTACCGGTCATCATCTCGGGAAACCACCGGGAGGAAATGACCTTTTACGTCCTTCCCAACTCTGTGTCGCCCGTCATCCTGGGGTATCCCTGGCTCCGCCTTCACAATCCGGTCCTGGATTGGAAATCAGCTGGGATCTCGGCATGGAGTACGTTCTGTATGGGCACCTGCCTTCAGTCCGCTGCCTGCTCTCCGTCCGCTCCTCCCCCTGCGACGGACGCTGCACCCCCGGACCTGTCTCTGGTGCCCCCAGAATTTCACGACCTGGGTATGGTGTTCAGCAAAGCGAAAGCTATGTCTCTTCCCCCTCATCGGCCCTATGACTGCGCCATCAACCTCCGCCAGGGGGCTCCCTTACCTTCTGGTCGCCTTTATAGCCTGTCTGCGCCGGAGAAGGAGACGATGAACGCCTACCTGAAGGAATCTTTAAGTGCTGGGATTATCCGCCCATCATCGTCACCCGTGGGGGCAGGGTTCTTCTTCGTGGGGAAAAAGGATGGGTCCCTCCGCCCTTGTATCGACTACCGGGCCCTCAACAATATCACGGAGAAGGACCGTTACACCCTGCCTCTCATGGACACTGCTTTCCACTCCCTCCAGGGGGCGACCTGGTTCACCAAGCTGGACCTACGCAGCGCTTACCACCTCGTCCGGATCCGGGAGGGAGATGAGTGGAAAACGGCCTTCCGTACCCCGAACGGCCACTTTGAATATCTGGTGATGCCGTTCGGGTTGACCAACGCTCCTGCAGTCTTCCAGCGCCTCATAAATGACGTCCTCCGGGACTTCATTGGCCTTTTTGTGTTCGTCTACCTGGACGATATTCTCATCTTCTCCAAGTCCAGGGATGAGCACCAGGTCCACGTGAGGCGGGTCCTCCAAAGGCTGCTGGAGAACCGTCTGTACGTTAAGGCAGAAAAGTGTGAATTTTACGCCAGGAGCACGTCCTTCCTGGGGTTCATCATCGCCCACGATAGGGTGCTCCCCGACCCAGAGAAGGTAAAGGCGGTGGTGGAATGGCCCACACCTGCATCCCGGAAACAGGTGCAGCAATTTGTTGGCTTCGCCAATTTCTACCGCCGCTTTGTCCCCAACTTCAGTGCCATCGTGGGACCACTGACCCGCCTCACGTCCCCGAAGGTCCCGTTCCGGTGGACCGAAGAGGTCGCTGCCGCCTTTGAGGCGCTGAAGGCGGAATTCTCCTCCTCCCGGGTCCTTCGCCAGGTCGACCCCGCGCTGCAGTGCATTGTAGAGGTAGACGCCTCGGACACGGGAGTGGGAGCAGTGCTGTCCCAGCGGTCACCGGACGATGGCGCCAAGCGACCGTGCGCCTTCTTCTCCCGGCGCTTGTCCCCGGCGGAGAGAAACTACGATGTGGGGGACAGAGAGCTCTTGGCCATCAAGCTCGCCCTGCAGGAGTGGCGCCACTGGTTGGAGGGGGCAAGCCTGCCGTTTGTGGTCCTCACGGACCACAAGAACTTGGAATACTTACGATCTGCCAAGCGCCTGAACGCCCGCCAGGCGCGCTGGTCCCTGTTCTTCGCCAGGTTCCAATTTTCCATCACCTTCAGGCCTGGCTCTAAGAACGTCCTGCCTGACGCCCTCTCCAGGCAGTTCGCCCCCGTGGAGTCGGAGGAGGCGCCCCACTCCATCCTGCCCAGGTCGTGCGTCGTGGGAGCCATCTCGTGGGACATTGAGAGCAAGATCCGGAAGGCACAGCAGGTGGAACCTGACCCTGGCGGCGGACCGGAGGGGAGGCTGTTCGTGCCATCCGCGGTCCGAGGAGAGGTCATCCACTGGCTCCACACCTCCAAGCTCACCTGTCACCCTGGCACCTCCCGGATGATAGATCTCCTCCAACGGTCCTTTTGGTGGCCAGGCCTGCGGAGGGATGCAGCCCGCTACGCCCGGGCTTGCCCAATCTGTGCCACCTGCAAATCGGGAAATGCCCCTCCAGCGGGTCTGCTCCAGCCCCTGCCCGTCCCTGGCAGGCCCTGGTCGCACATCGCTCTGGATTTCGTCACCGGACTCCCCATCTCCAACTCCTATGACACCATCCTGACCATCGTGGACCGCTTCTCCAAGGCCGTGCACTTCATCCCCCTGCGAGGCCTCCCTACTGCCCTGGAGACGGCGGACCTCCTCGTCCAACACGTGGTCAGGCTGCATGGGATTCCGGTGGACGTGGTCTCGGACCGGGGCCCCCAGTTTTCATCTGAGGTTTGGAGGTCATTCTGCAACGCCATCGGAGCCAAGGTGAGCCTCTCCTCCGGCCATCACCCCCAATCCAACGGGCAGTGTGAGAGGACCAATCAGGAGCTGGAGGCTGCGCTCCGCTGTGTGTCCAGATCCAAACCCGCGTCCTGGAGCAACCATCTTGCCTGGGTTGAATATGCCCACAACACCGCTCGCTCTTCTGCTACAGGGATGTCCCCCTTCAAAGCGTCCCTGGGTTACGACCCCCCGCTGTTTCCGGAGCAGGAGAGTGAGGTAACTGTCCCGTCAGTTAGGGCCCATCTCAGGCAGTTCCGCTCCACCTGGGCTGCCGCGCGCCATGCGCTATTACGCACAGCGGAGCGCAACAGGACTGTGGCGGACCGGCGTAGGAGACCTGCCCCGGCGTACAGAGTTGGGCAGCTTGTTTACATTTCCACCCAGGACGTCACTCTAAAAGGCGAGAGGAGAAAGCTGGCACAGCGCTTCATGGGTCCCTACCCCATCACCCGGATCATCAACCCGGTGGCTGTGCGCGTGGCTATTCCCCCCTCCCTCCGCATTCATCCTACTTTCCACGTGTCGAAGGTGAAACTGGCGGTTTCTGACCCCCTTTGCCCTCCTCCTGCAGCGCAACCCGCGCCCCGGATGATTGGTGGCCATCCGGCCTGGTCCGCTTCCTCCATCCTGGACTCCCGGCGCCGGGGTCGTGGGTTGCAATACTTGGTGGACTGGGAGGGCTATGGGCCCGAGCATCGACAGTGGGTGCCCCCGTCGTTTGTGTTGGACCCATCGCTCATCGCGGACTTCCACCGAGCGCACCCGGATAAGCCATCGCCAGGAGGCGCTGCTAGAGGGGGGAGTACTGTCACGCCGCGCCATTCATCAGCGGCGCCACCTGCTCACGCACCTGCTACTCGTCAGCGGCGAAGGATAAAAGCCGCCTCGCCCTGAGCGTCGGCCTGAAGCCGTAGACTTCGTTTCCTTTGCATGGACTTCTACCACATTCTCTTCAGCATCCTCTTTACCGGTAAGAAGTTCACTTACCTCATCTCTCCAGTCTGCTCCCCTGTGCACAGGTGGATTCCTCGGCGGCGGACAATCCCGTCCCTCGTCTCTCCTCGCTGCTGCACCGAGCCCTGCAGGTGGCTGTCTCCCGGGCTTCCATCCTTGAAGCGCCAGTCATCTGCCCAAACAAGTAAGCTTCTCTCCCTCGCCTATTCTCCTCCCGTGTTGGTGTGTGCTCATCACCCTGTGTCTGATTTCTCCCATAGGGTTGCCGGCTGAACGGTCTCCTGCCTCTGGGTCCGAAGCAGACGCCCCCACCAACACATTAACATTCTGCAGACACGCACCCAAACATCCCTGTTGTTAATAAACAGTTTGAACTACTCTGAGCCTGTGTGTGTGCGTCTCCTGAGCCGAACGTTATGTCAGTTACCAAACCTACACCAACATGTAGACTTTCCAACAAGAGGAGACAATTTGCTGGACCTAGTGTACACAACTCACAAGAAAGCGTACAGAGCCTCCCCACTTCCCCACCTGGGTCTCTCTGATCACATCACCATCCAGTTAAGGCCAACATACAAACCCAGAGTGAAAACAATCAGATCAACAAAAACGCAGGTACGTGTGTGGCCAGAGGGGGCCTCTGATGCTCTGAAAGACTGCTTCAGCACTACAGACTGGGACACTTTCAAGCATGCAGCCACTCACAATGGACACACAAACCTAGAGGAGTACACTAAGGTTGTTGTAGCATACATAGTGAAATGCATTGATGATGTCACTCACTGCAAAACCATCACTGTTTGTGCCAACCAAAAGCCATGGATGACAGCAGAGGTCCACAGGCTCCTGAGGGCTCGAAACACTGCAGACACACAGAGGCTTTCTGTCGCAGGGCCGGCAACACTGCAGGACTAACAACAGCTAGGGCCAACCTGTCCCGTGGCATCAAGGAGGCAAAACAACAGTACAGGAAGAAAATATCCGGCCACTTCAGCAACACCAGAGATGCACGTTCCCTCTGGCGTGGCATACAGACCCTCATCAACTACAAACCTCCACCTCAGACCAGTGCGAGTGACACCACACTGCTCAACAACCTAAATGACTTCTTCGGCCGCTTTGAAGCACAAAACAGCACATCAGCACGGAAGACCACTCCTCCTCCAGACAAGCAGGCCATGAGTCTGGATCCGGCTAGCATGAAGAGGACCCTCCTCAGGATCAACCCACGCAAGGCAGCTGGACCAGACAACATACAGGGTTGCGTCCTGAAGGACTGTGCAGAGGAGCTTAAGAATGTCCTGGCCAACATCTTCAATATCTCCCTGACTCAAGCTGTTGTCCCCCTGTTGTCCCCACGTTTCAAAACTTCCACCATAATCTCAGTCCCAAAGAAGCCCGTCCCATCCAGCTACAATGATTACCGGCCCTTAGCCCTGACCCCCCATCATAATGAAGTGCTTCGAGCGACTGGTCACACAGAACATCAAGTCCACCCTCCCTCCCTCCCACGGCCCATCTCAGTTTGCATACAGGTCAAACAGATCCACAGAAGATGCCATCGCTGCTGCTCTCCACCCAGCCCTCACCCACCAGGACTGAAAGAACTCCTACATGTGACTACTGTTCTTGGATTTCAGTTCAGAATTCAACACAATCATCCCACAGCACCTGATACAAAAACTCAGACACTTCAGACTCAAAACCTCTCTCTGTAACTGGATGCTGGACTATCTCACAGGAAGGCCACAGAATGTGTGGGTTAGCAGCATCACCTCCCAGACCATCACACTGAGCACAGGGTCCCCACAAGGGTGCGTGCTCAGCCTGCTGCTCTTCACCCTGCTAACCCATGACTGAACCAGCCTACAACACCAACCACATCATCACGTTTGTTGATGACACGACGGTGGTGGGCCTCATCACCAACAACGAGGAGGCCAACTACAGAAATGAGGTGAGCCAACTGGTCCAGTGGTATAAAGACAATAATCTCTTCCTGAATGTTGGAAAAACCAAGGAGATTGTGGTCGACTTCAGGAGGGGACACACACAGCATCCCCCTTTGATGCTGTGTGTGTACTCATCTGGAAGACCCATTTGTGCTGAAGCTTCAACTTCCTGGGTGATGTCTTGAGACGTTGCTTCAATATTTCCACATAATGTTTTTTCCATTTCCATTCCGTTTTTTCCATTTCCAAAATGTGTGTGCTCTCTGATCTGACAGATGGTGCGGCTGTGGAGAGGTTGAGCAGCACCAAGTTCCTGGGGGAGTGCACATCTCTGGGCTGCACGGTGGCGCAGTGGTTTAGCACTGTGGCAGCACAGTTTACCCTCGGCCGGGGGATCGCGGGGATCATGAGATCGTGGGTTCGATCCCAGCCCCCGACCAACAGTGAGCTGTGTGGAGTTTGCATGTTCTCCCCGTGTTGCGTGGGTTTTCTCCGGGATTTCTCCGGTTTCCTCCCGCATACCAAAAACACGTAGGTTTAGGGCGCTCGCGCACGCAGCAACCGGCAGCCAGTGGCTTGTCACCAGACTGCAAACCAAATCTACCTACGGGTACAAATAAGTAACAAAAAAAAAAAAAAAAAATCTCTGAGGACCTCTCCTGGTCCAACAGCACCACATCACTGGCCAAGAAGGCTCAAATTCACCTCCATTTCCTCTGCAAACTGAGGAGAGCATGAGTCCCACCCCCCATCATGTGCTCATTCTACCAGGGCACCATTGAGAGCATCCTCACCAGCTGCACCATGGTGTGGTATGGAAGCTGCACCGCCTCCTGCCGCAAGACACTACAACGCACAGTGAAAGCAGCCAGTATGATCATCGGTACCCCTCTGCCCCCCCTCTCGGACATCTACCTTACCCGCAGAGCCATCAACATCGCAGGTGACACCTCCCACCCCTCACACTCCCTCTTCAGCCCCTTGCCCTCGGGGACAAGGTACCGGAGCCTCCGGGCCTGCTCCACAAGACTGCTAAACAGCTCTGTTCAGCAGGCCATCAGGACCCTGAACTCTGTCCACTCCCCCCCCCTTCCCCACCCACCCGGACCATAACACGCACTCACCCACAAAATAACTACCTCAGTTGCTGGGACAGAAAGATTGGCACACCAACAGTAATACATGTGCTGCTGTATGTCTCTGCATTTTAACTGCAACCAGTTGCACAAATGCCATATCTGCTGCTGTCTGTCTGTCATTGCAATACTGATCATGTGCAGTCCTATCTGTTACTATCTGCACCTACACTACCGCATTGAACTTGCAACTACGGGTATTACTGCTCTACTTTTCTGTATATAAGATTGCTGAGTTTCATCATCGCTAATCATTTATCTTTATTTGCACTATGGGAGGTCTGGGTCTATCTTTTGTTGCCATTTGCACTATAGGTTGCATTACTGTACATAGACTGCTGTTGTTTTTTCCAGCCTTATTCCTTTTGTTTATATTGTGCACATCACTGAAGAGACAGAGAAACACCATTTCAGTTCTCCTGTATGTCCTGTATGTATAGTAGTGTTGACAAATAAAATTTTTGACTCTTGAACAGAACCTTTGAATTTTACAAATTAATGAGAAAAGCTTCACACATTAGTAAGAATATTATGAGGAAAAAAGTCAAAAATTTATAAGAATACACTACTATATGCATATTTACTAGAAAAAAAGTTTTAATGAAAACACTGACGTGTTAAAAGGGTCAGCAATACCCGTTTTGTCTGCAGAAACTGTTTTATTTTCGTGTGAATAGGTCTCTTATGACCATTTTTTACAAATCCTCTGTTGAATCTGTTCTTACATTTTCACTGATTTGTTGGCACGGTAACCTGAGTATTAAGTCAAAAAGTTCACTGACTAAAATTGTGAACATGAGCAGCAAGATTCTGGGGGTACAGCAGAGCATGCTCTCTGATCTGTTTACCAGACAGGTGGGCAGGAAGGCTAAAAGTATCCTGTCAGATACCAGCCACCCCTTGTTCACTGAATTCCAGTATTTGCTGTCTGGCGCCAGGTTTAGGTTCCCCCCTGTTAAGAACAACAGGTATAAATATTCTTTTATCCCCACAGCCATTTCTATTTTAAATTTAGGTCTGAGGAGGTGTTAGCAAGCCCTTGCCTGGCAGAATTTATTAATAATTACACATGGAGTGTTCTTCTTTTTAGCATATTTACGTATTTGTTAATTTTACTCATTTTTTAAATCTTGTACATTCAACTGGAACTGCTGTTATTTATTGCCTTTTGTAATGCAACAGTTTTCCCTGTGGGGTTGGCCTCTGGATGACTGTACTCAGGTGTGCGTGAGTTTTATGTGTTTATTCTGTTTTGCTGTAAAACAAATTGCCCCTTGGGGACATAAATAAAGCTGAGTTGAAAAAGTGACAAATTTATGAGAAGTCACAAATTTAACAGAAAAAAACCTTACAAACTGGTAGTTATTACTCACTCAAGTAACTATTGGTAAATACTTTCTTACGCTTACTCAACTTTTTCAGTGACTACTCTTACTTGCACTTGAGTGATTGATATAATGCTAACATTACTTTTATTTGAGTACAGGTTTGAGAGGGTTGGAAAACATGGCACTGAAAAATATGGTGCAGGACAATAAAAATACTGTGATTAAAAAACATACAGTCCTGAAGTTGTCTGTTCACTATTGGACGCAGGTCTTGACATCGGCACCGGCCCATCAGCCAAATGCAGACAAAAGCTAACAGTGGTCTGAAGCTCAGTCACTTTAACTAGCCACTTTTGCAAGTGGGATATTCATTTATACAGTCTCTGCAAAAGTCACCTGAAGTAATAAACTGAATGCATTGGTAAAATAAAAGAAACAGCATGTAACAATTTGGAGGATCTGTTGGCAAAAATTAGGAAAAATATTAATGAATATGTTTTCAATTGTATCTAACCATTAGAAAATAAAAAGTTACTCGATCATCTGTGTTTTAGAATAAGCTGTTTATAGCTACACGTGGAGCAGGTCACCTTCTCAGGGAGGCCATCATCTTGTTTCTACAGTAGCTCAGAATGGACAATCAAAACACTGGCTATTGACAGAGCTGTTAGAATTTTGTAGTGCTGTAGCCCCGTTTGGGTTGCAAGTTGATATTAAAGGGGAGGGAAAAGAAGGAAAAGAAAAAGAGAAATTTCCAAGAAAAAGTCACAAATCTACTAGAAAAAAATTATCAAACTTAAATGAAAAAAGATGCAAATTTAAGAGAAGATGCAAATTTACAACAATGAAGTCACAAATTTGCATGAAAAAAAATCACAACTTTAAAAGAAAAAGAAGGTGCAAAAATACAAGAAAAAGAAGTCCTAAATTTATGAGCAAAAAGCTGCAAGTAAAAAGTTGCAAAAAAGGAGCTGTCATTGTTGTCATGGTCTGGTGGGTGCACTCCTCCCCCGCCTGTCCAGCTCAACCTTCACCTACTCCGCGGGTAATCATCTACACCTGCGTGATGAGACGCACCTGCTTCTCTGACTCGCCAGCCCGTAAATGGACCTTCTCTTCAACGTCTCAGCGCTGGCTCGTTGGGTATACTACATGCATCCCCCTCGGGTCATCAACAGCCAGATCACCCACACAGTCCAGACAATTCTGGATGTTTGTCGTTGGGGCTCCAAAATCTTGTACACTGGAAGGACTACGGACCAGAAGAAAGGTCGTGGATTCCTGGTTCCAACTTCCACGACAAGGGGATGGTCTGGGCCTTTCACAAGGCACATCCCACCAAGCTCAGTGGACCGCCAAGAGGCGTTCCTTGAGGGGGGGGCATTGTCATGATCTGGTGAGCACACTCCTCCCCTGCCTGTCCGGCTCAACCTTCACCTACTCTGCGGGTAATCATCTCCACCTGCGTGATGAGACGCACCTGCTTCTCTGACTCGCCAGCCCGTAAATAGACCTTCTCTTCAACGTCTCAGCGCTGGCTCGTTGGGTATACTACATGCATCCCCCTCGGGTCATCAACGGCCAGATCACCCACACAGTCCAGACAATTCTGGATGTTCGTCGTTGGGGCTCCAAAATCTTGTACACTGGAAGGACTACGGACCAGAAGAAAGGCCGTGGATTCCTGGTTCCAACTTCCACGACAAGGGGATGGTCCGGGCCTTTCACAAGGCACATCCCACCAAGCTCAGTGGACCGCCAAGAGGCGTTCCTTGAGGGGGGGGCATTGTCATGATCTGGTGAGCACACTCCTCCCCCGCCTGTCCGGCTCAACCTTCACCTACTCTGCGGGTAATCATCTCCACCTGCGTGATGAGACGCACCTGCTCCTCTTTCTCGCCAGCCCTTAAACAGACCTCCTCTTCAACGTCTCGGCGCTGGCTCATTGGGTATACTACATGCATTAGCAGTGAATATCTATTTTCCTTAAATTTCCTCCTTTGTGGTGCGTCTCCAGGGTTGTTGTGTGTTCACCTGCCCCATCATCATCACCATATCAGCGACCATCATCACCCGGTCAGACACCTCACCAAGCTCTCCTTTGCCATCCTGTTTCATTGGGAGGTTCGCTGTAAGTGCTGCGTTCTTCTGCCGGGCCCTCCATTACTCCCATGTGAGTGTGGTCCTATTTTCCCTTTGTCTTGTCTCCCTCCTAATTCACCTGCTCTCATCTCTCGTTTCAGGCTGTGTGCTTCCCCTGGCGAGTGGCGTTTTTCTTTTGCGGAGGCGTTCTTTGCAATTAATAAAATTCAACCAAACCTTGTTACTGTGTCATTGTGTGTTTCCTTTGGTGTCATTCCCTGAACGTGAGCTGTCTAATTATTGCCAATCATGACAATTGTGCCATGTACAAGTATTCCCTGGCTTGTGGAAGGCCTGAGTGCTTAGTTATTTAATGTTAAACCCTGACTGGATGTCTGAATTTTTCTAGTACAGGGCTTCA
Organism: Pholidichthys leucotaenia; assembly: GCA_020510985.1. Taxonomy (NCBI): domain Eukaryota; kingdom Metazoa; phylum Chordata; class Actinopteri; order Cichliformes; family Pholidichthyidae; genus Pholidichthys; species Pholidichthys leucotaenia. Next base: position 129,135,622 of record CM035847.1, on the reverse strand, counting down.
CACTGCATTTCTTGCAAAATCACACTGAAAGAACAAAAAACAATTCATGCTACAATATACTGTACCTGATTGTCTTTTTTTAAATCAAATTTTGACTGTAGACAAAAAATACTATAAAGAACTGGTTCATTGACTGAAAGAATTCACTGATTTGATTGAAAGTTGTGCTGTGTGTTCTGCAATGTTAGTTTCTGTTGCTTGGATTTAAGTCTTGTTCTATTTTTTTGCAAATTTTGGGAGCAGGGCTACACCCCAAAAACACGTTTTCTTGCATCTATAAATGCCATCCTGTCGTTTGCTCCTGTTTGTCCTCCAAATGTTATAGAGCCCCCGACTCACAGCAGATCCTCAAAGTAGCCTTCCATAAACCACAGCCTAACAACCATAACCAACCACTTCTATGTGAAAACCTCATCTTTTCACATTTGGGGTCATCCTAGAAAGAGAAAATACCAATGTTAGTCTTCTGCAACCAAAATCCATAATTTAGCTTTTGCATCGCGTCTTTCTGTTTGAGCCTATGTTCTGAAAGCATCAAGTACACAGTAAACAAAAGTGCTCTGGTGATCAAGAATAGCTGTAATCCTGGTCCATGCTGCTGTGTGTAGGAGTGGACCAGCACCTGTCATTGTGGATCTTGGACTACCTCACAGACCGACCACAGTTTGTGAGAACCTAGGACTGTGTGTCTGACATCATCATCTGCAGTACGGGGGCCCCCCAGGGAACAGTTCTGGCTCCCTTCCTGTTCACCCTCTACACTGCTGCCTTTTCCACAACACACCACACTGCCATCTACAGAAGTTCTCTGATGACTCTGCAATCGTCTGCCTCATCGCTGATGGGGATGATGTGGAGTACAGAGGACTTATCCAGAATTTTGTGGACTGGTGCCTGTGGAACTGCCTCTAGATCAATGCAAGGAAAACCAACAGACAGGTGGTGGACTGCCACAGGCATGGACAACCCCCCACAACACCAGTAAACATCCAGGGAACAGACACTGAGATGGTGACATCTTACAGTACCTGGGTGTTCACCTGAACAATAAACTGGACTGATCACACAACACCAATGCGCTCTACAAGAAGGGGCAGTGCAGGCTGTTCCACCTGAGGAGAGTTAGGTCATTTGGAGTGCGAGGGACACTCCTGAAGACCTTATATGATTCAGTGGTGGCATCAGCCATCACATTTGGAGTGGTCTGCTGGGACAGGGTGGCGGTGGGCTGCACGGTGGCGCAGTGGTTAGCACTGCGGCAGCATAGTTTACCCTTGGCCGGGGGATTGTGGGGATCGTGGGATCGTGGGTTCGATCCCAGCCCCCGACCAACAGTGATCTGTGTGGAGTTTGCATGTTCTCCCCGTGTTGCGTGGGTTTACTCCGGGATTTCTCCGGTTTCCTCCCACATGCCAAAAACATGCATGTTAGGTTAATTGGCTGTTCTAAATTGTCCCTAGATATTTGTTTCCTATAGGCCCTTAGAATAGAGGGTTAGTATTAATGAAAGCGCTTTGAGTGGTCTTTGTGACTAGAAAAGTGCTATATAAGTGCAGGTTAGTTAGTTAGTTAGTTAGACAGTGGCATCACGGCAGCAGACAGGAAGAGGCTGAACAGGCTGATCAAAAAAGCTAGCTCTGTTCGGGGGCACCACCACGACCCAGTGGAGGAGATAGGAGAGAGGAGGATGGTGGCTAAGCTGTCATATCTGCTGGAGTCCAAGTCCTACCCCATACAGGACACGCTGAACGCACTGAGGAGCTCATTTAGTGGTAGGCTGTGTCATTCTAAGTGCTCAAGAGAGAGGTTCCGCAGGTCCTTCCTACCTACAGCTGTCAGACTTTATAATCTAACCAGTGCTGCTCAAAGAGGCAGTATTTAATGTCAGAACTTTGCACAATAGAGATCGACCCCTCCAATACACAACTAAGACAATTACAATTATTATTGGGGGTGGCAACATCACTGTTCATTCAAATGTGAAATATACTGTCTAGGTCCATATTTATTTCTTTTGCCGGGTAATTTAACTAACTAATGCTGTTGATACCATCCAGCTGCAATGCTCCCGCACTGTGTATATAACTGTGTACATATGTATATCTATTTAGTGCTTTGGTTAACCAATTCTTTTCTTAGTATCTTATTTACTATTGCCCTGAGTGCTGCTATCCCTGTGCTGCTGCAATCCTGGAATTTCCCCACTGTGGGACTAATGAAGGCTTATCTTATCTTAAATCTGATGCACTTTACAATCTACAGGTAACAACAAAGCTCGGTGAAAATGTAGCCACTTGTGGTTCTGTAAAGCACTTCTGGTAAAACACACTAAAACCTAAAAACTGTGTAAGAAGGTTGTAAGCATTATTGTTCAATGCAAAAGAAAGCCTCGGAGGAACCTAACAACATTATTGGTTCTGACTTGGCAGTACAGGACCTCTTTTTAGTGAATCATTGGAAAAAAAAAAGACTGGACTCACCCCAGCTGGTAAACTCCCATTTCATCTCTACATAGAAGTCCTGGGCCTGGAAAGAGAGAGAGCGGGGGAGGAGAAAAAGACAAATGCGATTGAATCGGGCATTGATAAAGAGAACGATGGAGAGAGTTAGGGAGCGATAGATAGTGATGGAGTTGGAGATGAATAGAGAGAGAAAGAGAGAGGAGAAAGTGAGGGTGAAAAGATGGGAGAGAGAAAACAAATGCAGTAAGGCTGATTCATTGTCTGTGACAAAGACGAGGAGACTGGCGGAGAGAACTGTGTGTGTGTGTGGGGGGGGGGGGTAATAATAGAACTGATAGAGGGATGGAGATGATGTGGGTGAGAACAGCAGCAAATGAAGAACGGTGGGATGTGTGTAATGTTTTTGAGTGCCAGCACTCTTGGGTGTTGTGTCTACCATGTGTGAGTATTCCGAAGGGTGTGTAGTTGTGTGCTTTCTCTGCGTGCGCGCACTCGTGTGTGTGTGTGTGTGTGTGTGTGTGTGTGTGTGTGTGTGTGTGTGTCATACGAGCCAGTGAAAGCAAAAACACAGACTGTGTGGAGGCAGTCTCCCAATCTCCATCGGCATTTTGTGTGGCAGCTAATGCATGACATACTGCTCCAAGATTGTGACCGTTAAGACTCATGAAATGGGGGGGGGACTAAGCCTGTCTGTAAAGGTCCTATATTGTGCAAAAATGGTGTATTCATTGGTTTTAACCTCATAAAATAATCCCATGAGTCGCGTGTACACCACTAAAATATTAAAACACTCACTTGACAATGAAATACACATTGTGTTTATTTAGTTAAACTCTTAGGGCATTTTCACACCTGAAATCTGCACCAAGGTCCAGACCAAGGTTCATGTTTTTGTTCCGTTGTCTACACTTGGCCCAGTTAGGTTTGGTTTCACACTGCTCCTTATCCAATCTCAACTAAACAACTTTATGTGATGCACGTACTGTATGTCTTGTGGTTATGACGTTTGTGCTACTCACCCTCCAAGGTGTTTTCTGCAGCTTTCCACGCATCAGTAACTACACTCTAAGTTGAAACTGGGGAAGACTCCATCATATTAAGAGGTGAACTATGAGGCTAGAATATTATCCAGGTCTTCATTAAAAAGAACGCTTATCCTTCCATCAGTCGTGATGATTTTCAGGTGGCATTACCTGTCTGTTTTCTTTCATAGACTTTGTTACATCTTCTCTGAAAATATCCAGTAAGTTTCTGCATTTTTATGTATTTTTCAACTGACTAATCTATGCCACTAACATCCATATTTGAATTAAAAAACTTGGTCTCTTCTTCTTCCTGAGTGCTACCATAACTCATTTTCCATCTTTTCAGCTGCCATACTTTCCTACGTTTGGTCCGAAAGTCCGAAACTTTCTGAAAATTGCAGATCAATTTTCCAGATCAAGGTTCAGTTTAATCTGGACTGAGATTACCGCTTTTTGCTAGACCAAATTTCCGCTCTTTGATTCGGCCCATGGTTCTATAATTTTGGCCAGAATCAAACTGAAAAGTAAGAAGGTCCTGACCAAATGGGTTAGGTATGAAACCACCCTAAAAGAAATAAACAGATTGCACTTTTTGGGTTTTATGATATAACAAAGCAGCAAGTCCTGCCTTCAGTTCTCTAAGTTAGCAAACACACCCTGACGGCATCCTTACTTGGTCCACTCAAAAAAAAAACCTTTACCCCATAAGAAGAGGAGTTTATTAATATTAATGGATGGGCTGAAAATCGACTGCTACAGTCAGCTTTTTGGATGAGACATGGTTTCTGTTCTTTAAAACTACATACATATACATACGTATATGTCCTTGAAGATGGCAAAACTTAAAATAAATAGCCTAATCCCTGGAAAATAACAAAATGGGACCTTTAAACATAGTAATCATTAATCCTTATAATTAAGTCATTTTGCCTTCCTGCACCCCACCCCCCCCAAAAAAAAAAATCAAGCACGAGCTGTAAAATTGCTGGGCATAAAAATTAAAGTAAAACAGCTAGGTTATAAGAATAAACTGGCCTGTCAACAACTCTCCCTCAACTCTCAAATATGAACACTTTTCCTGTAGAATTGCGCTTTTTTAAACTTTTTACCTAGCAACTTTTTAATCATAAATTTACAACTTTCTCATAAATTTGTTATTTTTCCCTTCTCATAAATTTGTATTGTCTTTCACATACAGTGGGGCTAAAAAGTATTTAGTCAGCCACCAATTGTGCAAGTTCTCCCACTTAAAAGATGAGAGGGGTCTCCAATTTTCATCATAGGTATACCTCAACTATGAGAGACAAAATGAGAAAAAAAAAATCCAGAAAATCCCATTGAGGGATTTTTAATGAATTAATTGGTAAATTCCTCAGTAAAATAAGTATTTGGTCACCTACTAACAAGCAAGATTTCTGGCTCTCACAGACTAACTTCTTCTTCAGTATAAAAGACACCTGTCCACAACCTCAAACAGTCAGACTCCAAACTCCACTATGGCCAAGACCAAAGAGCTGTCAAAGGACACCAGAAACAAAATTGTAGACCTGCACCAGGCTGGGAAGACTGAATCTGCAATAGGTAAGCAGCTTGGTGTGAAGAAATCAACTGTGGGAGCAATTATTAGAAAATGGAAGACATACAAGACCACTGATAATCTCCCACGATCTGGGGCTCCACGCAAGATCTCACTCCGTGGGGTCAAAATTATCATGAGAACGGTGAGCAAAAATCCCAGAACCACATGGGGGGACCTAGTGAATGACCTGCAGAGAGCTGGGACCAAAGTAACAAAGGCTACATCAGAAACGCACTACGCCACCAGGGACTCAAATCCTGCTGTGCCAAACGCGTCCCCCTGCTTAAGCCAGTACATGTCCAGGCCCGTCTGAAGTTTGCTAGAGAGCATTTGAATGATCCAGAAGAGGATTGGGAGAATGTCATATGGTCAGATGAAACCAAAATAGAACTTTTTGGTAAAAACTCAACTTGTCGTGTTTGGAGGAGAAAGAACACCATACCTACTGTGATGCATGGGGGTGGAAACATTATACTTTGGGGCTGTTTTTCTGCAAAGGGACCAGGACGACTGATCCGTGTAAAGGAAAGAATGAATGGGGCCATGTATCGTGAGATTTTGAGTGAAAACCTCCTTCCACCAGCAAGGGCATTGAAGATGAAACGTGGCTGGGTCTTTCAGCATGACAATGATCCCAAACACACGGCCCGGGCAACGAAGCAGTGGCTTCGTAAGAAGCATTTCAAGGTCCTGGAGTGGCCTAGCCAGTCTCCAGATCTCAACCCCATAGAAAATCTTTGGAGGGAGTTGAAAGTCTGTGTTGCCCAGCGACAGCCCCAAAACATCACTGCTCTAGAGGAGATCTGCATGGAGGAATGGGCCAAAATACCAGCAACAGTGTGTGAAAACTTACAGAAAATGTTTGACCTCTGTCATTGCCACCAAAGGGTATATAACAAAGTATTGAGATGAACTTTTGTTATTGACCAAATACTTATTTTACTGAGGAATTTACCAATTAATTCATTAAAAATCCTTCAATGTGATTTTCTGGATTTTTTTTTTCTTGTTTTGTCTCTCATAGTTGAGGTATACCTATGATGAAAATTGGAGACCTCTCTCATCTTTTAAGTGGGAGAACTTGCACAATTGGTGGCTGACTAAATACTTTTTTACCCCACTGTAAATCTGCTAGATTATTTTTTTTTTTTTTTTTGGGGGGGGGGTATTTTTTAAAATCAAAATCATAGAGAGCTACATGTTGGGAGCCAAAGAGCCACAACCAGGTTTGGAGCCTTAAGTTGCAGGCTCTTGCACTGAGGGAATAGCAGTGGTTCAAATTACACACAGATATACACATACACGAAGACAGTAGATTTTGCAACACAAAAGAATATCCTTTGAGAGTATTTCCCTTCACCAAATAGCATCTGTACCTTCAATGGAATAGTTAATGCAAAACTATGATTAATACAGATTTGTCTGTATTGCAAATGAATGCATTTCTGCAAAAAAAATCCTTTTATTATTTTCTGTAGATATATATATAGTCTGTGTGTCACGTATAATGTACACATACACACACGTACATCGTGACAGTGTAAGTGTGTGTGTGTGTGTAATCCCACTTGGCGCAGTCGCTCCAGCAGGACGGGGATGCCCGCCAGTCTCTTGGCAGTCCTCTGGTAGTCACGGTAACGGAGCACAAGACGCACCAGCTCCGGATCTCTGGTACTCACCGCCTCCTGGAGAACTGAGAGCAAGAGACGGAGAGTAAAACAGAGCCAATCACTCAGGCTTCATTAAAAAATTTATGGACATGAACAATTTGGGGGGGGGGGGCGCGAGAAACTGCCAAAACTGAAGTAGGCCAAAGGAAAAGCTGGCACGACCAATTACTGCAGATCAGGCATCATCCATCACACCACCATGCTGCTGTTAATCTTAGCAGCTGTTTCACATGTGAAAAACTTTAGAACAATATTCTGTTTACAAGCAAAGCTAACACATACAAATATATCAACATCTGTGCAGATACTGAGTATATTTTACATATGTACAAACACTTTTTTCTGTTCAGAACAGGCTGCCTCTTCCACAGCATTTGACTGTCAGAATCTAGGCATGGTCTCAGACCATGCCCACATTTATGTTCACTTAGGTTTCTTTGTTTTTCTCCTCCCCTTTATTATTATTATTATTATTATTATTATCATCATGCTTTGTCCTTTGTTCAGTTTTTCATTATGTCATCATTATTTCTGTCTTAGTCTTAGTATGATCATCATGTTTATTATTTTAGTCTTGAGTTTTGTTATCATTTTCCCTGCCTTGTTTTTTGTGTTGTATGTTTATTGTGTTCATTGTGGTCTTTGTGTTCCCCCTGCCCTAGGTCTTGTCCTTTGTCTAGTTTTGGGTCTTGTGTGTATATTTGTTCACCTATTGTCTCCAGTCCCTCATGTTTCCATGCCCTGATTATCTCCCAGCTGTCTTGTGTCCTAGTAATTGTTTTGCCCACTATATACAGCATGTGTATCTCTGTTCTTTGTTCTTTGAGAGGTCATTGTCATTATCCTGCCGTGATTTCTGTCTGTGTTCCTGGCCCATGTAAGTTCACCATTGCCTTGCCTTGCTTCATGTTTCGCCTTGCCTGATTTTTGTTTTGTTTTCAGCCCACGTGCTGCCTTTTGTTTTGCCCTGGAGTTGTTAATAAACCATATTGCACCTGATCCTGCCTGCACCCTGAGTCCTCCCTTCAACCCTCATCTGCCTGGAAGGCAGAACCTTGATACTGACAAGCTACAGTAATCAGGTAATATGACTCAAAAGCTGATTCCAGTACTTAGGATTCCCTAATTATGACTGACTCAAACATTCATGATAATAACAAAAATCCCCCTTTACTACACTTAATCAATCATTATCAAGGCAACAGTTAGACACTGATTTCCACCAGTGAAGAAGAAGATGGCTAAAAGAAAAAAAACTTTGGGTGAGGGTGGTGTTTTGGACTGAAATGAATAGTGTTAAATGAGCGAATATAATTCCATGGTTAAAAATATCATCGATTTCACACCCCATTATACATCTACTGCCAGATCTCTACACTGCATTTATACTGTGCCAGCAGAGAGTGAGAAATAAGTGCCACTGATGTTCTGCAGAAACACTGCATGTGTTTTGTAAACAAATAAAAGAATGCAAGAACGCAAGTGTGGAAAAAAAAAAATCTTGCTGCAATTTACTGTAGCGTACAATCAGTGGCATTATCACAAGTACAAACCAAAATCAGAACTTTTTTGGGGTAGTTTTGAGGTGGTTTTTCACAGGGAAATGCCACTGATATGCAAGGCCCTTCTGTTGCACTGAAACATTTGATGATTTTTAAAGGCACATAAAAATACATTTTTGGAGAAACCACGGGCTGATGACCGCATTAGACAAAGTGTCAAGTGATGCCTTACAGTATATCTAGCAAGGAACTTTCTTAAAGCAGCACTATGTAAGATTTTCATCTTAAACTGCTACATCAACCTTTGACCAGGTAAATGTCCCTTTCATCATAGCCTGAATGAACCTGGATCACCTGCAACAGCACTATGTAACATTCCTGTTCCTGGCAGGAAAACTGAAAAAAAAAAGACAACTGGCATGTTTCACGGCCCTAGTTTCATTAGCCAATCAAAGGGCAAGACTTTATATTGGAAGCAAAACATTTCAGACGTGGTTTTAGAAATAAACCTCCACACAGCTGGGTCATAATGACCAGATTTTATTGGATCACACAAAAAGGCAACTGATTTCCATCACTCACCGGTCCATCCATTGCGGTTTTCCTTGCTAACGTCAGCTCCATGCTGCAGCAGGACTCTAGCACAGTCCAGGTGGCCCAGTGTGACAGCCAGGTGGAGAGGAGTCCGCCCGCGGGGGTCCAGGGACTCTAAATCAGTCTGTATAGAAGAGAAGCAGGAGTAAAGAAAGAGAAATGTTGAAAATAAGCAGTTCTTGAGATTAGGAAGTGTAAGGATTGGAGGACTGAAGTGGGGTTAATTTTGTGTCATTGCGACACCTTCATACATGCTTGAAGGTGTCTAGTAAAGGATGGAGAGTGAGACTGTCACAGGTGCAAATTGGTCTGTCATCACTGATACGGGGTCTGATGACACATCCCACTTATTTCCTTGACTCAGCTAAATATAGAGGGTAGTATCCACTCCGTTAGATTGGCATCCCCACTGAAAACATTTCATAAAATCTTGGAGCATAGAGTACCATTCAGAGAGGGTAATCTGTATAAATCTGTGGGATTCAGTAGATGCTAGTAAGAACACCCCTTAAACTAATGTGCAGTTGAATTAAATGTATTTATCAGAATCTCAGATTTGTCACCAAAAATCCATATTTTCTTACTCTGAACAGCATTGTAGAACAGAAAGCATGATTAATGCATGCTACATGCTGAATTTGGAAGCATATCAGGGCCTCATTTGTCATCCATATTACATTAGTGTTAATCTTTCACATCAATCACACCAGTGCTTTGATACTGAAAAAAATTAATCATGACAGGATGCATTTAAAAGCCTCTCAAATATAAAGGTAGTTGAGAAGAAAGCTGCTGCTAATTTTAGACCCTCAGAATACTAACCTAATAAGGACCTGCCATTAAAGTTTTTCTACATTCAGTGTAGCACCAGATTTTGGGCCCATGAAGAGCACAGTGGTCCCACATAAAATCTGAAGCTTGGGTCCCCTCTCCACTGAAGGCCATTAGTTCCACCATTACTCCCAATATGACGCCATCGTCAATGACCACTCAAAGGGCTTTTAACAACTAGCTTTGGTACATTAACACTCTGCATGGGTTTAACAGATACTTAGGGCCAATTTAGAATTACTAATTAACCTAACATGGATGCCTTTTGAACTGTGGAAGGAAACTGGAGCATCTAGAATAAATCCACACAGGCAGTGGGTGAGCCTGAACACTCCACAAGGAAAGCCAATCTGGGGATTCAAACCAGGAATCAGACAATGCTGCTAACCACTGTTCCACTAGTAGATGAAGCTTAAATCTTAAACTAAACAAATGCCTGAAAGTCAGCATTACCATTCCTGATCGATGCTTTTTCAACTCAAGAAATTGTGTCTGTTTTTTGGGAGACAATTTTCCATAAGAAGTGGGGATGCACCGATTGTGAAATTATGCTCCGATATCGGTACAATATTTAAAATAATAAGTTGGCTTATGGCCCATAGCAAATTCTGACTGTTTTGTTTTGTCTATTCCATCTTGAAATTCAGGAAGTCAAAAATATGTACATTATAAAAAATAACGGAACTGAAATAATTTCAAATCATTCACTCCCACGTGTTTTCTGAAGTTGCAGCTATAGTTTACTGTTGTCCATTTCAGGGCAAAATCAATGCTACACAACTACAACACAACAGATAAATATCAGCCACTGTCATTGGCGAACCTAATCTTATTTACTGATATCAGTCTACAAGATGAATATTGGGCAATACTGAAGCATAAGGTCAACTGGCATGTGGAACACATTTTCTCCTCAGTCCTAGTATAAATACACACTTAGTTTATAAAATATAAGTAAAATAAAACACTACTCCAAACAAATATTTTCATTCTTTTTCCTGTTGTCTATGTGGTGATAGTACTAACCACATGGCCAACATGCTATAATACTATAATGCTATTAATATATAATCTACATTCAAGTGCCATATTCATCTTGTTCATACAATTATACACAAGTATAAACACCATGGGAATGTCAAGCCATCACAATGCTCAGGAAGGAGACAGGTTCTGTGTCCCAGAGATGAATGTGTTTGGTGTGAAATGTGCATATCAATCCCAGAACAAAATCAAAAGACCTTGTGAAGATGCTGGCTGAAGCTGGTAAAAGAGTGTCATTATACACAGTGAAACGAGTCGTGTACTGACATGGGCTGAAAGGCCACTCAGTGAGGAAGAAGCCATTACTCCAAAAGCAACATAAAAAGCCAGATTACAGTTTGCAAATGCATACAGAGGCAAAGACCTTAATTTTTGGAGACATGTCCTGTAGTCTGATGAAACTAAAATTGAACTGTTTGGCCATAATAACCATTGTTACAGTTGGAGGAGAAAGGGGGAAGCTTGCAAGTCTGAGAACACCATCCAAAAGGTGAAGTATGGGGGTGGCAACATCATGTTGTGGGGGTGTTTTGCTGCAGGATGAGCTGGTGCGTTTCACAAAATAGATGGCATCAAAAGGAAAAAGCATTATGTGGAAATATTGAAGCAACATCTCAAGACATCAGCCAGGAAATTAAAGCTTGGGCAGAAATGGGTCTTCCAAATGGACAATGACCCTAAGCTCACCACCAAATTAGTTACAAAGTAGCTTAAGCACAACAAAGTTAATGTTTTGGAGTGGTCATCACAAAGCCCTAATCTCAGTCCCATAGGAAATTTGTGGGCAGAGCTGAAAGGACATGTGTGAGCAAGGTGGCCTACAAACCTGACTCAGTTACACCAGTTCTGTCAGGAGGAATGAGCCAAAATTCCAGCAAACTATTGTGAGAAGCTAGAGGAAGGATAATTAAACCATTTGATCTGTCATACAGTTTAAAGGCAATGTTACCAAAGACTAAGGAAATGTTTGTAAACTTCTGACTTTGAAGAGAGTAATAAATCTCTAAAAATTATGTAGTATACAAAAATACCAGCGGCTGCCAGTGATACTCCTCAGTCTCTTTGTTGTTAATGTAGTTTATATGGCATTTTGACCTTGACCTTTGACTTTGCAATGTCAAAATCATGGTCAGAGGTCAGGGTGACAGGGTTAACCTGTGTACAAAGTTTGGTGACCCTAGCTTTACTCTTTCTATAGCAATAGGGCATGGGGGAAGCTAACCGTGACCTTTGACCTTGTGATCCCAAACCCATAGTCAGAGGTCAAGGTTTCAGGGTGAAGATGTGTACCAAGTTTGGTCAACCTAGGTGTCACTGTTGTTGAAATACAGTTTATAGGGTGCTTTGACCTTGACCTTTGACCTTTTGTCCCCAAACCCATAGATGTTGGTCAGGGCCCCAAGGTGAATCTGTGTACCAAGTTTGGAGGCTGTAGCTTCCTTTGCTGTTGAGATATAGTTTGAATAGCAATTTGACCTTGACCTTGTAACCCCACAACCACAGTCAGACATCAGGGTCACATAATGAACCTGTGTATAAACTTTGGTGACCCTAGCGTTCTGTAGTAATAAGGCATAGGGAAAACTAACTGTGACCGTTGACATTTTGACCCCATACCCATAGCTGTGGGTTGGGGTCACAGGGTAAACATGTGTACAAAGGTTGGTGATCCTAGCTTTACTTGTTCTATAGTAACAGTACAAAGGGAATGTTTAGACTAGCAAGACCAGAAAAAGAGCTATATAAGTACAGGTCCTTATCCTTATCCCTTAACACTGACCTTTGACCTTTTGACCCCAAAACCATAGTCAGAGGGCAGGGTCTAAGCCATCCAAGACTTCTCTTAGACATGATGATATCAGTTTGAAAAGGCTACATCATTCCTTTGTGTAGTTATCACATTACAAGATTTAGGGAAAACTGACTTCTGAGGTCAGAGGTCACCCAAAGGCCAGAGATCATTCAAATTCAAACTCATCTGAGATTCTTCATAGATACACCTATGATATCAATTTGAAAAGCCCACATCATTTCTTTCTGTAGTTATTGTGTTTACAAGATTTTGAGAAAAATCTCCAGAGGTCATCCAAATTTTAACTCGTCCGAGATTTTTCATAGATAGAGCCATGGTATAAATTTGAAAAGGCCATGTCCTTCCTTTCTCTAGTTATTGCATTCACAAGGTAGGTGTTGATGTCGCCGGGGTGATGACAATACCCCTTCAGCCTTTAGAGGCTGAGGGGTAAAAATGATTGTGCAAATAAGAAATAATTTTTGTAATCTTTACAGACCTAAAACAGGAAAAGCTTAATTCAATTTGTATTTATACGTATAGCACCATTTCACAACGGTCATCTCATAACACTGTCAAACTGTAGAGGAAAACCCCACAAGTGCAGAAAGACCCCAGCAATCAGGCGACGCCCTGTGAGCAAGCACTTGGCGACAGTGGAGAGGAAAAACTCCCTTTTGACAGGAAGAAACCTCGAGCAGAACCGGGCTCTGGGAGGGGCAGTCATCTGCTGCGACTGGCTGGGGGGTGAGGGGAGAGAGGAGAAGAAGAAGAAGAAGAAGAGGAAGAAAAAAACAGACATGTAGAGAGCAAACAACACGACGGGGACACAATTTAAGGGAGAGAACAAACAGATGTTGATGACCAGCAAAAATATTACATCAAGAATGACAAGAGCAGTGAAGCCCAGTGCAGCATTGGAGGTCCCCCGGCTGTCTAAACCTACTAGCAGCATAACTAAGGGAGGGTTCAGGGTGACATGATCCCACCCTAACTATAGGCTATATCAAAAAGGAAGGTTTTAACCCTATTCTTAAAAACAGAGATTGAGTCTGACTCCTGAATCCAGATTGGCAGCTGGTTCCAAAGGAGAGGAGCTTGATAAATGAAAGCTCTGCCTCCCATTGTACTTTTGGAGATTTTAGGTATTACAAGTAATCCTGCATTTTGGGAGCGTAGTGCTCTGTTGGGCTGATGAATATAAGTCATAAAAGATCATATTTGTAATTTATAACACAGTGGATGACATAACTATAGTTAATGTCCCCTTAGGGACTAAAACAGGAACAGCACACAAATATGCCAAATAATTAAACTAAATTATAAGAAATACATTACAATGGGTCTCAAATATTTGTAAAAGTGTCCCGTTACTTCACTTGATGTCACTTGGTCCCATTACATATAATTTAATGCACTATTTGGGCATTGTGTATAACATTAGTTAATACAACAATCGTCATTTGTTGTTAAACATTAAAATACAAGTGATTGATGATGGCCTTTTGATGTCCAATAAAAATGATTTCATTTATTATTGCGACATTTTCGGGGGGTTGGTGTCCCGTTTGGTACCATTCAATGTGTTCACAGGACCATATGCATACCATAGCAGGCTGTCCAAACTGCTTTTCCAACATAGCCGTCAAAGGGACTATCATGCATATACTAACACACTGTCAGTTTTTTTATTGCCATTTTAGGTCATTTTGAATGTTTTAATGGGTTGTACTATAATTTATAAATGCCACATTTCCCAGCTTTAGTTTTTTTTTTTTTTTTTTACTTGACCTTTCCAGAAAGCTGGTGTCCAAAACTCAGAACACAATATTATAAAATTACTAATCCAATTAATGATACAAGATCATGTGGAGCGGCAACGACATTCATCAACGGTATGTGTCTTCCCTCACCACCTGGAAGCCACTGGCTACCTTTCCATCTTGGCCTACTCCCCCACGAACATCACCAACGACCAAGCCAAAGATGGATTCTACACACAGCTGCTTGACGAGCTATGCTGCATTTCCCACCACGACATCACCATTAACCTAGGGGACATGAATGCCACCATGGGCCCTGACAGGAGTGGCTTGGAACACATCATTGGACCATTCCCGTCTGACATCACAAACGATAACGGTGACTGCATACTGGAGGTGTGCGCCATGCACAATCTGAAGATCCTGGGCACCTGGTTCCAGCATCGTCAAATCCATCACACCACCTGGCACTGTAACATCAGTGCTACACTACCGTTCAAAAGTTTGGGGTCACTTAGAAATTTCCTTATTTTTGAAAGAAAAGCACTTTTTTTCAATGAAGATAACTTTAAACTAATCAGAAATACACTCTATACATTGCTAATGTGGTAAATGACTATTATAGCTGCAAATGTCTGGTTTTTGGTGCAATATCTACATAGGTGTATAGAGGCCCATTTCCAGCAACTATCACTCCAGTGTTCTAATGGTACAATGTGTTTGCTCATTGCGTCAGAAGGCTAATGGATGATTAGAAAACCCTTGCGCAATCATGTTAGGTCTGCAATGCTGTAATTGCTGCAAATGGAGGATTCTTTGACGAAAGCAAAGTTTGAAGGAAAAAATTATTATTTCAAATACAAATCATTATTTCTAACCTTGTCAATGTCTTGACTATATTTTCTATTCATTTTACAACTCATGGTGGTAAATAAGTGTGACTTTTCATGGAAAACACAAAATAATTGTCTGGGTGACCCCAAACTTTTGAACGGTAGTGTACATCCAAGACCATTGGCCACATCTTGGTCAGTGGGCGCTTAAGAATTGCCACTGACTGCCGTGTCTACCGCAGCGCTGAGGTGGGGCAGACCAGCCATCAACTCCTCACCGCCACTGTCCGCCTGTACTTCTGCCGCAATGCTCCTCCTGGCCCTGCCCATTACCGTCCACCAGACAATGAGAAGCTTTACACCCCTCAGTTTGCCCACTGTTACTCCATCGAGGTCACGAACCGCTTTGCTGCCCTTGACCACCCAGAGAATCTTGAGGATGCCTGGGAGCAGATTACCACCACTCTCACTCTGGCTGCCTCAAACGTCCTTGGTGATCGCCACCAGAGGATTCAGCCATGGATCTCTGACGCCTCCCTGGAGCTGGTCGACTAATGCAGTAAAGCCAGACTCCAGGGGAAGGACGATTACCACAACCTGAACATAGGGAGATGCCGCAGCCTCCGGCACAATGAAGCCACTTGGCTCTACCATATCACCGACAAGACCAACAACAGCTTCCAAGCAGGGAACCTCCAGTCTGCCTACCAGTCTATCAAGGAGCTGTGCCAAGCCGGCAAGAAACAGCAGTCGTCATTCCCCTGCTAGCCGCCGATGGCATAAGCCTCATCACAGATCTGATGACCAAACTCCAACGATGGCGACAGCACTACATGAGTGTCCCCTGAAAGCCCCTCCTCCCACCTTGGTTAAGCTGCAGCAGTATGCCGACGCCGGTGTTGAAGACAACTCAATCAGCCTAGCCCCGCTGTCAATCAGTGAGCTATCAGATACCATCCAGAAGCTCCCCTCTGGGTGAGCCCCTGGCGCTGATGAAGTTACGGCAGAGATGATGAAAACCGCCCTCACCTCTGTGCCACTTCATCTGGGCAGAAGAACGCGTCCCTGGAAAGTGCAGGGACATGGTCATTCTGTCTTTCTATAAGAACAAGGGTGACCGTCAGAGCACAGCCAGCTATCGTCCCATCACGCTGCTGTCCATCCCTGACAAGGTAATCACCACTGTCATCCTGAGCCGCATCTGCCCCCTGCTCCTTGCCAAGTGCTGTCGCCAGTAGGCCAGCTTCACCCCTCGCCGATCCACAGTGGACTGCAACCTTGCCTTAACTCTCCTGGCGCAGCAACGGAGGGAGTATTGGCAACCTCTGTATGTGGCCTACTTCGACCTCAAAGCTGCCTTCAACTCCCTTGACAGGAAGGACCTCTGCGCGCGCACACACACACACACACACACAACAGCAGATAATTTCTGCTGCTGTGTTTTAAACTCCCTCAGTTCACTGGTGGAGGAGTTTTTGGTTTTCAAGAATGTGACTGGACATTAACAGCAGAGGTGCCTAGTATGTATACTGGGCCCCTAGTATGCAAGAACTGAGTGAAAGTCCAACCTGTCAGTATCCATTGTCCTGCAGACTTGTTTCAGTAGACTGCAGCAGTACATATGAAATAGCTTAAATGGGGCATGTAATAATTGCACAATGCAATATTTTTTTCACCTACTTTTGTACAGTTATACATGCTTTATTTACACACAAAAAATGTGAGTATGTGGGGGAGGGATTTATGTTAGGCCTAAGATACATTCATGGCAAAAACAAAGCCCTTTGTAAAAATGTAATTTTTGCATGTAGAATCTGGGTTGGATGCAGTTCAGATATAAATAAATATCTAGTCCAGGTTTTCAGGCTGTTCCATCGATCCACAGCACATGGAGAAGTCTCAAGATAACAACCAGATAAAAGAGTTCTTTATGTTATGCCATGAATTCCTCAGCAGTATGTTAGGTGCTTTCTCATCAAGAAATACTACTACCATGTTGTCAGCTGAGAATGCCTACCATAAAATACAGGCTTTGCATTCACACTGACTGGGATGGTGATGAGGGTGCCTTTGACATGCTGTTTCTAGATCAGACAAAGGTTTCTGTATTCCCATAGAGTCCAGAGCTAAAATAAAGCCTCTGAAAGGATTTTGAAGAATTACGATTATTTGTCCTCTGAGTCTGGGTGCAGAAAAGAAGAGAAGCTATGACGGCCATATTAGGGAACTTGCCTGTTGACTGGATGCAGGAAATCAAAGAATCCTACAATGGTACAGTGTCAGATAATAACAACAGCTGTGTGTTGTGTGTTTAAATAAAAGCAGTCACAGGAGTCATGACGCTGGGACACCTGATGAATAGTCTATATTGTAACTCTGTCCTGCTTCCTGCATGACATTATTCTCGCTTTCTCTGTTCCTAACATTTTCCTCTCTCTGCAGTGTGCTTCCTCAAAATCAGCAACCATTACCCCACTGATCATAGATCTGCCATCCAATTAAACAGAGCTGCTGATGACCACTATTATGCGGACGTAAGCTGATCCAAGGTCAGTACTGTCAGTCTGCTGAGGGCTTGAATTCAGGGAGGGATTGCCCTCAGAGGCAAGTGTAATGTGGACTCTGAATCAGCGTTTTATTAAAGACTCTAAAGAGACTGTGGAGAGTCCTTTCCAGGAATAGAATTAAGATCATTTGGATATTTTTAATTTGTGCCTGTAATATTTTTTAAAAATACCTTTAAATATGTAGCAAAACAGCTGTGAACCAGAATAAAGGAAGGGGATTTTTTTTTTTTAAATAACAGACAAAAAATGAGGAACTATGGCTGAATGTAGGGCCGTGCGATATGATATATATCAGATGATGAGATAAAAACATCTAACGTTTCATATAAAACTATCTTTATATTGAGGTGTCGCAAAATACACTGTTTACAGCAGTGTCTTTACATCATTGATGTAAAGACAGCTTGCGGTCTGCGCATGCGCAGTCCAGACAGAGCATGACCCGGCTGGCCTGGTTCCAGCATGTTCCAACATGTTCCGCTAGAAGCATGAATGTGAAAGACCACAACATTTACAAATTAGAGGCACTAAAGAATCATCAGCTGGTAAAACTGCTGTATGCTGCAGTACTGACCCGACACCAGAGAGATGCGTCATTGACAGGTTCCCCCGTTCACACCACCAGCCGTCCATCATTAAAGTTCCATCACTGGTGAACCAGTTTTGGGTAAGCCTATCAGGAGATGGAACTTTCGGAAGGCCAACTGGCAAGCATTCACAACAGAGGCAGAACATACATCAGCGTGTCCCCTAGACCCAGACTCTGATGATGTGAATGCTGTGGTATGATGCCTACTGTGAAGCGCTCTTAGGGGCAGTCAAGAAAACCATCCCACGAGGCTTCAATGACAACTACATCCCAGGTTGGCGTGAAGAATGCACACACCTCGTATGTGACCACCAGCAGGCCAGCTCCGGGAAAGAAGTAGACAAGGCAACACTGGCACTGCTCCAAAAGATGGACGCCATCTGCAAGGCTAGATGGACTGAGGTTGTTGAGTCAATCGACATCACCCATTCTAGCCGTAAGGCTTGGCAAACAATCAACCAGTTGACAGGGAGGAAAGCAACACCCCCAGTTGCCAGTAACAGCAGATACCATCGCTTCCCAACTCCTCACGAACAGCTGCTTCCCAGGTGCTGATAGGACCTTCTCACGCTTGATCCTGCACGAGGTATCCTCTCTCTCTAGGACGGCCAGTGCCGACTCCAACCTATCGGGAGACTTTGTAATATCTGAGCTTATCGCAGCCATCAGAAAACTGAAGCAAGGCAAGGCACCAGGTCAGGACAAAATCCACCCAGAGTTTGTTATCCATCAAAGTGCAATAACATCTGCTTGGCTCTGCTCACTCTATACATCTTGCTACCGGAGGTCCAAACTCCCACAGATCTGGTGCTGAGCTTCTGTTACAACCCTGCTGAAGCCAATTTAACCTGCGGGAGACCCCAAGGCATATAGACCCATCTCGCTGTTCTGTGTTTGATAGGATATTTTCAGGTTTCATTGATTATTCTATATGATTTTAATGCTGTATTATTCTATTTTATATTATAACTGCATCTGGTGCATATAATGAGCCAGTGTCTGATACTCTGTGTTTTTCCATTGTCTCAGAGCTTGAAAAGAATGTCTGTTTCTCAGTGTAAGATTAGGCTGAGCAAGATTGTAAATAATGACGACGGTTTTTGTTTTATCATACCAAGCTGTTCTGATTAGAATGCCCGAAGTTAGGATGACTTAGGATGACCAGGTCATGCAAAGATCCTAGCAGAATATTCAGTGGTGTCCATAGATTAGAATCAGTCTCTTGGAGAGATGGCTCCAGCCGTCTTTAGGTTTAGATAAGGTCAGGGACCCTGCCCAGGGTATAAGAAGCAATATCCTTGAACACATGTTAGGGAGTTGGTGTGAGCAAGCTCTGAGGCACGTTATGCTGTGACCGATTACCTCCTTTTTCTGATCAGAAAGAGAATAAATGGCTCAGAACTTGGAAAACCACCTATTGATTATTGATTCAGTCTCAATCAATTCATTTTGATCTAACAGTGTCCCTTTCAAAATCCACCAACGCATAGAGCCAGTGGTGGACCCACAACTCTCAAGCGAACAGGTTGGCTTCTGGCGAGGCAGGTCAGCAGTGGACCAGGCTAATCCAAGACACTGAAGACAGCTTACAGGATAAAGAGAAAGTTGGGGTGGTACTGTTAGACCTGACAGCTGCCTATGACACCATTTTTCACTGTAGCCTACACCTGAAACCACTGAAGACAATATCTGATTGGCACATAGTTAACTTCATCAAGGAAATGCTGTTAAACCATAGTTTCACTCTTCAGACCAGTGATGACCAGCGAAGCAGACTCAGAAGGCTGACAAAAGGGGTCCCCCAGAGGTCTGTGCTTGCACCAATGCTTTTTAACACCTATATCCATGACATTCCAGAGACAACATCCAGAAAATATGATTACGTACACAATCTGGCCATCATGCTGCACCAACCATCATGAAAGGTGCTGGAAGAAGGTCTCAACCATGATATGACCATTCTGGTAGCTTACCTCTGCAAGCGATGCCTCCAGCTCAGCACTGGTAAAACTGTAACGGCAGCATTCCACCTGAACAACAGAGAAGCCAAAAGGGAGCTGGACATGTTTGTAGACAATAAGCGCCTAGAGTTCCAGCAAGCCCCAAAGAACCTTGGTGTACACCTAGACAGGACACTGTCCTTCAATATCCGATGCCTAGCTGGTACTTCCTGGGGAGCATCAACCAGGACTCTAGATCTCCATGCAAGCTCTCATCTTCTCAGCAACCGAATACTATGCCCCAGCATGGTGTAGAAGCCCACATGTCATAAAGGCAGATGCTGCCATCAACAATGCACTCAGGACCATAACAAGTTGCATAAGATCCACCCGTCTCCTTCCTGCCAGTCCTCTCAAGAATCGCCACACCTGGCTTCAGGTGAAAGGCTGCTATCCTTGCCCGAGCAAGGAAACCCAGAAACATGACTGCCATATCCTGTACAATACCACAACAACAGCTGTGCCCCCAAGCAGACTCAAGTCCCACCACCCCTACAACAGGGTAGCACAAGAGCTGCTCTGCTCCATCCCTGTGAACCAGTCAAGAAATGACTGGCTGGCAGCATCCTGGAAGCATGTGGTCATCTGGGCCCTCATGTATTCACCACTACATCTGGGACCCGGGGGATGGCTTAGAAGGAATGGGTCTTCCTCTCTGTCAATGGACTCTGCTGAACCGCCTACTTATGGATGTCAGCTGCTTCAAATCAACCATGAAGAAGTAGGGCCTGGCAAACAGTGCAGCATACGAGTGTGGGGACCCTGAGCAGACTGCTGACCACATCATTACCACCTGCAGGCTATACAGACCACCTTCGGAGGCCGGCCTCTTTCAAGTGGACCCTGAGACAAGGGCGTGGCTTTACAACACCAAGCTGAGCATCTGAACACGATACACGAGAGAAGAAGAAGCTGGTAAAACTAAACAAAGACTTGGGAAGATGGAAGAGATAACAGCGGCCATTTTAACTGTCTTCATCTAGCCATCGGTGAGTTTCTGAATGTATATAAATGTATTTTATGAATAATAAATCATTGTCGGCCACGTAGGATTTAATGTACTGGTTAAACAAGTATGTGAAATGTATGAATAAAGGCCTGCACGGTGGCGCAGTGGTTAGCACTGCGGCAGCACAGTTTACCCTTGGCCGGGGGATTGTGGGAATCGTGGGATCGTGGGTTCGATCCCAGCCCCCGACCAACAGTGATCTGTGTGGAGTTTGCATGTTCTCCCCGTGTTGCGTGGGTTTACTCCGGGATTTCTCCGGTTTCCTCCCACATGCCAAAAACATGCATGTTAGGTTAATTGGCTGTTCTAAATTGTCCCTAGATATCTGTTTCCTATAGGCCCTTAGAATAGAGGGTTAGTATTAATGAAAGCGCTTTGAGTGGTCTTTGTGACTAGAAAAGCGCTATATAAGTGCAGGTTAGTTAGTTAGTTAGCTATACATACTCTGCAAAAACAGAGAAATTTGTTCTCTCGCCCAGGGCTGCAAGAACAAAATGACATCATTTTGTTCTTGCAGCCCTGGTTTGGGAGTTCTTGCAGTTTGTTCTTGACATATCATCATGGCAGAATTTTTTTCTTGCGTAGTGTCAAAGAACTATTGCATGAATGATCAAAAATTTGAATTTCTCAGGAGTTCTGCACTTGAGTTTCTTGTGAAGTATGAAATGTCCTAGCCAGAAAGAAATTTGTTCTTGTTCTTGCCACCTCAAGAAAAAGAAAAAAACTCTGTTCTTGTGGAGTATGTACAGGCCTTAAATGTTGGTGTGCAATAAAAGTAAACCTCATTATATTTAATGTTTTCCAACCAGACATTAGAATGGGAGAGGAGGAAAAAATTAGAGGTATATTAATTGGATATTATTACATCTTTAAATAAAAGGAGAAAATTAATGACAGAAGAATTTATACAATTGATTTTTTTCAATATATAATTTAAAATGTTAAGTGGATCATCCTTTCTATTTGTTTATTGTATATAAACTATAGAATTTACAGAAAATGTACGTATATCAGAATACATATCGTTATCGGGGTATAAGATTTCTTATACTGGAATATGAAATGTTGGTCATATTGCACAGCTCTAGCTGAATGTATAATGCATTTGATATATAGTATTACACATGTTGGTAACAAGAGACAGAAATTCGCAGTAGTTATATTATCAATCAGTTACTGCTGCCTTCAGTTTCTTTTATTTGAAATGGAAATGAAGTAAACCACAAGGGAAGCACAAACACGAAGTAAGTGTGATCATGGCAACATGGACGCAGAGATGCACACCGAAACGCTCACGTGCGCAGGGATAGTTGCATGCTCGAAAAATGTTTAATATGTTCCAGATTGAGTTTAGCAAAGCATAACCCAATAATGAGAACATGATACTGTGGTATTATGGTGCTAATGGGTGTAGTGTCTGGATAATCTCTACATCTTTGGTTAACAGCTCTCCTCTCTCCACAGCAGCAACCCGAGGAGGAAAAAAATATATTTAAAAAAAGAGACAGACATTGATAAAAGGGGTAGAGAGAGGGGCTGTCAGCAATAACTTTTAACGAAGACGTGTGAATAAGACGAGAGCGAGAGTAGAAAAGAAAGGACTGCTCTTAAGAAGTGATAGCTGTGGCAAACGAAGACAGAAAGAGGGAGTGCCAGAGAGGAGAACAGACGGTGGGTGAGAGTTAAACAACACCAGGGTGTCCCTCAGGAGCCATGTAGGCTGGGGACCCAATGGAGGGAGTGAAGGGTGTTACTGAGCATCGCAACAAAGCAGAAGAAGAAAGTGAGCAGTCAGCTTTGTTTTCATGCAGTGGATAATGAGCAAAATCCAGGTGCAACATTCAAACAGAGCCGCTTTTAGCAGCTTCTGTATGCACAAGTGTGTATTAAAGGGCCAATATTGTGTAAGATTGTGTTTTTTGTGGATTTTAAACTTATAAAATACACCCATGGCTCAAATTTATACTGTTAAATCACTGAAATACTCACATCACAAAGAAATGTACACTCCCTTTATCTTGGTAAACTCTTAAAGCAGGGGTGTCCAATTATGTGCCATGGAGGGCCAAGACCCTGCAGGTTTTCTCTTCTACCCAGTCTCTTCAGCAGGTGTTTTCACTTATCAGCAATCAGTGGGACGAAATTCAGTAAAATCTGCTGTTGAAGACAATGGCTGGAGGTAAAGGCTGCAGAACACATGATTGGACACCCTTGTCTTAAAGAAACAAGTGGATTGCACTGGGGGGGGTAATGTCAAAAATGAACAAATCCTCCCTTTGTGATGTCCGGTTAGCAAGCCCTCTGGTGGTCCCCAGGTGAGCTGCTGCTAACCATCTCTTTTCTCTTTTGCAGACCGGGATGGCCCCAATTGGTGACAGCTGGCCTAATTGTCTCCACCTGCTCCTGTTTGTTTGAGGAGCTTCAGTAGGAGCAGTGGAGAGCAAACCAGTGTGGGATTGATTGGTAAAGCTGCTGATTATCATGCTCCTAGAAACCTTGTCTGAATATTTTGGTATTGTCTCGACCTGAATTTTTGCTCTGCTCCAGGTTAAGCTGCTTGCCTTATCTGTCTGTGGGTCGCCCCGGTTCTGCACCACCACCTCACCAACCTGGGCTCCTCTCTCCTCCACCCCTCAGCCTCCTAGTGATGGTGAAACTGAGGCCTTATGAAACAATGAACAACTTCGAGACAACTGCTTCATGAGCGACACGGTGTTATGAAACATTTAACAAAGACTGCCATCTGCTGACTGAGTGTCAGAACTGCATCTGAATGGAAGACCTGAAAAAAAAAATCTCAATACTTTTTGAGAATTTGGCTATCCGAGGTCTATTCAAAACTGGATGGCAGGAACAAATGTAAAGCAAACAAAAAACCTAATTCCAATAGAACCCTCTCAAATTTCTCACAAGCCCTCAAGTCACATGATGTAACCGACATAATGAGGCTTAACTTGCTAAGGTCATGTGACTGTGGATGCGCTGAAACAGCGCTCAATGCACTGCTCGCGATATTTCCGCTTTATATTGCTCGAATCAGTGTCGAGTGGGCAGTGTTGAGCATAACATCACTACAGCCTCCACGGTTGGACAGTCTGGAAATTTTGCCTGCATCTCTGTTTGGTCTGGCTTGTATTCACTCTTCTGGACAGCACCTTCTTGCCTCTGGAGTTCAGCCACAGTGTCTAGTGGTACAGGTGTCTTCAGCCTGACATTCACGGATGCCATCCTGCTTCCCCTTTACCTGCTAGAAGTGGTCTGTTTGTTCCCTCACCTGCCAGGTGAGGTATTCAATCACAGTAAGTTATTGTCCTCCTTGCCAAATTGCTCATTGTCTCCTACTTGCCAAACTCATCATTTCTCTCTTCCTGAGGCTGTCTCCCAATGGTGAGATTGAACAACTTCAGGCAATTTAGTCATTTTGTACAATAAATCTTGTTAAACTGTTTACTGGTCTGTGGCTGTTCTCGCACCTGGGTCCTAGGATTAGTAATCATGACACCCTTCAGTTCTTCTCCAGCCACAGTCCTATTGGCTGTTAAACTCTGCCTCTGCTGTAGGCTATGCATCGTTACTTGGGATTGGTTTAAAACACCTCATTCAAAAAGCCTTTACCCAATCAGATAAGGGGCTCATTAACTTCCGTGAGCAGACTAGAAACTGTTTCAGACAGAGCACCACCACCTTTTTGATGAGAGAGAAAACGGCAAGGAAATTATTTGCATATATATGTCCCTGAGGATGTCAAAATTTAATTAATTAATGCCTGGAAAATACATGATATGGGACCTTTTTTGTAAAAAAAAAAAAATAAATAAAAATAAAAATGGAGAACTTGAATTATAATGAGGAATATGTCATGAGAACTGTTATGTTCAAAAGATTTTCCCAGCAGAAACCATGAGGGAAATATTTTAAAAAGTTATCCAGGAAGCTTATTATGAGTAGTGCATGTGTCCACTCACTCTAAAATAGTCCAGATAGGCAAACAAATACATGGGGAAATGGAAAAAATATGTAAATTTGATCAGGGTATAAATTCTACCTTTACACAACATGAGACTGACAAACAGAAACTATCCAATGTTGTAAGTGCACAAAACTGATTAAAAAAATACAAACAAAAAATAGTTCTCTTTAATTATTCATTCTTTTGATGCCATTCTTCCCATTTTTAATGTCTGTGTTTAGTAACTTTGGTGATTATCAGTTGAAGCTTTAATAGCTCTGTGTGATTTCAATTATTGTGGATACCAGAGCAGCTGAAATACTGCACCGACAGAGGGACGAAAGGTGTTAGAAAGGGAGACAACAAACAGAAACATGTAGCAGGTTGGCAGCGACAGAGGCAGCAGCGAGGAAAGTCATGACATAATGGTGATGTGGCGATTACAGGAAGATGTAGGAGAAAGGGAGTACAGGATGCTGCTGGAAAAATGGCATGTACAACGTACAGTATAACAAAGGGTGACAGGGGGAAACTGAACAATCCACCACCTTCTCCTCAGCTGCACCTAACACAGCTCCTGCCCCGGTAATAAAATAATTAAAAATACAAAAACAACTTAATATGCTTCAGCCATCTCCTCTGATGATTTACACACTAAGGGTATAAATGTTAGTTGAAAAATCCATTGTGATTCAGTCTAAGCAAGAGAAAATATTCATCATCCACATCAACTGATGAATGGAGATGAATAACTTCTCTTAGGCTCTGTGCACATGAAAGTGTTTTCATTGAAACTGGAAAAAAAAGATCTGAGCGCATATGTCAACGTCACACAAACTGCTGCGTTCATGCGGGACCATCCAAGGTGTGAAAAACTGCTGTAGTAATTATGCCAGGGCACTAGGTGGCAGTGTGACTTTTTACAGCACCACATACGACTTCCTGTCAACGTTAACTTCAGAGAGCTTGTGCTGAACTTCTAAAATAGCAGTTGTTAGTAAAAAAAAAAAAAAAAAAAAAAAAAAAAAAAGTAAATGGCGTAGTTGCTAAATATGTTTATTTTTCACTTGATTGTTTTCAGAAACATGTTTAGTTTTGAAGATATGGGAAAAAGTTTAACATCCCAACGTCATCTTGGATGGGGATGAACAGACTTGAACCGACCATCTTCTAAGGGACCTGTCAACCAATGAGATGCAGCTCGTGTGTTCTGTAACGGTGATGTCATCATCACAGGAGTGTGAATGGGGCATGACCACTGGAGTCACAACAAATGATTGACATATGTACAGACGTGGACAAAATTGTTGGTACCTCTCTGTTAATGAAAGAAAAACCCACAATGGTCACAGAAATAACTTGAATCTGACAAAGTGGTAATAAATAAAAATTCTATGAAAATTAACCAATGAAAATCAGACAATGCTTTTGAATTGTGGTTCAACAGAATTATTTTAAAAAACAAACTCATGAAACAGGCCTGGACAAAAATGATGGTACCCCTAGAAAAGATTGAAAATAATGTCACCATAGGGACATGTTCAACCAAGATGTGTCCTCTAATTAACAACACAGGTGTCTACAAACTTGTAATCAGTCAGTCGGCCTATTTAAAGGGTGACAAGTAGTCACTGTGCTGTTTGGCGACATGGTGTGTACCACACTAAATACGGACCAGAGGAAGCAAAGGAGAGAGTTGTCTCAGGAGAGTAGAAAGAAAATTATAGACAAGCATGTTAAATGTAAAGGCTATAAGTCCATCTCCAAGCAGCTTGATGTTCCTGTGACTACAGCTGCACATATTATTCAGAAATTTAAGATCCACGGGACTGTAACCAACCTTCCTGGATGTGGCTGCAGGAGGAGACGGATAATATGAATGGTAACAAAAGAGCCCAGAACAATCTCTAAACACATTCATGGTGAACTCCAAGGTCAAGGTACATCAGTGTCAGATTGCACCATCCGTCGTTGTTTGAGCCAAAGTGAACTTCATGGGAGATGACCAAGAAGGACACCACTGTTGAAAACAAATCATAAAAAAGCCAGACTGGAATTTGCCAAACTGCATGTTGACAAGCCACAAAGCTTCTGGAAGAATGTCCTATGGACAGACGAGACAAAACTGGAACTTTCTGGCAAGGCACATCAGCTCTATGTTCACAGACGCAAAAATGAAGCATACCAAGAAAAGAACACTGTCCCTCCTGTGAAATATGGAGGAGGTTCTGTTATGTTCTGGGGCTGCTTTGCTGCATCTGGCACAGGGTGTCTTGAATCTGTGCAGGGTACAATGAAATCTCAAGACTATCAAGGTATTCTAGAGAGAAATGTGCTGCCCAGTGTCAGACAGCTTGGTCTCAGTCGCAGGTCATGGGTCTTGCAACAGGATAATGATCCAAAACACACAGCTAAAAACACCCAAGAATGGCTAAAAGCCAAACATTGGACTATTCTAAAGTGGCCTTCTATTAGCCCTGATCTAAATCCTATTGAACATCTGTGGAAGGAGCTGAAACATGCCATCTGGAGAAGGCACTCTTCAAACCTGAGACAACTGGAGCAGTTTGCTCATGAGGAGTGGGCTAAAATACCTGCTGAGAGGTACGGAAGTCTCATTGACAGTTACAGAAATCGTGTGATTGCAGTGATTGCCTCAAAAGGGTGTGCAACAAAATATTTAGTTAAGGGTACCATCATTTTTGTCCAGGCCCGTTTCATGAGTTTGTTTTTTAAAATAATTCTGTTGAACCACAATTCAAAAGCACTGTCTGATTTTCATTGGTTAATTTTCATAGAATTTTTATTTATTACCACTTTTGTCAGATTCAAATTATTTCTGTGACCATTGTGGGTTTTTCTTTCATTAACAGAGGGGTACCAACAATTTTGTCCACGTCTGTAATGTGTTGCTGGCCAGAAGAAATAAAAGTGCCAACAAAACCATTTCACTCTAGAGATTGGCTTTAAACCTTTAAACTTTCCTACCTCCAAAGTCCCAGCATAATATGCATGGACAGACAAACTGTAAAAGAAGTTTGCCACATTGGGGTAAAAATGTTGTTGAGTGCATGGTGTCTTAAAGCAAAAAATCTTGCTATTACACTTTTAATGTCACCCACTTTGATCAGTTATATCCACTACGTGCTGATATTTGGGCCCAGGAACACAACACCTTAGCTGTGGCAAACTTTCAAAACACAATTCCGTGACTGACAAATTTACAGTGATGACACCTCCAACTGTTGTATTAAAAAAAAAAAAAGATAACATCACAGAGTTGCTTTGCATTATTTGGTAAAATTTGAATGACAGCTTAGTTGGAACAAAAGCACTCTGAGGCAAGTGCAATATCCCCTGCCTCCATTTTGTTTGAAGAGCCCAATTTGTTACTGAAGGAGCGCATTTCCAACTTTTCCATATAACTACTGGGGCAGAACCAAATTGTGATAAGCCTATCATCCATGAATATACAACAAAAATACTTGTATACAACCCATAGTTGTAGGGCAGGATCCCAAAATGAACCTGTGTAGCAAGTTTGGTGACCCTAGAGAGCTTTATGCATTCTATAGTAAAAGGTCATAGGGAGTCAGAGGTTATGGTCTCAGGATGAACCTGTGTGCCAGGTTTCAATCAATCCAACTTTATCTGTATAGCACTTTTCAAACATTGGATGCTGTGCAAATTGCTTTACACTGATAAAAACAGTAGACAAATATATACATACACTACTCACAAAAAGTTAGGGATATTTGGCTTTTGGGTGAAATTTATGGAAAATGTAAGAAGTTCACATTACAGAGATATTATATCATGAAAGTAGGGCATTTAAGTAGAAGCATGCAATGGTGATTTCCTCATCTCAAACAATTTATTGAAACAAAACCCAACAACAGTGGTGGGTATACCACAACAAAAAATGTCAGTGTTTCAATAACTTGTCATGTGCCCTTGAGCATCAGTTACAGCTTGACAACGATGTCTCATACTGTTCACAAGTCAGCTTATTGTCTGCTGAGGCATGGCATTCCCCTTTTCTTGAAGAGCGGTCCCAAGGTCATTGAGGTTGTGGGGTGCAGGGTTAAGAGCCTCAACTCAGCTGATCCCATAGGTTTTCTATGGGATTCAAGTCTTGAGAAAGTGCAGGCCACTCCATTGGAGGTACCCCAGCCTCCAGCAGCTGTTCCCTAATGATGTGACCTCGATAAGCTGGAGCATTGTTGTCCATGAAGATGAAATTGGGCCTGTGTTGTTCATACAGGGGCAAAATGACTGGATTAATGATGCTATTCAGGTAGTATTGACTTGTCACTGTATCATTCACAAGGTGTAGGGCAGTTCTGTATTGACTAGACACACCTGCCCAGACTGCAACATGGTGACAACAGTGGCTGATACATAGTGCTCTCCTTGACATCTTCAACGTCGTTGGCGGTCATCATTTCTGATCAACATGAATCGACTTTCATCAGAGAACACCACTGAGGCCCACTGATCCCTTGACCAGCGTAAATGCTCCCTGGCCCATGCAAATGATTATGCCTGTGCCTGGTGGTGAGGTCAGGTACCCTTGCAGGTCATCTAGCATGCAGACCACACGGTTTTGAATGGTCTGACGTGACACTTGGGTGCCTCCCACCTCCCTTAAATGTGCCTGGAGTTTAATGGTATTCATCATCTTTTTCTGCAGGGCACTGTTTACAATGAAGCAGTCATCAGTGTGGGATGTGGCCAAAGGACGTCCACTTCTATGCCTTTCTGTGACTCTTCCAGTCTCTCTGTATCTCTGTTGAAACCTGCTGATGACACTCTGTGACACTCTAAGCTCAGTGGCCACTTCCCTCTGAAAACATCCTGTTTGAAGCCTCGCAATGGCGAGGTACTGCTGATCAATTGTTAGGTGCCGTTTTGGTCTCATGATGTCAAAATGTGAACAGCATGATGAAGAGGACTGTTTAAATACCAATTCTAATTGAACCAGAAAATTTATTGGTCGATTCATGGATCAAACACCTGTTGTGAATTCTGCTGTTAAGCACCTTGTTAGAGAGCAGTAAGTTATGCAAAAAGTACCGAAATATTGAACAGTTGGACATGTGCATTCAAAAGGTTAGACAAGGTCAAATTAAGTTCACCTGGGAAGGTTATAGTGCATTTTAGGTGCATCCTAAAATTTCACCTGAAAGCCTAATATCCCTAACTTTTTGTGAGTAGTGTATATTTACATGATACATACCCCCCCTCCCAATCCTCCCATACACACACGTACGCATGCACACACACAGGCACATGCATACTCCCTACTTCTCACACACATATAAAATAAAGACATAGCTTGGCACCGAGGCACCATGTGAAGGAACACCATCCTGTGGAGCCCCCCCCCCCCCCCCCCATGCCGGGAGACCACACAGCCCATGACCACAGGGCGTGCCATAGAGGCCACCCCAATCAGGACAGACAATGGCCCACACCACAGCTGTAAGGCAAAGGCATAGAGCCCCCACCCAAGCCAGAGCGACCCACAAGACCAGCACCCCTGCAGATGGGCCAAGCAGCATCCGGCATGAGGGGCTCCACTGAGGAAAACACTGGAGCTCAAACACATAAAATACAAAATGAAACTAAGAACACATAAAGCAAGAGGAACTAAAATCCCATACTTACAAACTGAGCTAAAAACACATCAATGTTTTTAATGTGTGAAATAAAATTGAAATCAGAGTCTAAAAGAATGCCCAGGTTCTTGACACAATGTACAGGTTTTAGACCTAGCAATTTGGGTGTTTCCCTCTCTTGTCTTAAGGACTGGTGATTAAACTTCTGTTTTGTCCTGGTTGAGCTGTAGGAAATTCTCTCCCATCCATAACTTTATATCTAAAATACAGTTTAAAAGGGCGTTAATTGGTTTTGTGTCATCAGGAGATGCGGCAATGTACAGCTGTGTATCATCAGCATAGCTATGAAAATTGATCCCGTGTCTCCTGATAACATCTCCAAGTGGTAGCATATAAAGATTAAACAGCATAGGGCCTAAAATTGAACCTTGGGGTACCCCACTCTTGATTTCATGGATTCCTGAAGAGCATGTATCCATACTTACAAAATAGCGACAATGTGAGATAGGAATGAAACCATTCAAGAACAGTATCTGAGAGGCCCACCAGGTGTTTGAGTCTACTTAATAAATTGTGGTAATCTACTGTATCAAAGGCAGTGCTGAGATCCAGCAGTACCAGGACTGACAGTTTATGGGAGTCCATATTACACCTGATATCATTAACAATTTTTAAAAGAGCTGTCTCTGTACTGTGGTTTGTTCTAAAACCAGATTGAAATTTTTCAAAAATGTTGTGATTGATAAGAAAATTGTTTAATTGGGTTAAAAACTATTTTTTCTAAAAAATGTTATTTAAAAATGGTAAGTTGGATAAAGATCAATAATTACTGAGGATGTCAGTTACTTTTTATTTCGAACCCAAGCATTTCACTGCTCTCGGCTCTTATCGCTACTCAGTCAGTTTGGGAAATTGTCAGGATATAAATTGAATCTGACCAAAACTGAGCTTATTCCCATCAATAGCAAAGCATGCACATTAGACTTCAAACTTGCCTTTTAAAGTAGAAAAAATAAATTCTCATATTTGGGCATCTCAGTCACAAGAAAGCATAAAGACTTATTGAAAGAAAACTTTATCACCCAGTTAAACCAGACTAAACAAACACTGACACAATGGTCACCCTTGTCCATGTCTCTGGTTGGGTGCATTAACTCGGTCAAAATGACTGTCTTACCTAAATTTTTATACCTCTTTCAGACCTTGCCTATTTTTATACCTAGTTCCTTTTTTAACCAGCTTGATTCAATTTTGTCCTCTTATATTTGGCAGGGAAAGCATCCTCGTATCAGTAAAATCCACCTTCAAAAAAACAAATCTTTTGGTGGCTTTGCTCTCCCAAATTTTCATTTTTATTATTGGGCTGCAAAGCTGCGTTGCTTGGCTTTCTGGTCTTTCTATGCTTGTCGATCCGACTGTCCTGATCTGGGTGGCGATGGAGTTACACTCAGGCCAAAACATTTCTATCCCCGTGTTGCTCGGATCCTCAATCACTCTTCCCTCCTCTACATCCATCTGTTACCCAGTAGTTAAACATTCCCTAAAAATATGGGCCCAGTTCAGGAAGTTTTTTGGTCTGCGTGACTTTTCCCTTCTAAGCCCTGTTGCAGCAAATCACATTTTTTTTTTAATACCCTCTGTTCAGGATGCTGGCTTCCTGAGATGGCACAGGAAGGGCATCACAAGTTTCAAAAATCTGTTTATAGACAATACCTTGGCTTCATTTGAACTATTAAGTAAAAAATTTGGTCTTCCAAAATCGGATTTTTTCAGATACTTACAAGCGAGACACTAACTACACTCTTTTATGCCTGGCCTGTCTACTTTGCTAGACCCAACAATTACTGAAACAGTTCTCTCTCTAAATCCAACTCAGAAAAGACTTGTCTCAATCCTCTATGGTTTAATATCAAACCTAAGATGTGGCCCAGCAAACAGCAGCATGGGAGGAGGATCTAGGTGCGTCCTTATCACAAGAAATATGGAATTCCATATTTAAAAGTGTCAACTCAACCTCACTGTGTGCCCGTCACTGCCTGATCCAGTTCAAAGTGGTGCACAGGACACATATCTCAAAATCCAAACTATCTTGTATTTATCCTAGTGTTAGTCCTTATTGAGATAGATGTAAAACCATAAAAGCCACACTCGTTCATATGTACTGGTCATGTCCTAGCCTTACAAAGTTTTGGTTAGAGGTTTTTTCTAACTTATCAAAGATATTAAAGTTCAGTCTGCAGCCAAACCCTCTGACTGCCGTGTTTGGGATTGCTGAGAAAGGGGTGACCCTATCTTCAGAAAAAGGTTGCACCTTGTCTTTTGCCTCCCTCTTTGCTAGGCGGCCTATTTTGCTTAAACGGAGAGATGCTGCCCCGCCCATTCGTACCCAGTGGTGAACAGACATTATGTTGTGTTTAAAACTTGAGAAAATCAGACACTCGCTTCAACACTCAAGCAGGAAGTTTGAGAAAATATGGGGCCCTTTTTTAAACGCATTCCAGAAATTGTGAGAGCAGGGGCGTTAAGGCAGCTTCATAATACCTCACAGATGAACTAGCTATAAAGTCCAAACTTGTCATGTTTACAGGTATGATCATGGGCAGTTATGGAGTGACAGCAATGACAGAGAAGGGGAGGGATTGGGTGGGTTTTTCGTGTTTTTTAAGCCTCCTGTCTTTCATTTTTTTAATTTATATATTTGTTTTAATCTTTTATTTTTTTC
Organism: Pholidichthys leucotaenia; assembly: GCA_020510985.1. Taxonomy (NCBI): domain Eukaryota; kingdom Metazoa; phylum Chordata; class Actinopteri; order Cichliformes; family Pholidichthyidae; genus Pholidichthys; species Pholidichthys leucotaenia. The sequence goes on along the minus strand of CM035847.1, from coordinate 129,102,070 downwards.
TTAGTTATTGCTCTAACGTTCCAGTTCTCCCTGTGAATGTATGCTTTTGTTTATGTGTGTATGTATATGGGACACTTGTTTGTAATGTTTATATATTGGAGAATTTTCAATTAAAAGATTCTGATTAAAAGAAGGGAGAGAGAGAAAAGGAAAGGTAGAAGGGTGGAGGTGAGAGTAGGGATGTTAAATGTAGGGACTATAACTGGTAAAGGCAGAGAGTTTGCTGATATGATGGAGAGAAGAAAGGTAGATATACTGTGTGTTCAAGAATCAAGATGGAAGAGAAGCAAGGCTAGGAGCAATGGAGATGGATTTAAACTGTTCTACCATGGTATAGATAGGAAGCGAAATGGAGTAGGAGTAATCTTGAAGGAAAAGTGTGTGGAGAGTGTTCAGGAGGTAAAAAGGGAGTCAGACAGAATCATGAGTTTGAAGCTAGAAGTCAAATGTGTGACATTGAATGTTGTCGGTGCATATGCCCCACAAGTTGGATGTCAGATAGAAAAGAGAGAGGAATTCTGGAGTAAGTTGGAATTAGTGGTAGAGTATTCCCGGGGGGGTGGGGGGGAGAGTGGTGATTGGAGCAGACTTTAATGGGCATGTAGGTGAAGGGAACAGAGGTGATGAGGAGGTTCTGGGTACAGTAGGTATGGCCTTAACTCCTGAAGGATTAAATTTGATTACATGATGCAACTCTCCTGCGGCTGGCATTGCAGATACACACCTGTCATGTGGTAGGTCAAAAAGTATGTAAAAAAAAAAATAAATAAATAAATAAATAAACCCAGTTGTACCAACTATTTCACGTCACTAGATGAGAGACACATATAGCTTACTGCTCTTCTCTGAAGGACTCAGTTCAGCTGAACAGAACTTGTTCAAATCCAATATCACTTCCAGGGTGCAGAAGAAGAGACCTATAAGCAATTGCACAACATACAGTCGTGTGAAAAAGTGTTTGCCCCCTTCCTGATTTCTCATTTTTTTGTATCTTTGTCGCACTTAAATGTTTCAGATCATCAAACAAATTTAAATATTAGACAAAGATAACACAAGTAAACGCAAAATGCAGTTTTTAAATGAAGATGTTTATTATTAAGGGGAAAAAAAATCCAGACCAACATGGCCCTGTGTGAAAAAGTGATTGCCCCCTAAACCTAATAACTGGTTGGGAAACCCTTAGCAGCAACAACTGCAATCAAGCGTTTGCGATAACTGGCAATGAGTCTTTTACAGTGCTGTGGAGGAATTTTGGCCCACTCATCTTTGCAGAATTGTTGTAATTCAGCCACATTGGAGGGTTTTCGAGCATGAACCACCTTTTTAAGGTCATGCCACAGCATCTCAAACAGATTCAGGTCAGGACTTTGATTAGGCGCCTACAAACTCTTCATTTTGTTTTTCTTAAGCCATTTAGAGGTGGGCTTGCTGGTGTGTTTTGGATCGTCTTGCTGCAGAACCCAAATGCGCTTCAGCTTGAGGTCACGAACAGATGCCCGAACATTCTCCTTCAGGATTTTTTGGTAGACAGCAGAATTCATGGTTCCATTTACCACAGCAAGTCTTCCAGGTCCTGAAGCAGCAAAACAGCCCCAGACCATCACATTACCACCATCCATCCATCCATCCATCTTCTACTGCTTTTCCGGAGGTCCGGGTCGCGGAGGCAGCAGTTCAAGCAGAGAAGCCCAGACTTCCCTCTCCCCAGCCACCTGCTCCAGCTCTTCAGAGAGGATACCAAGGCGTTCCCTGACCAGCTGGGAGACATAGTCTCTCCACCGAGTCCTGGGTCTGCCCCGGGGTCTCCTCCCAGTGGGACATGCCTGAAACACCTCAAGTGGGAGGCGTCCAGGAGGCATCCTAATCAGATGCCCGTACCACCTCAACTGACTCCTTTCAATGTGGAGGAGCAGCGGTTCTACTCTGAGCCTCTCCTGGGTGACTGAGCTCCTCACTCTATCTCTGAGGGTGAGTCCAGCAATCCTACGGAGAAAGCTCATTTCAGCCGCTTGTATCCGCGATCTTGTTCTTTCGGTCATTACCCAAAGCTCATGACCATAGGTGAGAGTAGGAATGTAGATTTACTGGTAAATGGACAGCTTTCCCTTAGAGCTAAGCTCCCTCTTCACCACAAGAGACCGGTACAACGTCCGCATCACTGCAGATGCTGTTCCAATCCGTCTGTCAATCTCTCGCTCCATTTTCCCCTCACTCATGAACAAGACCCCAAGATACTTAAACTCCTCTACTTGGGGCAGGAGCCTGTCCCCAACCCAGAGAGGACAATCCACCTTTTTCCGGCTGAGGACCGTGGACTCGGACTTGGAGGTGCTGATTCTCATCCCAGCTGCCTCACACTCAGCGGCAAACCGTCCCAGCAAGAGCTGTAGGTCATTGCTGGATGAAGCCAACAGGACAACATCATCTGCAAACAACAGAGATGAGATCCTGTGGTCACCAAGCATGACACCCTCCATTCCCTGGCTGCACCTAGAAATCCTGTCCATAAAAATTCTGAACAGGATCAGTGACAAAGAGCAGCCCTGGCGGAGTCCAACTCTCACTGGGAATGACTCCGACCGAGTGTTGGCAATACGAACCAAACTCTCACAACGGTCATACAGAGACCGAATAGCTCGTAACAATAAGCCCGATACCCCATACTCCCGAAGCACCCCCCCCCCCCACAAAAAACCACAAGGGACGCGGTCAAATGCCTTCTCCAAGTCCACAAAACACATGTAAACTGGTTGGGCAAACTCCCACGAACCCTCAAGGATTCTCGAGAGGGTAGAGAGCTGGTCCGATGTGCCACGGCCAGGACGAAAACCACATTGCTCCTCCTGAATCCGAGGTTCGACCAACAGCCAGATTCTCCTCTCCAGTACCTTGGCATAGACCTTCTTAGGGAGGCTGAGGAGTGTAATCCCTCTAAAGTTGGCGCACACCCTCCGGTCCCCTTTTTTTGAAGAGAGGAACCACCACCCTGGTTTGCCATGCCAAAGGCACTGCCCCCGACCTCCACGCAATGTTGCAGAGGCGTGTCAACCATGACAGCCCTACAACATCCAGGGCCTTGAGGTACTCAGGGCGAATCTCGTCCACCCCCAGGGCCCGGCCACCAAGGAGATTTTTAACCACCTTGGCGACCTCAGCCCCTGTGATAGGCGAGTCATCCCCCTCGTCCCCAAACCCTGCTTCCTCTGTGGAAGGCGTATCAGTGGGATTGAGGAGATCCTCGAAGTATTCCTTCCACCGCCCGACGATGTCCCCAGTCGAAGTCAACAGTGCCCCATCCACACCATACACAGTGTGGACAGGGAGCTGCTTTCCCCTCCAGAGCCACCGGATAGTTTTCCAGAATCTCTTCGAGGCTGACAGAAAGTCTTGTTCCATAGCCTCACCGAACTCCTCCCATACCCGGGTTTTTGCTTCAGCAACCACCCGAGCTGCACTCCGCTTGGCCTGCCGGTACACCTCAGCTGCTTCGGGAGTCCCACAAGCCAACCAAGCTTGATAGGACTCCTTCTTCAGCTTAATGGCCCCCCTCACCACTGGTGTCCACCACTTGGTTCGGGGGTTGCCACCACGAGATGCACCGACCACCTTGCGGCCGCAGCTCTGAGCCGCCGCTTCAACAACAGAGGTGGAGAACATGGCCCATTCAGACTCCATGTCTCCAGACTCCCTCAGAATGTGGTTGAAGTTCTTCCGGAGGTGGGAGTTGAAGACCTCCCGAACAGGGGCCTCAGCCAGATGTTCCCAGCACACCCTCACTATACGTTTGGGTCTACCAGGTCTGAATGGCTTCCTCCCCTGCCATCGGATCCAACTCACCACCAGGTGGTGATTAGTTGACAGCTCTGCACCTCGCTTTACCCGAGTGTCCAAGACATACGGTTGCAGGTCTGATGACACGATAACAAAATCGATCATCGATCTGTGACCTAGGGTGTCCTGGTGCCAGGTGCACATATGGACACCCTTATGCTTGAACATGGTGTTGGTTATGGACAAACTGTGGTTAGCACAGAAGTCCAATAACTGAACACCACTCGGGTTCAGATCGAGCAGGCCGTTCCTCCCAATCACCCCCCTCCAGGTTTCACTGTCGTTGCCCACATGCGCATTGAAGTCCCCCAGTAGGACAATGGAGTCTCCAAGAGGAGCACCCTCCAGCACCCCAGTCACAGACTCCAAAAAGGGTGGGTACTCTGAAACATCATTTGGTGCATAGGCACAAATGATGGTCAGGACCCGTTTCCCAACCCAAAGGCGCAGGGAAGCAACCCTTTCATCCACCGGGGAAAACTCCAATATAGAGGCAGCAAGGTGGGGGGATACAAGAATACCCACCCCTGCTCATCGCCTCTCGCCCGGGGCAACTCCAGAAAAGGCCATGCTCCAGCCGCTCTCCAGGAGACTGGTTCCGGAACCAGAGCTGTGTGTTAAGGTGAGGCCAACTATATCTAGCCGGTATCTTTCAACCTCGTACACCAGCTCTGGCTCCTTCCCCACCAGAGAGGTGACATTCCACGTACCAAAAGCCGGTTTAGAAAGCTTGGGATCAGTCTGCCAAGGTCTCCGCCTTTGACCACCACCTAATCCACATAGCACTGGACCCCCATGATCCCTCCTGCAGGTGGTGAGCCCACTGGAGGGCGGACCCATGTAACTCCTTCAGGCTGAGCACGGCCGGGTCCCATGGGTTGAAACCCAGCCACCAAACGCTAGCCATCAAGCCCCTCCCCCAGGCCTGGCTCCAGGGTGGGGCCCCGGTAACCCCATACTGGGCGGGGTACACTGAATCCTTGATCTAGAATTTATCATGAGTCTGTTGGATCGTTCTTAGTCTGGCCCTTCACCCAGGACCAGTTTGTCTTGGGTGACCCTATCAGAGGCAAATTGCCCCAGACAACATAGCTCCTGGGATCACTGGGGCATCCCCCCCCCCAACATAAGGTGACGACCCATGAGGGGGCACACTACCACCACTATATATTTTACTGTTGGTATAAGATAAGATAAGCCTTTATTAGTCCCACAATGGGGAAATTCCAGGATTGCAACAGCACAGGGATAGCAACACTCAGAGCAATAATTAAGAAGATACAAAAAATATAAATAAGAGCAGTGGATATACATACGTACACATAAATATATATACAAAGTGTGGAGCATTGTAGCAAGATGGAATAAACAGCATAACCGTCTACTTAGTTATCCTACATAGTATGAATATGTACCCATACATATTGTCACCCTCCGTAGCAACTGATATTGTCCTAGTTGTATACTGGAGGGGACCATTTGTGTATGATGTTCCTTTTCTGAAATGCTGTGTTACTTTTACGCCGGATGTAATGGGACACACACCTTCCAAAACGTTCAACTTTTGTCTCATCAGTCCACAGAGTATTTTCCCAAAAGTCTTGGGGATCATCAAGATGTTTTCTGGCAAAACTGAGATGAGCCTTTATGTTCATTTTGCTCAGCAGTGGTTTTCGTCTTGGAACTCTGCCATGCAGGCCGTTTTTGCCCAGTCCCTTTCTTATGGTGGAGTCCTGAACACTGACCTTAACTGAGGTAAGTGAGGCCTGCAGTTCTTTGGATGTTGTTGCGGGGTCTTTTGTGACCTCTTGGATGAGTTGTCACTGCGCTCTTGGGGTAATTTTGGTCAGCCGGCCACTCCTGGGAAGGTTCACCACTGTTCCATGTTTTCGCCATTTGTGGATAATTGCTCTCACTGTGGGTTCACTAGAGTCTCAAAGCTTTAGAAACGGCTTAGTAACCTTTTCCAGACTGATAGATCTCAATTACTTTGTTTCTCATTTGTTCCTGAATTTCTTTGGATCGCAGCATTTCTTGCTTTGGAGGATCTTTTGGTCTACTTCCCTTCTTCTTCTTCTTTCTTCTTTAGATTTGATTGACTTCACTTTGTCAGGCAAGTCCTATTTAAGTGATTTCTTGATTGAGAACAGGTGTGGTAGTAATTAGGCCTGGGTGTGGCTTCAGAAATTGAACTCAGCTTTCCAAAGATGTGATAAACCACAGTTAATTTATGTTTTAACATATCACAAAGACTTGATTGCAGTTGTTGCTGCTAAGGATGGCCCAACCAGTTATTAGGTTTAGGGGGCAATCACTTTTTCACACAGGGTCATGTAGGTCTGTTTTTCTTTAACCCTTAATAATAAACATAATTTAAAAACTGCATTTTGTGTTTACTTGTTATCTTTGTCTAATATTTAAATTTGTTTGATGATCTGAAACATTTAAGCGTTGACAATCCTCACTCTATAAAAGCAAGAAATCTGTGTGTCACGTTCATAGGACATCATAGAACAGCCTATGATCTCTGCCTGAACATCATAGGACGTCTTATGAACTCAGGCATCATAGAACAACTCGCGATGCCTATATGACGGCACACAGACAAATGTCTTTATGATGTCATATACATCAAGCCTGACTTCACGTCTTTATGATGTCATATACAGTGACAGACATCAGGCAACATGTCTTTATGATGTCATATACGTACATCAAGGCTGCCTTCATGTCTTTATGATGTCATATACAGTGAGTCCATGCCGGAAAGCCTCTTTTTGCTCAGATCTATTTTCATGATCCTGTCCATGAACTAGAATTACAACGCACCTATCCCTCAACCAGTGGTCTCAATGAAGAAGAAGTAAAAAGACCCTCCAGATGGAGAGCAATCGAATGACGACAACTGCTGCACGTCAGAAAAGATGCCATGACGATGAAACACCTGAGGTTCCAGCAGTACATCGCACCAGTCTGAGACAGGAGGACACCCTTCATCAGCATAGGACAGACTTTAAAGCAGGTTTGTAGGACATCATAGGACGGCCTATGATCTCTGCCTCATCATCATAGTGCGTCCTATGAACTCAGGCATCATAGGACGACTCGCCATGCCTACATGACAGCAAATGTGTAACCTTGACGAATGCCAGTCTACACTACAAATGTGTAAAATGCCAAGCAAAGCGCTGATTTTCTCCAGGTGCTCCAGTTTCTTGGTTTCTAAGGGTATGCACGGGCCTTCCTGAACAGGGTCGAAAACCACTTTTTCAGGATCGTGCCCATGAACTGGAATTACAATGCACCTATCCCTCAACCAGTGGTCTGAACGAAGAAGAAGAAGACCCACCAGATGGAGAGCAATAGAATGAGGAGAACTGCTGCACGTCAGAAAGGATGCTGTGAACATGAAACACCTCAGGTTCCACCAGTACGCCGCAGGCATGACTGTGAACAACACTGCTGTCTGAGACAGGAGGAGACCCATCAGCAACGGGCATGCAGAAATACTTGGTTTCTCCAGGCATGGACGGGTATGCACGAGTATGTACTAGTACAAAAAAATGAGAAATCAGGATGGGGCCAAACAGTACATTTCAACAGTGGCTCCAAATTTTGCCAACTATGATTCTAAAAGGGATCATTTAGCTTCTGAAGGGAAATATTTACCTTCTGTGACAGCACAAGATGGACCAGAGCATGTACACTTTTTGTCCGCCATTGACGAAGAGGCACGTGACGGAGAGAATAGGTTCGGCAGCATTGTCTAACCAAAATTGAGGTGGAATAAATCAGAAGATAAATATGAGAGTTTCTGGATGTGGGAGAGAAAGCTAAAATGACTGGCAGGACTTCCGGTTATGGCTGCCACGTAGGACGGACGTGTCTCGCTCTGCTCTGCTCCTGGAAAAAAAAAAATCGGCAAATAACTCTCTCATTTGGGACAGAACGTATCCCAGCATTTGGGCGAGGATATGTCGGCGAAGCCTAAGGCTGGAAAACCAGGAAAAGGAAAAAGCGAGCCGCCGAAACAGTCCAAATTAACGGACTTTCAGGTCTGTGACGCAGCAAACAAAACTCCATATATGGCGGAGGAGGCTGGCAACGCTGCGATTTCTGCGGGGAATGGCGCAGATGCGCTGATGGCAGCCATGAGTTCAATGAGAGCGGACTTTTCCTCTAGATTTGATGGGATTATGACAGCGTTGGAAGGAATAAGAAAGGAATTGGGTGACTGTGTAGAACGAACGGCGCAGATGGAGCTCCGTCTCGCTAGTGCTGAAGATGACGTCACCCGTCTTCAATTAAAGGTGCGCACTTTGGAAAAAAAAAATAAATCTCTGGAAGATAATATTTTGGATTTGGAATCTCGGTCGAGACAGAATAATTTGAGGCTGGTGGGTCTTCCAGAGGAATCAGAAGGTCGGGACGTATGTTCCTTTCTGGAAAAGTGGATTCCGGAGGTGCTGGGCAGCGAGGAGTTGCAATCAGCAGTGGTTCTGGAAAAAGCACATCGTATTGGCCCACGGAGAGATAAGGGACCGCCGAGGACCTTAATTATGAAGTTTCTTAGCAACAGAGACAGGATGAAGATCTTCAACGCTGCACGTGCTAAAGGAGAGATTAAACACCAGGACCAGCAGGTGCGGTTCTACCCAGATTTGGCCACAGGAATCCAGCAATTGAGGAAGCAGTTTGATCCCGTACGTAAGGAGCTGCGCAACCTTGGGATTCGTCATGGTGTAATCTATCCTGCGAGACTGCTGACCACGTATGAGGGCAGAACCCACATCTTCAAGACCCCAGAGGAGGCGCAGGAGTTCATCAAGAAGATCAAAGAAGAAGAAGAGACTGGTGGGAGCTAAGCATGAACAAAATATAAGGTAGAATAATTAAGCATTTGCACAGGCATCTGACTGACTTGAAGTAAATAGTAAGTTTACAAAATATAGATTGTATTATATATTAAAAAAACAAAACAAAAACAAAACAAACAAACAAAAAAAAAACTATGATGTACAAAGTTGTTAAAAATTTTGGAGTTAAGTTGGAAAACTACAGAGGAGAGTTAATGTTACGTCATTAAAAGCAGTAGAGTTGGGGTGATTGGGAGGATGAAGAAGGAGTGGCTTAGGCTGTTCCCCGTGGGTGTGGAACAGTCGATGGCTATATCGGGAGACAGAATTTTTCTTTTGATTTTGGGGGGTTTGCCACAAGCGTGGGAAGGGGAAATTTGTTTGTGTGTAGTTTGTAGGATGAATGTTCAACCACTCATGTTTTTGCTTCTCTGTATGAGCATGTTTACACTGCAAGGTAATCCCAAACTCTCTATTGATCATGGACCAAAGTGTTAATCTTAATTTAACTTCATGGAATTGCAGAGGTCTACAAAATTTAAAAAAACTTAAACAAGTTATGAATAAAATAAAGGACATGGGTTCAAGAATTGTGTTTTTACAAGAAACTCATCTGATAGAGGAGGATGTTAAAAGAATTAGGAGTAGATGGCAGGGAAGTGTATTCACCTCTTCATTTTCATCCCGAGCCAGGGGAGTTATGACTCTCATACATAAATCAGTTCCTTTTCAAGTGAAAAATGTAATTGGAGACAAATTTGGAAGATATGTAATCATTCAAGGTTCTTTGCTATTAGAAAATATAAATCTTGTGAACTTATATGGTCCCAATATAGATGATCAGAAGTTCTTTGCTAATTTATTTCTCATCTTATCATCACTTACAGGGCAACATATAATAGCAGGGGATTTTAATTGTACATTGAATCCAGGTGTGGATAGATCAACAGGACTGGATTGTACGCACATTGGATGTAGGATGACTATTAATCATTTTATGAAAGAATTGAGATTGTTAGATATATGGAGAGAAATGAAACCACAAGTTAAAGCCTATTCTTGTTTTTCCAGTACCTACAAGACATTCTCACGTATTGATTATTTTTTGATTTCCACAGAATTAAGGTCCAAGATTCAAAACTGCTTTTATGATAACATCGTGATCTCTGATCATGCACCCTGTTGTCTAATATATGTAGATAAAAAATTGACAAAGGAATCAGGTAGATGGCAATTTCAGCATAAATGGCTTCAGGATGAGGAATTTGTCAAGTATATAGAAAAACAGATAGACGAGTTCTTTGACATCAATACTACACAAACATCAGCATGTGTAAAGTGGGAGGCTTTCAAAGCTTTTATTAGGGGACATATTATTAGTTATACAGGATCAAAATCTAAGAAGACTCGAGAGGAGAGAGCTAAATTGGAACATAAAATAAAAAATCTTCAGGAAAAAGTGTATGCAGGAAGTGACCCAAGGTTGGAGAATGAATTACTGATTTTGAGAGCTGAATACGACAAAAAATCAGCGAATAGAGCTGCCTCGAGTCTTCTAAGATTGAAACAATCTTTTTATGAACAAGGTGAAAAATCAGGAAAATTATTAGCATGGCAGATTAAACAATTGGAAATTAAAACACCAATTACCAGTATTATAAGTAAAGGACAGGTAGTTATAGATCCTTTAGAAATTAATAGAGCCTTTAGAGATTACTATGAAAAATTATATGATACCAAAAATGAACCTGATTTAACAAAACTAAATGGGTTTTTGAACGAACTATCTATACCGTGTATTCCAAATGAAAACAGGGAGATATTGGAGTCTAAAATTAGTCAAGAAGAAGTTGGGCTAGCCATTGATAATATGAAATCAGGAAAAAGTGCAGGACCAGATGGTCTTCCAGTTGACCTTTATAAAAAATTTAAGAATAAATTAATAAAACCTTTTTTGGAAATGGTTTTAGAAGCATTTCAAAATAATAATTTACCATCATACATAAATAATGCCTTAATTATACTGCTGCCAAAACCAGGTAAGCCCTCTAATAAATGTGAAAATATGAGACCAATAAGCCTATTAAACGCCGACCTTAAGATAATCTGTAAAATTTTAGCAAGACGAATACAAGAAATTTTACCAAATATTATTAATCGAGATCAGAATGGCTTTATAAAGGGTAGACAAGGCTTCCATAATGTAAGAAGACTATTTAATATTATTTATTTTAATAAAGAAGCACCGGATACAGCTCTCCTATCATTGGACGCCGAAAAGGCCTTTGATAGAGTTGAATGGCCCTTTCTTTTTGAAGTCCTACAAAGGTTTGGACTTGGAAATAATTTCATAAAATGGGTTCAAATAATATACAATAATGCTACAGCAGAAATCCTAACAAATAACAATATTTCAAAACCAATAAAAATCAATAGAGGATGTCGACAAGGCTGTCCACTTTCACCTTTACTGTTTACTATGGCAATTGAACCTTTAGCGATAGCGATACGTTTACATTCACAAATATATGGAATTAAAGTTGGACCAACAGAACATAAAATCTCCCTGTACGCCGATGATATAATTTTGTTTATGTCGAATCTAAAAAAATCAATTCCAACCTTGTTGAATTTAATAATGAATTTTGGGGAAATATCAGGATATAAAATAAATAAAACTAAATCTTCAATATTAATGCTAAATGAGACCCAGAGAAATTACCCAGCCCCTGAGGTAAATCAATTCAATGTTGTAAATCAGTTTAAATATTTAGGAATCCAAATTATGCCTAAGCTAGAATCAGTCGCCAGTGTCAACTATGAAGCCTTAATGTCAGATATCAGTGAGTTAACTCAGAGATGGATGTCACTACCAATGTCGATGATCGGGAGAATCAATATACTTAAAAGTAATATTTTACCTAAAATACTTTATTTATTTCAATACATTCCCTTATCACCACCTTTAGATCTATTCTCAAGAATAAAAAAAAAGTTAGTGGAATTTATATGGAACAACAGGAGGGCTAGATTACGTTTGTCTTTATTATATTTACCATTTGATCGTGGAGGTCTGAAATGTCCAAATTTTATGTTGTATTATTGGTCGGCACAACTGAGGTCTATGACATATTATTTTTCATCAAATGATCTCCCTCACTGGACTGAAATGGAATCATACAATTTACCTTTACCTCTTCCCATATTCATATACTCAGATTCGGCAAAAAAATTACAAAAACAAGTTAAAAATCCATTTGTAAAGCATATGATCAAAATATGGTGTGAAGCTAAAAATTATTTAAAAGAACCACAGTTATTGTCACAATTTAGTCCAATATGGGGTAATCAATATTTTAAACCAGGGAGAGCGGACGCTGTATTTAAAGTATGGAATTTAAAAGGGATACAAAAGATTCAGGATTTATATTTGCCATGTGCAGACAACATAATGTCTTTTGAAGAGCTGAGGATCAAATTTAATCTCAATAGAACACATTTTTTTAAATATCTTCAACTTAGAAACTTTATTCGATCAAATCAAAATAAAGCTCTCACTCGACCTATTTATTCATCCTTGGAAAAAATGATGATGAAAGATAGTAAAAGAAAGGGTATTATTTCAGAGTTTTATAACTCATTGACACTATCTTCAAGTGAAAATTCACTGAAAAGATTAAACTACTGGAAAGAAGATCTGCAAATTGAAATTTCAGAGGAACAATGGGAATTGGCTTGTACAGAAGCTCAAACCAAATCAATAAATGCACGCCTTAAATTGATACATTTCAAATGGTTAATGCGGATGTATGTTACACCGGAGGAGTTAAATAGATATAACAAAAATATACCAGATACATGCACAAAATGCATGGAAAGTAAAGGAACCCTATTTCATTGTTTATGGGAATGTAGATTAATAAGAATGTTTTGGGAAGAGGTGAGGGTAACAATTGAAAAAATAATCTCAAAACAAATCATATTGAATCCTAAACTGTTTTTGTTGGGTCTGTACCCAGAAAAGCATAATTTTAATAAAAGTGAAAGAACATTCATAGACCTCAGTTTGCTTAATGCCAAAAAATGTATTGCACTATTATGGAAAAAGACTCATAGACCAGATGTGACTCAGTGGTTAAGACAGATGTTAACAAACCTTCCATTAGAAAGAATAACATATATACTAAAATCAAAGGAAATTGTGTTTGAGAATATATGGAGACCTTTTATTGATTATGTAAAAAATTTAAACATAACTCTTGAAGAAGAAGGTGAATGATGTGTGTGGACCTTGTAAATTCCAAACTGGTGAACATAATATGTATACTTATGTATTGGATTGTCTAGACTAAACAGAGGAGCATTGTTGAAGATTTGATTTTGTTGGTGGTTGTTGGTGTTTTTAGTGCATTTTTTTTTTTGTAGTACTTTAGTGTTAGTGTTTGATTGTTTGTATCATGTTTGTTAAAAAAAAAAAAAAAGGTTCAATAAAGATATTGTGGAAAAAAAAAAAAAATGACTGGCAGAAGACAAAACAAGGAACCGGGGTGAGGAAATGGATGAGATGAAAGATGAGAGATACTTTATTTCAAACAAAAAAGCAAAAAACAAAACAAATGACAAGTGCAATAAAAGTAACCGTGTACAGTGCTCGAAAGGGAGAAGGAAGAATTTAACACGTATTTACTCCAACTCCTCTTTTCCCTAAAGACAACCCATGTGAAATATATACATATTACCTCAATTAAGAACCCCAAGTAGACAACTGGCTATATTTTATACATATCAACATTGACACCCATCCATCCCTACATACCGTGCATACAGTCCATACATCTACACCCAGCCCCAAACAACACAGATATACACAGTACCGTCCCACCTACCATACCATGGTTTCCCAGAGTGAGCGTAGTGCATCGTACATATTAATACTACACCTCTAACATATATCCTTTGAGCAAATAATCTTTATACCTCTTTTTGAATTGATTTCTGTTTGTACATAGTTTCAGTTCCAGCTCCAGACCATTCTACAAATCCACCCCACAGAGAGATATGCACATACTTTTCTTTGTTGTTCGTACCTTAGGTTTTGTAAAGTTTAAGTCTCCTCTCAAATTATAATCATTGTCTCTTTTTTTTTTTGTATATTAGTTTGGAGTTGATTATTAATTGCCCTGTACATGACTTGTGCTGTCTTAAATTTAACTAAATCGATGAACTTTGTGACATTTGACTTTAAAAACAACAAATTGGTATGGTCTCTATATCCTACATTATTTATTATCCTTATAGCTCTTTTTTGTAATGTGCATATTGGCTGTAGGTTGGTCTTGTAGGTGTTTCCCCAGACCTCTACACAGTAGTTAAGATATGGTAAAAACAGAATTGTACAGTAAGAATAATGATTTATAGTCCAAGATGTGTCTTGTCTTCCCCAGTATCCCTACACATTTTGCCAACTTGGCCTGGATGTGACTGATGTGAGGTTTCCAGCAGATTTTATTGTCTAGCGTCACCCCCAGAAACTTATTTTCCTGTACTATTTCAATTCTGGTATAAGATAAGATAAGTCTTTATTAGTCCCACAATGGGGAAATTCCAGGATTGCAACAGCACAGGGATAGCAACACTCAGAGCAACAATCAAGAAGACAAGAAAAATAAGAGCAGCGAATATACATATGTACATATAAATATATATACACACAGTGCGGAGCATTGTAGCTAGATGGAATAAATATATAAATAAATATATATCTTCCGGTTCCGGCGCCACACGAGTTGGCTGCCTTTTGCAACAGCGGCTCAATTCTGAGTCTTTTTATCTTCCTTCTTCTTTCTGACCCGGTGATAACTTTCTGATCCGGCACACCTTTCACTCTATATACGTATATCACAGACACACAAATCGCCCCAAAGGTCTCCCGAGTCGGCGGACGGAGCCACTGTCTACAGCAGGAGACGATACAGCAGGGAAGAGCTAGCTAGCACTCAACCGCCACCCGGTGCTAACGGAGAAACTCGTCATACTGAAGAGAACTGAAGAACTGAAGCGAAAATGACGCGGGTGCCGGGCTGGAGTTTAGGCGGCGTGCAAGAAATATAAGACAGAATAATAAAGAGCGATGGCAAGAACCAAGCAGACCGCCCGTAAATCTACTGGAGGAAAAGCCCCCAGGAAGCAGCTGGCCACCAAGGCTGCTCGGAAAAGCGCTCCGGCCACCGGCGGAGTGAAGAAGCCTCACCGTTACAGGCCCGGTACCGTGGCTCTGAGAGAGATCCGTCGCTACCAGAAATCCACGGAGCTGCTCATCCGTAAGCTGCCCTTCCAGCGCCTGGTGAGGGAGATCGCTCAGGACTTCAAGACCGACCTGCGCTTCCAGAGCTCCGCCGTCATGGCTCTGCAGGAGGCCAGCGAGGCCTACCTGGTGGGTCTCTTCGAGGACACCAACCTGTGCGCCATCCACGCCAAGAGGGTCACCATCATGCCCAAAGACATCCAGCTGGCCCGCCGCATCTGCGGAGAGATAGCTTAGACTTTCTGCTGCACATCCACCAACCACAATGCTCCACACTGTGTGTCTATATACACTACCGTTCAAAAGTTTGGGGTCACCCAGACAATTATTTTGTGTTTTCCATGAAAAGTCACACTTATTTACTACCATGAGTTGTAAAATGAATAGAAAATATAGTCAAGACATTGACAAGGTTAGAAATAATGATTTGTATTTGAAATAATCATTTTTTCCTTCAAACTTTGCTTTCGTCAAAGACTCCTCCATTTGCAGCAATTACAACATTGCAGACCTAACATGATTGCACAAGGGTTTTCTAATCATCCATTAGCCTTCTGACACAATGAGCAAACACATTGTACCATTAGAACACTGGAGTGATAGTTGCTGGAAATGGGCCTCTATACACCTATCTAGATATTGCACCAAAAACCAGACATTTGCAGCTAGAATAGTCATTTACCACATTAGCAATGTATAGAGTGTATTTCTGATTAGTTTAAAGTTATCTTCATTGAAAAACAGTGCTTTTCTTTCAAAAATAAGGAAATTTCTAAGTGACCCCAAACTTTTGAGCGGTAGTGTGTGTATGTGTGTGTATATACTGTATATATATATATATATATATACAGTATATATTTATAGTAATATGTACATATGTATACTAGCTGCTCTTGTTTTTTCTTGTCTTCTGATTGTTGCTCTGAGTGTTGCTGTCCCTGTGCTGTTGCTATCCTGGAATTTCCCCATTGTGGGACTAATAAAGGCTTATCTTATCTTATAAATATATATACACACAGCATTGTAGCTAGATGGAATAAACAGCATAACCGTCTACTTAGTTATCCTACATAGTATGAATATGTACCCATACATATTGTCACCCTCCGTAGCGACCGATATTGTCCTAGTTGTATACCGGAGGGGACCAATGTGTAAGTCTATTGCGTCTTTTGCATTCAATATCATCTATCATTACCATTATTATTTCATGGTCTGTCTGTCTCTGTCTGTCTGCCTGTCTGCCTGTAGTGATATTCCTTGTCTCCAGGGCTTGGGTCTCAGCCCACATCCTCGCTTTAAGTTGGGATTTTCTGTATTTCACCTTATCATTATTATCCTGGGTCGCTATTATTGTCATTATTATTATTCTGTCTGCAAACATTTCTGTGTGGCTGTAGAAAGTTACTGTTCCCATGGCAACAGCAACCATGGTGAATCCTGCCTTGGATCTTTGACGTCACCATTCGTTCGTTGATGCCTGCCTTTGATCTGCGATGCCTGCCTTTGATCTTTGATAATGTCATAGCAAGTGCTATGATCATGAGTAATGTCTGCCTTTGATTTTTGATGACGTCATAGCGAGTACTATGATTTGAGTGCAGCCTGCCTTTGATGTCATAGCAAGTCCTATGATCTTTTAGCAAGTCCTATCTTTTAGCAAGCTCTTCTTCTGGCATTCAGAGAGAGCAGACGCTTTTCTCCCTCCTCTCCCTCCAAATCCTACTCCCTTCTGATCCCAGCTTGCAATGTTGCGTTTTTGTCTGTGTTTTTGTCGCTCTTCTTCTGGCTGAATCTTAATACAAACGGAAATTATGGATCTGGAAAGCGGCTTAAATGCGATTGACACCACTTTAAAAGAAGATCGGGTTAGGGGGAACCCAAGGGGGGGAGACTCATGGACAATGGGAACTCATGTGTCTGTGTGATTCGACTGGAGATGCAGAAGACATCTATTGGCTATGATCACAGGACTTCTACTTTGGCTTTGGAGTTTCCTGATGTATCAGAAATTGAGGAAGGTGGGAGAGCTGTTCAAAATGTGGACCCAGGCAATGCTCCTTCATCAAATTCGACCAGTTGGGGAGTGCACAAATAGCGGCATGGTGAACTGAATGGTAACTGATTCAGATGGTGGAATACATCTCGAGTCGCTAGTCCTCTCCAGGGAATGTTTTTAAGCCTGTATATGGAAATTATGAAGCACAGAATCGCATGAGAGAGGAAAATTCTATGCTCTGAGTGCACTGTGCAGATTTGACCTTGTTTTTGGTGCCCTGTTTACATTCCACCTCGATGAAGATAAGGTAGAAGAGGTGGCTGGCTTCTCTTAACCCAAACAATCAACAAACAATTGCTGTTGTTTCAGCAGACTGAGCTCTTCAAGGACAGCATTTCATATGTCTTACAGAACTCTGCCATCTGCATGCACGAGGAGAGATAGACTCTGGACATGCTTATCTGTGTAGAACACATGATTAACATCCATCCGTTGCCAGGGGGTGCCCTCTGCTGTTCACTAGCAACTGACACATCCACACTGCATCATACTGATCATATGCTGACGACACACACTGTCTCTCTCGCTGCTTTGTTATTGTGTGATCTATATTGTCTGCTAATTGTGCATTAGAGAGTTTTTTTCTATGTAATCACAATTTTGGTCATAAAATGAGCTTTATTTTGATTAACAATGCTTTTTTCTCTCTGCCCATTGTGTCACTCCCCCCACCCCCATTCCCTTCTTTACCCTCTATGACTGGCGCCTTCAAGGCTGCCGCGGCTTTGGGATGCGCTTATAGAGCGCGCCCAATGTCAAGTCAAATTTCAATTCTCCTGTATGTCTTGCACGTATGGTAGTATTGACAATAAAACCTTTGAATTGAATTGAACTGAAGATTGAATGATCGTGGCATCCTGACATCGTGACAGAGATTTCTTGAATTATATATAGAGTGAAGTGATATTCCTTGTCTCCAGGGCATGGGTCCCAGCCCACATCCTCGCTTTAATTTGGGATTTTCTGTATTTCACATCATTATTATTATTATTATTATTATTATTATTATCCTGGGTTGCTATTATTATTATTATTATTATTATTCTGTCTTGCAGTTTTATTTCTTCATTGGTCTTCCTCTTAGTTAAAGTTTATCAGCATTATTATTATTATTATTATTATTGTTATTATTATTATTATTATTATTATAGTCATTATCCTTATCATTATTGCCTTGGTCTTGTCTCCCCTCTGGCCCCCTCTGTCTGTGCAGCCCCACCCATCCCGTTTTCTGTAACCATGCCCTGCCATCTCTGTTTGCCCCTGCTTGCTACTTCTTCTCCTGCTTGTTACTGTTCTGTGTATGTTGTTGTTCTTCTTCTCCTCCTCCTCCTCCTGCTCCTCCTCCTCTCAGTAACTGGCAGATGGTATGCACCTTTCAGTTGTTTGCTGCCATCTACTGTACAAGCATGTGTAGCATTATGTCAGATGCTTCGGGTAGATGGTGGCTCGTCAACCTGGGAAGGTAGCCTATCTAGGAGAAGGTAAACCCTGATTTCAAACCTCTGCTGCCTTGCGGCACACGCGGTCACGGGAAAGGCTTCGGGAGTCAACCCTGAGGAAAAATCCGGAGTCGGAACCCCTAAGGCAGTTCTCTGTTGTGCTCAACATCATTCTGGCAGCTCCTGTGACTGCACTGGTGCCAAACTGTAGCAGCCCTGCTGTTCCTTTGGATTTATCAGTGACGTGCAGAGGGGGGACATGGGCATGGGCAACATCTTGTCCTCCATATCTTCCTGCCCAGGCTTGAATCCTACCAACGCCCAACGCTGGAAGGTAGAACACCGGATCACTGGAGAGGACACTCCAGCTTCGCCTTTGGCGTAGACAAAACACGGGGAATGACAGTTACCGGTTATAAGCTATCAGTTAAGTTAAGTTATCAGGCTGTCCTAAAACATCTTTAAAAAGTCTTCAGCTGATCCAAAATGCTGCAGCAAGAGTTTTAACAGGTACTAGAAAGAGAGATCATATCTCTCCGGTTCTGGCCTCCCTTCATTGGCTTCCCATAGAGTTTAGAATTAAGTTTAAAATCCTTCTTCTCACTTACAAAGCTCTAAACAATCAGGCTCCTTTTTATTTAAAAGATCTGATACTACCGTATTATCCTAACAGAGCACTACGCTCCCAAAATGCAGGATTACTTGAAATACCTAGAATCTCCAAAAGTACAATGGGAGGCAGAGCCTTCAGTTATCAAGCTCCTCTCCTGTGGAATCAGCTGCCAATCTGGATTCGGGAGTCAGACTCGATCTCTGTTTTTAAGAATAGGGCTAAAACCTACCTTTTTGATCTAGCCTACAATTAGGGAGGGATCATGTGTTTCTGAACCCTCCCTTAGTTATGCTGCTAATAGGTTTAGTCAGCCGGGGGACCTCCAGTAATGCACTGGGCCTCACTCCTTTCCTCACTCTCTATGAAATATTTTTTTTTTGCTGGTCATTAACATTTGTTTGTTCTCTCCCATAGATTGAGTCCCCATCGTGCTGTTTGCTCTCTACATGTCTGTTCTTTTCTTCTTCTCTATCCCCTCACCCCCCAGCCAGTCGCAGCAGATGACTGCCCCTCCCTGAGCCTGGTTCTGCTGGAGGTTTCTTCCTGTTAAAAGGGAGTTTTTCCTCTCCACCGTCGCCAAGTGCTTGCTCACAGGGGATCGCCTGATTGCTGGGGTCTTTCTGCAACTGTGGGGGTCCCCCCTACAGTTGATAGTGCTATGAGATGACTGTTGTTGAGAAATGGCACTATATAAATAAAGTTGAATTGAATTGAATTGAATAAGCCACCGCTCAACTGGCGTAGAGCGCTGTGCCAGGGGTTGTTCCCGACGGTGGGAGGGCTCATCGGATCTCACTGGACAGCTACCACCCGCCTCAAGCTGGGCAGCCCCCAGCCAATAAGGTGTTGTCCCGCCACAGCTTGCTTTCCTCATTGGGTGCATGGGGATGAGGAGAAGTCCGAATGGCAGGCTGAGAACTTTCGCACCAGGCAAGACAAAAAGACAAAAGAGACCAACTCTAAAACTGGGAACTTGGAACGTCCGCACTATGATGACAGGACTCGCTGCTAACCTCAAGGACATCAACGACACCAGGAAGACTGCCATCATCAATAATGAGCTGAAGAGACTGGGAGTGGATATCGCCACTCTCCAGGAAACATGGTTGGCTGACGCAGGCACACTGAGAGAGAAGGACTACACGTTCTACTGGCAGGGAAAGGGCAGTGACGAACACAGGGAACACGGAGTGGGCTTCGCAGTGAAGAACACCTTGCTGAAGATGGTGGAACCGGGCAGCAATGGCTCTGCACGACTCCTCACCCTCCGCCTCAACACCACTCAAGGCCCAGTCACCCTCGTCAGTGTGTATGCCCCAACACTGACAGCCACACCAGAGGCAAAAGACGAGTTCTACGAGAATCTCGCAACAACTGTCAGGATCATCCCCAACTCTGAACAACTCATTCTCCTTGGAGACTTCAATGCCAGAGTGGGTGCTGACCACGACTCCTGGCCCTCCTGTCTTGGACCATTTGGTGTGGGCAGAATGAACGACAACGGACAGCGGCTGCTCGAGTTCTGCACATATCACGATCTGTGCATCACAAACTCGTTCTTTAAGACCAAGCCCCAACACAAGGTTTCCTGGCGACATCCGCGCTCAAAGCACTGGCACCAGCTGGACTTGATCCTGACCAGGCGCACCTCACTGAAAAACGTGCTAATCACCCGTTCGTTCCAGAGTGCAGATTGCGACACAGACCATTCATTGGTGTGTTGCAAGGTCAAGCTGCAGCTGAAGAAATTCCATCATGCTAGACAGCCTGGAAAGGCACGGATTGACACCAGCAAGATGGCCCAACCAGAACTTGTTGAGCAGTTTGCCTCCACCTTTGAGAAGGAACTTGGTGTACCACAAGGAGAATCTGCAAAGCAGAAGTGGGAAGAGCTGCGAAACACCATCCAACGCACAGCCTTGGCTACCTTTGGGAGGAAAACCTCGAAGTCACAGGACTGGTCTGATGCCAAGTTGACCGAGATGACCCCTGTCATTGAAGCCAAGCGCTCAGCACTTGCTGAGTACAAGAAGTACCCAAACGAGAAGAATCTCCAGATTCTCTGGGCTGCGAGAAGCAAAGTTCAGCAGACTACTCGGCGCTGTGCCAACAAGTACTGGACTCAGCTCAGCCAAGACATTCAAACCGCTGCCATAACAGGGATGATGAAGACCATGAAGACCATGAAGACCCACTTGATGAAGACCCTGGAGAGACTGCTCCTTGCTCACTTCCGCCCCCTGGTGGAACCAGCGATGGATCCACTCCAGTTCGCCTACCAGCATGGCATTGGGGTGGAAGATGCGGTGATCTTCCTCCTTCACCGTTCTCTGTCCCACCTGGAGAAGCCCGGGAATATGGTGAGGATCATGTTCTTTGACTTCTCCAGTGCTTTCAACACCATCCAACCGATGATCCTGAAGGACAAGCTGCTGCGCGCAGGGGTGGACCAGCACCTGTCATCATGGATCCTGGACTACCTCACGAACCGGCCTCAGTTTGTGAGAACCCGGGACTGTGTGTCCGACACGATCATCAGTAGCACGGGGGCCCCCCAGGGAACGGTGCTGGCTCCCTTCCTGTTCACTCTTTATACTGCGGACTTCTCACACAACACAACACACTGCCATCTACAGAAGTTCTCTGATGACTCTGCAATCGTTGGCCTCATCTCCAATGGAGATGAAGCTGAGTACAGAGGGCTTATCCAGGACTTTGTAGACTGGTGCCATCGGAACTGCCTCCAGATCAACGCAAGGAAAACTAAGGAGCTGGTGGTGGACTGCCGCAGGCATGGGCAGCCCCTCACAGCACCAGTAAATATACAGGGAACAGACATCGAGATGGTGACATCCTATAAGTACCTGGGTGTTCATCTGAACAATAAACTAGACTGGTCACACAATACTGACGCACTCTACAAGAAGGGACAGCGCAGGCTGTTCCTGCTGAGGAGACTCAGGTCTTTTGGTGTACAAGGGGCGCTGCTGAAGACATTCTATGACACGGTGGTGGCATCAGCCATCACTTTTGGAGTGGTCTGCTGGGGCAGTGGCATTACAGCAGCCGATAGGAAGAGACTGAACAAACTGATTAAGAAAGCTAGCTCTGTCCTGGGGCAGCGCCTTGATCCAGTGGAGGAGATAGGAGAGAGAAGGACGGTGGCTAAACTGTCATCTCTGCTGGAGTCCGAGTTCCACCCTATGCAGGACGTACTGAATGCACTGAGGAGCTCATTTAGCAGCAGACTACATCATCCCAGGTGCACAACTGAGAGGTTTCGTAGGTCCTTCCTACCAACGGCTGTCAGACTGTACAACCTAAGCAGGGCTGCTCGCAGAGATAGCAAAAAGACGTAACAAACTAATAGTTTTTAAATGCAAAAGATGCAATAGACTTACACAATGGTCCCCTCCGGCATACAACTAGGAAAATACCGGTCGCTATGGCGGGTGAGAATATGTATGGGCACATAATCATACCATGTAGGATAACTAAGTAGAGGGTTATGCTGTTTCATCCCATCTAGCAACAATGCTCTGCACTGTGTGTGTTTATATATTTACATATTTATTCCATCTAGCTACAATGCTCCGCACTGGGTGTGTTCATATTTATATATCTATATATTTATTCCATCTAGCTACAATGCTCAGCACTGTGTTTTTATATATCTATATATTTATTCCATCTAGCTACAATGCTCCGCACTGTGTGTGTTTATATACTTACATATTTATTCCACCTAGCTGCAGTGCTCCGTACTGTGGGTGTTTATATATTTACATATTTATTCCATCTAGCTACAATGCTCTGCACTGTGTTTATATATTCATATATTTATTCCATCCAGCTACAATGCTCTGCACTGTGTGTCTGTGTGTGTGTGTGTGTGTATATATTTTATAGTAATATGTACATATGTATATTAGCTGCTCTTGCTTACTTGTTTTTTTTTTTCTTGCCTTCTGATTGTTGCTCTGAGTGTTGCTATCCCTGTGCTGTTGCAATCCTGGAATTTCCCCGTTGTGGGACTAATAAAGGCTTATCTTATCTTATCTTATCTTAACATCCGTGGTATGTACGATGGCATCAAGAAAGCACTTGGTCCGGCTCAGAGCAAGACGGCCCCCCTCAAATCCTCCACTGGGGAGATGATCACAGAAAAGAACAAGCAGATGGAGAGATGGGTGGAACACTACTCCGACCTCTACTCCAGACAGAACACTGTGACACCGTCAGCCCTTGATGCCATCGACTGCCTGCCATCCATGGACGAACTTGACGCCGAGCCAACCATCGACGAACTCAGCAAGGCCATTGATAGCTTGGCCGCTGGCAAGGCACCCGGCAACGACGGCATACCTCCCGACCTGATCAAGCACTGCAAGACCGCCCTACTGCTGCCATTGCATGACGTCCTCTGCCAGTGTTGGAAGGAAGGTGCCGTACCACAGGACATGAGGGATGCCAAGATCATCACCCTCTACAAAAACAAAGGGGAGAGAAGCGACTGCAACAACTACAGAGGCATCTCCCTCCTCAGCGTTGTTGGCAAAGTCTATGCACGAGTTGTTCTCGTTCGTCTACAGAAGCTTGCCGAACGTGTCTACCCCGAGTCTCAGTGTGGCTTCCGCGCTGAGCGATCGACGGTAGACATGATATTCTCCATCCGCCAACTCCAGGAGAAATGCAGAGAACAGAACATGTCCCTGTACGTCGCCTTCTTCGACCTCACCAAAGCGTTCGATCTGGTCAGCAGAGAGGGCCTTTTCAAGATCCTGCCAAAGATGGGATGCCCACCAAAGTTGCAAAGCCTCATCGAATCATTTCACACCAGCATGCAGGGGATAGTGCAGCATGACGGCAACGTCTCAGAGCCATTCAACATACGCAGCGGAGTGAAACAGGGCTGTGTACTTGCGCCAACCCTCTTTGGGATTTTCTTTGCTATGCTCCTGAGGCATGCCTTCAGCACAGCAACAGAGGGAATCTACCTGCACACAAGATCTGACGGCAGGCTTTTCAACCTCACCTGCCTGAAAGCCAGAATTAAAGTATGCGAGGCTCTAATCAGAGACATGCTGTTCGCAGATGACGCTGCAGTCGCAACTCACACACAGCAGGAGCTTCAGACCCTGATGGACCGCTTCTCCCAGGCATGCAAGGACTTTGGGCTTACCATCAGCCTGAAGAAGACTAACGTCTTGGCGCAAGGCACAGAAGCACCACCAACCATCGACGACTACGAGCTGGAGGTCGTGAATCAGTTCACGTACCTGGGGTCCACGATCAGCAACAACCTCTCCCTTGATACAGAGATCGACAGGAGGATTGGAAAATCAGCCTTCACACTCGCTCGCCTCACCACACGAGTGTGGGAGAATCTCAAACTCTCTGTCAAGACGAAGATGGCAGTGTACAACGCCTGCATCATCAGCACACTGCTCTATGGGAGTGAGACGTGGACAACATACGCCCGGCAGGAAAAGAGACTGAACTCTTTCCACTTGCGCTGCATTTGCCACATCCTGGACATATCCTGGCAGGACAAAGTGCCCA
Organism: Pholidichthys leucotaenia; assembly: GCA_020510985.1. Classification (NCBI taxonomy): domain Eukaryota; kingdom Metazoa; phylum Chordata; class Actinopteri; order Cichliformes; family Pholidichthyidae; genus Pholidichthys; species Pholidichthys leucotaenia. Next base: position 129,077,403 of record CM035847.1, on the reverse strand, counting down.
ACACAGAAGTTCTGTCCCGCACCGGCCTTCCCTCCATGTTCACTCTACTCAGGCAGCGCAGGCTCCGCTGACTAGGCCACGTTCACCGTATGGAGGATGGCAGAATCCCCAAAGACGTCCTCTATGGAGAACTGGCGACTGGCAGGAGAGACGTTGGCCGCCCACAGCTGCGCTTTAGAGACGTCTGCAAGAGAGACATGAAGGCCCTGGAGATCAACACAGAGTGCTGGGAGGACCTTGCAATGGACCGCTCCAAATGGAGAGGCACCCTGACCAGACAGCTCAAGGCGGGTGAAGAGAGACTGACTGCTGCAGCAGATGAAAAAAGGACCCGCAGGAAGAACCGCCACAGACCCAGCAGCACGGAGACCACCCACAAGTGTGACCTGTGTGACAGGGACTGCCATTCGCGCATCGGCCTGTTCAGCCACAGGCGGTGCTACTCCAGCAGAGTAGACGTTTAGGATTCACTTCCGTGGTCATCATAGACCGACGGAGGCCGACGACGATTAAAACTGCATTGTCTGGTGTTGTTTTGACAGCTCCAATGCACAGGCGAAGCGCTCTATGCTGCATTCTATTTTTTCCAGAGTTGCCTTTGCTGCTGCTCCATAAATCATGCATCCGTAGTCTATTGTCGATCGCATTAGTGCTCTGTAAATGTTAATTAATGCCTGTTTATCTGCACCCCATTCGTGTCCGGCTCCAGCTTTTATGAGATTAATGACTTTTTTGCACTTTGTCTCCAGATTTTCAACATGAGCTCTCCATGTGAATGCACTATCAAACCACAATCCTAGATATTTGAACTCACTGACTTTCTCTTTTGGTTGATTATATAATGTTAATGGTTCTGTACCAGTTTTGCGTTTTGGTTTTTTTTTTGTGAAAGTCATATAGCAGGTTTTACTGTTTGAAAATTTAAATCCCCGGTCATATGACCTCTTTTCCACTTTCTCCATTGCTTTTCTGATGTTTTTAAACACAAATTTATCATTTCTTCCTCTCGTCCATATGGCTCCATCATCTGCATATAATGCTGTTTTGATGGATCCCTCTTGATCCTCGAACATGTCATTAATCATTATATTCAATAAAACTCGGCTTATCACACTCCCCTGAGGAACACCATTTTCTATTTCAAAGTCATTAGAAATTTCTGATCCTACTTTAACTCAAATTGTCCTGTGTGTTAAAAAAAAATCCATTATCCAATTATACATCCTACCACCAATGCCCATTTTGTTTAATTTCATAAGAAGTCCATCCCTCCACAGTGAGTCATAAGCCTTTTCAATATCCAGATAAACTATAACCATTACTTCTTTCATTTTGAGAGTCTTTTCAATATCATTACTTACCCTAACTAGAGCATCCACTGTAGATCTTCCTCTTCTAAAACTATTCTGATAGTCGCTTATTAATCATTTTTGCTCTAGTACATATAAGAGTCTGTAAACTAGCACCTTCTCCATCCATTTCCCTAAATGTGACGTTAATGCTGTTGGTCTGTAGTTGCCTGGATGAGCTGGATCTTTCCCTGGCTTATTAAATGGTAAAATTATAACCTTTTCCCACCCACTTGGGATAACCCCCTCCTTCCATATCCTGTTAAACAATTTCAGTACCAGTTGCATTGATTGCATAGGCAACTGCTGGAACATAGCATAGCTTAACTGATCATATCCTGGAGCTGTGTATCCACTATCTTGCAAAGCTCTCTTAAGCTCTGACATTGTGAGCTCGAGGTCTAACACAGTCATGTCCTCTTTACTTCCTTTTTTAAGTTTGCATTTTCTCTGAGTTTATGCTGCCTTTACTGTCTGACTCTCACCAAGATGGTCTCCTCTATGCACTGCTGCAAATGCTCTTCCGAGGACTTCTGCCTTTTCTTTGTCTGATACAGCCATCTTGTCCCCATCCACTAAAGCTGGAATTTTAACTGATACCCTTTTCCCACTCATTTTTTTAAACATACCCCAGACATCACCTCGTTCTGTTTTCCTACCAAGGGTGGAACAAAATTCTCTCCATGTTGACCTTTTCCTGTTTTTAATAATCATTTGAGCTACTTCCCTTTTCTTTTTGTACTCTAAGTTTTCACTAGTCATATTCTTCCTCAGCTCTCTGAATGCCTTGTTTCGCTCTTTTACTGCAATACTACATTCATCATTCCACCAGGGTACAACCTTCTTCCTACCCTGTGTTGTTTTCTTAGGTATACTTGCTATTGCAGCATTCAGAATATGATTGGTTACCTGACTTGAACACTCTTCTATGCCACCCACCTTCTAATGTTACCAAATGACACGATTGAACACAGTATTGCCTAAATCTTCCCCAATCTGCCTTGTCAAAACACCATCTTGTAAAACATCTTCCCTCTTGTATACATACTTCAGTTTTAATGACTTTTAAGTATTGGGAAGTGATCACTTCCCATAATTGGCCTATTCATAACCGTCCATTCACAGGTGCTCACTAAAGAATCAGATACCAGAGCAGGTCAATACATGATAATGTGCCCCTATGCGATTACCTGTGTCTATATATATGTCTTGTAGCGAGTCCTGTGGTCTGTATGATGTCATATAGTCATCCTTCAGAGATCATAGGAACATCTGCCTTACGGTTTATCTGACGTCATATAGACTACGGTTTATATGACATCATATAGAGAGCATGTAAACGGTCCGATGTTTGCCGACATCATAGGAACATCATAGGACATCATTCAGACATCATAGGCCGTCCTATGACGTCCTATGATTGTGACACACAGACACACACACAAACTGACAGATATTTCTTGAATTTATAGAGTGATGTACGTAATCTTTAAGGTTATTAAAGTTGGCATAGCAACTTCTGCTGTTGAAGTGGATCATTGATATATTAAAATCAGATATGACCATTGTGTTAAACTGTTCATCCGTGTAGTAACTACAGTTATTATTGATGGAGGTAAATAAATTATTATTAGGGTCTATGTCATAATCCACATCCTGTGGGTTGTGATCTGTATATTCAAAAACTTTCAGTTCTTGCTGTTCCCGTTGATCTTTTGTTTCATGTAGTTACATGTCCTGATGCAGATGAGTGTGATCCTTCAGTGTCCTACAGTTGTCTCTTGTTGTCAACTCCATTTCATAATGTTCATTGAAATTTGTCCAATTCCATAATATTTCAGATGTTAATAACTTTGGCTCCTTCAGGTGAGCCATTTAATTTGATGTATATTTTACAGTTTAATGTCCAGGTGTTTTGAATCTTTTTTTGCTTTCTCAGGTATCTTGCTTTTCTGGCTATTTCTGCATTTTCCTTTGAAAGGTGCTCATTTATGAGAATCAGCACCTCCAAGTCCGAGTCCATGGTCCTCAGCCGGAAAAAGGTGGATTGTCCTCTCCGGGTTGGGGACAGGCTCCTGCCCCAAGTGGAGGAGTTTAAGTATCTTGGGGTCTTGTTCACGAGTGAGGGGAAAATGGAGCGAGAGATCGACAGACGGATTGGAGCAGCATCTGCAGTGATGCGGACGTTGTACCGGTCTGTTGTTGTGAAGAGGGAGCTTAGTTCTAAGGCAAAGCTGTCGATTTACCAGTCAATCTACGTTCCTACTCTCACCTATGGTCACGAGCTTTGGGTAATGACCGAAAGAACGAGATCGCGGATACAAGCGGCTGAAATGAGCTTTCTCCGTAAGATTGCTGGACTCACCCTCAGAGATAGGGTGAGGAGCTCAGTCATCCGGGAGAGGCTCAGAGTAGAACCGCTGCTCCTCCACATTGAAAGGAGTCAGTTGAGGTGGTATGGGCATCTGATTAGGATGCCTCCTGGACGTCTCCCACTTGAGGTGTTTCAGGCACGTCCCACTGGGAGGAGACCCCGGGGCAGACCCAGGACTCGGTGGAGAGACTATGTCTCCCAGCTAGTCTGGGAACGCCTTGGTATCCCCTCTGAAGAGCTGGAGCAGGTGGCTGGGGAGAGGGAAGTCTGGGCTTCTCTGCTTGAACTGCTGCCTCCGCGACCCGGACCTCCGGAAAAGCGGTAGAAGATGGATGGATGGATGGATGGAAGGTGCTCATTTATGTAAATGTTCGTTCCTTTCAGTTTCCTACCTTGTTTTAGCAGTGCAGTCTTGTGTTTTCTGTTGACAAACCTCATGATGGCAGCTTGTTTGTCGCTGTTGTTTTTCCTGGGCAGAAGGTGGCAGGCCTCAATGGTGTTACAGTCCTGCTGTATTCCTTTGGACTGCAGGAAGGCTGCCACCAGTTGCTCAGTGGATTTGGCTTCCAGTTCACCGATTCCCCTCCGCTGTCCATGGCCACCACCCGAGCATGTGATTGGGGTTTAATGTGAAGCCCTGTGATGATCACGTCATTCACCCTGGTTTATTGTTCCAGGTCAGCCACTCTGCTCTCCAGATATGCCAGCCTCTTGTCTTTCTCAGTGTTCTGGATCCGCAGTGCTTTTACGCACCTCCTTGACCAGGTCCAGAATGTTTTTTGCTGCAGCTTAACAGCAGAAACCTCTTCAGCCAAGAAGTCAAGTGACCTTTTAATATTGTCAACCACCTCAGCCTGCTGAGCTTTCTTAGGACCCATGATCCTGGACAATTTATGTTGACTAAACAGCTAACTGAACAGCTGTTTAGCTAGCTGAGTGGCTCAGCTCCACTCCCGTTTTCCCAGTCCGTAAATGGGGTTATTGGCATCTTAAGTCAGGCAGGGGTTGAAACGAGGATATCCAGTCCGTAACCCAAACTCAGTTATCAGAAGCCAGAACAGCAGTCTTGCACCAAAACAGAAATCTACCGACTGACAGCAGGTGGACAGGAACAGAAAGTGCTGCTTGCATGAAGATGCATGATGCGCAGTAGGTCTGATGTTTTTATCAGTTTGTTTACATTCTACTGATTTTCTGGTTCACATATATTGAAGATAACAAAAACAAAAAACAAAAACAAAGAAAAACAAACAAAACCATCTTTTGTGTAAATATGTCCAAAGTCCACTTTGACTGAAAGTTATGTAATCTGATATGGCTGCCATCACATTATGCAAATTAGATGTGTAAAATTACTCCTATCATAAACTTTGGATCATATTCTACATCCTTCTCATTTACAGTAAGCCATTATCTCTTACCACTTTCAAGTTACAGCCTTTGGAATTTGTGATATCTAAACTGAATATTTTCTTTAAAAAAATCTTCGCCACCAGAGGGTGCGTGCAAATGGTGTGTGTCTGTGATAGAAATCCTCAACTGGTTAAGGAGAGAAATGTGGAAGGACAGACGGTTGTGGATTTTGCTAAAAGGATGGAAATGGCTGTGGTGAACACATACTGTACTTTAAGAAGAGAGAGGAACATAGAGTGACTTACAAGAGTGGAGGAAGGTGCACACAGGTGGACTACATCCTATGCAGAAGGAGAAATCTGAAAGCTCTTTCAGATTTCTCCTATCTTTTATCGCTAGATAGAAGACTGCAAGGTGGTGGCAGGGGAGAATGTAGCTTGACAGCATTGGATGGTAGTCTGTAGGATGACTTTGAAAAGCAAGAAGAGGAAGAGAGTGAAGGCAGAGCCAAAGATTTAGTGGGGGAAGTTACAGAAGGAAGAAGGTCACACAGAGTTCAGGAAGGAGTTGATACAGGCTCTGGGTGGTAGGGAAGAGTTACCAGATAACTTGGAAAGTACAGCAAAAGTATTGAGGTAAATGGGTAGAAGGGTATGTGGTGTATCCAGTGGACAGAGGAAGGAAGACAAGGAGATTTGGTGGTGGAACGAGGAGGTACAGGGAAGTATTCAAAGGAAGAGGGTAGCAAAGAAAAGCTGGGATAGTAAGGGAGATGAAGAAAATAGACAGAAGTATTTGGAATCTAGGCACATGGCAAAGAGAGGTGGCAAAGGCATATAGTGAGTTGTATGAGAGGCTTAACACTAAGGAAGGAGAAAGGGACTTGTATTGATTGGCTAGACAGAGAGATCAAGCTGGAAAAGATGTACAGCAGGTTAGGCTGATTAAGGACTGAAATGGTAACGTACTAACAAATGACAAGAGTGCCTTGAGAAGGTGTATTTTGAAGAGCTGATAAAGAAAATGAGACAGGAGGATGGATGAAGGAAAGACGGTGAGCAAAGGAAGTCCCGAGGATTAGCAAGGCAGAAGTGAGAGCAGCTTACAAGAGGATGAAGAATGGAAAGGCGGTTGGTCCAGATGACATACCTGTGAAGGTATGGAGATGTTTAGGAGAGATGGCAGTGGACTTTTTAACCAGATTGTTTAACACAATCTTGGAGAGTGAGAGGATGTCTGAGGAGTGGAGAAGAAGTGTTTTGGTATCAATTTTCAAGAACAAAGGTGATGCTCAGAGCTGTAGTAACTACAGAGGCATAAAGTTGATCAGCCACACTATGAAGCTATGGAAAAGAGTTGCTGAAGTCAGGTTAAGAGGAGCGGTGACAATCAGTGAGCAGCAGTATGGTTTCATGCCAAGAAAGAGTACTACAGATGCGATGTTTGCTGGAGTGTCTATGGAGAGGTATAGAGAAGGTCACAAGGAGTTGCACTGTGTCTTTGTGGATCTAGAGAAAGCATATGATAGGGTGCCAAGAGATAGAGTGTGCTACTGTATGAGAAAATCAAGAGTGGCAGAGAAGTATGTGAGGGTGGTGCAGGACGTGTATGAAGACAGCAAGGTGGTGGTGAGGTGTACTGTGTAGGAGTGACAGATGGGTTCAAGGTGGGGGTACATCAGGGATCAACTTTAAGCCCCTTCTCGTTTGCCATGGTGATGGACAGGCTGACAGATGAGGTCAGACAGGAGTCTCCATGGACCATGATGTTTGCAGACGACATTGTGATCTGTGGTGAGAGTAGGGAGCAGGTGGAAGAGAACCTGGAGAGGTGGAGGTATGCTCTGGAGAGAAGAGGAATGGAAGTCGGTAGAAGCAAGACAGAATCCATGAGTGTGAATGAGAGGGAGGCAGGTGTAATGGTGAAGATGGAAGAAGCAGAGGTAGTGAAAGTAGATGTGTTTAAATACCTGGGGTCAACCAACCAAAGCAATGGAAAATGCACAAGACAAGTGAAAAGGAGAGTGCAGGCAGGGTGGAGTGGGTGGAGATGAGTGTTGGGGTGATTTGTGACAGAAGAGTAGCAGCAAGAGTGAAAGGGAAGATTTACAAGACGGTAGTGAGACCTGCTATGATGCATGGTTTAGAGACAGTGGTACTGACAAAAAGACAAGAAGATAGAGATGGAGGTGGCAGAGTTGAAGATGCTAAGATTTTCATTGGGAGTGACTAGGAGGGATTAGAAACAAGTGTATCAGAGGGACAGCTCAGGTTGAGCAGTTTGGAGACAAAGTAAGAGAGGCAAGGCTGAGATGGTTTGGACATGTGCACAGGAGGGATAGTATATATATTGGACAAAGGATGTTGAATATGGAGCTGCCGGGCAGGAGGAGAAGAGGAACACCACAGAGAACATTCATGGATGTAGTGAAGGAGGACATGAGGGGTTGGTGTTAACTGAGTAAGATGCAAGGGACAGGGTGAGATGGAGGCAGATGATCCACTGTGGAGATCCCTAAAGACAGCAGCTGAAAGAAGATTGTATATTTTTTTTTCCACAATATCTTTATTGAACCTTTTTTTTTTTTTTAACAAACATGATACAAACAATCAAACACTAACACTAAAGTACTACAAAAAAAAAAAATGCACTAAAAACACCAACAACCACCAACAAAATCAAGTCTTCAACAATGCTCCTCTGTTTAGTCTAGACAATCCAATACATAAGTATACATATTATGTTCACCAGTTTGGAATTTACAAGGTCCACACACATCATTCACCTTCTTCTTCAAGAGTTATGTTTAAATTTTTTACATAATCAATAAAAGGTCTCCATATATTCTCAAACACAATTTCCTTTGATTTCAGTATATATGTTATTCTTTCTAATGGAAGGTTTGTTAACATCTGTCTTAACCACTAGGTCACATCTGGTCTATGAGTCTTTTTCCATAATAGTGCAATACATTTTTTGGCATTAAGCAAACTGAGGTCTATGAATGTTCTTTCACTTTTATTAAAATTATGCTTTTCTGGGTACAGACCCAACAAAAACAGTTTAGGATTCAATATGATTTGTTTTGAGATTATTTTTTCAATTGTTACCCTCACCTCTTCCCAAAACATTCTTATTAATCTACATTCCCATAAACAATGAAATAGGGTTCCTTTACTTTCCATGCATTTTGTGCATGTATCTGGTATATTTTTGTTATATCTATTTAACTCCTCCGGTGTAACATACATCCGCATTAACCATTTGAAATGTATCAATTTAAGGCGTGCATTTATTGATTTGGTTTGAGCTTCTGTACAAGCCAATTCCCATTGTTCCTCTGAAATTTCAATTTGCAGATCTTCTTTCCAGTAGTTTAATCTTTTCAGTGAATTTTCACTTGAAGATAGTGTCAATGAGTTATAAAACTCTGAAATAATACCCTTTCTTTTACTATCTTTCATCATCATTTTTTCCAAGGATGAATAAATAGGTCGAGTGAGAGCTTTATTTTGATTTGATCGAATAAAGTTTCTAAGTTGAAGATATTTAAAAAAATGTGTTCTATTGAGATTAAATTTGATCCTCAGCTCTTCAAAAGACATTATGTTGTCTGCACATGGCAAATATAAATCCTGAATCTTTTGTATCCCTTTTAAATTCCATACTTTAAATACAGCGTCCGCTCTCCCTGGTTTAAAATATTGATTACCCCATATTGGACTAAATTGTGACAATAACTGTGGTTCTTTTAAATAGTTTTTAGCTTCACACCATATTTTGATCATATGCTTTACAAATGGATTTTTAACTTGTTTTTGTAATTTTTTTGCCGAATCTGAGTATATGAATATGGGAAGAGGTAAAGGTAAATTGTATGATTCCATTTCAGTCCAGTGAGGGAGATCATTTGATGAAAAATAATATGTCATAGACCTCAGTTGTGCCGACCAATAATACAACATAAAATTTGGACATTTCAGACCTCCACGATCAAATGGTAAATATAATAAAGACAAACGTAATCTAGCCCTCCTGTTGTTCCATATAAATTCCACTAACTTTTTTTTTATTCTTGAGAATAGATCTAAAGGTGGTGATAAGGGAATGTATTGAAATAAATAAAGTATTTTAGGTAAAATATTACTTTTAAGTATATTGATTCTCCCGATCATCGACATTGGTAGTGACATCCATCTCTGAGTTAACTCATTGATATCTGACATTAAGGCTTCATAGTTGACACTGGCGACTGATTCTAGCTTAGGCATAATTTGGATTCCTAAATATTTAAACTGATTTACAACATTGAATTGATTTACCTCAGGGGCTGGGTAATTTCTCTGGGTCTCATTTAGCATTAATATTGAAGATTTAGTTTTATTTATTTTATATCCTGATATTTCCCCAAAATTCTTTATTAAATTCAACAAGGTTGGAATTGATTTTTTTAGATTCGACATAAACAAAATTATGTCATCGGCGTACAGGGAGATTTTATGTTCTGTTGGTCCAACTTTAATTCCATATATTTGTGAATGTAAACGTATCGCTATCGCTAAAGGTTCAATTGCCATAGTAAACAGTAAAGGTGAAAGTGGACAGCCTTGTCGACATCCTCTACTGATTTTTATTGGTTTTGAAATATTATTTGTTAGGATTTCTGCTGTAGCATTATTGTATATTATTTGAACCCATTTTATGAAATTATTTCCAAGTCCAAACCTTTGTAGGACTTCAAAAAGAAAGGGCCATTCAACTCTATCAAAGGCCTTTTCGGCGTCCAATGATAGGAGAGCTGTATCCGGTGCTTCTTTATTAAAATAAATAATATTAAATAGTCTTCTTACATTATGGAAGCCTTGTCTACCCTTTATAAAGCCATTCTGATCTCGATTAATAATATTTGGTAAAATTTCTTGTATTCGTCTTGCTAAAATTTTACAGATTATCTTAAGGTCGGCATTTAATAGGCTTATTGGTCTCATATTTTCACATTTATTAGAGGGCTTACCTGGTTTTGGCAGCAGTATAATTAAGGCATTATTTATGTATGATGGTAAATTATTATTTTGAAATGCTTCTAAAACCATTTCCAAAAAAGGTTTTATTAATTTATTCTTAAATTTTTTATAAAGGTCAACTGGAAGACCATCTGGTCCTGCACTTTTTCCTGATTTCATATTATCAATGGCTAGCCCAACTTCTTCTTGACTAATTTTAGACTCCAATATCTCCCTGTTTTCATTTGGAATACACGGTATAGATAGTTCGTTCAAAAACCCATTTAGTTTTGTTAAATCAGGTTCATTTTTGGTATCATATAATTTTTCATAGTAATCTCTAAAGGCTCTATTAATTTCTAAAGGATCTATAACTACCTGTCCGTTACTTATAATACTGGTAATTGGTGTTTTAATTTCCAATTGTTTAATCTGCCATGCTAATAATTTTCCTGATTTTTCACCTTGTTCATAAAAAGATTGTTTCAATCTTAGAAGACTCGAGGCAGCTCTATTCGCTGATTTTTTGTCGTATTCAGCTCTCAAAATCAGTAATTCATTCTCCAACCTTGGGTCACTTCCTGCATACACTTTTTCCTGAAGACTTTTTATTTTATGTTCCAATTTAGCTCTCTCCTCTCGAGTCTTCTTAGATTTTGATCCTGTATAACTAATAATATGTCCCCTAATAAAAGCTTTGAAAGCCTCCCACTTTACACATGCTGATGTTTGTGTAGTATTGATGTCAAAGAACTCGTCTATCTGTTTTTCTATATACTTGACAAATTCCTCATCCTGAAGCCATTTATGCTGAAATTGCCATCTACCTGATTCCTTTGTCAATTTTTTATCTACATATATTAGACAACAGGGTGCATGATCAGAGATCACGATGTTATCATAAAAGCAGTTTTGAATCTTGGACCTTAATTCTGTGGAAATCAAAAAATAATCAATACGTGAGAATGTCTTGTAGGTACTGGAATAACAAGAATAGGCTTTAACTTGTGGTTTCATTTCTCTCCATATATCTAACAATCTCAATTCTTTCATAAAATGATTAATAGTCATCCTACATCCAATGTGCGTACAATCCAGTCCTGTTGATCTATCCACACCTGGATTCAATGTACAATTAAAATCCCCTGCTATTATATGTTGCCCTGTAAGTGATGATAAGATGAGAAATAAATTAGCAAAGAACTTCTGATCATCTATATTGGGACCATATAAGTTCACAAGATTTATATTTTCTAATAGCAAAGAACCTTGAATGATTACATATCTTCCAAATTTGTCTCCAATTACATTTTTCACTTGAAAAGGAACTGATTTATGTATGAGAGTCATAACTCCCCTGGCTCGGGATGAAAATGAAGAGGTGAATACACTTCCCTGCCATCTACTCCTAATTCTTTTAACATCCTCCTCTATCAGATGAGTTTCTTGTAAAAACACAATTCTTGAACCCATGTCCTTTATTTTATTCATAACTTGTTTAAGTTTTTTTAAATTTTGTAGACCTCTGCAATTCCATGAAGTTAAATTAAGATTAACACTTTGGTCCATGATCAATAGAGAGTTTGGGATTACCTTGCAGTGTAAACATGCTCATACAGAGAAGCAAAAACATGAGTGGTTGAACATTCATCCTACAAACTACACACAAACAAATTTCCCCTTCCCACACTTGTGGCAAACCCCCCAAAATCAAAAGAAAAATTCTGTCTCCCGATATAGCTATCGACCGTTCCACACCCACGGGGAACAGCCTAAGCCACTCCTTCTTCATCCTCCCAATCACCCTAACTCTACTGCTTTTAATGACGTAACATTAACTCTCCTCTGTAGTTTTCCAACTTAACTCCAAAATTTTTAACAACTTTGTACATCATAGTTTTTTTTTTTGTTTGTTTTGTTTTTGTTTTGTTTTTTTAATATATAATACAATCTATATTTTGTAAACTTACTATTTACTTCAAGTCAGTCAGATGCCTGTGCAAATGCTTAATTATTCTACCTTATATTTTGTTCATGCTTAGCTCCCACCAGTCTCTTCTTCTTCTTTGATCTTCTTGATGAACTCCTGCGCCTCCTCTGGGGTCTTGAAGATGTGGGTTCTGCCCTCATACGTGGTCAGCAGTCTCGCAGGATAGATTACACCATGACGAATCCCAAGGTTGCGCAGCTCCTTACGTACGGGATCAAACTGCTTCCTCAATTGCTGGATTCCTGTGGCCAAATCTGGGTAGAACCGCACCTGCTGGTCCTGGTGTTTAATCTCTCCTTTAGCACGTGCAGCGTTGAAGATCTTCATCCTGTCTCTGTTGCTAAGAAACTTCATAATTAAGGTCCTCGGCGGTCCCTTATCTCTCCGTGGGCCAATACGATGTGCTTTTTCCAGAACCACTGCTGATTGCAACTCCTCGCTGCCCAGCACCTCCGGAATCCACTTTTCCAGAAAGGAACATACGTCCCGACCTTCTGATTCCTCTGGAAGACCCACCAGCCTCAAATTATTCTGTCTCGACCGAGATTCCAAATCCAAAATATTATCTTCCAGAGATTTATTTTTTTTTTCCAAAGTGCGCACCTTTAATTGAAGACGGGTGACGTCATCTTCAGCACTAGCGAGACGGAGCTCCATCTGCGCCGTTCGTTCTACACAGTCACCCAATTCCTTTCTTATTCCTTCCAGCGCTGTCATAATCCCATCAAATCTAGAGGAAAAGTCCGCTCTCATTGAACTCATGGCAGCCATCAGCGCATCTGCGCCATTCCCCGCAGAAATCGCACCGTTGCCAGTCTCCTCCGCCATATATGGAGTTTTGTTTGCTGCGTCACAGACCTGAAAGTCCGTTAATTTGGACTGTTTCGGCGGCTCGCTTTTTCCTTTTCCTGGTTTTCCAGCCTTAGGCTTCGCCGACATATCCTCGCCCAAATGCTGGGATACGTTCTGTCCCAAATGAGAGAGTTATTTGCCGATTTTTTTCTCCAGGAGCAGAGCAGAGCGAGACACGTCCGTCCTACGTGGCAGCCATAACCGGAAGTCATATTTTTAATTTAGGGCACATTCAGGGTGCATTCAGACTACCACTGTTTGGTTCGGACCAAAGGAACTCTGGTCTGCTTCTGCGGATAGTTTGGTTCATTTGGTGCAGTCTGAACGTGCATTCGAACTCTGGTGCGCACCAAACAAGCGAACTCTGGTCCGCCTGAACATGGGGGGTCTCAGTTCACTTGCAAGTGAACCCTGGTGCACTTCGCTGGCAGTGTGAATGCAAACGGACTATCCAGCGGACCAAAGGGCGGAAGTGTCTCTCAACGTTTGTGTAACCACAGCAACATGTAGTCTCAGAAGAGGAAGCGGCATTTACCATAGTGCATTTTGGGTAGAAAATAACAACAACGGCAACCGCGTGAATCTGAGAAATCCTTTCTCTGGAGAAAGCCAAGGAGAAAAGTTAAAAAATGTCTCATTTGTGGCAGACAATGAACCCAGTTGAAGGGAATGGATTTCCATTTTCAGTCCTGGCCAGTCGATGAGCTGGGTTTTTCTTCTTCACAGAGACTTTTTCTTCCTGGTCAGTGGTGGTTTTGGCTACAGCACCCCAAACGAGCAGTTGTTGTAACTGCCTGACGTTGTCCAGGCAGTTTGGTCCACTTAAGTAAAGTGCAGTGTGAATGCAAACCAAACAAAGGTGTGGAAATTCTTGGCATTCCCTGCCCAATCTAACCGAGACCCCAGGACTATCCTGGTGTGAATGCAGCCTCAGACTGCCACTGTTTGGTCCGGACCAAAGGAACTCTGGTACGCTTCCGCGGATAGTACGGTTCGTTTAGTGCAGTCTGGTGTGTACCAAACAAGCGAACTTTGGTCCGCTTGAAAACTAGGGGTCTTGCTTCACTTGCAATTTAACCCTGATGTGCTTTGCTTGCAGTGTGAATGCAAACAGACTATCCAGCATGTCGTGACGCCGAGCAACACTGTGCTCATGCTGTTAGTTTATTCCTGGCCAGTTCTTCTTTCCAGTGTTATTATTTGACTTTATGTGGTTGGTTGTATTATGTGTTTGATTTTGCCATTTCCAGTTTACGCTTTTGTTTTGACACTGTGTTTGTTGACTTCCTGTTTTGGGTTAAGTTTGCGGTATTACACAGCTGTCATCATTCTGTTTAATCATGCCCCGCTCCTGTTCCACACCGGTTTCCATTTGTTGCTACTTCCCTTGCCTTATTTAAGGGGCTGTGCACGATTCTTCGGCGCAGCACCCTTCTCAGTGACAGGACGTAAGTTTCTCTCATTCCTCTGTTTTTCCTCCGTTTACCCAGTGTTATCCATTTGTGTGTTCTCCAGGTTTAGCTTTTGCTATTTTTGGCCTCACCTGTGTTCTCTTGCTTCTACTAATTTTGTAAGTTATCCCTGGTTGTTATATTTTGTGTGTCTCTATTATTAAATATGCAAACTCACAACATGCACTTGGAGTCTTTAATCCGCCCCTGCTTGGGGGATTCATGACAGAGCAGACCAAAGGGCGGAAGCGCCCCTCGGTGTTTGTATAACCACAGCAACATGTAGTCTCAGAAGAGGAAGTGGCGTTTACTGTAGTGCATTTTGGGTAGGCTGTGGTGCAGGTGTAATGTGACCGACTACTGATTGGAGGGTCAGGGGTTTAATTCCCATTCTGTCTGCAGTCTGCATGTCGAAGTATCCTTGAGCAAGACACTGAACCGCCAGTTGCTCCTGATGGGTCAGGCCAGTGGCTGTGTATGGCGGCTCTGCCGCCATCAGTGTGTGACTGTGTGTGAATGGGTGGATAGCAGGATCTGCAAAGCACTTTGGTCATCTAGAGATAAGAAAAAGTGCTAAATAAGTCAACACCATTTACCATTTAGAAAATAACAACAAAGACAACTGCACAAATCTGAGAAATCCTTTTACCAGAGAAAGCCAAGGAGAAAAGTTAAAAAATCTCTTGTTTGTGGCTAACAAACAACTCGGCTGAAGGGACCGGATTTCCATTTTTGGTCCTGGTCAATCGATGAACCAGATTTTTCTTCTTTGCAGAGATTTTTTTTCTTCCTGGTCTGTGGTGGTTTCGGCTACAGCGCCCCAAATGAGCAGTTGTAACTGAGTGATGTTGTCCAGGCAGTTTGGTCTGCTTGAGTAAAGTGCAGTGTGGATGTGAACCAAACCAAATGAAGGTGCAAAAATTTTTGGCATTCCCCACCCAATCTAAGTGAGACCCCCGGACTATCCTGGTGTAAATGCAGCCTTATTCTGTAGTGTTTGGTAATTGATAGTTAATTTGTTTTTCCTCCATTTCCTCTCAGCCATCCTGCATTCTCTTTTCAGTTGTTTAATTTGGTTGTTTCTCCATGGAGGCCTAGGTTTACTTTTAACTGTCCTTGTGATTACTGAAGCAATTCTGTCAAGGGCTGATCTTAGTTTACTGTTAAAATTATCAACAATAAAATCACAGGATGCAGATAAAATAACTGGAAGAGTGTTGCATAACCATTTGATAAAATCAGCAGCCACTTCAGGTGTCAGATAGCGCTTAATCACAGTTCGCACCGAGGTCTCCCGTTGCATAAAACCAGTGATGTCAAACACACAGTAATGGTCAGATACAGCCAAGTCAACAACAGAGGACACACTAGTGGGCAGGCCATGGCTCATGACAAGATCCAGAGTGTGTCCCCTGTTGTGAGTCGGCTGCATGACATGTTGAGTAAAAGTCATCGAGGTGAGCAGGTCATTAAACTCTACTGACATATGGTCACCCTGCTTATCAATGTGTAGATTAAAATCACTGGAAATGAGAATAAAATTATATGAGGACTGGATTATTGATAAAAACTCAGAGAGCTCATTAATAAAAACAGGGCAGTATTTGGGTGGTCTGTAAATTGTGACGCATAAAATTGCGGGGTTATTGATCGGGTAAAATTTGCTTTACCACAAGTGAGGAAGAGAAAATAGAGGCCCCCACCTTTCCTTATCATGAATCGAGCTGGTGTTTTCCTCAGGCTCGGTTCTGGCCGTTCTCTGTGGCTCAGGTGTCAGGGTATTTATGTATTGTGCTATCTTTTTAGTTCTTGTGGTGTTTTTGTCTTTGGTCTTTTCTTTTCCATGCCCGTAGCCACCGCTCTAGCCGGCGGCTGTCAGGCAGCTTCTTTGACCTACTTTCAGGTAGGCGTTGTCTAACATTCGCCGGTCCGACCACGCCCCCCTCTCCTCTGACAGCCAGCTGATTCTACTCTGGTGATTGTCATTCCCGTGCCTCGCCCAGGTGTCTCCAATTTGTGGAACCAGCAATGTTTGTACTTTAGCGGCATTCGCCAGTCAAGCATTGCTGGTCCGTTGAATCATCTGTGAGATGTACTGTCATGTACGAGGGTTTTTACGAGGGAGGCCTCGGTGAGAACTGCTGGTGCATCTGTGCCAAGCCACGTTTCCATTAAAAATAAACAATCTTTTTATCTAAAATCAGGTCACTGATAAGTCTTGTTAGCAAGTGAGCATATATTTAAAAGTGCCATACTCAAAGTAGATGGTGAGTTGTCAATGGGTGGGTAATTGGTTTTCTGTGGGTTATTGTTAGGTGACTAGTCCACAGAATGTAGGCAGTGTGGGCATGAATTCTTGTGAGCTGTATGTTTTATAGATGGCAGTCTGTCAGTAATGAGTGTCCTAATGGGGAATGTGGATAGGGAATGAATTACCAAACCAGATGGCAGAGGCTGACAATAGAGAGGGCTGGTGCTGGATATAGTAGTCTTCCTGGAGGTCAGAGAAGTGAGTGGATCTGGGAAGGGGGGCGTGGGACATAAACAGTCAATCACATGTTGTCGTTTGAGTAACATGCATCAGGTTCACCGTTAAAAGCTGGCTACTCAACACGTTTAAATGTATACCGTTGGATTTGTAGATGGTATGGCAGCCCCAAAACAAGTTAAAATTGTCAATAAAATCAATGTTGTTGCTGCTGAAGGTGGACTTGAGCCAGGTTGAGAGGGCAAGAATGCGACTGAAGCAATCTGTTTCACAGCGCAGTGTGGGAAAGGGGCCAGAAATAAAAAAAAGATTTTTCGCTGTTTGGTAAAATCTTAAAAAGTTTGCAGAAGTCATTTTTTTTTAGTGATTTCAGACTGTCTGCGGGTAGTGTCATTGGTCCCTACTTGGATAATAATCCATGTGATGGAGGGGGTTTGTGACTGCAGCAAACCCGGGAGCATTTCCAACAGGTCGGGGACGGTGGCTCTGGGAAAATAGTGAGTGATAGCGTTAAAACAAGAGCCTGAGTCGGAGCCCAGTTACAGCGGCGGGGCTCAGCGGAGGAACTACTGAGGCAGACGGCGGTAGATGGCGGGGCTCAGCGGAGGATCTACCGGGACCCCAGCTGGACAGAAGCAGGATCGGAGCTCGGTTACAGCGGCGGTGTGCAGCGGGACTCGGTGGAGGAGCTGCCAGTACCCCGGCTGAACAGGAGCTTGGTTACGGCGGCGGTAAGCAGCAGGACTAGCAGCGGAGGGGGCTAGCTGAGGCCCAGCTGGAATCGAGGTCGGTCGGATCGGATACCGGCGACACCAGCAGAGACTGTTTTACTATCCACAGGTCAGTAAAAATGCCACCAAAGAAGGAGGAAATGGAAGAGATCAAAAAATCTCTGAACTTCTTGTCAGAAGAAGTGACCAAAATGGTTAGCCAGCAGGCCAAAATATTAGGCCTAATGGAAGAAGTCCGAGAATTAAAATGAACAATTCAAGAAAAAGACAAAAAAATTACGGACTTGGAGCGACGTGTCAAGGATCTTGAACAATGTTCTCATATGGATGATCTAATTATAAGTGGACTAGACATCAAATATCAATCATATGCTCATGCTACAACAGGATTGAGAGGTGAGGAGGCTCCCGCAAGTGAATCAGTCTCCCTGGAAAACCAGGTGCTTCAGTTCCTTGATAGTAGAGATATAAAGGTCGAAGCAAATGCAATTTCAGCCTGTTATGCTTTACCCAGAAAAGATAATAAAACAAAGAAATCAATTGTGATGCGCTTTGTGAACAGAAGGGTAAAGAATGACATACTGAGGCAGGCCAGAAAGCTCCGGGGAACAGAAGTTTACCTAAATGAACACCTAACAAAAACAAATGCTGAAATAGCACGGCAAGCACGGATGCTGAAAAGACAAAATAAGATACAGGCAACATGGACAAGAAATTGTAGAGTTTGGATCAAACTAAATGGAACACCTGAGCAAGCAAAGAGCATAATGATCAGAGACGTTACTGACTTAAATAAATACAGATGAACACTGATTAAGAAAATTAAGAGACAATGATAATCCATATCCACACACACGGCAAGAATAGTTCTTTTGACATACCATGTCAATGTACTTTAAAAAAAATAAACAAAACAAACAAAAAACTTATGACTGACTTGAGTAGACATCAATTATCCCCAGTTGGAGGAAGTCATTTGACAAAGAGTGAGGAAACTCAAACTCTGAAAATATGCCATTATGCTGAACATAAACTACAAGAGATGGAGAATGATATTGATCCTGATAACCACTTTTTCAATAATATTCATAACCATTGTGAATATTTACACTGAAAAGCAATTCAAAAGTCAAGTGCAACTAGATGGTAAACTATCAATAATACACTTCAACAGCAGAAGTCTTAACAAAAACTTTCCACAGATTCAGGACTATTTAAAACAGCTAGACAGAAAATTTACAGCTATCGCAGTCTCTGAAACTTGGCTTAATGAAGAGCAGGCTCCCCTGATGGCAATAGAGGGATATCAGATGTTTCATATTAACAGATCTCAAAAAAAGGGTGGTGGTGTTGCACTGTATATTGATGACCTGTATAGGTGTAAGCTTGTAAATGGAATGTCCTTTGCACTACCAGGGATTTTGGAATGTGTTACTGTTGAGACTGACCAAGATAAAACAAAAAATGTAATTATAAGTTGTATATATAGAACGCCGGGAACTTGCATTGAGACATTCAGAGATAAATTAGTCAAGCTGTACAATAATATTACTAGTAAGAAAATGGTAGTAATTTGTGGAGATTTCAATATCGATCTACTAAATCCATATCAATAAAATGTAATTACAGAGTTCATGAATTCTATGTACAGCATGAGTCTATATCCCACAATAACACATCCCAGTAGAATCACAGTTCACACTGCTACACTTATTGACAACCTGTTTGTTAATATTATTGATAAGAAAATAGAAAGTGGATTATTGATAAATGATATAAGTGACCACTTGCCAACCTTTGCACTTATCCATGGCCACACGGGGGCCAATACAAAAATTTTTTTAAAATCGTTCAGATACAAATCACAAAATGCAATCAGTTCTTTTAAAGAAGACTTGCTGAAGCAAGACTGGACAGAAGTCTATGTATCAGATGTAAATGAAGCCTATGACACATTTATAAACATTGTTACCACTCTTTATGAAAAAAAATTGTCCATTAGTAAAGAAAAAGCTTAAACATAAATTTGCCGATAAGCTATGGTTAACCAAAGGATTACAAAAGGCGTGTAAAAAGAAAAATTTATTATATAAAGCTTTCCTAAAGAAAAGGACAAAAGAAGCAGAGCAGCGGTATAAAACATACAAAAATAAGTTAACATATATAATAAGATGTAGTAAGAGAGACTATTACACTAAAGAACTGGAGAAAAACAGAGACAATATTAAAAATACATGGACAATACTTAACAGTATTCTTGGAAATAAAAACAGAAATACAAGCTACCCAACCGATTTTTCAAAAAATAATAAAACGACTCAGAGTGTGAATGCAGCTTCACCTGCAGATGAATTTAATAACTTTTTTGTTAACATTGGTCCTAATTTGGCTCGAGAAATACCCATTACGGCGCCTACAGGTGATACAATAAGCAAAAACACTGCTATAAAAGACTCCATTTTCATAAAGAACACAGACGAGAGAGAGGTCATTGAAATTGTTAAATCCTTTAAAAGTAAAACATCTACGGACTGTGATGGTATTGACATGCTCTTAGTCAAAACTATTATTGAATGCTTAGTGAAACCACTGACGTATATCCGTAACCTGTCTCTCCAAACAGGTATATTTCCCAATGCAATGAAAATAGCTAAAGTAATTCCGATATACAAGACGGGTGACAGAGGGGAATTCTCAAACTATAGACCAATTTCACTATTGCCGCAATTTTCCAAGATACTTGAAAAAATATTCTATGAGAGAATTGACAACTTCATACTGAAGAATAATTTATTGTGTGAGCAGCAATATGGGTTCAGACACAAGAGGACAACTGCATTCGCTCTAATGGAATTTATAGAAAAAAATATCAACTGCCATTGAAAATAAAGAGTATTCAGTTGGGGTATTCCTGGATCTTAAAAAAGCATTTGATACAGTGGATCATAATTTATTATTAAAGAAACTACAAAATTGTGGTATTAGAGGGGTAGCACTGTCCTGGTTATGTAGTTACTTAAAGAATAGATATCAGTATGTATGTGTTGGTAACAAAAACTCACAGTTACTGAAGGTTACTTGTGGAGTCCCACAGGGTTCAGTTTTGGGGCCATTGTTATTCAATATGTATATAAATGATATATGTAAAGTTTCAGAAAAAATGGACTTAATATTGTTTGCCGATGACACTAATCTATTATGCAGTGGAAGCAATTTGGAACAACTTTTGGAAAGGAATTAGGAAAGCTTAAACTGTGGTTTGATTCAAACAAATTAACGCTCAATTTAAGTAAGACAAAATTTATAGTTTTTAACAACCATCACAACAACTTAGTATCTAAACTCAGTGTAAATGGTGTAGAGATTGAAAGGGTATCCGAAACTAAATTTCTTGGAGTAATAATTGATAATAAACTGTGTTGGAAGTCACACATTAATTATATTAAAGGTAAAATATCCAAATCAATTGCAATACTACACAGAGTGAAATATTTGCTGAATCAACCCACACTATATGCCTTGTATCATTCATTAATACTCCCATACATTACATATTGTACTGAAGTATGGGGAAATGCATATAAAACAAACACATATCCAGTCTTTGCTTCAGAAGAGAGCTATTAGAATAATAAACAAAGCTGCTTACAGGGAACCAACAAACCCACTTTTTCTTAAATTAAAAGCTCTCAAGTTGAAAGATCTGGTTGACTTTAAAACTGCAGTAATAATGTTTAAAGTGAAGAATCTATCACTGCCCGCAAATATCCAAAAGTTGTTCCAAATAAGGGAAAAACAATATCATTTCAGAGGAACATGTATATTTCAAAAATCTTCAGTGAGAACTACCACCAAGCAACACTGTGTTTCAGTGCAAGGAGTCAGATTATGGAACGATTTTGGACCTGAATTAAAATCATGTACAACGCTTGGACAATTTAAACAAAAACTAAAGGAAGAAATACTCCAAACATACAGTTAGGCCCAGAAATATCTGGACAGTAACACAATCTTCATGATTTGGGCTCTGCACGCCACCACATTGGATTTGAAACGAAACAACTACAACGGAATTGAAGTGCAGACTTTAAGGTTTAATTCAAGGGGTTGAACAAAAATATATGATTAAACATGTAGGAATTGTAGCTATTTTTATACAAACGCTCCTCATTTCAGGGGCTCAAAAGTAATTGGACAAATAAACATAACCCTAAGTAAAATGTTACTTTTCAATATTTTGTTGAGAATCCTTTGCAGGCAATGACTGCTTGAAGTCTGGAACCCATGGACATCACCAAACGCTGGGTTTCCTCCTTTGTGATTCTTTGCCAGGCCTTTACTGCAGCTGTCTTCAGTTGTTGCTTGTTTGTGGGTCTTTCTGCCTTAAGTTTTGTCTTGAGCAAGTGAAATGCATGCTCGATTGGGTTGAGATCTGGTGATTGACTCTGCCATTGCAGAATATTCCACTTCGTTGCTTTAAAAAACTCCTGGGTTGCTTCTGCAGTATGTTTTGGATCATTGGTGAAGCGCCGTCCAATCAACTTTGCTGCATTTGGCTGAATCTGAGCAGAAAGTACATCCCTATACACTTCAGAATTCATCCGGCTGCTTCTGTCTTTTGTCACATCATCAATAAACACAAGTGACCCAGTGCCATTGGAAGCCATGCATGCCCATGCCATCACACTGCCTCCACCATGTTTTACAGAAGATGTAGTGCTTTGGATCATGAGCTGTTTCAATTCTTCTCCAAACTTTCTTCTTCCCATCATTCTGGTACAGGTTGATCTTAGTCTCATCTGTCCAAAGAGTGCTGTTCCAGAACTGGGCTGGCTTCTTCAGGTGTTTTTTGGCAAAGTCAATTCTGGCCTTTCTATTTCTGAGGCTGATTCATGGTTTGCACCTTGTGGTGAATCCTTTGTATTTACTCTCATGAAGTCTTCTCTTTATGGTAGACTTAGATACTGATACACCTACTTCCTGGAGAGTGTTCTTCACTTGAGTGGATGTTGTGAAGGAGTTGTTCTTCACCATGGAAAGGATTCTGTGATTATCCACCACTGTTGTCTTCCATGGACGTCCAGGCCTTTTTGAGTTCCCAAGCTCACCAGTGCACTCTTTTTTTTCTCAGAATGTACCAAACTGTTGATTTGGCCACTCCTAACATTTCTGCTATCTCTCTGATGGATTTCTTCTTTTTTTTTTTCAGCCTCAGGATGGTCTGTTTCACCTCCATTGAGAGCTCCTTTGACCGCATGCTGTGTGTTCACAGCAACAGCTTCCAAATGCAAATGCCACACCTGGATTCAACTCCAGACCTTTTAACTGCTTAATTGATGACAGGTTAACGAGGGAAGAGCCCATGCAGCCTTATTTTTTTTTTTTTTTGCAGCCTTCTGAGTCAATTGTCCAATTACTTTTGGTCCCTTGAAAAAGAGGCGGCTACGTATTAAAGAGCTGTAATTCCTAAACCCTTGCTCCAGTTTGGATGTGAATACTCTCAAATTACAGCTGAGAGTCTACACTTTAAGCCCACAGTAATTATATAATTGTATCCTGAATATGTTTTCGTAAACAGCTAAAATAACAAAATTTGTGTCACTGTCCAAATATTTTTGGGCCTAACTGTATATACAAGATGACATGTAAAATCACATAAGGATTGTCATATCCAGTCTGCGTTGTGTTGTTGCTTAGTTTTTTGTCACATTTTGTCTTGGCTTTGTTCTGAACTGTAATCGCTCTTGTTTTGTTTTTCTTTTGAATTCTTGGATGGAACATGGGTGGGCAATATAAGCTGCGGCTTCAGCCATCACCCATTTCGGATAACTTATGTTGAACTGTATAATCAGAGGAGTTATTGTCTAATTTGACCTTGTTGGATTTTTTTCCCCCTTTGTTATATTATTCAGTTTCTTTTAATCTGTACTTTTAATCTATCCGAAATAAAGATTCATTCATTCATTCAAAATACCTGATGTGTCTTATGATGGAGTGACTGACAATTATCGTGGTTGGGGGGAAAACCACGCAGG
Organism: Pholidichthys leucotaenia; assembly: GCA_020510985.1. NCBI lineage: Eukaryota > Metazoa > Chordata > Actinopteri > Cichliformes > Pholidichthyidae > Pholidichthys > Pholidichthys leucotaenia. The sequence continues at coordinate 129,053,777 of CM035847.1, read as the reverse complement.
AGGTTGGTGGCTGCAGGGTCTCTCGGCAAAAGTCAGTGTGGTGAGGTGGCGGCAGGGAGGGGCTCCCGTCTTTGGGAGAGGTAGGGCCCTGTACTTCACCAGCCGATGATCAGGGCAGTGAAACAGTGCCAGAGTCAGAAGAGGGATAGAGCACCAGTGAAGAGCCTCCCTCATGATCATACGCTGGGCACAGGGTGCTCTAGAGTGGGGCTGGAGTCGCTGAGGCTCGACTGGGGCTATGCCAGCCACCTAACGGCAGTCAGCCTTCAGTGGAGGAAAGGCCGCTGGGTCATCCAGCGAACGGACAGCTGTAACCTAACCTCGGGGGTGGGGGGCTGCATGCTGATCAGAAACATGGACAAGATGGAATCAGTAAAGTAGGAGTATCAGCGGAAGGTACTGGACTACCAGCCCTTGCCAGAGTCTCATAGCAGTTGGAAATGGTCAGAGGAGGGCTGGTGGTAGACCTGTCTGAGACCCGTTTTTTGCCCCGGACCACCACTTCAGACCAGGGCATTTGATTGGGTGTTGATCAGGAGGATGGCCGTGGACAGGTGGAGGGGTCCCAGGCAACTGTGTCTCGAAGAGCTGAGTCAATTAAGGCTGATTTTTTTTTGGACGTGTGAGTCGCTAAAAGAGTCAAAGTTTGTGACAGCAGTAGGAGACATGATATGAAGCTGGAGAGGAACGTATTTTTCTGCTGCAGTTCAACGGAGAGCCATTGGATATCTTTCTCCAAGTCAGCAAATTTTCTTATACGCTTTCTGCAGGAGAATTTTTGACTTTAAGAACATATGGTAAGCCTGGGAATCCAGCTGTTGGAGCTGTATGATCAATATAGCTGATCAATAAAATTCTAGCTCCAGTTTAACAAGTTATTATTAACACATAAAAAGTTAATATCAATAAAAAAGATAAAAAATTTAAATGAAGTAGGTTAAAAAAATAAATTAAAACCAGACAAAATAACTTGTATGTATAAAAGCGACCGAGTTTTCAGATGCTGATGCATGCACTCTCCAGCTTTTTTCTCATCATTCCACAGAATATTTTCCCCAAAGTCTTGGGGAAGTTTGGGGACCAAAGCTTTACTCGTTCTATAGTAATAGTGCAAAGGGAATGTTAACACTGACATTTCATCTTTTGACCCCAAACCCATGCAAAAATCCTCCAGTCGGAGCCAAAACGCAATATGCACATCATCAGTGTATATCAAACTCTGGTACTAAGTTTCAAAACAATTGGGACAAAAGTATAGGAGGAGTTGATTTCACAAAAGTGGGACAGACGAACAGACGGACGGACTGCCCCATAGCATAGTCCCCATTTGGTTTTCGACCAGCATGGGACAAAAAAGGGGAAAATCTGTGACACACTAACAAAGAGCACACAGCAAGTGGGAGAGCTGCATTTACACAAAGGGTCACATAAAGAGTGGATACCCACACCCAGGAAGACCTAATACTCACTCACTGCCAAATGCTGACCTGCAGACATACAGACACACTTAATCCAAAACCGTTTCTGGTTATAAAGCAAAATATGCAAATGCAGTGGCCTCCCTCAGCCATCAGGGGGCCCCCAAGCTACAAGTTTTCCCTCAACATTTGGGGGGAGAATTTCAGTTATCTTTAACTTTTTATTCATTCATTCATCTTCTTCCGCTTAATCCTTTTCGGGTCACGGGGGGGCTGGAGCCTATCCCAGCATCTTCAGACGAGAGGCAGGGTACACCCTGGGCAGATCGCCAGTCCATCGCAGGGCCAACACAGAGAGACAGACAACCATTCACTCTCACAGTCATACCTAAGGACAATTTAGAATCCCCAGTTTGATGCCAATTAACCTAACTTGCATGTTTTTGGCATGTGGGAGGAAACCGGAGAAATCCCGGAGTAAACCCACGCAGACACGGGGAGAACATGCAAACTCTGCACAGCTCACTGTTGGTCGGGAGCTGGGATCGAACCCAGGATCCCCCGGCCAAGGGTGAGTTGCTGTGCTGCCACAGTGCTAACCACTCCGCCACCGCGCTGCCCTATCTTTTAACTTTTTTCTTATAAATTTGCAACTTTTTTTCTCTTAAACTTGCAACTTTTCTCTCATCAATTTTCAACTTTTTTCTCATGAAGCTGTGACTTTTTCTTGTAAATATGCAACCGTGATAAGCATTCTGGTTAAATTTTTATTCTCTGTTATGGTTCAATTGTTTTGTCTGTTCATCCAGACAATGACCCAAGTTTATTTTTTAATGTTTTAGTTGAGAGGAGATATTTTTTCCACATTTTAAAAGATCCAAACTCCCCTTTACAAAAATAGGGACCTCCAAACTCAATCTTTCATAGGGCCACCAAACAGCTAGAAACAGCCCTGATTTAATCATCCATTGAACTGTTCTCAGCTCACACTCATACACACAAACTCAGTCTGTCTTTTATGAGGTAGGATATTTTCCCCTCTCCATTTACAAAACAGGAACTCTCAGGAGAAAAATGATATTTACTACTAATGGGTAATGCATTCCCTCTCTCACACAAACACACACTCATCTGGCAGTCTAATCGGCCTTTGCCTTGCGTGGTTCTGTAGATACAGGAGAGAAACACGTCATCATTGCTCATCTCGTGGCTTCCACTCTATGGCATTATAGTAGAGGGGAAAATGTGCTTGTGTAAAGCTTGCAATGACGTGGTTGTCACATTCTGATAATAAGTGTCAATACATGGCAGTATTTCAAGTTAGAAGAATATTTTTAAGTCCTTTGCAAAACAGGTTAAAAGACTGAAAAGTTTCAAAATCTTTAACATAGTAGATTTAAATGACAGTGGAGCTGCAAGACTGATATGTAAAAGGAGAATATTTCTAGTATTTAATACACTAGTGCATGCCCAATCAGGCTTTACAGGCTCAAATGCAGGCTGTGTTTGAAAGTGGAATACAGAGGTGTAGCCTATATGTAGGCAATCACACATGTTAGACTTTGACAAATATGAAAGGGACTGAACAGAGATTTACTTGATTGTGTGAATATTAATTACAGAATAACTGAAAATGAATGGGACATCCAGTATTGCCAACTGTTTAAGAACCACTTGTTTATTTTTTTGTCAGATCAATTATTTGTGTGATCTTTAATGACCTATATTCTTAAATGTTCTATCTTGCACTTTGATGAGTGGGAGTTGTTCAGTCACCATTATAATTTAATTTATATGTGTAGTTTATAGTCTATCATCAATAAACTCATGCAGTGCTATAACAGGACACGTTACAAATATTTGAGACCCACTATAGTGCATCTTTTTATATTTTAGCAATATTATAAGTACAAAACATTGAACATTATTATTATCTTTTTTTGTATTTGTATCTTGTATACTTATATTGATCCCCAGAGGGCAATTTTTTTTTAATTCAGGGCATCCATGTACGGCACCAGTCCCTTCACCATTCTCTCTCTCTCACTCTCTCTCTCTCTCTCTCTCTCTCTCTCTCTCACACACACTCACACTCACACTCACACACACACACACACACACACACACACACACACACACACAGAGGAGAATGACCCATTTAGCTGCAACTTTTGCATCAGTGTTGCCCATTAGTCTGTAAATACTGAAATAAAAATAATTTATTTCATTATTTGGGCATTTTTACATTTTGTTGTCATTTAGTCAAAGTGTGCATATGTGTCCGCATATGATATGCAGCTGATCTGGCCATTCTGGTGCACAATGAAGCAGCAGTCCGGACTGCCGTCTACCACTGACCGGGCAGGCTGAGCGTGTCTCCCCGCCAACAATTGTGGAGCACCCAGTTGGGCATCGGTGTTGAAGAAGCAGCAGCTGAACCGGTGTATCGCAGTCCTTCACAGGGAGCCAAGCCCAGCCTGCCCAGTTAATGGGGGTTTCGGCTGCTGCTTTACCCATGTGCCAGTGATGTCCTTTGCGGCACCACGCCCCCCGGCACCTCATGTTCTGCATGCCGAATTATCCATTAGACCTACACAATCACAGCAACTTTATGTTATATATTTTGACTGAGTGACTCTATATTCGGAGATGCAAACCCGTGTAACCTCAACAAAGCACGTTTAAAATCTTAGGCCAGTCTGACGAGCGGTTTCAGAGATAGCTGAGGAATACACACACAAACAAACAGAGACATGCTGCATTTATAGATAGATATTATGGCTTTAACAGCGTTTCTTCTGGCTTAAAGACCTCGGCACGGTGGCAACATATTTTTCCTGGGGGCGGGGGGTGCAGAAAATACATGAAACTATTGCGACCGGAATATGTTAATTTTATACTATTTATTCCTTTTTTTTTAAAGTTTGCACAGTAACTTTGCATATGGAACTTACCATTTGAAGTACTGTACAACTGAGGTTTGAATGTTGGAATATTGGGCCAGTTGGGGTCCCACCCAGATGTCCTGTGTTTGGACTTTTTACTGGTGTCATCCTTCTCTCCTCCCTCTGCTCTCACCTCTCACCTCTCCTGGACCCTCTGCCTGAACACTTTCCTCTCCTTGGTGTTATGATCTGAGCATGGGGGATTCCGCCGTGCTCATTCTAATGTTTTTTTTTTCCTCATATTTGTATATTTGTTGTACTTTGTGTGCTTTGGTTCCTGTCTTTTTATTCCATGGTCGATTTTCGTATATCTTGTATTGTTTCTTATTCTTCTTGTTCATAACATCATAGTTTTGCTACTTCTTTATTTGGTATATGTTTGTATTTATCCCTCAGTCCTTATTTGTTGGCATTTAGTTCTTTATATTGTACTGTTGTGTTTTCTCTCTCTCTCTTCCTCTCCGGGGCCGCAGCTGTCAGTGGCACTTCCGGGTTTTTTGCTCTGTTGTGGGTGGTGCTCCTGTCAGCTGTCAGTCCCGTCTTCTCTCCTCATTACTCCCAGCTGACCGCAGTTGTGATCATTGTCACCTCCTGCCCACTCATGTGATCCACACCTACTATCACTTGTATCATTTGTTGCTGGCCCTATTTAAGGGCTGCTATTTCTCTTCCTCTTTGCCGGAGTCTAAGCTACTCATCTTCACCAGAACCCTTCCCCTGTTCTGGGGAGCTCTGTATCCTCAACTTATTCCTCCACTCGTAACTTTGCTTTGTTTTCAGTTTGGATTTTTGTGTTGGTGCACTGTTTGGACTTGTGTTTTTTGTCAATAAATATCACAAACTACAGTTCAGCGCATGGGGCAAATCATGACAGTAGACTCAGGCCAGTAGGAGACCCAGCTGCTGTAGTTTGTGGTTTTTTTGTTCCACCCACCTGTTTTTCTGGAGCGGTCAACATGTTGTCAGCTTCCATGGACTCTGCAGTTACCCAATGAGCCTGGGGTGGGAGTGCTGCAAAACCCTTATGGAGATGAATGAATTAATCTCCGCTGCCTGCATTGGTCCTACCCCGATATCTGGGTGGTATCTGGGTCTTGCAGAGGCAGCTGCTTGCCGATGTCCTCAGCTTAAGGAGCATGTTGAGGGGGTGGAGAGGATTTCTCTGGTGGTGACTCTGCAATGCAAGAACAGTGAGATGGTGAGAAACTCCCTGAAAAGGTCGGGGCCCGCACCGAAGGGGAGGCATTCACGAGCCTCTGCATTACTGGCTTCTCACCAGTCTCCGGTTCTCGCTCCATCTACTCCAGGTTGCCACTGTCCACAGAAATCTCACCGGAAGAACGCCTCCACGTCCTCATCAGCAGTCCATCCTTCGCAAAGGCCGAAGACTTCCGCAGCAGTTCCTTTACTTCGTTTTTCCTCTCCGGCTGTCCCGCCAGCCTCCTCCTCCGCTGCCTCTCCCTCCTCCTCGGCAATTCCTCCCACTTCTGAAGGACTGGTCGCTTCCTTCCCGGTTCTGCCCGTCACCACGTCTGCTGGGGTGGCTCCTCTACGTTCCTCAGAGGGGTCCACAACAACGGCAGCCACGGAGAGGGCGGATTCTACACCTGCTGCAGCAGAAAACATCATGCTTTGGGAATACAGGCAAGTATCTCTTCATTCTCTATTACCAACACATAAATTATCTTGCCTGATTCCCGGTGGTGAGGTTCAGCCTTTGCAGTCCCCTGAGCTCTCACTGCCTATTGCAGCTAAAGACTTTTCACCTGCTCTCTCCGTGTCTCCTCCTCTGCCCCTTGAGTGTCCACTGGCCGCAAGATTGAGCAGCCAGATGATGGAGCCTGCGGTCCTCAAGGACCTGGTTCCAGCCCCGCAGTCATGGTCTAGACGGAGGGAGAGCGCTGAGACCAAGCTGAAGCCTGCGCCGACGAAGGAACGTCCCCTGGCCTCAGTAGTGCAGGATCCACCGCCAGCAGAAAACTGACCTCCTGTGTCCATGTCGGGTGGGCCACCTGCATGGGCCACTTCGCTGGGGGGCCTTGGGACTGCATCCACCACCATGCCTGCTGTAGGGGCCGCCGCAGCAGGGCCAAAGTTGGACCTCCAGAGGACCAGGCCTGAGACGTCGCTGCCTGGATCGACGGAGTCCTGGACGGCTGTAGAGCTTGAGCTCAGGCAAGTGCTTTCCTTTGTTTTCATTGTTTCCATGTTGGAGAGAGCTTGTCTGGCTCTTGGTGGGGACAGCCAAGTGCAGTCGTCAGCTGCACCTGAGCTCACCTCATCAGGCTCTACTGCCGCCGGTGACCGTGACCATGTGTCTCTGTTCCCTTTGTCTGAGCCTATCCCCAGGGTCACCGAGGTTTGTCCAGCTTCGCCAGAGGTCTCCGTGGGTTCAGTTTTACCACCGGAGATCTTCGTGGGTCCAGCTCCTCCTGCTGAAGTTGTCACAGGTGCTTCATCCCAGCCCGGGCCCTTCGTGGGTGCTGCTCCCCCTTCAGCTGAGGTCATCGCGGGTGCGCCGTCCCAGCCCGGGACCTCCGTGGGTGCTGCTCCCCCTCTGGATGAGGTCTTCGTGGGTGCTCCGTCCCAGCCCGGGCCCTTCGTGGGTGCTGCTCCCCCTTCAGCTGAGGTCATCGCGGGTGCTCCGTCCAAGCCCGGGACCTCCGTGGGTGCTGCTCCCCCTCCAGATGAGGTCTTCGCGGGGGCTCCGTCCTAGCCCAGGGCCTCTGAGGGTGCTGCTTTCCCGTCGGATGAGGTTGTTGCGAGTGCAGCTCCTCCTCAGTCCGGGTCTCCGTGGGTGCTGTGTCCTAGTTGTGGACCGTCGTGGGTGCTGCGCCCCAGCCTGAAACCAACAAGGGTACTGCGCTCCAGAGTGGGCTCACCGTGGGCGTTACGCTCCAGCCCGGGAGCCACCATGGGTGCAACTCTGGCTCAGTCCGGGTCCACCGCGGGTGCAGCCTTGCTCCAGCCTGGAGCCACCGCAGGTGCAGCCTTGCTCCAGCCTGGAGCCACCGCGGGTGCTGCTCTGCTCCAGCCCGGGCCACCGTGGGTGCTGTGATATCCCAGTCCAGGACCACCGAGGGTGTTGCAGAGTTTCCAGACACCATCGTCGTTCCCTCTCCTCTGCCAGACGCCATCGTGGTTCCCTCTCCTCTGCCAGACGCCACCGTGGTTCCCTCTCCTCTGCCAGACACCATTGTGGTTCCCTCTCTTCTGCCTGAGGCCATCGTGGTTCCCTCTTTTCTGCCTGAGGCTGTCATGGTTCCCTCTTTTTCTGCCCGAGGCTGTTGTGGTTCCCTCTCCTCTGCCCGAGGTCATCATGGTTCCCTCTCCTCCACCCGAGGCCATCGTGGTTCCCTTTCCTCCACCTGACATCATCGTGGTTTCCCCAACTCCTCTGTCCCTTTCTTCGTTGGGCTTCCCTGCGGGGCGGCCGCTTCCTGGGCCACCCCTTTTGTTTAGGTGGCTAAAGAACTCTGGCTGACTGCCTGACAGACTGTGCCGCTGGGTTGGGTGACCCACGTTCTTCAGCAGGCCACCTGATTCGTTCCATCATGCCATCTACCAGGTCTGGGACTTTAGCCGACCACCTGAACTGTCTAGCTCTCTGGTCCAGGGGGCCTAGGTTCCTGGTTCCGCGTGGGTGTGGGTCCTGAGTGGGATTTTAGTTTTGTTCCCTCCTAGCCTGTTCCCCCCACCACCCACCCGGGGTGATTTATTGTTATGCTCCTTTTTTTGAGGGGGGGGGGGGTCTTCTTCTGTTTTGATATTACTCTGGTTGTCTGGTGTCCACCCCTTGAGAGGGGGGCTCCATTATGATCTGAACATGGGGGTCTCTGCTGTGCTCAGTCTGTTTTGTTTTTTTTCTTGTCATATTCGTATATTTGTTGTGCTTTGTGTTCTTTGGTTCCTGTCTTTTTATTCCATGGTCGATTTTCGTATATCTTGTATTGTTTCTTATTCTTCTTGTTCCCCTTGTTTATATCATCATAGTTTTGCTACTTCTTTGTTTGGTATATGTTTGTATTTATCCCTCAGTCCTTATTTGTTGGCATTTAGTTCTTTATATTGTACTGTTGTGCTTTCTCTCTCTCTCTGGGGCTGCAGCGGTCAGTGGCACTTCCGGGTTTTTTGCTCTGTTGTGGGCGGTGCTCCTGTCAGCTGTTAATCCCATCTTCTCTTACTCATTACTGCCAGCTGACCCCAGTTGTAATCATTGTCACCTCCCGCCCGCTCATGTGATCCACACCTACTATCACTTGTATCATTTGTTGCTAGCCACACTAGAAGTCCCAGAAGTTGGCCCTCTTGTGGCCTCTTGTTGGTCCCCTTATGGGTTTTCTAGGTAAAAAGGCCAAATGGCCCCTCTCTGGGACTTCTGGTGTTAAGGGCTGCTATTTCTTTTCTTCTTTGCCGGAGTCTAAGCTACTCATCTTCACCAGAACCCTTCCCCTGTTCTGGGGAGCGCTGTATCCTCAACTTATTCCTCCACCCGTAAGTTTGCTTTGTTTTCAGTTTTTTGTGTTGGTGCACTGTTTGGACTTGTGTTTTTTGTCAGTAAATATCACAAACTACAGTTCACTGCATGGGTCTCGGTTCCTGCCTTGAGGGGCAAATCATGGCACTTGGCTCCTCTCTTCTGTCTCATCTTGCCCTCTCTGAGCTCTGTCTAATTTAGGTTCTCTCTCTGTCTATGGTGGTATATAAACAGGTTAAAAAATATCAAGTGTGTGGCGGTTTGGGAAAACCCCCACAAACAGACTAAGGACAGACAGCTCGCTACTTCTGGTTTTTTCCGCTGCATGCTGTGATCTAATCAGCCATTTATGCATTTCACTGCTGTGAGGTTAATGTGTCACCTTTCATGTATTGTGTTCATGCATCCTGTCTGTGTCTCACAAATGCAAATATCTCATGCCTGTTCTGCAGTCCCTTTGATCAGACAAACTGCTGTGAATCTGCTTTGATGTATTGTTTGAGTTGGGTATAAATACTGCACAGGTCCTGTAACACGTCCTCTCACTCATCACACTCTCAACCTCTGCTGTAGGACACACACGTGTCCGCCTCTCCTCTCCTTCTCTGAGAGCCAGAGGATCCCGCTCCGGCCTGCACACACTTGGGCTGGAGAGGGGATCCCGTGACGGTGGTATGATATAATAAACTCTACTTAAAACCTCCAACAACGCCGCTTTATTTCATGCCGCCGCACTGGTGACCCGACGCTGAATCGAACACGCTGCCAGCGAACGCAACACCCGGCGGTGATTCTCCGACGACAAGCGAACGCAACAGCTCCCTTCTGCTTCAGGGAGATTTCGACGCAGAGTTTCCGGGTTGAAACTCTCCGGAGACTACCCACGACCGGGAACGCTGCAGCAATGTTTCATGGTGAGATCTGCACGCCTAGATCGGCACATCCACGCTGGACCGGCCGCGCTCACAGCCCCTCCACAAGAGAGCGCATGCACCTCGTCCCCTCTCCACGACGGCGATCCCCATGGCCGACGGAGCACACGTGGACCTGAACGCACCATGACGAGCGAGTGACAGAGCGTCTACTTTCCTTCACCGCTCCAACAGACAACAGGGATGATCTCCAGCAAGCTCCCTGACCCTGGTTCTCTTCTCCAGCGGCCCACCCACGCACGGGACCCCGGCACACGCACCGGGGAGTCACGGGCACGGCGCACCATGCACGGGACACATACGGCTCCACAGACTGCCTTCCTCCTTCGCCGCTGCACTTCAGGGCTGCTCGCTCACCTGAGGCACGCACGCAGCATGCTCGAAGGATTTGTTAATAGTCTCAGCCACGGCATACAAGGGGAATTCAACGGTTTGCGGTTCCCGAGAGCTTTAAGGTTGTGCCCACACCTAAAGCCAACACGCCAGTCCCTCTGCTCTCATCACAGCCGCCACGCAGCCTCGTCTTTTCTTCATGGCCGCTATTAATCCTTGCAGGACTTAATCGCGGGAGGAGCCAGTGACTAATTTTTCTTCTTGTGGACCTCTGCACGTTCAACGGGACCAGCCCTTCGACATCGCGGACCCACAAGCAATTTTTGCGCGGCCTGGACGTTTTCATCGTCCCCGGCCGGCTTTTACTACCCCCACCCCCCTCCACCCCCTCCTGCACAGAGTTTTTCCCTGCTCGCTGCCCAAGCTGCACTATCGAGGTCTCGACCACCTGCCGAGCACTCTGGGGGGGAGCTGTGGCGGTTTGGGAAAACCCCCACAAACAGACTAAGGACAGACAGCTCGCTACTTCTGGTTTTTTCCGCTGCATGCTGTGATCTAATCAGCCATTTATGCATTTCACTGCTGTGAGGTTAATGTGTCACCTTTCATGTATTGTGTTCATGCATCCTGTCTGTGTCTCACAAATGCAAATATCTCATGCCTGTTCTGCAGTCCCTTTGATCAGACAAACTGCTGTGAATCTGCTTTGATGTATTGTTTGAGTTGGGTATAAATACTGCACAGGTCCTGTAACACGTCCTCTCACTCATCACACTCTCAACCTCTGCTGTAGGACACACACGTGTCCGCCTCTCCTCTCCTTCTCTGAGAGCCAGAGGATCCCGCTCCGGCCTGCACACACTTGGGCTGGAGAGGGGATCCCGTGACGGTGGTATGATATAATAAACTCTACTTAAAACCTCCAACAACGCCGCTTTATTTCATGCCGCCGCAAAGTGTCTTGTTTTGTCCTGCAGGATTTTTTGTCATGGTTTACATAAATGACAAAATATGTGTATTTTATTTTTTTTTTTGTATTTCTCTAGTGTTTCTTTTTTTCCATTGAGAGAGTAGGGAAGTGGAAAAAAAAACCATTCATAACAGTAATTTACTCATGCACACTTAAATTATATGACAGAGGTGGGTATCGTAACCAGAAATTCTACTCATATAAAAGCAGTGCTTTGAAATTAATAATTAAAAGTAGACAACCAAAATTTTCTGGTTAAGGGTACAAAAAGCACCCACTTAAAAACTTGAGTAATGACTTCAGTCTTGAAGGTTTGAGGTTTTTCTCCAAAATTTATAGCAATTTTCTTAGTTTTCTACGTTTCTCTGTAAATTTATCTAAATTTGCAACCATTTTCCTCAAATTTGTAATTTCTTCTTGTAAAACTGGCTTTTCTTGTACATTCTTGTACTTTATTATAAATTTGTGGATTATTTTATGGCTAATTTGTGTCTGTTTTTTAAAATAAAATTAGTTTTTTTTTAATAAATCTGAAAGAGACTGTGGTATATTTTTTTTACTTTTTCCTGATAACAATTTTTGACCATAATTTTGCAGAACCAGAACAGAACAATAATTTAACTCTGATTTCAAAGAAGAAAACATTAATAAAATTGTATCTAATGAAATAAATTAACTTACAGTAAATGACCAAAGATGCAGTTTTTTCTGTTTTAATATTTCTATATATTTATAGTTTTGGTTTTTTTTTTTAGACATCTCACCACCCAGACAGCAGGAAAAACCTCTTATTTTGAAATCAAAACGTTGGCACGTTTAGTTTGTCTAAAGGCTGTTCACGGATTAAAGTCATTGACTTTGTGAATTGTCATCTTAACTTGCCAGGTACATAATAATGAACATAAATTAGTTAATATTAACTAAGGTAAAGGTAAAAACTTCTTTTTTTATTCTTGTCTGAAATAAGAAAAACAAAAAACTAATAATTAAAAGGAAGACAAAATGAACCTACTCATGCTCTTAACCACACTTGTAAGTTAAGAGACTCTTCCATTATTGCTCCCGTTACCAGAGGGTTAAAGCCATGATAAATGTCTCCAGTGCTTACATACCTCTTCTGCTTTTTTTCCACATTTAAAGTAGTTTAATAAGCTTGTTTCTCTCGGACAGTGACACTAGCGAGACACTCTGCCTGGTGACTGGAGCACTCATGCAGGCGGGACGCTTCTGAACTCCACGTGGATGACGGTCATGCGCATTGTTTGTGTGCACCCTTGCGGACCGTCATTCTTTCAAATTTTTTTTTTTAAATTTATTTTTCCTCATAGAGTGGTGGAATAAATTCAAGCGTGGCAGGCCACCACCGGGAAATGTTACCAGAGGAAACCCTGCTTTAATCAGTCAGTCATAGAACAGATTGCAGCTTGCTAAACACAAACAAAAAACACCTTACAATTTGGTAAAATTTTCCAAAACAACACTTAGCATAGACACTCACTCACATACACACTCATTTATTTAATCACCAGTTCACATATTCCTCATTAACTCCTTGGTGACATGTCAGTTCCTTGTTGGCATATTGACTGGCTAATGTCTTGTCTGGGATGTCTGAATGACCTCTGCCCACATGGTAATGGTCCCAAGCCCATTTAGAGTTGCTTGCTGCCTGGAAACGAACCCTGGTCCCAAACAAACTTAAAAGAACTTCCAACATTGATTCATTTGGTGTGCCTGCATTTCTGAACTGCTAATAACCAACTGGATGTATCCAGCCATCTAGCTATATCTCCCAACTTTACTATTTTTAGGTAAACTGGTAAATCAAAACCAATGAAAGTGAATTTGTTTAAGCTTTAAGCTTATTTAAGGTATGAGGTACTGTATGAGGAAGTCAAGAGTGGCAGAGAAGTCTGTGAGGGTAGTGCAAAGTGACAGACTGATTCAAGGTGAGGGTGGGATTACATCAGGGATCGACTCTGAGCTCCTTCATGTTTGCTGTTGTGATGGACAGGCTGACAGACAAAGTCAGGCAGGGTTCTCCTTGGACCATGATGTTCGCAGATGGCATTGTGAGCTGTAGTGAGAGTAGGGAGCATGTGGAAGAGAACCTGGACAGGTGAAGGTATGCTCTGGAGAGAAGAGGCCTCAAACAGGCCTCTCTCCCCATCTGCATCCTCAGGACCTTCTACAGAGGTGTGGTGGAGAGTGTTCTGACGTACTGCATTGCTACATGGTACTCCAGCTGTAGTATGTCAGACAAAAAAGCCCTGCAGAGGATAGTCAAGGGGGCGGAGAGGGTAATTGGAGTCTCCCTCCCCTCTGTCCAAGAACTTTTTCAGAACTGTTGTAGGAGCAGGGCACTGAACATTGTCAAGGACCGTTCTCACCCTCTGCATAAACACTTTGAACTTCTTCCATCTGGTAAACGATTCCGGAGCATCAGAGGCAGAACCACCAGACTGATCAACAGCTTCCTTCCACAAGCTGTCAGGATGCTGAACAGCTGACCCGGAATCTCTCATACACACTACTGCACCTACGAACATTTGTATATTATAGTTAGTTATTCTTTTTCCCCAAGCATGTCTCAGGGATGTGTGAATGGATGGGGGGGTGGGGGTGGGGGGTGGGGGGTGGAGCTATGTGGGAGTGTGTCTTAATCATGCTGCTTCTTATATGGATGCCGAGAGAAACGCAATTTCATCTGGCCTGCACTACAGTTGTATGTACAGCAATATGACAATAAAGTTTGATTTGATTTGAAGATGAATGAAAGTCAGTAGAAGTAAGACAGAATGTATGTACAGCGGAGAAAATAAGTATTGAACACATCAACATTTGTCTCATTAAACATATTTCTGATGGAGCCATTGACCTGAGATTTTCACCAGATATCAGTAACAACCCAAGAAATCCATACATACAAAGAAATCAAGGCAACTGGTTTCACAAAACAAGTTATATTTAATAAAGTGGAATGACACAGGGAATAAGTATTGAACACATGAAGAAAGTGTCACGGTATGCTGAGGCAGGACCAAGAGGCGGCTGCGGGCGCCACAGCTGAGCTGTCCACAGACACAGCAGCAGGTTCCGGAGCAGGACCGGCGGAAGGCCCTGCAACGTCGTCTGTAGTAGCGGCGTGAGCGGAGGCCACACTGGCGGTTTCAACTGCAGCTTCATCAGAGCCTCCCGCCCGCTGCTCATGTGGACAAGTGAACTGTTTATGGCCCACGTCTCCACATTCAAAACACTTCATCTGTCCTGAGCTTGCATACACCATGTAGGAGCCGTCCCCATGTTTGACCCAGAAGGACACTTCTAGCGTTTGAGTGGGCGAGTCCAAAAACATGAACACCTGTCACCTGAGTGAGTTTACATGTTTTAATTTGGTATCCTTGCATCCCAAACTCATAGTTCTAAACAGGCCCGCAAACTTCCCAAATCTGCGGAGCTCCGTCTCCAACTGCTCGTCAGTGATGAAAGGAGGAACACCTGAGACGGTGATACGCGTTGATGGGACAGATAAGGGGGACACCTGTACATACGTGTCCCCGATAACAACACCGCTCCTAGTCAGACTGTGGACACACTCCTCCCCAGTCAGAAACACAACTACAGCTTTATTCATTTGGGACGCAAAGCAGATCGCATCATGTCCCACCTTCTCACCCACAGCAAGAAGGACCTCCTCCACAGTAGGGAAGTCCGATGCAGCGGTCAGCCTGAACTAACAGAAGTTCACCTGCAGAAGTGTTTTGTTTGAGGGAAACGGCAGCCAGGTAGGCCGGTATATTCGGTATGATTAAAATGATGAACTAATAATGGTTTTAAATAAGCCCACTCCCTCCCTGTTGTTATTTGGACCCTCTTCCTGACCCGGTGAAATAATATACTAGAACAAATGAATTTAATATGTCAAAGTGCCAAAACCCCCTCTTGCCCCAGAGCATAAAAAGGAGACAAAGACAGAAGTAATGTGGTAAATGAGTATTTGTGGTTATATTATACTGTAGTAGCAGCTTAGTTTAGGGTTCAGTATTGTAATAAATAGGTTGCATTAACTTTAGTTACAGTATATTACCTCCATCTTACATTCATAAGCCAACATTTTCGAGACTATTCAGATGTTTTAAGAAAAATCTGCATAATTTTCAGAACTATAGGCTATATGCAGTACCTAACTTTTTACTCTCATCCATATATTTCCTAAATTTGTGTTTTCTCATTGTAACATCTTTTCATAAAAGTACTAATCTTTTGATAAATTTAGAACTTTTTCTTGTGACAAATTTGTGACCTTTTTCATGCAAAATTGAAACTTTTTAACTAAAACTTTGCATTTTTTAGGTTATTTAATACAAAATGTTGACTAACAACTGATGTGCCCCATTTAAAATCTCAGAAGTGCAACAACACACTGTATATTAAAGATGCATTCCGGCGGCTCTAAAACCACCTCAAAAACAAATGTGTACTACCCAAAATAGTATATTGTGGCTTTTTATCCTCAAAAACCTTTCATTGCCTTAGAACTGCTTGGAAACAGCTTTTACATCTTCCACCTACTTAAGTATCTGGGGATCTATGAATATTCTAAATAGCTCCTTCCATATTCCCGGCCACCAGTAGCGGATGCTGCAACTAAGGCCAGCCCTCCACTGTCCTCTGACCTGAGAACACTGAAGACTGCCTCGCTAAACAATGGCTCATCAAAGCATCAGAGTGATTCAGCCGTACACACCGCCAACCCCCTCCGAAGCGAGCTGGCTCTCCGTGGTTCCACCTGGGGGCTGACAAGTGCCCGCTGGGCAGCTTGCTGGGGGCTGGCGATCCGATGCCCCCAGCTGCCGCCATGGAACCATGACCTCAGCGTGGCGCGTGCTGTCTCGCCTCAGCCATTGCACCACGTGCCCCCCCCCCCCAGTTACCTGAAAACCCCTTCACCAAACCGAGTCAAATGAATGCAAAATGAATGGGTGGGTGTCTTGGCGCCTTCATCCTCCTAAAAGCAGACATCTCTCTTTGGTTGGGCCTCCCGACCGTGTGCCTCCCATTCCTCCATGGGAGCCTCCAGGACTTCACACATGACAGCGTGGCAACCAGTGGACTCCGGTATCCAAGCTGACCATGCCCCACATGTGCTACATGGTTCCAGAATATGGTAGCCCCAGTGGTGGAAAACTATGGGCGGCCGCAGTCGGTTTCACGGGAAGGGACGTTGACTGTCAGTATGGTCAGTGGTAGGCAGACCCACTGATCTCTATAGAAAAACTGCATGGATCATTGGCTGCCAAAAGTGAAGCCACCTGGCTGCCATATTAGTATATCCAAAACACTCAGCGAGTCAATGGCGAATGAATGGGTTTAGTAGTAAACGGTGCCACTTTTTTACCTCAATAACTTCCCAAAACATTTAACAGATTTTGAACTTCTTGTTATGGAGACACAGCTTATAACGGGGGTCACCAACTAAAACTGCAAAAGGTCTGATCCTCCCCAACCGAGGTCCGAACTAGGTGTGGGAATCTTTAGGCACCTCATGATTCGATTGTGATTCAGAACTGCGACTTGATTCTAAAACAATTCTCAGTGCATCTGGACACATTTTCTTTTCTATTCAAGATTTTTCCCTCCCACTGTGTGACAACTTGGCCCTTTTAAAGCAAAGTATTTGCAGTAACCTATGAATTTACTTCCAACATCTTTCATTAAAACAAATGGAAGAAAAATCTGACACATGGTGGGCAGTGGTGGTCTAATGGTTAGGGATGTGGACTGGTGAGCGGAGGGTCACGGGTTCGATCCCTGGACCAGCAGGATTAGATCTGGTTGGGACAGATAACACAGCAATGTTTTCCCCACCCTCCTTAACCCCACTGTGGTGCCCTTAACCGCAACTGTTCCAGTGGAGCTGCTCAGTGGCCACAGGTCAGTCTGTGGTTGGTACTGGGCAGCTTCCGGGTGTGAATGTGTGAGATTGAACAGGGCATCCTTGAAAAAGAGAAGTTACCTCTCAGTGGAACTACCCGGTATAAATAAAGGTTAAATAAAAAACATGGACAAATTTATCTCAAAATGTGCTTTTAAGAACTGTCATCCTTTCATTGACATTCTTTCAGAAGACCACAGCTGTATCCACACAGACCAGTATCATTTAACTTGCTTTCACGCATTATTTTATTCAGCTCATGTTTTAGCTCTATATCAATTTTTAAACAAAAAACAATATTAAAATGAATTTTGTTCAATTTCAAACAAAACGTAATAAAACTGTCATGAGGCTGAGTGCGGTGTTTCACCGGGCTCATGCTCTCACTTTATTTCTGGTTATGTCCTAAAAATGTTTTACCGGAGAATGCAAATTGGTTTGTATTGCATTTTTTAAAAAAAAAGATTATCTAAAAAACCAAAATTTCACAAAAAGTCCACCTCTATACAATATTTTCAGTGCAGAAAAAACTGTTTCAAACTAAGACAAAAAAACAGACACAAAATATAATTCCACAAGACAGAATTCCTCTGACATTTTTTAAAAATCTTCGTAGTAAACTCTGTTACAGCATGGATGGAGCGGTAACTCCGTGGTTACAGGGAGAGGGGAAGTGGAACTTTTTATATTCAGTAACACACGGAGCTTTTACTGAGTTTTTAAGTGATACCAGCGAAGGTACTGTACATTCAGTTTAACAACAACAACGCTGTGTGTGTGTGTGTGTGTGTGTGTGTGTGCGCGCGCGCGCACCCACAGCAAACATGATTTTGCAACCCGCTGACTCTCTGGAGCAGTTGGAGCCGTAAAATCTCTGCAGAGAGTGGCGTCCGTGGGACAGCAAAGATGGAGTCAGTCTGCGGCAGGAGGGGCGCGCCATAATCTGTCGGACGGTTGCTGATGCAGCAGTCCAGTTCCCTTTTTTCTGCCTTTTTTCCCCACCAAAATAAAAGTCTCCCTTTTCCCCAGATTGTATCAAAAGGCTTCGGGGGTCCAGACGGAAGACTCTCAGGGTCCGGATCTGGACCGGAGTCCGCCAGTTGGTGACCCCTGGCTTATAATCTTGCGCAACCAGTGAACCATAGAAATCGAGTTGACATTATGTTTAGCAGCCGTGGGAAGGCATGCAATGCATGCAGTAAGCGTGTTTAGACATGTCGTCATAATGATAGTCTTATATGAATAAATTAAAATATCATGCAGTGCTTTAATCTTGGCTTAACTGAGGGGGGATTAACTGGACAGTCACAGAAGAAAAACAGAGACTTGGGACTGGTTTTGCTCTTGATAAGTCTTGTAAGTCACAAAAATGGTAAATGGTGTTTTCTTATACAGCACATTTTACTCATAGCAGGATTACCAAAGCGCTTTACATATCCTGCTTTCCACCCATTCACACACATATTCACACACTGATGGCGGCGGAGCTGCCATGCACAGGCGCTGGCCTGACCCACCAAGAGCATCTGGGGGTTCAGTGTGTCTTGCTAAACATGTTAGACATGTTAACAGAAAAAAACCTTGATTTTTGCAGAGTGTCACTTTAATAGCAACACCGTAACATGACTATATACCTTGTTCTTGTGTTTTTATTCTGAAAAAGTGAAGAAATCAGAAGCAGCACCAGATTTAAATTAAGATTAGTTAATCAGTTGTTTTAATACCATTATCAGTGTCTGTCTGCAGTGAATGAATAATGGACTCACTGTAAGCGCTTTGAGATGTCACTTGACATGTAAAGCAAATACATAATTACATTTATAACTAGCTTGATATCAATTATTTTAAAATGTTGGCCTACTAAAATTTTGGCAGTTTCTGGTTTACAACAACAGGGTGGCCTAGGATGAAGGAAAATTCCCAGCCTGAATTTTTGTCTCTGTGCACCCCTGCTCATGTCTATGCAGCTTGGAGAGAGAATCACATTTACACGTTGGGACATGTTGTCAACATGTGTCCCTGGCCAACTTCAAAGATGTATCGGAAGAGCAGATCACATATTAATGCATTTTGACTGTATTGACATCTGTATTTTTGTGCTATCCAATCACAAAAGCAGACCGTCAGTTACGGAGTATATCATTCCGGCCTGACGAAATCACCCAACAGCGCTCAAATTTCCTGATCATTGACCTTGAGCACAGCTTAGATCTGGGGTGCCCAACCAGTCGATCACAACTGACTGGTAGATCGCGGACTGATTCTGAGTCAATCGCCACTGCATAGTCTGCAAAGTTTTCTCTGACATTGCTCCTTAGTATACACACCCTGAGCCAACTGCCTCTTTTCAAGCTCATCTCCATCACAACTGATGGTGCTCCAGCAATGGTAGGTCACACTAATGGGTTCACTGCATTGTGCAAACAAAGTGAATCTTTCCCAGACATCCTTAATTATCATTGTGTTATTCATCAACAAGCACTGTGTGGGAAGATTTTAAACATGAAAGAAGTGATGGATGTTGCTATGAAAACAGTGTGCTTTGTTTGTGCCAGGAGTCTGCAGAGAAAGTTATTCAGGGCTCACTTGGAGGAGATAGGAGCTGAACACACAGACCTGCTGCTTCGCACAGATGAAAGGTGGCTTAGCAGAGGTAAATTTTGGGGTAGATTCAATTCAATCAACTTTATTTATATAACACCATTTCACAACAACAGTCATCTCATAGCACTTTCAACTGTAGGGGAAACTCCCACAGCTGCAGAAAAACCCCAGCAATCAGGCGATCCCCTGTGAGCAAGCGCTTGGCAATGGTGGAGAGGAAAAACTCCCTTTTAACAGGAAGAAACCTCCAGCAGAACCAGGCTCAGGGAGGGGCAGTCATCTGCTGCGACTGGCTGGGGGGTGAGGGGATAGAGAAGATGAAAAGAACAGACATGTAGAGAGCAAACAGCATGATGGGAACTCGATCTATGGGAGAGAACAAACAGATGTCAATGACGAGCAAAAAAAAAAAAAAAAAAAAATTTCATTGAGAGTGAAGAAAGGAGTGAAGCTCAGTGCAATTATTGGAGGTCCCCGGGCTGTCTAAACCTATTAGCAGCATAACTAAGGGAGGGTTCAGAGACACATGATCCCTCCCTAACTGTAGGCTAAATCAAAAAGGAAGGTTTTAACCCTATTCTTAAAAACAGAGATCGAATCTGACTCCCAAATCCAGATTGGCAGCTGGTTCCACAGGAGAGGAGCTTGATAACTGAAGGCTCTGCCTCCCATTGTACTTTTGGAGATTCTAGGTATTACAAGTAATCCTGCATTTTATGGTAGTATCAGATCTTTTAAATAAAAAGGGGCCTGATTGTTTAGAGCTTTGTAAGTAAGAAGAAGGATTTTAAACTTAATTCTAAACTCTATGGGGAGCCAATGAAGGGAGGCCAGAACCGGAGAGATATGATCTCTCTTTCTAGTACCTGTTAAAACTCTTGCTGCAGCATTTTGGATCAACTGAAGACTTTTTAAAGATGTTTTGGGACAACCTGATAATAAAGAGTTACAATAATCTAATCTAGAGCTAACCAAAGCATGGATCAGTTTCTCAGCATCACTCTGAGACAAGATGCTCCTAATCTTGGCAATATTACGCAAATGACAGAAGGCAGTCTTAGAAACGAATTTAATATGTGAATTGAAAGACAGATCTTGATCAAAAATAACTCCAAGGTTCCTCACAGAACTATTAAGAGAAAGAGAAACCGCATCCAAACTAAAAGTTTGATTTGGAAAGGTATTTCTAAGGTTTTTTGGACCAACAAGAATGACTTCAGTCTTATCTGAATTTAATAGCAGGAAATTACAAGTCATCCAAGCTTTGATTTCCTTAAGACAGGCCTCTAACTTGGCTATTTGATTACTATCATCTGGCTTCATTAACAGGTATAATTGTGTGTCATCTGCATAACAATGAAATGTATACAGTGCTATCTAATAATGTTGCCTAAGGGAAGCATATATACAGTAAACTAAAAAGAGTAGGGCCTAGCACAGATCCCTGTGAAACTCCATGACTGAGGTTTGAGTTGAAAGAAACCTCATTATTGACATGAACAAACTGGAATCTATCAGATAAATAAGATCTAAACCACTGGAACGAAGTTCCATTAAGTCCAACATAGTGTTCTAATCTATCAAGTAGAATATTATGATCGATAGTATCAAAAGCTGCACTAAGGTCTAAAAGGACAAGAACAGAAACAAGTCCATTATCAGATGCTACAAGGAGGTCATTAGTAACCTTCACTAAGGCTGTTTCAGTACTATGATGGATTCTAAACCCAGACTGAAACTCTTCAAGTAAACCATTTCCCTGCAGGTGGTCAAATAATTGTGTAGCAACAACTCTTTCTAAGATTTCTGAAATAAAAGGGAGATTAGAGATTGGTCTATAGTTAGCTAAAACTCCTGGATCCAGCATTGGCTTTTTGAGTAAAGGTTTAATTACAGCCATTTTAAAAGCCTGCAGTACATGGCCTAAAATTAATGAAGAATTGATTATTTGAAGAATAAAGCTACCAATAAGTGGGAAGACTTCTTTAAATAACCTGGTAGGAATAGGGGCTAAAAGACAAGTTGAAGGCTTGGATGAGGAAATTATTTTGTCTAACTCTAAAAGGTCAATTGGAGTAAACTTATCCAAACAGATATCAGTTGAAGGAGTTGTAGTAGTTACTGTATTTAAGTTAAAGGTGGGAAGAATCTGATTGATTTTATCTCTGATAGATAAAATTTTATTATTGAAAAAGTTCATAAAGTCCTGACTAGTAAGCTCTAAGGGAATGCTAGGATTGACAGAGTCCTGACTCTTTGTCAGCCTGGCTACAGTGGTGAAAAGAAACCTAGGATTATTCTTGTTCTCTTCTATTAATGCAGAATAATAACTCATTCTAGCTTTTCTAAGAGTTTTTTTTTATAAATTTAAAGATGATTTCTCCAAGCTAAAAAGATTTCATCTAAATTAGTGGAGCGCCATTTTCTTTCTAATTGACGAGTCTTCTGTTTTAAGCTACGAGTTTCTGTGTTGAACTAAGGGGTTAGAAATCTCTGATTAGACTTTTTCTTTTTTAAAGGGACCACCAAGTCTAGAGTCTGATGCAGAGAAGCTGTAACACTATCTACCAAGCTATCAATTACAGAAGGAGCAAGCTGTCTATAGCTTATTTCTGTTGTGTTGACACATGGCATAGAGGAAAACAATCTACTTAAATTTGGTAACAACATCATCTGAGTGCCATCTACTGTAGTAATATTTTTCTTTAGGAGCCAAATAGTCAGAAATAGTAAAATCAAAGGTTAACAGACAATGGTCTGACAGTACAGAGTTGTGAGGAGACACTACTAGATTTTCTGTTTCTATGCCATATGTCAGAACAAGGTCCAGCGTATGGTGGAGATAATGGGTAGAATTTCCTACTTTCTGAGAAGACCCCATTGAGTCTAATATTGAATTAAATGCCATATTAAGGCAATCATTATCTACATCTACATGTATATTAAAGCCCCCTACTATAATTATTCTATCTGATTTCAGTACTAAATCAGCTAAGAATTCGGCAAATTCGGATAAAAACTCTGAGTAGGTTGATGGAGGACGATAAACTATGGCAAATAAAATTGGGTTTAGCCTAAAATTGCTAAAATGCCCAATACTGAGGACCAGGCCCTCAAAGGATTGATAACGTGTTTTTTGCTTTACATTAACTAGTAATTTGGAATGGTAAATTGTTGCTACTCCTCCCCCACGACCAGAACTTCTGTGATTTTGACAGTTTAAATAACCAGAGGGAGTTGATTCATTTAAACTAACATAATCCTCTTGCCCTAACCAAGTCTCTGTAAGAGATATTAAATCAATCTGATGATCAATTAACAGATCATGGACTAGCAGAGACTTGGGAGTTAGAGACCTAATATTTAACAAACCGCATTTAATTTTTAAATTATGAGGAGGAACAGAGGCCAAACCACTCAATTTAGAGGCTTCATGTTTAATTTGACTTTTACCAACTTTTTGTTTCATCACTTTGGGATTCTTATACATTATATTTTTATTTACTTTGGAGGGAGCAGACAATGATTCTCTGATGGGGAAGACAGGGGCTAAGTTGAGGGGTGGCGGATGAAGAGGACCTGCAGAGAGGCGTGTAAGACTGCGACTCTGCTTCCTGATCCCAACTCTGAGTTGTCAAGGTTTTGGAAATTAGAATAAAAATGATGCCAGATTGTTAGATAAATGAGACGCACCATCCAAAGTGGGATGAACGCCGTCTCATCTAATAGGACCAGGTTTTCCCCAAAATGAGCTCCAATTATTTATGTAGCCCACGTTGTTTGCAGGACACCACACAGACAGCCAGCGGTTGAAGGACGACAAGCGGCTAAACATGTCATCACTAGTCAGATTGGGGAGGGGCCCAGAGAATACTACAGACGCAGACATTGTTTTGGCAAAGTCACACACCAATTCCACATTAATTTTTGTGACTTCCGACTGCCGGAGTTGGATGTCATTAATGCCGGCGTGGATAACAATTGTGGAGTATTTACAGTTACTTTTAACCAGCATTTTCAAATTTGACTCGATGTCGCCTGCTCTGGCCCCAGGAATGCATTTGACTATGGCCGTTGGAGTCTCTAGGTTCACGTTTCTGACTACAGAGTTGCCAATGATCAGAGTTTTTTCCTCAACGGGTGTGTCACTGAGCGGGGAAAAACGATTAGAAACATGAACAGGTTGGTGGTGAACTGGGGCTTTGCGACTAGGCTTCCTTCTCACCATCACCCACCCAGTCTCTTCGCTGCTGAGGAGGACCAGAGGACCGCTAACAGGCCGCCCTATGCTAGGGAGCTCCGCTGCAGCTAAGGGATGTCCGTCAAGATTAACTGGCACAGACGGTGTTTCAGTGCAGCGGAGCCGGGATTCCAAATCAGACAACCTCGCCTGGAGTGCCTCAAAAAGACATTTATTACATTCACCGTTATCACTAAAAGAGGCAGAGGTGTAGCTAAACATCTGACAGAGAGTCATTGCCTGAAATTAAAGATTTTCTGAAGCTTTCAAAACAAGCAGAATATGCACAGCTTGAGGACTGCCAGTGGCTTTTCGACTTAGCATTCCTGACAGATCTACTGTAACTGACATGCTCAATGATTTGAATTTACAGCTAGTCAGGATAAACATGTGATCAACATGATTAGTTCAGTGAATACATTTAAAAGCAAGCTGCAATTGCTTTTAAGTAGGCTGCAATGCCATGACCTGCAAAACTTTCCTCACATGCAAGTAGAACTCCAGCGTCATGGCAAAGATTCTGCACAGCTGGACAATGCACAATATGAGGAGCAAGTTCAGAGCATCTTTTCAGAATTTGAGAAGCGTTTTACTGACTTTACATCCATTGAGCCTGTTGCCAACTATCAGTGTTTTCCATTTGGGGAGGGCATCAATGTGGATTACACTGCTTCTAAAGTAGCATCACTGTTTCAACTGGATAGTTCTGCTGTTGAGAGTGAGATTCTCACACTGCAAAATTACAGTGAGATCAAATCCAGGGCAACACCTGGCATGAAAGGAGACTTCTGGAACCTACTGCTGGAATAAAAATATCTCAACCTCAGAAGATGTGCCTTGAACTTGACTGTACTTTTCAGATCAATGTATTTGTGTGATACTGCTTTCTCTCACATGAAAATCATCAAGTCGATGTACAGATCCACAATGACAGACAATCACCTTGTGGTCTGACTAAGGCTTGCAACCAGCTCCTACTGCCCTGACTATGAGAAACAAGCTGCCTCCTCCCAATGCCAGAGGTCCCACTGAGGTAGGGAAATACATTTATTGCAACTGCTTTGCAACTCACAAACTACTTTTTATTATATCTGAATGGGTTTTCTGTTTGTTGTGTGCATATTAAATGTATAGATGGGCAATGGATACGGCCTATGTGAACTGGTAGATCTCAACAGGCTCACAACCTTAAAAGTAGATCTTGGTTCAAAAAAGGCTGGGCACCACTGGCCTAGATGCAGACCCACATGAACATCAGTGTACATGAGCTTTCCAAACATTGGGGCAATTGCTTAGGAGGTGTAACAATTTTTGTGAAATCATAAATGTCCAGATCTCCTGATCTTTGACAGTAACCTTGACCTTGAGCTCAACATGGATGCAGACAAACCTGAGGATCATTGTGTGTGAGTTTGTTGAGAATCAGGGCAACTGAAACAGTTTTCATAATATCATATAAGCACTGACATCTCCTGAGTTTGACCTTTCACAACCTTGACGGAGACCCACCTGATGATCATTTGTCATGAATTTGGTGAGTTAGGGCAATTGCCTAGGAGGAGAAATCACGCAAGTGCCCAGATCTCCTGACCTCTGACCTTGACCTAGGAGAAGTAGTAATTCCCGTGAAATGTGGACGGATGGTGCGTCCTCGCGTTTTGAGCTAAAAACCATTTTAATGCCAGGTGTAGAAGGAGCCATAAACATGAACCCTAAGTGGATTTTTTTTTCACATTTTTTGCTTGCATTGCAGGTAGAGACACATGTACACAGGTGCAGTTCTGCATGACTAAGCTTTTAGATGCC
This sequence comes from Pholidichthys leucotaenia, assembly GCA_020510985.1. NCBI lineage: Eukaryota > Metazoa > Chordata > Actinopteri > Cichliformes > Pholidichthyidae > Pholidichthys > Pholidichthys leucotaenia. The sequence goes on along the minus strand of CM035847.1, from coordinate 129,028,117 downwards.
GCCTTCCTCCATTTCTCAAAGACAACTTCTTTAACCGTCTGCATTTCTGTTGGTCTTCACTTTTTTTCAACATCTTTTCCAGTTCCCTATTCGTCAGGGCCCTTTCTGTGTGGGGACTGCATGTTCTCAGTGTGTCTGCGTGGGTTTACCCTGGATACTCCAGTTTCCTCCCACACTCCAAAGATATGCTTCATAGGTTGACTGGTTGTTCTAATATTTTGGTTGTCATTATAGATGGAGTCCGGTGGATATAAATCCCCTATAAAAACAAATATACATTGTTTAAAATGGTATCTTTTGCCTTTTTTTCTACAAACAAAACCTTTCATTTTCTTACAGTCAAAATCTTTTCACTTTCCTCCCTCCTTCAAATGCCAGGATCTGTGATTACTAGGCCCACCCACATCCCACAAGACTAATAGTGGCTAGCACTACATTATCAGAACAAATCCTGTCATAAAAAGACAGGAGGTGCTGGCTGTCCTATCCCCATCTTCACCATCATCAGAAGAGGGAGGCTACGGCTCCTCAACCACGTGGCCAGGCTGGAAGACAGGACACCGGCCAAGCAGGCCCTCTCCGCCAGTGCTTGTCCACCCCACCCCCCCGCCCAGGGCTGGCATCGTCCCCGAGGTCAGCCCAGACTGTCCTGGACGACCCAGGTTGCAATGATAAGACCTCTGGCTGACCTCATTGCCCTAGCCCAAGATCGCTCTGCCTTCAGACGATTGGCCGCAACGGTCACTTAAGTGGCCAAGCGAGGATTAAGTTAAGTAAGTAATAAAAAGACTTACCGGTTGAAAGACATGCCCAGTTGTATGGATGGTGGCCCAGGATAATGACTGAAACTGCATCGGTCCTTAAAAGCAGTTTAATGGCAAAACCCATTTGGGTCAAATTTTCAAAGTAGCTGGTTAAAAAATGCTAACTAGCCTGGAGGATAACTTCAGTTAGGCCAGAGAGTCCTGACTGGCTCAACACTACAGACGTGCCAAAGCCATGCATATTTATGCCACCAAAATCTCCGTCTAAATTCACCTTTTCCAGGGGGTGGAGTTTAAAGGCCAAATGTCACGTAATTTTTTTTTCTAAATGACAACGAATTTAGATAAAATACACATAGCTTAAACCAAATATTCATACCGGAGACCATATCACCCACCTGTATTTACATAATTGCACAAAATACACCAGGTGAAGGCCCCACCTTGCTTGCTGGCTTGTGACAGCCAGTCCAGACCACGCCCATGTTTTTGACATCACCAGTTGTACCCTGGCTGCCCTGCCTATCCACATTCACACTTATCAACATTGGACAATCATGACGGAAAGTGACAGCGATTGTGAACAAATTAGTTTAGTTTTGTCTTTTTTTTTTGTCTTTTTTTTTATCAGTGGTTCAGACAGTGACAGAGGCATAGAACCTTACAGGTTCGAGCCGTCCGAGACGGAATCAGATGCTTTGTCTGATGACAACAGTTCCACCGATGACCAGAGAGCAGAACCAGTGGAAAATGTCATTGAACTGGACATTAATCGCCTCCAGAATTGCAAAGCCGAAGGGGGTCTGTCGAGGGCGCCCCATAAATATTGATTTTTCGGAAGCCATTATTATTACAGTGGAGGAGAGCCGCTGCTGTCAAGAAATTGACCAGATCAATATGAAAATGGAGGCGCATACCTGTCAAGGGAGACGTTTTTGCCGTATTTTGGTGGGCGGAGTGGTGGTGGACACTTTTCTGGGAAATGTTTTAAATGTAGTTCGTGTTGTTATTGTCAAATATTTTAAGGAAAATATGGGGAAAATGCAATTTTAGCAAAAACGGGCATATTGCCATTTCTGTATGCCCAAAAGGAAAAATATACTGGAAAAAAAATTGAGTGTTTTGCGGAGCACTCCTGTGTGTGATCAGCCACAGCTGGTGCTGGCAGATCGCTCAGCGTCAGCTATTCGCACTACCATGAGAAGCGTGGAGTCACTCATTAGTTTAATTGTCTGGGCGGGCTGATCGCTCAGCTTGAGCTGTTCTCACTACAATGAGAAGTCATTAGGACAATGGTTTAACACGTTGAGCTGTGCAGCGGTTGCGGAACAGACAGAGATCCCAGAGAGGTGTGCCTTGTTGCTCCGCCGTTCCTTATAGCCGCTTTTTACGGTGTTGAAGTACGGCGAAAACGTCTCACTTGACAGGTATGAAAACATTTCCCAGAGAAGTGTCCCTTATTACCCAGCTGTCCCTGATAGTCCCGTTTTAAGGTATGGGTGAAATATCCAATTTTTTCTTTCTTGTTGCTCACTTCAACCTTCTAGTCTCCATATAAACAATCAATTGAAATACCCCAAGCATCAAACTAGGGTACAATTGATTTCGTCACTTCCGCCTTCTTCCCCAGGCGATTCCAGGGGCCGTGTCAGGCCAAGCGCGGCAGTTTTAAATTAACGAATATTCCGTTGTTACTGAAGCATATGCACCAAGACCCGAACGGATCGGTTCCCTTTTATATCTAGTTTCAAGATATTTAAAGTACCCTGTTACGTGACATTTGGCCTTTAAGTCAAACTTTAAAGCAAAAAAAAACAAAAAACAAAACAGAGACATGAAACATTTGAGTGATTTCGCTCTTGATATGTCTTGTAAGTCATAAAAAAACATGTTACAGACAAGTTGACAAGAAAAAAAAACTTGATTTTTGGCAAACCGTCACTTTAACACATGAATGCTTGATTTCAGTTCCTGTGATTTTGATCAGGATTCACCATTCCTCTCATTATTTGATATCTATCTCTGTGTTTCCTTCTGCCCATTTCTTTTGAACCCATATCTCCTTCTTCTAATCAAACACTTATCTTTTTATAAAGCTGCCTTCGCACCCTCCGGTTTCCTTCGTCCCTTCCCCTCCCTCAACAGTGAGCTCAATGAAACTGCATTATTGATAGGCAACTCTATCTGTGGCATCTGCTCCTTCTACCCCCCCCCCCACCCCCCCCTTGCTCATGCCATGTGTGCCTGGCCTGATGTGGCTTGGCAGGTACTTAGGCCAACATCAATCTTTCATGCGAACGGCGCACACACACTCACAAAACTGTGCTTATTCACACACAGCAGCCTTCTTAGAATGTTTGTGCATGGGATGCGCAGGAGCAGGGGGTGACGATGGGAAGGAGTGTAAAAATACCCCCTTCTCCCCCGCCGCACCGCCTTCCTCCTCAAATCTGTGATTCTCTGACTTTGACAAGTACTAAACTGGCACAGAACCCTGTTCTCATTTTTAATGTGGCACCCCTTCTGAAATGAAGAGAAAGACGGCCGAAAACCTGTGTCACAGGTGGCAGAGGGAGTAAAATTTCTGGGATTATAACCCCACAGAGAAGGCAAACCTTTTCAAGTCTCAAACTCAACCCAGCGCAATTGCAATTCATTTCCACTTGGAACGTGCTGGGAAGTCACAACAGTAGAAATAAACCCAAATCATCGAATGAAGACTGTGACCTACATTCCAGCATATTTAATGCTTCTCTGTTTTGCTGCACTTCGCCTATTTACTGTCAACCCCTGTCTTAGAAAGACAGAAAGATCTGCACGGAGATGGGAAGTCACAGAGGAAAAAGCAGTGCAGAATGCCAGTGGACCTGTCAGAGGCCCTTAGAATAGAGGGTTAGTATTAATGAAAGCGCTTTGAGTGGTCTTTGTGACAAGAAAAGCGCTATATAAGTGCAGGTTAGTTAGTAGTAGTTAGTGGTAAAAGAAGAAAAACAAAGAATCTCAGAGGGCTTATCTGAAGGCACCAACACCTGTTTGACCTCAGCAAAACACCAGAAGTGATGTGCATGTGACCAAAGTCTAGACAGACCGACAGAACAAATGTTTTATTTGAGGCAAATATACTCTATATTTGCTGAAGAGGAGCATCATCAGATAATGTAGCCTGCTGGAGTGAAACAGCCACAGCTGTCTTTGTTCTTTGCATGCATGTGTGACAGCATTTGAATATATGGGAATCTCAGGTAAAACTGCTGCTCTACTAGACAGCTAGCTTCTGCACACAATAAAATTAAATCTGCGGGCCAGGTTTATGTATTGCGCTTCATTTGCAGCAGCCAGTTGTGCCAAACATGGTGGTAACAGCATGGTTAACATTTCACCTTGAAGCTAAGCTGCACAACAGATCCAAAGATTTAGAAATATCACAGTCAAGCGCGGACTGAGCATGGGGAGGGGCGGAGCATTTCCCGGTGGACTGACCAATCAAGAGCCCAAGTGGCCTGAGCGAGCAGTCCGCACCAGACGTGTTTGGGTTCTGTCTGGTATCATGTGTTTGCTATGTTTAAGTGTGCGTTATTGTCCAGTAGTTCTGTGTTGTCTGAGGTACCCTGAACGCGCCACAGGACTGCAAGGGGAGGCAGACGCACAAATGTGGGCAGAAGTGGACGAGAGTGACGGGAGCGCGCTGAACTTCCTCAGCTGCTGGTTAAAAAAAACAACAAAAAAACGTATTGCTATCAGTAATGTCCTGTCAGTGGCAAAATGGAAGATTGTGGTGGTCAAAAGGAAAGGAGAAGCAGAGAGGGAGCGAATTAAATGTTGAAAAGCCCTTATCACAGCTGCAGCAAAATCACCAAGATGTTTAAAGCGAAAACTACAGGTCAGTCAAGTAAACAGACTTTTGCATAGGATACGGAGGCTTCTGTGTAGTTATTTCCCTTGTTTTCCAATCATGATATTTGCCTTATTGAGATATTTCTCTCTCTCTCTGTGGCTCATTGTAAAACTCTTTATACTGGGCATTCAATAATATTCCAAATAATTTTTACAAAGTAAATCCACACACTGTGAGTAAATACTGTAGCTTATGATCTGCCAACCCATTTTTATATAGTGTTTTCAAGTGCATGCAAATTTTTATTAAGTATATTTCTATTCCATTTTTTTAATCACTGTGTTTCTTATTGCTGCTTTGTGTAAATTCTGTGCAGGATTTTTTTTAAGGTGTTTAAACCTCTAAACTGATTTACCTAGAAGGGCAGTGAACTTTGGTTTAATAAGACGGGGCGGTGCAGTATCATTATGGCATCTCATATATAAGTCCTTAGACGTTCAGAGCATTTTTATATTTTTTTCAACAGAAGAATTAGTGATAATCGCTTTTACAATACATTTCATTTACTTTCTTAAAGAAGTCTACATACCCTATTACAGAAGAGTTGGAACACTTTCTAAAAATGCAATTTAAAAAAGGCTTTCTTTTCATTCATTGTACCAACTCTGTGTGCATGTGTACTTTTTTCCCCGATAGAACATATATTTAGCCATTGGTTGAATGGAAACAGCAGTCAGCAAAACTGAAAATATGGCTTTTGCTTTTCTGCAAAGGTGGAGAAGGAAGCAGCAGCGCCAGAGCTGCTTCTGCAGAGGCTGAGTATCCGAGTTCAGAGACAGACACAGAACAAGAACCTTCAGGTACAATATACTAGAACCACAGTCCTAAATATGTAGGTATGCTCTTAGATGGAATGTAATTAGGGTGCATAGAATTACTGTCTGCTCAAGAAGTACAGGTTCAAGTTTATGTTATTTACATTTTTATCTCATTCTGCAAAGCAACAAGATGTGCAGAGAGATATGGAGAGAGATGCAGTTGAGAAAATGATTAATTAACTGACTAAAAAAAATTAAAAAATGGACATTTATCCTCCCACCTAATGGTTGTCACCACATTTATAACTAATTTAACACATGATGTGTCAATATGGCGCTCTACAAATATAGCAGTAATGGTTTCTGATTTGTAACAATGGGTGGCCTGGGATGGAGAGAAATTCCTCAATTTTTGTATTCCAGTCCGCCCCTGATCACAGTACTGGTTAGGTTTTAATTTTCTATATTACATTTGGATGTTGCTTGTACAAGCACAAACTTTCATACACTACAGTCCAAAGATTTCAGAGGTAGAAACTTTTTACTCTGTCAATATTTTTATCGCTGAGGTGATGTACTGGAAAAAAAAACCACACACATAAGTCCACAAATTTATCAAACAGTTCCACCTACGGCATATTAAAACATTTCTCTACATAAGCAGCTTGATGGGATTTTTTTTTTTCAAACACACAAAATGTACTTTTGGCTGATTTCAGGTTGGCTACACACAGATAGCAAGATTCCCAGATTTTCAAAGGCATGCAGATAAACTGAAATTTGCCCAAATGAACAGATTAGAAGCAAAAAAAAAAAACCAAAAAAAATCTTAAACCAAGCATATTCATTCAGTCCTTAACTATTACTGCCATCAGGACAAATACTTTAGCCAAGAGATCTCATAAACATCAAGCCATAATGCTGTTGAAAATAAGGGACGTAGCAACTTAGTAAAAGCAAAGAAAAGGTGCCATTTCAGATGCTTGAAACCTTTAGAATAAGACGACACCTGAGAGAGAATTGTGAAATGGGGTGAGGAGCAGGGGAGAAGCATACAGTGTTGGCTGGAAATCGAACTAGGAATCAGTGCATTCAAGCAACATGCTTTTATATGTATTGCACACATTATGATATCCCATTACAAGTGACTTTTAACTATTTTTCCCCCTTTTGTTAAGAGGCCTTGCCTTTGCCAAGACATCATTGTAAATAGTGTTGGGAATATTAATGCAAACATAATTAATTATGGTAGAACAATTAAAGGGTTTTAAAATAAACGCAAACTAACGCCACAATGGATGGCACTTCCTGTTACAGCAGAACTTGCAAATCGGAACAAATGACAGTTTTTGGCGCCGCACACAGAGTCCACAACTCCTCATTTTATTTAATTCCGGGTGTTCAGCTCAGTTTGCTGGAATATTGCTCACATTTGGACCGTAGATTACACTGAATTAGACATTGAAATGAGAATCGATTCCCAACACTTGTGTGTGTGCGCGTGCTGCAAGTTATTGATTAATTAATTAATTGATTCACCTTATCAGTCGATTAACGATTAACTGATAAGCAGCATTTACTGAGATGCACTGGCAGACTGTTTGAACAGGAAAATAAATCTTGAGCTGCTTCATCTGTTGCATGTTAAACATTATCACAGTGCCCAAGCAATCCAGGCAAACCCAGGATGATCTGGGCTCCTCTGTTGTCTCGTTCCTCAGTGGGAACTTGAGTCTGGTCTGCTTTTCCATCTAGCGGCAGGTTGAAGGCAGCAGGGACGGGTTTTTGCGCTCATGTAGTCTTTTTACTTGCTGCAGTCCATTTCTCCGCTGAATTGATTTGAAGTAGGCAGCAGGTGGACACCGGAACGTGCTATTGGAACTTGTTGTGATTCTCCGACAACCCGGGAGGACGAGTTTTTTCGCTCTGCACAGTGCATGCGCTTTGAGGGCTTAGTGTCTTCTTCTGCTTTTTTGGTTGAAATGCGGCAGTAGGTGACCGCGTGTACCCCTACCTGGATGGAAACGCTACTGCGTTTCATAGAACAAGCTCCCATTGAAAAGGAGTGCTGAGTTATCAATTAATTGACAATTAATTTAATTTAGTTGACTAAACTCTTATCGACAACTAATCGAAAGTCAATTAATCATTAACATGATTGAGGGGGAATCATTAACATGTGAGGGGCTGCCGCAGGCATGGGCAGCCCCTCACAGTACCAGTAAATATACAGGGAACAGACATCGAGATGGTGACATCCTATAAGTACCTGGGTATTCATCTGAACAATAAACTAGACTGGTCACACAATACTGATGCACTCTACAAGAAGGGACAGCGCAGGCTGTTCCTGCTGAGGAGACTCAGGTCTTTTGGTGTACAAGGGGCGCTGCTGAAGTCATTCTATGACACGGTGGTGGCATCAGCCATCACTTTTGGAGTGGTCTGCTGGGGCAGTGGCATTACTGCAGCCGATAGGAGGAGACTGAACAAACTGATTAAGAAAGCTAGCTCTGTCCTGGGGCAGCGCCTTGATCCGATGGAGGAGATAGGAGAGAGAAGGACGGTGGCTAAACTGTCATCTCTGCTGGAGTCCGAGTTCCACCCTATGCAGGACATACTGAATGCACTGAGGAGCTCATTTAGCAGCAGACTACATCATCCCAGGTGCACAACCGAGAGGTTTCGTAGGTCCTTCCTACCAACGGCTGTCAGACTGTACAACCTAAGCAGGGCTGCTCGCAGAGATAGCAAAAAGACGTAACAAACTAATAGTTTTTTGAATGCAAAAGATGCAATAGACTTACACAATGGTCCCCTCCGGCATACAACTAGGAACTTACCGGTCGCTATGGAGGGTGAGAATATGTATGGGCACATAATCATACCATGTAGGATAACTAAGTAGACGGTTATGCTGTTTCATTCCATCTAGCAACAATGCTCTGCACTGTGTGTGTTTATATATTTACATATTTATTCCATCTAGCTACAATGCTCAGCACTGGGTGTGTTTATATATTTATATATCTACATATTATTCCATCTAGCTACATTGCTCTGCACTGTGTGTGTTTATATACTTGCATATTTATTCCACCTAGCTGCAATGCTCCGTACTGTGGGTGTTTATATATTTACATATTTATTCCATCTAGCTACAATGCTCTGCACTGTGTGTTCATATATTCATATATTTATTCCATCCAGCTACAATGCTCTGCACTGTGTGTCTGTGTGTGTGTGTATATATATATATTTTATAGTAATACGTACATATGTATATTAGCTGCTCTTGCTTGCTTGTTTTTTTCTTGCCTTCTGATTGTTGCTCTGAGTGTTGCTATCCCTGTGCTGTTGCAATCCTGGAATTTCCTCGTTGTGGGACTAATAAAGGCTTATCTTATCTTATCTTATCTTAACATCCCTAATATATACAGTATGTACATGTAAATTACACACACACACACACACACACACATATACACACTACTCACAAAAAAGTTAAGGATATTTGACTTTCAGGTGAAATTTCAGGATGCACCTAAAATGCCCTATAACCTTTACAGGTGAATTTAATTTGACCTTCTCTAACCTTCTGAATGCACATGTCCAACTGTTCAATGTTTCAGTACTTTTTGCATAACTTGCTGTTCTCTAATAAGGTGCTTAATGGCAAAATTCACAACAGGTGTTTAATCCATGAATTGACCAATAAATTTTCTGGTTAAATTACAATTGGTATTTCAACAGTCCTCTTCATCATGCTGTTCACATTTTGACATCATGAGACCAAGATGACACCTAACAACTGATCAACAGTACCTTGCCATTGCAAGACTTCCAATAGGATGTTCTCAGAGGGAAGTGGCCACTGAGCTTAGTGCCACAGAGTGTCATCAGCAGGTTGCAACAGAGATACAGAGAGATTGGACGAGTCACAGAAAGGCATAGAAGTGGACGTCCTTTGGCCACATCCCACACTGATGACCGCTTCATTGGGAACAGTGCCCCGTGGAACCGGATGATGAATTCCACTCAACTCCAGGCACATTTAAGGGAGGTGAGAGGCACCCAAGTGTCACGTCAGACCATTCCAAAGCGTCTACATCAGCGTGGTCTATGTGCTAGACCACCTGCAAGGATACCTGACCACACCACCAGGCGCAGGTGTCATTGTCTTGCATGGGCCAGGGAGCATTTACACTGAACAAGGGACCAGTGGACCTCAGTGCTGTTCTCTGATGAAAGTCAATTTACGCTGAGCAGAAATGAAGGCCGCCAACGATGTTGGAGACATCAAGGAGAGCGCTATGCATCAGCCACTGTTGTCACCAGACAAGCCTTTGGTGGTGGTGGTGTTACAGTCCTGGCAGGTGTGTCTAGTCAATACAGAACTGCCCTACATCTTGTGAATAGTACAGTGACAACCTGATACTACCTGAATAACATTATTAATCCAGCATTTTGCCCATGCATGAACAACACGGGCACAATTTCATCTTCATGGACAACAATTCTCCAGCTCATCGAGGCCACATCATTAGGGAATGGCTGCTGGAGGCTGGAGTACCTCAAATGGAGTGGCCTGCACTTCCTCCAGACCTGAATCCCATAGAAAACTTACGAAATCAGCTGAGTTGCCGTGTAGAGGGTCGTAACTCTGCACCCCACAACCTCAATGACCTGCGGGCCGCCCTTCAAGAAGAGTGGAATGCCATCCCTCAGCAGACAATAAGTCAGCTTGTGAACAGCATGAGACGTTGTTGTCAAGCTGTAATTGATGCTCAGGGGCACATGACAAGTTATTGAGATATTGACATTTTTTGCTGTGGTATATCCACCAGTGTTGATGGCTTTTGTTTCAATAAATTGTTTGAGATGAGGAAATCATTATTGCATGCTTCTACTTAAATACCCTACTTTCATGGTATAATATCTCTGTAGTGTGAACTTTTTACATTTTCCACAAATTTCACCTGAAAACCAAATATCCCTAACTTTTTGTGAGTAGTGTGTGTGTGTGTGTGTGTGTGTGTGTGTGTGTGTGTGTGTGTGTGTATATATACTGTATATATATATATAAATACACACACACACACACACACACACACACACACACACACACACACGTGGACAAAATTGTTGGTACCCCTGTTAATGAAAGAAAAACCCACAATGGTCACAGAAATAACTTGAATCTGACAAAAGTGGTAATAAATAAAAAGTCTATGAAAATTAACCAATGAAAATCAGACAATGGTTTTGAATTGTGGTTCAACAGAATTATTTTAAAAAACAAACTCATGAAACAGGCCTGGACAAAAATGATGGTACCCCTAGAAAAGATTGAAAATAATGTGACCATAGGGACATGTTCAACCAAGATGTGTCTTCTAATTAACAACACAGGTGTCTACAAACTTGTAATCAGTCAGTCGGCCTATTTAAAGGGTGACAAGTAGTCACTGTGCTGTTTGTTGACATGGTATGTACCACACTAAACATGGACCAGAGGAAGCAAAGGAGAGAGTTGTCTCAGGAGATTAGAAAGAAAATTATAGACAAGCATGTTAAAGGTAAAGGCTATAAGACCATCTCCAAGCAGCTTGATGTTCCTGTGACTACAGTTGCACATATTATTCAGAAATTTAAGATCCACAGGACTGTAGCCAACCTCCCTGGACGTGGCCGCAGGAGGAGACAGATAATACGAATGGTAACAAAAAAAGAGCCCAGAACAACCTCTAAACACATTCATGGTGAACTCCAAGGTCAAGGTACATCAGTGTCAGATCACACCATCCGTCTTTGTTTGAGCCAAAGTGGACTTCATGGGAGACAACCAAGGAGGACACCACTGTTGAAAACAAATCATAAAAAAGCCAGACTGGAATTTGCCAAACTGCATGTTGACAAGCCACAAAGCTTCTGGGAGAATGTCCTATGGACAGACAAGACAAAACTGGAACTTTTTGGCAAGGCACATCAGCTCTATGTTCACAGACGCAAAAATGAAGCATACCAAGAAAAGAACACTGTCCCTGCTGTGAAACATGGAGGAGGCTCTGTTATGTTCTGGGGCTGCTTTGCTGCATCTGCCACAGGGTGTCTTGAATCTGTGCAGGGTTCAATGAAATCTCAAGACTATCAAGGTATTCTAGAGAGAAATGTGCTGCCTAGTGTCAGACAGCTTGGTCTCAGTCGCAGGTCATGGGTCTTGCAACAGGATAATGACCCAAAACACACAGCTAAAAACACCCAAGAATGGCTAAGAGCGAAACATTGGACTATTCTAAAGTGGCCTTCTATTAGCCCTGATCTAAATCCTATTGAACATCTGTGGAAGGAGCTGAAACATGCCGTCCGGAGAAGGCACCCTTCAAACCTGAGACAACTGGAGCAGTTTGCTCATGAGGAGTGGGCCAAAATACCTGCTGAGAGGTGCAGAAGCCTCATTGACAGTTACAGAAATCGTTTGATTGCAGTGATTGCCTCAAAAGGTTGTGCAACAAAATATTAAGTTAAGGGTACCATCATTTTTGTCCAGGCCTGTTTCATGAGTTTGTTTTTTAAAATAATTCTGTTGAACCACAATTCAAAAGCACTGTCTGATTTTCATTGTTTAATTTTCATAGAATTTTTATTTATTACCACTTTTGTCAGATTCAAGTTATTTCTGTGATCATTGTGGGTGTTTCTTTCATTAACAGAGGGGTACCAACAATTTTGTCCACGTCTGTAATATCCATCCATCCATCCATCTTCTTCCGCTTAATCCTTTTCAGGTCGCGGGGGGGCTGGAGCCTATCCCAGCATCTTTGGGCGAGAGGCAGGGTACACCCTGGACAGATCGCCAGTCCATTGCAGGGCCAAAACAGAGAGACAGACAAACATTCACTCTCACAGTCATACCTAAGGACAATTTAGAATCCCCAGTTTGATGCCAATTAACGTAAATTGCATGTTTTTGGCATGTGGGAGGAAACCGGAGAAATCCCGGAGTAAACCCACACAGACACGGGGAGAAGATGCAAACTCCTCACAGATCACTGTTGGTCGGGGGCTGGGATTGAACCCAGGATCCCCCAGCCAAGGGTGAGTTGCTGTGCTGCCGCAGTGCTAACCATTCCACCACCGCGCTGCCCTATATATATATATATATATATATATATATATATATAATACACACACACACACACACACACACACACATACAGTGGTGTGAAAAAGTGTTTGCCCCCTTTCTGAGTTCTCATTTTTTTGAATGTTTGTCACTCTTAAATGTTTCAGATCATCCATCCATCCATCCATCCATCTTCTACCGCTTAATCCTTTTCGGGTCGCGGGGGGGCTGGAGCCTCAAACAAATTTAAATATTAGACAAAGATAACACAAGTAAACACAAAATGCAGTTTTTAATTGAAGGTGTTTATTATTAAGGGTAAAAAAAAAAAATCCAAACTTACATGGCCCTGTGTGAAAATGTGATTGCCCCCTGTTAAAGCATAAATTAACTGTGGTTTATCACACCTTTGGAAAGCTGAGTTCAATTTTCTAGCCATTTTTAAAGCTTTGGGACTCCAGTGAACCACAGTGACATCCATTATCCACAAATGTCAAAAACACAAAACAGTGGTAAACCTTCCCAGGAGTGGCCGGCCAACCAAAATTACCCCAAGGGCGCAGTGACAACTCATCCAAGAGGTCACAAAAGACCCCACAACAACATCCAAAGAATTGCAGGCCTTACTTGCCTCAGTCAAAGTCAGTGTTAATGACTCTACCATAAGAAAGAGAGACTGGGCAAAAATGGCCTGCATGGCAGAGTTCCAACACGAAAACCACTGCTGAGCAAAAACAACATAAAGGCTCATCTCAGTTTTGCCAGAAAACATCTTGATGATCCCCAAGATTTTGGGGAAAAAACTCTGTGGACTGACAAGACAAAAGCTGAACTTTCTGGAAGGTGTGTGTCGCGTAAAAGTAACACAGCATTTCAGAAAAGGAGCATCATACCAACAGTAAAATATGGTGGTGGTAGTGTGATGGTCTGGGGCTGTTTTGCTGCTTCAGGACCTGGAAGACTTGCTGTGGTAAATGGAACCATGAATTCTGCTGTCTACCAAAAAATCCTGAAGGAGAATGTCCGGCCATCTGTTTGTGACCTCAAGCTGAAGCGCACTTCGATTCTGCCGCAAGACAATGATCCAAGACACACCAGCAAGTCCACCTCTGAAATGCTTAAGAAAAACAAAATGAAGACTTTGGAGTGGCCTAATCAAAGTCCTGACCTGAACGTGATTGAGATGCTGTGGCATGACCTTAAAAAGGCGGTTCATGCTCGAAAACCCTCCAATGTGGCTGAATTACAACAATTCTGCAAAGTTGAGCGGGCCAAAATTCATCCACAGCGCTGTAAAAGACTCACTGCCAGTTATCGCAAATGCTTTATTGCAGTTGTTGCTGCGAAGGGTGGCCAAACCAGTTATTAGGTTTAGGGGCAATCACTTTTTCACACAGGGCCATGTAGGTTTGGATTTTTTTACCCTTAATAATAAACACCTTTATTTAAAAACTGCATTTTGTGTTTACTTGTGTTATCTTTGTCTAATATTTAAATTTGTTTGATGATCTGAAACATTTAAGTGTGACAAACATACAAAAAAATGAGAAAGGAAGGGGGCAAACACTTTTTCACACCTATATATATATATATATATATACATGTGTGTGTGTATGTGTGTGTGCACACACACTGTATATGATTTTTATATGATTTATTTATGTGGGCCAGTTAACGTATTTAAAAAAATTGATGCTGTCAGAAGGAGGTGTTGGCAGTGATGACTGGTTTGTCTCAGCAGCTGGCTCAGTTAAAAGAAAGAGTAGGTCTTTTTTCAGCTATTAAACTGACACCACAATGATCCTCCAGTATTTAGGTCAACCTCATTCTGTGCGCACAAACCCCACTTAAAGCAAGCACGGGCACACACACACACACACACACACACACACACACACACACACACACACACACACACACACCTAGCATTATTGATTGGGGCTGCTTATTCAAAACTATGAAAATAGGCAGTCTGTTAGAGTGAACAAGGAAAAGCACACACTCTAATATAAAATGAATAAAAGCTTCTGCCTCACCATTAGGTCAGTTTAGTTTAATGTTTATTTGAAAGGGACATTACATACTAATGAACATTAATACAAATGTAAGTATGCCAGATTTAGCACTGCTGATAATTTGCATCTGTTGTCCCCTGGTGGGTCACAAAAACACACAAACAATCATACACGAGAGGAACATCTGCAATGAAACTGTACAAAGTGGATATGCTAAAGAGCAAGAGATAAGGTGCTACAAAACAAAATATTCAAATGTCATACGAGTGAAGTTCTGTGTATGCGTACACACACGCATGCACCCAAGTACCTCACAGCAACAACAAACAACAACAAACAAGAGGCGGGGCATATGTGTGTGATGCACGGGCACATATACAGTGGGGAAAAAAGTATTTAGTAAGCCACCAATTGTGCAAGTTCTCCCACTTAAAAGATAAGAGAGGTCTCCAATTTTCATCATAGGTATACCTCAACTATGAGAGACAAAATGAGAAAAAAAATCCAGAAAATCACATTGAAGGATTTTTTTTTTGTAACTTAGATTTTTATTCATTTTTCATCATATATAATGCATTCAGATCACATTCTACATTTAAAAAACAAAGGGGTTAGGGTAGGGAAAAATAAAAAAAAATAAACAAAATAAAAATAAAAAATAAAAAAAAATAAAAAATAAAAGGGGGGGGGACAAATGTTGGAGCATCAAGTTTTTAGTTTCCATCTCTTAATTCTTCTGGTTTTTTCAGTGTCTTTGGTTATTCTTTCAATTTCTGCCTCGTTGTTGCACTTTGTAGTGTGTCCATTTCCGCCATTTTTTCTCCCATATTCCTTCTTGCATTCTTCGTCGATATGTTAGTTTTTCCATCATACGTATGTCCTCAACAATGTCAGTCCATTGTTCTTGGTCAGGAAGAACTTCTGATCGCCATTTTTTTGTGATAGTTTTTTTACATGCAATCAACAAGATTTTAACTAGATATCTGTCCTCAGCCTGTATAACACTGTCTTTTTTAAGATCACATAAGTACATCAGGTTACAGTTCATTGGTATATTATATCCTAATATCCTCTGTATTGTCACATGCATAGATTTCCAAAATGATGATATTTTGTAGCATTTCCAAAACATATGTGAGTGGTCTGCATTTTGAGCCCCACATCCCCTCCAGCATAAAGATTGGGTATTTGTATATTTTCCTTGAATCTGTGGTGTAATGAAAAAGCGAATCAGGTTTTTCCATCCAAATTCCCTCCATGCCCTTGAATTTGTTGATGTGTGTTGTGTTTTCCATATTTCCTGCCAGCTTTCTTCTGTTATGTTTAAATTGAGCTCTTTCTCCCATTTCTCCTTTATATAGTTACTTGTATGATTGTTTGTCATAAGTTTCTGATATAGTTTTGAAATAATTCTTATTTTATTTCCTGCATATGAGCTTAAAATAAGTTGTATAATCTCGTTCACATCTGTTTGGAGGTTATGCCTAATCTTCTTCATATAGTAATCTCTCATCTGCAGATATCTGAAAAATTCCGATCTTTCTAATTTAAATTTTCTCCTGATATTTACAAAGCTCCCGAGATCTTTTTTTCCGATATTGCCCCATGCTGTGATTCCCTTGTTCACCAGATTTTTGTATCCCCTATCTTGTTTTGCCGGTTCAAACTGACTGTCAAATGCTACCCATTTCAATAGTTTTATGTCTTCCCTTATATTATATTTTTGTACTATTTTATACCACAGTTCTAAAGTAAATTTAGTGATTGGGTCTATTTGTTTGATTTGCTTATATGCATCTTTATCCCCTATTATGCTTTGTACTGGGAGTCCCTCAATTTCCTTTTCCATTTCTTTCCATTTTGCCTCATATCCCTCGTCGCACCAACATATGATATATCTTATTTGTGCTGAGTAGTAATATTCCTTTAGACTCGGTAGGCTCATGCCTCCTTTCTCTTTTGGTAATTGGAGGGTTTTATATTTCACTCTTGGTTTTTTACCTCCCCAAACAAATCTCGATATCATCCTGTCCCACTTTGAGAATTGGGCATCTGGAATCTCTGTTGGTATAGCCTGGAAGAGGTAAAGTAATCTAGGTTGTATGCTGATTTTGACTGTCTCAATTTTTGAATTCAGATCCATATTTAAGATTGACCATCTATCAATATCTTTTTTTATTTCTTGTTCCAACCTATCATAGTTTGCTTTATATATTTTGCTTAGGTCTTTAGGTATGTTCACTCCAAGGTATTTTATTTCTTTTTGCTTCCAGTTTAGTTTGATCTTATCAGTTATCTGGTTTAGAGGGTTATAGTGGAATGTCAGTATTTGTGTTTTTGTTATGTTTATCTTGTATCCTGATAATTTTCCAAAATTTTCTATCAAGTTCATCATTTCCATTATTGATTTATCTGGTTGTTCAAGGTAAACTATAATATCGTCTGCAAATAGCCCAATCTTGTGTTCCGCCCCCTTTATTGTTACACCTTTTAATTTCTTATTTTGTCGTATCGCTTGAGCCAATGGTTCTATGAACAGAGCAAACAAGGTGGGCGATAAGCAGCATCCCTGCCTAGTTGATCTTTGTATATTTACTTTGTCTGTTAAGCTACCGTTTATCTTGATTCTTGCCACAGGTTCTTGATATAGCGTCCTTATGCATTGTACTGATTTTTCGTTAAATCCAAAGCGCTCCAGTACACTATATAGGAATTTCCAGTTAACCCTGTCAAATGCTTTTTCTGCGTCTAAACTCATTATTACTGCGCTTTTCTTTTCTTTATGTATTTGGTTAATTATATGTATTGTTCTCCTGATATTGTCATGTGTTTGGCGTCCCTCTATGAATCCAGTTTGATCATCTTCTATCAATTCCGTCAAGAATGTCTTTATTCGTTTACATATAATTGTTGTGTATATTTTATAATCTACATTTAATAAAGAGATTGGTCTATAGTTTCCGCATTGTTCTTTATCTTTCCCTGGTTTTAAAATAACTGAAATGATTGCTTCGTTCCATGTTGGAGGTATTTTGTTGTTGTTCAGCGTCCAATTAAATGACTTTAGGAGTTGTGGCATGAGTTCTTCTATAAACAGTTTATAAAACTCAGATGGGTATCCATCACTACCTGGTGATTTACCATTTTTAAGTGACTTAATCACATCTCTGATCTCTTGTGTTGTTATTTCTGCTGTTAGTTTTTCATTTTGTTGATTTCCTATTGATGGCAAGTCCAATGTGTCTAGAAATTTTTTGATATCTTTAGTATTTGTTTCTTCAGGTTGCGAGTATAGTTCTTGGTAGAAATTATGGAAAATTTCTTCGATGTTTTCTGGGTTAACTGTGGTTTTATTTGTGGTGGGGTCTTTAATCTTGTATACATTATTCATTGTTTGTTGTTTTCTTAACCGTTTTGCCAGCAGTTTTGTGGCTTTTGGCCCCGTTTCATAATATTTTTGCTTTAGATATCTATTTTTCCTTTCAATTTCATCCATTTGTGTTTCTTTTATCTTTGTTTTTTCTTCTTTAATTTCTTGATATATTTTTGGATCATTTGTGCTTTGATGTTTACGTTCTAATTCCCTCAGTCTCTCACATCTTTGTTCATACACTTCCAGTTTAGTCTTATTTGCTTTTCCTGTTTCAACAATTAATTTACCCCTTAACACGGCTTTTAGTGCGTCCCATAGTATTGTTGGGTCCACTTCTTCATTGTCATTCTCTTGGATATATTCGTTTATGTTTATTTTTATTCTTTCTTTCATTTTCTCACCATTTAACAGTCCTACATTAAGTTTCCATGTTGTTTGTCGTTTTCTATTGTTTAAATATATTTCCATGTATATAGGATTATGATCTGATATTTCTGCCCCTCCAATCCAACAATTTCTCACCCTGTGTCTGTCACCTTCATTCATAAGGAAGTAATCTATTCTAGAGTGTACTTTATGGACTGCTGAATAATGTGTATAGTCTTTTTCGAGTGGGTGCAGGTCCCTCCAAATGTCTACCATACCCATTTCTGCCAGTGAGGTTCTTATGAACTTTGTTACATGTTTTTTTGTCTTCTTAACACTTGTTGTGTCAACTTCATGATCCATGACAGCATTTAAGTCTCCTCCACAAATTAGGACTCCTTCACTGTGTGTTGCTATGAGATCAAACAGATGTTGAAAAAAACCCTTGTCACTTTCTGGTGGGGCATAGATGTTCACTAATGTGATCTGCATACCATCTATTCTTCCCTTTATTATTACATACCTGCCTTCTTTATCCTGGATTTCCTGTTCACTTTCAAATTGTATTTTGTTTGAGATTAGTATCATAACCCCCCTTTTTGCTCCTCCCTTAAATGAACTGTAGTAGGAGTTCTTATAGCCAAATCTCTTTAGTTTCACATGTTCTGCCTTGCTCAAATGTGTCTCTTGCATAAATATAATTTCAGCTTTTTCCTTCTTGAATTTTCTTATTATTCTTTCCCTTTTAACAGGTGAGTTCAGACCATTCACGTTTAGTGTCATTATCTTAAGATTTTTACCCATATTCATGTTTTTCCATTTTTTTAACTTGTGCTCCTAGCCCCTTTAACAACAAAAATAACACATATTTATATAAAAACACATTAAAAAAACTCGACCTCCGTACTTTGGGCCTTTCTTCTGCCCACTGGTCCCTGTTGGTGGGTGGGGGGTTTGTCTTCACAGAGTGAAGGGCCCTCCCTAGACTTCTAATTACTATCAAAGTAATAGTCATAAGTCTAGAAATGTCCAACAAATATCACTTAAACCTCTCCTAGCCGTCTGTTTCTCTTTTACCTTGTCTTCTTGGCCTTCATTTCTTCTGTGCCTTTCTTAATCTTTGTTATGATCTAGGCTTTCAGTTGAAAGCCTTGTAGCTTGTCCTGGGCCCGCTGCTCTACGTCTCTCCCCCTTCTTCCGCCGTTCACTCGTCTCCACTCCGTCTGTCGTGGTGCGTTCAGGGCCGCCGCTGCTCCAGCCGTCTCCTTCGGCACGCTCACCTCAAGGCCCCGCTCCATCATATCCCGCGCTGCCTCTTCGGCCGTGTTGTAGGTTCTTGTGCCTTCCTCCCAATGAATCCTCATTTTCGTTAGCGGCGTTTGGAATCTAATTTTTTTCTCTTTCAGCGTTTTTTTAATATTGGCATATTTCTTCCGCTGCTGCACGATTTCTGTCGGGTAGTCATGGTCAAAAAATACCTGTTTGTCGCCGATTCGTATCTTTTTTTTCCATGCTTGCGTCAGGATTCTTTCCTTTATGTCATATTTCACAAAGTTTACCACAACTGACCTGGGTGGAGAGTTTGTTTTCGGGTTCTGTGCCGGTGTTCTGTGCGCCCGTTGAATCTGCAGATCCGTTTCTCCGGGTATTTCCAGTTCTTTTTTTAAGAACTGATCCATGAATTTTGTCATCGAGTTGCCTTCAATGCCCTCCGGAATTCCAAAGATGCGCATATTGCTTCGTCGGGATCTGCTCTCCAAGTCGTTTATTTTCTCCTGCATCCTCTGCGTTTGCGTCGTCAGGGTCTGTAGTTGTTCGTTTGCCTCGCTTTTCCAATCTTCTAGTTCCGAAATTCGGGTCTGCGCTTCTGTCATACACGCCCGCTGGGAGCGCAGCTCCTCCATGTTTTCCGTTAATTTACGCTCCATTTCTCTTCGGAGGTCCATGATTTCCTCCTTAATTTCTTTTTTCAGTTCCTCCTTAAGAGCCGCTAAATCCTGTTGTAGCTGTCGCTTGAATTCTCTCAACTCTTCACCCAAACTGGCGATGCCAGCGTTCATGTTGTCGAGTCTGGTGTCCTCCATTTTCTCTGCTGTGGACATCTCGTTTTTTTGGGCTTTGCGTACAGCGGTTTTTCCTGCGTTGTTGGAGAGGAATTCTTCAATTTTACCCTGTTTTTGTCCTTGTGCCCGGTTCCTTCGTGTTTTCATCCCTTAGTTTATTGATTCGTTTATGTCGAGTTGGCCATTTACCGATGATTTTTAATCCGGCTAGGGAGAGCTCTTTGTTTAAGTGTTATGTCTCTCCGCCATCTTCCCGGAAGTCCCCCACATTGAAGGATTTTTAATGAATTAATTGGTAAATTCCTCGGTAAAATAAGTATTTGGTCAATAACAAAAGTTCATCTCAATACTTTGTTATATACCCTTTGTTGGCAATGACGGAGGTCAAACGTTTTCTGTAAGTCTTCACAAGGTTTTCACACACTGTTGCTGGTATTTTGGCCCATTCCTCCATGCAGATCTCCTCTAGAGCAGTGATGTTTTGGGGCTGTCGCTGGGCAACATGGACTTTCAACTCCCTCCAAAGATTTTCTGTGGGGTTGAGATCTGGAGACTGGCTAGGCCATTCCAGGACCTTGAAATGCTTCTTACGAAGCCACTCCTTTGTTGCCCGGGTGGTGTGTTTGGGACCATTGTCATGCTGAAAGACCCAGCCACGTTTCATCTTCAATGCCCTTGCTGATGGAAGGAGGTTTTCACTCAAAATCTCACGATACATGGCCCCATTCATTCTTTCCTTTACACGGATCAGTCGTCCTGGTCCCTTTGCAGAAAAACAGCCCCAAAGTATAATGTTTTCACCCCCATGCTTCACAGTAGGTATGGTGTTCTTTCTCCTCGAAACACGACAAGTTGAGTTTTTACCAAAAAGTTCTATTTTGGTTTCATCTGACATTCTCCCAATCCTCTTCTGGATCATCCAAATGCTCTCTAACAAACTTCAGACGGGCCTGGACATGTACTGGCTTAAGCAGGGGGACACGTCTGGCACTGCAGGATTTGAGTCCCTGGCGGCGTAGTGTGTTACTGATGTAGCCTTTGTTACTTTGGTCCCAGCTCTCTGCAGGTCATTCACTAGGTCCCCCCGTGTGGTTCTGGGATTTTTGCTCACCGTTCTCGTGATCATTTTGACCTCACGGGGTGAGATCTTGCGTGGAGCCCCAGATCGAGGGAGATTATCAGTGGTCTTGTATGTCTTCCATTTTCTAATAATTGCTCCCACAGTTGATTTCTTCACACCAAGCTTCTTATCCATTGCAGATTCAGTCTTCCCAGCCTGGTGCAGGTCTACAATTTTGTTTCTGGTGTCCTTTGACAGCTCTTTGGTCTTGGCCATAGTGGAGTCTGGAGTCTGACTGTTTGAGGTTGTGGACAGGTGTCTTTTATACTGATAATGAGTTCAAACAGGTGCCATTAATACAGGTAACGAGTGGAGGACAGAGGAGCCTCTTAAAGAAGAAGTTACAGGTCTGTGAGAGCCAGAAATCTTGCTTGTTTGTAGGTGACCAAATACTTATTTTACCAAGGAATTTACTAATTAATTCATTAAAAATCCTTCAATGTGATTTTCTGGATTTTTTTTTTTCTCATTTTGTCTCTCATAGTTGAGGTATACCTATGACGAAAATTGGAGACCTCTCTCATCTTTTAAGTGGGAGAACTTGCACAATTGGTGGCTGACTAAATACTTTTTTGCCCCACCGTACGTGTATGCGCATGCCGCAGAGCAACCACTAGTTATGGGTATATTAAAGGGGTCATTGACTGAAAAATGGTGTGTTTGTAGGTTTTAACTGTCTCAAATGTGTCAACTGACCACATAATTAGCCAAAAATTTTCCAAAAAGTCAACGATCTGAAAAAAAAGCATACTTCCTTTATCTCATTTTTCTCTCAGAGAAACTCCCCAAAATGGTTTTGACTCTTTCTGGTAATTCTTCTCCGTCAAGTGTTGAAAAAGCCCACCCACTCCTCCTTCAGACCAGCTCACTGCTCTATTACTGGCCCGCCTAGCTGTCTGTCATGTAGATGGAAGGGGTGGTAAAGGTAGCCTATTAGCCCCCAAGCTAATACCAGGAAGCTCAAACCAAGTGTGGCTTATATTGTTATTTTCTTCAGATCTTAGTCAGCCTAATAACCATTCCTGTTACCACCAGGTTCACCAGGCCACCGTCCACTATATACCTCAACGTCACTACAGCCCATCTCCCAGTGGTTTCGCCGTGATTCCACAGCCGGCACTGGTGTGCCAGTTGCGGCATCTGCCTACGGTGCGACCCAAGACTGCTCTCCTGAGCAAACCCACCATCTTCAATGGTTCTGCGCAACCCTGCTCTACTCTCGTAGGCAGCATTGGGGAGCCGCTTCGTGACAGCGCATCCTACAGTTGGCCGTGGGAGAAGAACAGATTCCCATGGAACAAGACACTGCACTTTGAGATCCCGTGGCTTGGCAGTTCGGCTCGGCCAGCAGCTTCAGGTTGTGGTGATCGGTGGGTCACCCGGAGTGCGGTGCTGGCGATTTGTTGTGGCATCCTGGTGAGGCTGTTGGGAGACGGGCTGGATTGAAGCGAGATACACAAACGACTGCGGATCAGTGAACCAGTGCTGCTCATCCAAACTAGAAGGAGGTTAGAAGCTAGTCAGCTGATGGCTAACTTACGTAAGAGGGAGGGTGGAGTTGAACAGCTGAAGGGATATTTCTTAAAGTGACAGGCTTCAAATCAGAGCATTTCAGGAAAGCCAGGAAAATTTAAAAAAAAAACCTAATTTGCTTCAATAATTAAAAATTTAAAGAAAATGTGAACAAAATATGTCACAAACACTTCATTAACACATGAGTGAGCTGTTAAAATGTGGAACAAGTGCAGTCAATGACCCCTTTAAGGTCAGGAGCTCTGGAAATCATTGAAAAATTGTTCTGTTTGTTCTTTTAAGGCACAGGTGTCAAACTCATTCCATGTAGGGCCAAGACCCTGCAGGTTTTACCTCCACCCAGTGGCTTCAACAGGTGTTTTCTCTGAATTTCCTCCCACTGATTGCTGATCAGTGAAAACACCTGCTGAAGAGACTGGGTGGAAGTAAAACCTGCAGGGTCTTGGCCCTCCATGGAATGAGTTTGACACCCCTGCTCTATGGGGTTTAGGTCAGGAGAGTTTGCTGGCCAATCAAGCACAGTGATGCCATGGTCATTAAACCAGGTTTTGATACTTTTGGCAGTATTGGGGGGGGGGGGGGTGCCAAGTCCTGCTGGAAAATGAAATCAGCTTCTCCATAAAACTTGTCAGCAGAGGGAAGCATTAAGTATTCTTAAATTTCCTGGTAGACGGCTGCGCTGACTTTGGTCTTGATAAAACACAGTGGACCAACACCAGCAGATGACTTCTGTTCAGATACAAGTAAACTTTGCATTTCATTTGTGAATCAAAGTCCCAGAGTCTTGAGAAAGAGTGGAGAGGCACAGAATCTAAGCTGCTTGAGGTTTAGTGTGAAGTTTCCACAGTCAGTGATGATTTGAGGAACCATGTCATCTGCTGGTGTTGGTCCACTGTGTTTTATCAAGACCAAAGTCAGCGCAGTCGTCTACCAGGAAATTTTAGAGCACTTCATGCTTCCCTCTGCTGACAAGCTTTATGGAGAAGCTGATTTCATTTTCCAGCAGGACTTGGCACTCCCCCACACTGTCAAAAGTATCAAAACCTGGTTTAATGACCATGGCATCACTGTGTTTGATTGGCTAGCAAACTCTCCTGACCTAAACCCCAAAGAGAATCTATGGAGTATTGTCAAAAAGAGGATGAGAGACACCAGACCCAACAATGCAGACGAGCTGAAGGTCACCATCAAAGCAACCTGGGCCTCCATAACACCTCAGCAGTGCCACAGGCTGATCACCTCCATGCCACGCCATATTGACACAGTAATTAATCCAAAAGGAGCCCTGACCAAGTACTGAGTGTGTACATGGACATACTTTTCAGTCGGCCAACATTTCTATTAAAAAACTATTTTTACCTCCGCCAAGGAGGTAATGTTTTTACCGGGGTCTGTCTGTCTGTCTGTCTGTCTGTTACCAACATAACTCAAAAACTTATGAACGGATTTTGACGAAATTTTCAGGAAATAATAACAATGCATCAGATTTATATAGCGCTTTATCATAGACACTCAAAGACGCTTTACAAGTCGATACATTATTCATTCACTCCAGACAGACAATGGCAAGCTACTACTGTAGCCACAGCTGCCCTGGGGCAGGCTGACGGAAATGTGGCTGCCAATCCGCGCCAACGGCCTCTCCGGCCACCACTGAACATTTATACATTTATACACATTCATACCCAGTGTTATGGGCACTGAAGGCAATGCGGGTGAAGTGTCTTGCCCAGGGACACAACGGCAGGATATCTGGGGAGAGCAGGATTTGAACTGCCAACCATCGGGTTATTAGACGACCTGCTCTACCTCCTGAGCCACTGCCGCCCCTGAAAGGAAAAGAAAAGTGAAAGGAAAGATGTGTAATGGCACGGGGAACAGATGATTAGATTTTGGTGATGATCTGAGAGTGCATACCTCCACCAAGGCCTTTGTTTGTATTTGTGCAGCAGGATTACACAAAAACTACTGGATGGATTTGGATGAAATTTTCACCAGAGGTGGTTCTTGGGCTACAGAGGAACCCATTATATTTTGGTGATGATCTGAGAATGCATACCTCAGCCAAGGCTCTTATCTTCTCACAGTGTGTTAACAACAATACTCCAAAACTGATGGGCAGACTTTGATGCAATTTTCACCACAAGTGGCTATAGACCTACACACAAACCCACTACATTTTGGAGGTGATCCATGAGAAATGGAAGGAGCCTTGGCGGAGGTATGCGCTCTATGAGTGCTTTTCTAGTTTAAAATTAATTTTATGTAATATTCAAATTTTTGAGAAACTGAATTTGGGGTTTTCATGGGCTGTAAGCCATAATCATCAAAATTAAAATAAATAAACACTTGAAATATATCACTCTCTGTGTAATGAATCTATATAATATATGGGTTTCACTTTCTGAAACTAGAAAAGCACTCGAAGAGCGCAGACCTCCGCCAAGCGCCACAGTTCCCCCCATACAGTGTTTGTGTGTACGTTTTCAGATTCCTTGACCATGAAAACATATGACTAGCAATTGGATTCACAATAATAGGATTAGTGGTTCAGTAGTTATTGATGAAAATGGCATTTTCCGTAATGGAGGTTTAGCGCCACAGTTCCCCCCATACAGTGTTTGTGTGTACGCTTTCAGATTCGTCGACCATGAAAACATATGACAAGCAATTTGATTGACAATGATAGGATTAGTGGTTTCGTAGTTATTGACGAAAATGGCATTTTGCGTAATGGCAGTTTTCTTGTGGACGGTGATCCGGATCACCACCAAAATCTAATCATCTGTAGGATACCCCATTTCTGACAATCTGTGAAAATTTCATGAAAATCCATCCATAACTTTTTGAGTTATCTTGCTAACAAACAAACAAACAGACAAACAGACAGACAGACAAACCAACGCCGATGATCACATAACCTCCTTGGCGGAGGTAATGAGTGACAAAAAATATTGGACTTTTTCATGATATTCTAATTTTTTGAGATGTACCTGTATATAATCATAACATCGAGCAAGTACCTCCTATAAAAATACTTGGGAGTACAGGTGGATAGCGATATGAGCTGGCACATGCATGCGATGAATATTTGTATGAAAATTCATCAACATCTACATTTTCTGTAAAGACTTAGGGTATTTGGAGTTATGGAAATATGATGATTTTTTTTTATAGAGCTAGCATAGAGTCTTAAGGTACGGCGTCACTAACTGGTTTGGAAATTTAACTGTAAAGTATAAATCTCAAATTTATAGGTTGATCAAAATAGCAGGAACGATCATGGGTTTGTCCACACCTCCAACTATCCCACAAGTCATTTTTGATCAATCAACTATAATACAAGCTTGTAAAATCTTATCTGATCCCTCTCATGTGTTGAATTCGGAGTCTAAGTTATTGCAATCTGGTAGGAAACACTGTATAAGGTACCTCTGTGTAGATATAACAGATATACATATCTATTCATTCCTCAGTCAATCAAACTGATTAATGAAATTGGTTGTGTGTGTGTGTGTGGGGGGGGGGGTTACATGGTGTGATTTTTGAGACATGAACTGTAATAGTGTCATGTCGTTGATATGTTGTATGTACTTATGCAGTTGGCCCTTGCTGTGAAACAAATTTCTCCCTAGGGAGACAAATAAAGGAAACCTCCACCTTAATTATAGAAAATTTAGCTTAGTTTATTGGTTTATTTGTCAGAGACCATGTACAGAAAAAACATAAAACACAGGGTAAAGATGTGAAATTTAAGCCTTTATACATACTGTATATACAGTATATCCAATATAGGACAGTATATTCAGATCTGATCTGAAAATCTAATCTGAAAATTAGATTTGTGCACTTAAACAGCTGTAAAAAATCACATCTGTGTCACACCAGGGTGAAAAATAGGATCTGAGTCACTTCAGCCAGGTAAGGTGACCATAGCTTTAGATTATGTAAGGTGTCCCACAGTGAGTTTTCACAACTGCCACATTTGTGGACAGGACTGTAGCTATAGTTGTTCTTGCCTGCAGCCTCGCGGTAAATTAACTTCCGCCATGGTCGAGGATAGCATCGATAACAAATCCAACTCTCAGCTCTCTCGGGACATTTAAACTCTTCCACCCAGAACAGCTGCTAACCCTCCCACCTTAATTATACAAGCCATGTATTTCCATCAGGACAGCATGGCCTAAGATTTAGAGGAACAAATGCTCATCTTAGCTGCTGCTGCTTGCACACATCAAAAGGCATACAGCAGACTGGTAGATAGTGGAGAGTCCACACTGATGGGACCTTAGCAGCAATTTGAATTTCTTTATTTTTCCC
Organism: Pholidichthys leucotaenia; assembly: GCA_020510985.1. Taxonomy (NCBI): domain Eukaryota; kingdom Metazoa; phylum Chordata; class Actinopteri; order Cichliformes; family Pholidichthyidae; genus Pholidichthys; species Pholidichthys leucotaenia. Next base: position 129,000,784 of record CM035847.1, on the reverse strand, counting down.
CAGGTTCAGCATTAACTTAAAATCATTTACATATAAACTAAATTACTTTTAAAAGTTCTAATGTTCTGGGCCCTCTTTATTTCACCTTTAAAATGTAATTTATGATCACATGGGTCATGAGCTCCTCAAATTGTGAATTCATGTTGAGCAGGCCTGAGAGATTCTGACAGGAAAAACTGCATGAAAGTTTAACACAGTGGTGCCAAAAATTAATAATCCCACCAACTTCACCCACTGTGTGGAGGTTTAAGCACATACTCAGAAATGAATGATCCCTAAAGGTTTTAAAGGAGTTAAAGAAAATTCTGCACACATATTCATGTCCAAAAACTACATAAAAAACAGAAATTAAAATGATTGGATTACAGACCTTTACATATAAAATACACAAAGGCTTCAGGGTTTCCTCTGGTAACATTTCTGGGTGGCGGTCCGCCACACCTGAAAAATTTCCGCCACTCTAATCAGGAAATATAAATTAAGGTGACATGTCACTTTAACTGCACCACAGTAAATGCTACTGGTCACACACAGGTCAGTGTGCACCAGTAGATTTCATCTGAACAGCTCAAATCAACACACTATGCTTTAAGCCTAGGATATTATTTTTAAAAATGAAATGGTGGTTAATACCGACCAAAGACAACGCAGAGAGGTCAGCGGAGACAGCAGAAGAGAGTGGAGAAATGCCGTCAAAGTCCATCGACTTCTGACGCGGGGGGAGGAGGAAGAGGACAGCACCGTACAGGACTCCATAAGCAGTCGAACCAGCTGCCAAGTGTTGCAAGTATCGAGAGGAATATATTCAGTATGGATTCATGCATCGCTATCAGTGAAGTACAAGATCCCCAATGGGTAGTGTGTACCGAGGTGCTTACACATGAGAGTTTAAAGCCCATAAAAATGCTCAAACACTTGAAAACTAAGCACCCATCTCTTGCTGCTAAACCAGCAAATTTTTTTCTGCCAAAAGGAGAGAAAATTGCAAGGCCAAAAGAAAGACATAACTAATCAAACAACAACCACTACCAAAGCACATAGGTGGCATATTTAATTGCACAGGCAAATACGCCACACACAATCAGAGAAACCCTAACAAAACCCGCTGCTATCACTGTGAGTCGGACAATGCATGGGGATAAACAGACACGGGAACTGGAAGTGGTGCCGCTGTCTGACGGGACCATATCCCGGTGCATCATGGACACTGCTCAGGACATAAAGTATCAGCTGACTGACAGAGTGAAGAAAGGGAAATGTGCTTTGCAGTTAGATGAATCTACAGATGTATCAAACTGTGCACACAGTTTCTTATACATCAGTCACCTCCGGGGATAGTGGGGGTTACCAGTCTCTCTCTGTCACGGTTATATTGTGGGTCGCGGGCTGAAAAGTTTAGGAACCCTTGGCTTAGACAACACGTGTGGTTAGTTTTTTGTTTTTCTTATTTCAGACAAGAATAAAAAGGAGATGTTTTTACCTTTACCTTAGTTGATAATTAACTAATTTATGTTCATTATTATGTACCTGGCAAGGTAAGATGGTGCCGTTTGGCGACATAACCCCTAGTGGTCAAGAGTGGTAAAGATTTTTTGTGAAAAAAATAGTTCAGATTTCCAAGGCTATAACTTGAAAGTTGCAAGAGATAATGGCTTACTGTCAATTAGAAAGATGTAGAATATGATACAAAGTTTCAGATAGGAATAAATTTACACATCTAATTTGAATAATGATGCAGCAGCTATATCGAATTACATAACTCAGTCAAAAGTGGACTTTGGACATATTTACACAAAGAATGGTTCTGTTTTTTGACACCGTTTTTTCTACCGGGGTATGCTGTTATCTTATCTTCAAAGTATATGAACCAGAAAATCAGTACAATGTAAAGAAACAAAGAAATTAATCACTCACTGCTGGCGAAGGGGGGCTTGCCTGCTGGCGTGGTCGCTCCGTTGTCGTCCATCGTGGTCGTTATTTTGCGTTCTGTCGGTCATTTACACTCTACTACATCTACAAACTCTTATGGTTATCCCGTGTCAATTTTGTTTGTATTCCATGGCTATTTTTCGTGTATGACGCAGTTTTATCTGACGATGCATGGTGGCCATATTGGTCTTGTAAGCTCAAAGCAGGAAAAAGGTGAAGAAGAATAAGGATTTCTTCTTCTTTGGTGTACTCCATGTCCGCCATGATTCCTCCAACGTGTGTCTGCCACCTTCTGAACTGGCAGATCAGTACAAATCCTCAGGACAGCTGAAGACAGCTGGGATGACAGATTCAGTTGACAGGTGCAATTGCTGTTCTGTGCCACTAGGGGCGTGTGAAAATCTGGCTATTTAAAGGGTTACGATGACCGAAATTCACGAATTCAATGACTTTAATCTGTCAGCAGTCTTCAGACAAACTAAACGTGCAAACAGTTGGATTTCAAAATAAGGGAGGTTTTTCCCGCTGTCTGGGTGGTGACGAGATTTCTAAAAAACTGTAACTATATAGAAATATTATAACAGAAATAACTGCATCTTTGGTCATTTAAGTTAATTTATTTCATTAAATACAATTTTATTAATGTTTTTTCTTTGAAATCAGAGTTAAATTATTGTTCTGTTCTGGCTCTGCAAAATTATGGTCAGAAGTGTAAATTATATAAGGAAAAAAGCCAAAATTTTACCAAAATCTGTTTCAGATTTATTAAAAAATGGTAATTTTATAAAAAATAGACAAAAAATAGCCATAAAATAATCCACAAATTTATAATAAGGTCTCAAATGTACAAGAAAAGTCAATTTTACAAGAGGAAATTACAAATTTGAGCAAAATGGTTTCAAATTTACATAAATTTACAGAGAAAAGTAGAAAACGATTAGAAAATTGTTATAAATTTTGGAAGAAAAACCTCAAAGCTTCAAGACTGAAGTCATTACTCAAGTTTTTAAGTGGGTGCTCTTTGTACCCTTAACTAGAAATTTTTGATTGTCTACTTTTAATTTACATGACACTTGATATTTTCTAACCTGTCTATATACCACCATAGACAGAAAGAGAACCTGAATTAGACAGAGCTCAGAGGGCAAGATTAGACAGGAGAGGAGCCAAGGAGAGGAAAGCGTTCAGGCAGAGGGTCCAGGAGAGGTAAGAGCAGAGGAAAGAGAGAAGGATGACACCAATAAAAAGTCCAAACACAGGACGTCTGGGTGGGACCCCAACTGGCCCAATATTCCAACATTCAAGCCTTGGTTGTACAATACTTCAAATGTTAAGTTCTATATGTAAAGTTACTGTGCAAAATTTAAAAAAAAAATAGAATAAAATTAACATATTCCGGTTACAATCGTGTCATGTGTTTTCTGCCCCCCCACAGAAAAATATGCTGCCACCGCACCAAGGTCTTTAAGCTAGAGGAAACACTGGGCTTTAACCCTAATTATACAACAGTCAGGTCTGACTGAACAATAGGGATTTGAAAAGTTCCTACTAGGGCATATATGTATGACGATATAAAGTCATGTGAAAAAATTTGGACACCCCTTTAAATATTCAGTTCTTGACTTCCGGTTATGGCTGCCACGTAGGACGGACGTGTCTCGCTCTGCTCTGCTCCTGGAGAAAAAAAATCGGCAAATAACTCTCTCATTTGGGACAGAACGTATCCCAGCATTTGGGCGAGGATATGTCGGCGAAGCCTAAGGCTGGAAAACCAGGAAAAGGAAAAAGCGAGCCGCCGAAACAGTCCAAATTAACGGACTTTCAGGTCTGTGACGCAGCAAACAAAACTCCATATATGGCGGAGGAGGCTGGCAACGGTGCAATGTCTGCGGGGAATGGCGCAGATGCGCTGATGGCTGCCATGAGTTCAATGAGAGCGGACTTTTCCTCTAGATTTGATGGGATTATGACAGCGTTGGAAGGAATAAGAAAGGAATTGGGTGACTGTGTAGAACGAACGGCGCAGATGGAGCTCCGTCTCGCTAGTGCTGAAGATGACGTCACCCGTCTTCAATTAAAGGTGCGCACTTTGGAAAAAAAAAATAAATCTCTGGAAGATAATATTTTGGATTTGGAATCTCGGTCGAGACAGAATAATTTGAGGCTGGTGGGTCTTCCAGAGGAATCAGAAGGTCGGGACGTATGTTCCTTTCTGGAAAAGTGGATTCCGGAGGTGCTGGGCAGCGAGGAGTTGCAATCAGCAGTGGTTCTGGAAAAAGCACATCGTATTGGCCCACGGAGAGATAAGGGACCGCCGAGGACCTTAATTATGAAGTTTCTTAGCAACAGAGACAGGATGAAGATCTTCAACGCTGCACGAGCTAAAGGAGAGATTAAACACCAGGACCAGCAGGTGCGGTTCTACCCAGATTTGGCCACAGGAATCCAGCAATTGAGGAAGCAGTTTGATCCCGTACGTAAGGAGCTGCGCAACCTTGGGATTCGTCATGGTGTAATCTATCCTGCGAGACTGCTGACCACGTATGAGGGCAGAACCCACATCTTCAAGACCCCAGAGGAGGCGCAGGAGTTCATCAAGAAGATCAAAGAAGAAGAAGAGACTGGTGGGAGCTAAGCATGAACAAAATATAAGGTAGAATAATTAAGCATTTGCACAGGCATCTGACTGACTTGAAGTAAATAGTAAGTTTACAAAATATAGATTGTATTATATATTAAAAAAAAAAAAACTATGATGTACAAAGTTGTTAAAAATTTTGGAGTTAAGTTGGAAAACTACAGAGGAGAGTTAATGTTACGTCATTAAAAGCAGTAGAGTTAGGGTGATTGGGAGGATGAAGAAGGAGTGGCTTAGGCTGTTCCCCGTGGGTGTGGAACGGTCGATGGCTATATCGGGAGACAGAATTTTTCTTTTGATTTTGGGGGGTTTGCCACAAGTGTGGGAAGGGGAAATTTGTTTGTGTGTAGTTTGTAGGATGAATGTTCAACCACTCATGTTTTTGCTTCTCTGTATGAGCATGTTTACACTGCAAGGTAATCCCAAACTCTCTATTGATCATGGACCAAAGTGTTAATCTTAATTTAACTTCATGGAATTGCAGAGGTCTACAAAATTTAAAAAAACTTAAACAAGTTATGAATAAAATAAAGGACATGGGTTCAAGAATTGTGTTTTTACAAGAAACTCATCTGATAGAGGAGGATGTTAAAAGAATTAGGAGTAGATGGCAGGGAAGTGTATTCACCTCTTCATTTTCATCCCGAGCCAGGGGAGTTATGACTCTCATACATAAATCAGTTCCTTTTCAAGTGAAAAATGTAATTGGAGACAAATTTGGAAGATATGTAATCATTCAAGGTTCTTTGCTATTAGAAAATATAAATCTTGTGAACTTATATGGTCCCAATATAGATGATCAGAAGTTCTTTGCTAATTTATTTCTCATCTTATCATCACTTACAGGGCAACATATAATAGCAGGGGATTTTAATTGTACATTGAATCCAGGTGTGGATAGATCAACAGGACTGGATTGTACGCACATTGGATGTAGGATGACTATTAATCATTTTATGAAAGAATTGAGATTGTTAGATATATGGAGAGAAATGAAACCACAAGTTAAAGCCTATTCTTGTTATTCCAGTACCTACAAGACATTCTCACATATTGATTATTTTTTGATTTCCACAGAATTAAGGTCCAAGATTCAAAACTGCTTTTATGATAACATCGTGATCTCTGATCATGCACCCTGTTGTCTAATATATGTAGATAAAAAATTGACAAAGGAATCAGGTAGATGGCAATTTCAGCATAAATGGCTTCAGGATGAGGAATTTGTCAAGTATATAGAAAAACAGATAGACGAGTTCTTTGACATCAATACTACACAAACATCAGCATGTGTAAAGTGGGAGGCTTTCAAAGCTTTTATTAGGGGACATATTATTAGTTATACAGGATCAAAATCTAAGAAGACTCGAGAGGAGAGAGCTAAATTGGAACATAAAATAAAAAGTCTTCAGGAAAAAGTGTATGCAGGAAGTGACCCAAGGTTGGAGAATGAATTACTGATTTTGAGAGCTGAATACGACAAAAAATCAGCGAATAGAGCTGCCTCGAGTCTTCTAAGATTGAAACAATCTTTTTATGAACAAGGTGAAAAATCAGGAAAATTATTAGCATGGCAGATTAAACAATTGGAAATTAAAACACCAATTACCAGTATTATAAGTAATGGACAGGTAGTTATAGATCCTTTAGAAATTAATAGAGCCTTTAGAGATTACTATGAAAAATTATATGATACCAAAAATGAACCTGATTTAACAAAACTAAATGGGTTTTTGAACAAACTATCTATACCGTGTATTCCAAATGAAAACAGGGAGATATTGGAGTCTAAAATTAGTCAAGAAGAAGTTGGGCTAGCCATTGATAATATGAAATCAGGAAAAAGTGCAGGACCAGATGGTCTTCCAGTTGACCTTTATAAAAAATTTAAGAATAAATTAATAAAACCTTTTTTGGAAATGGTTTTAGAAGCATTTCAAAATAATAATTTACCATCATACATAAATAATGCCTTAATTATACTGCTGCCAAAACCAGGTAAGCCCTCTAATAAATGTGAAAATATGAGACCAATAAGCCTATTAAACGCCGACCTTAAGATAATCTGTAAAATTTTAGCAAGACGAATACAAGAAATTTTACCAAATATTATTAATCGAGATCAGAATGGCTTTATAAAGGGTAGACAAGGCTTCCATAATGTAAGAAGACTATTTAATATTATTTATTTTAATAAAGAAGCACCGGATACAGCTGTCCTATCATTGGACGCCGAAAAGGCCTTTGATAGAGTTGAATGGCCCTTTCTTTTTGAAGTCCTACAAAGGTTTGGACTTGGAAATAATTTCATAAAATGGGTTCAAATAATATACAATAATGCTACAGCAGAAATCCTAACAAATAACAATATTTCAAAACCAATAAAAATCAATAGAGGATGTCAACAAGGCTGTCCACTTTCACCTTTACTGTTTACTATGGCAACTGAACCTTTAGCGATAGCGATACGTTTACATTCACAAATATATGGAATTAAAGTTGGACCAACAGAACATAAAATCTCCCTGTACGCCGATGATATAATTTTGTTTATGTCGAATCTAAAAAAATCAATTCCAACCTTGTTGAATTTAATAAAGAATTTTGGGGAAATATCAGGATATAAAATAAATAAAACTAAATCTTCAATATTAATGCTAAATGAGACCCAGAGAAATTACCCAGCCCCTGAGGTAAATCAATTCAATGTTGTAAATCAGTTTAAATATTTAGGAATCCAAATTATGCCTAAGCTAGAATCAGTCGCCAGTGTCAACTATGAAGCCTTAATGTCAGATATCAATGAGTTAACTCAGAGATGGATGTCACTACCAATGTCGATGATCGGGAGAATCAATATACTTAAAAGTAATATTTTACCTAAAATACTTTATTTATTTCAATAATTCCCTTATCACCACCTTTAGATCTATTCTCAAGAATAAAAAAAAAGTTAGTGGAATTTATATGGAACAACAGGAGGGCTAGATTACGTTTGTCTTTATTATATTTACCATTTGATCGTGGAGGTCTGTAATGTCCAAATTTTATGTTGTATTATTGGTCGGCACAACTGAGGTCTATGACATATTATTTTTCATCAAATGATCTCCCTCACTGGACTGAAATGGAATCATACAATTTACCTTTACCTCTTCCCATATTCATATACTCAGATTCGGCAAAAAAATTACAAAAACAAGTTAAAAATCCATTTGTAAAGCATATGATCAAAATATGGTGTGAAGCTAAAAACTATTTAAAAGAACCACAGTTATTGTCACAATTTAGTCCAATATGGGGTAATCAATATTTTAAACCAGGGAGAGCGGACGCTGTATTTAAAGTATGGAATTTAAAAGGGATACAAAAGATTCAGGATTTATATTTGCCATGTGCAGACAACATAATGTCTTTTGAAGAGCTGAGGATCAAATTTAATCTCAATAGAACACATTTTTTTAAATATCTTCAACTTAGAAACTTTATTCGATCAAATCAAAATAAAGCTCTCACTCGACCTATTTATTCATCCTTGGAAAAAATGATGATGAAAGATAGTAAAAGAAAGGGTATTATTTCAGAGTTTTATAACTCATTGACACTATCTTCAAGTGAAAATTCACTGAAAAGATTAAACTACTGGAAAGAAGATCTGCAAATTGAAATTTCAGAGGAACAATGGGAATTGGCTTGTACAGAAGCTCAAACCAAATCAATAAATGCACGCCTTAAATTGATACATTTCAAATGGTTAATGCGGATGTATGTTACACCGGAGGAGTTAAATAGATATAACAAAAATATACCAGATACATGCACAAAATGCATGGAAAGTAAAGGAACCCTATTTCATTGTTTATGGGAATGTAGATTAATAAGAATGTTTTGGGAAGAGGTGAGGGTAACAATTGAAAAAATAATCTCAAAACAAATCACATTGAATCCTAAACTGTTTTTGTTGGGTCTGTACCCAGAAAAGCATAATTTTAATAAAAGTGAAAGAACATTCATAGACCTCAGTTTGCTTAATGCCAAAAAATGTATTGCACTATTATGGAAAAAGACTCATAGACCAGATGTGACTCAGTGGTTAAGACAGATGTTAACAAACCTTCCATTAGAAAGAATAACATATATACTGAAATCAAAGGAAATTGTGTTTGAGAATATATGGAGACCTTTTATTGATTATGTAAAAAATTTAAACATAACTCTTGAAGAAGAAGGTGAATGATGTGTGTGGACCTTGTAAATTCCAAACTGGTGAACATAATATGTATACTTATGTATTGGATTGTCTAGACTAAACAGAGGAGCATTGTTGAAGACTTGATTTTGTTGGTGGTTGTTGGTGTTTTTAGTGCATTTTTTTTTTTTGTAGTACTTTAGTGTTAGTGTTTGATTGTATCATGTTTGTTAAAAAAAAAAAAGGTTCAATAAAGATATTGTGGGAAAAAAAAATATTCAGTTCTTTATTAAGAAATGTTCACATATCTATGTCTAACCTTGTTTTTGTTTTATTTGCATTTTTTAAATTTATTTTAGCCATTTTAAGTGGGAATGAATATAGGGGTGTCCTAAAAAGATGGGGGGGTTTCCAAATTTATTCCTCACTATTTGTTTAGAATTACATTTTACAGAAAATTTGAAAAAAGTCTTTAATTCATTTTTAGTTGTTTAGTTGTGTTACGTGACTCTCCCAGTATTTTTAACATTGATATTAAATATCCATATGTCCAAATATGTAAAAAAAACAAAAAAAAAAAACAACACACACACAGGCTCATACATGGTGTCCTAATTTTTTCACATGACTGTATATCAGATGATGCGATAAAAATGTCTATTGTTTCATATAAAACTCTATCATTTAAATCGGGATTTAAAAGACTTATACCCCGTTTCTGCTTGTAACCGCCCCACCTCTCCCCCACAGTGCACCAGGTGTGTGGGTTCTGGTGGTTAGCACAGCACTAACTCCAAACTACTGGTTTGGTCAAATAGCCGCTACTTCTGTTTGCCAGGGATGTGGGACTGTTTTCCACCATGGTGCATCAGAGAGGATAGTCCACTGACCTCGTTTTAATTGGAGGTATGTAACGTTAACACCACCTCACGCTAATTATGCCTCGGTGAAAACGGAGACATACAGTAATCAGTCAATGTGTGTGTGTGTGTGTGTCTGTCTGTCTGTCTGTCTGTTACCAGCTTTTTGGCTCGCCCAGTCAGAATTAAGTGGAACTAAAGGCTTGTATCATTGTATTGCCATATTTTCTCGACTTTTTTTTTCCACAATATCTTTATTGAACCTTTTTTTTTTAACAAACATGATACAAACAATCAAACACTAACACTAAAGTACTACAAAAAAAAAAAAAATGCACTAAAAACACCAACAACCACCAACAAAATCAAGTCTTCAACAATGCTCCTCTGTTTAGTCTAGACAAACCAATACATAAGTATACATATTATGTTCACCAGTTTGGAATTTACGAGGTCCACACACATCATTCACCTTCTTCTTCAAGAGTTATGTTTAAATTTTTTACATAATCAATAAAAGGTCTCCATATATTCTCAAACACAATTTCCTTTGATTTCAGTATATATGTTATTCTTTCTAATGGAAGGTTTGTTAACATCTGTCTTAACCACTGAGTCACATCTGGTCTATGAGTCTTTTTCCATAATAGTGCAATACATTTTTTGGCATTAAGCAAACTGAGGTCTATGAATGTTCTTTCACTTTTATTAAAATTATGCTTTTCTGGGTACAGACCCAACAAAAACAGTTTAGGATTCAATATGATTTGTTTTGAGATTATTTTTTCAATTGTTACCCTCACCTCTTCCCAAAACATTCTTATTAATCTACATTCCCATAAACAATGAAATAGGGTTCCTTTACTTTCCATGCATTTTGTGCATGTATCTGGTATATTTTTGTTATATCTATTTAACTCCTCCGGTGTAACATACATCCGCATTAACCATTTGAAATGTATCAATTTAAGGCGTGCATTTATTGATTTGGTTTGAGCTTCTGTATAAGCCAATTCCCATTGTTCCTCTGAAATTTCAATTTGCAGATCTTCTTTCCAGTAGTTTAATCTTTTCAGTGAATTTTCACTTGAAGATAGTGTCAATGAGTTATAAAACTCTGAAATAATACCCTTTCTTTTACTATCTTTCATCATCATTTTTTCCAAGGATGAATAAATAGGTCGAGTGAGAGCTTTATTTTGATTTGATCGAATAAAGTTTCTAAGTTGAAGATATTTTAAAAAATGTGTTCTATTGAGATTAAATTTGATCCTCAGCTCTTCAAAAGACATTATGTTGTCTGCACATGGCAAATATAAATCCTGAATCTTTTGTATCCCTTTTAAATTCCATACTTTAAATACAGCGTCCACTCTCCCTGGTTTAAAATATTGATTACCCCATATTGGACTAAATTGTGACAATAACTGTGGTTCTTTTAAATAGTTTTTAGCTTCACACCATATTTTGATCATATGCTTTACAAATGGATTTTTAACTTGTTTTTGTAATTTTTTTGCCGAATCTGAGTATATGAATATGGGAAGAGGTAAAGGTAAATTGTATGATTCCATTTCAGTCCAGTGAGGGAGATCATTTGATGAAAAATAATATGTCATAGACCTCAGTTGTGCCGACCAATAATACAACATAAAATTTGGACATTACAGACCTCCACGATCAAATGGTAAATATAATAAAGACAAACGTAATCTAGCCCTCCTGTTGTTCCATATAAATTCCACTAACTTTTTTTTTATTCTTGAGAATAGATCTAAAGGTGGTGATAAGGGAATGTATTGAAATAAATAAAGTATTTTAGGTAAAATATTACTTTTAAGTATATTGATTCTCCCGATCATCGACATTGGTAGTGACATCCATCTCTGAGTTAACTCACTGATATCTGACATTAAGGCTTCATAGTTGACACTGGCGACTGATTCTAGCTTAGGCATAATTTGGATTCCTAAATATTTAAACTGATTTACAACATTGAATTGATTTACCTCAGGGGCTGGGTAATTTCTCTGGGTCTCATTTAGCATTAATATTGAAGATTTAGTTTTATTTATTTTATATCCTGATATTTCCCCAAAATTCTTTATTAAATTCAACAAGGTTGGAATTGATTTTTTTAGATTCGACATAAACAAAATTATATCATCGGCGTACAGGGAGATTTTATGTTCTGTTGGTCCAACTTTAATTCCATATATTTGTGAATGTAAACGTATCGCTATCGCTAAAGGTTCAATTGCCATAGTAAACAGTAAAGGTGAAAGTGGACAGCCTTGTCGACATCCTCTATTGATTTTTATTGGTTTTGAAATATTGTTATTTGTTAGGATTTCTGCTGTAGCATTATTGTATATTATTTGAACCCATTTTATGAAATTATTTCCAAGTCCAAACCTTTGTAGGACTTCAAAAAGAAAGGGCCATTCAACTCTATCAAAGGCCTTTTCGGCGTCCAATGATAGGAGAGCTGTATCCGGTGCTTCTTTATTAAAATAAATAATATTAAATAGTCTTCTTACATTATGGAAGCCTTGTCTACCCTTTATAAAGCCATTCTGATCTCGATTAATAATATTTGGTAAAATTTCTTGTATTCGTCTTGCTAAAATTTTACAGATTATCTTAAGGTCGGCGTTTAATAGGCTTATTGGTCTCATATTTTCACATTTATTAGAGGGCTTACCTGGTTTTGGCAGCAGTATAATTAAGGCATTATTTATGTATGATGGTAAATTATTATTTTGAAATGCTTCTAAAACCATTTCCAAAAAAGGTTTTATTAATTTATTCTTAAATTTTTTATAAAGGTCAACTGGAAGACCATCTGGTCCTGCACTTTTTCCTGATTTCATATTATCAATGGCTAGCCCAACTTCTTCTTGACTAATTTTAGACTCCAATATCTCCCTGTTTTCATTTGGAATACACGGTATAGATAGTTCGTTCAAAAACCCATTTAGTTTTGTTAAATCAGGTTCATTTTTGGTATCATATAATTTTTCATAGTAATCTCTAAAGGCTCTATTAATTTCTAAAGGATCTATAACTACCTGTCCATTACTTATAATACTGGTAATTGGTGTTTTAATTTCCAATTGTTTAATCTGCCATGCTAATAATTTTCCTGATTTTTCACCTTGTTCATAAAAAGATTGTTTCAATCTTAGAAGACTCGAGGCAGCTCTATTCGCTGATTTTTTGTCGTATTCAGCTCTCAAAATCAGTAATTCATTCTCCAACCTTGGGTCACTTCCTGCATACACTTTTTCCTGAAGACTTTTTATTTTATGTTCCAATTTAGCTCTCTCCTCTCGAGTCTTCTTAGATTTTGATCCTGTATAACTAATAATATGTCCCCTAATAAAAGCTTTGAAAGCCTCCCACTTTACACATGCTGATGTTTGTGTAGTATTGATGTCAAAGAACTCGTCTATCTGTTTTTCTATATACTTGACAGATTCCTCATCCTGAAGCCATTTATGCTGAAATTGCCATCTACCTGATTCCTTTGTCAATTTTTTATCTACATATATTAGACAACAGGGTGCATGATCAGAGATCACGATGTTATCATAAAAGCAGTTTTGAATCTTGGACCTTAATTCTGTGGAAATCAAAAAATAATCAATACGTGAGAATGTCTTGTAGGTACTGGAATAACAAGAATAGGCTTTAACTTGTGGTTTCATTTCTCTCCATATATCTAACAATCTCAATTCTTTCATAAAATGATTAATAGTCATCCTACATCCAATGTGCATACAATCCAGTCCTGTTGATCTATCCACACCTGGATTCAATGTACAATTAAAATCCCCTGCTATTATATGTTGCCCTGTAAGTGATGATAAGATGAGAAATAAATTAGCAAAGAACTTCTGATCATCTATATTGGGACCATATAAGTTCACAAGATTTATATTTTCTAATAGCAAAGAACCTTGAATGATTACATATCTTCCAAATTTGTCTCCAATTACATTTTTCACTTGAAAAGGAACTGATTTATGTATGAGAGTCATAACTCCCCTGGCTCGGGATGAAAATGAAGAGGTGAATACACTTCCCTGCCATCTACTCCTAATTCTTTTAACATCCTCCTCTATCAGATGAGTTTCTTGTAAAAACACAATTCTTGAACCCATGTCCTTTATTTTATTCATAACTTGTTTAAGTTTTTTTAAATTTTGTAGACCTCTGCAATTCCATGAAGTTAAATTAAGATTAACACTTTGGTCCATGATCAATAGAGAGTTTGGGATTACCTTGCAGTGTAAACATGCTCATACAGAGAAGCAAAAACATGAGTGGTTGAACATTCATCCTACAAACTACACACAAACAAATTTCCCCTTCCCACACTTGTGGCAAACCCCCCAAAATCAAAAGAAAAATTCTGTCTCCCGATATAGCCATCGACCGTTCCACACCCACGGGGAACAGCCTAAGCCACTCCTTCTTCATCCTCCCAATCACCCTAACTCTACTGCTTTTAATGACGTAACATTAACTCTCCTCTGTAGTTTTCCAACTTAACTCCAAAATTTTTAACAACTTTGTACATCATAGTTTTTTTTTTTTAATATATAATACAATCTATATTTTGTAAACTTACTATTTACTTCAAGTCAGTCAGATGCCTGTGCAAATGCTTAATTATTCTACCTTATATTTTGTTCATGCTTAGCTCCCACCAGTCTCTTCTTCTTCTTTGATCTTCTTGATGAACTCCTGCGCCTCCTCTGGGGTCTTGAAGATGTGGGTTCTGCCCTCATACGTGGTCAGCAGTCTCGCAGGATAGATTACACCATGACGAATCCCAAGGTTGCGCAGCTCCTTACGTACGGGATCAAACTGCTTCCTCAATTGCTGGATTCCTGTGGCCAAATCTGGGTAGAACCGCACCTGCTGGTCCTGGTGTTTAATCTCTCCTTTAGCTCGTGCAGCGTTGAAGATCTTCATCCTGTCTCTGTTGCTAAGAAACTTCATAATTAAGGTCCTCGGCGGTCCCTTATCTCTCCGTGGGCCAATACGATGTGCTTTTTCCAGAACCACTGCTGATTGCAACTCCTCGCTGCCCAGCACCTCCGGAATCCACTTTTCCAGAAAGGAACATACGTCCTGACCTTCTGATTCCTCTGGAAGACCCACCAGCCTCAAATTATTCTGTCTCGACCGAGATTCCAAATCCAAAATATTATCTTCCAGAGATTTATTTTTTTTTTCCAAAGTGCGCACCTTTAATTGAAGACGGGTGACGTCATCTTCAGCACTAGCGAGACGGAGCTCCATCTGCGCCGTTCGTTCTACACAGTCACCCAATTCCTTTCTTATTCCTTCCAACGCTGTCATAATCCCATCAAATCTAGAGGAAAAGTCCGCTCTCATTGAACTCATGGCAGCCATCAGCGCATCTGCGCCATTCCCCGCAGATATCGCACCGTTGCCAGCCTCCTCCGCCATATATGGAGTTTTGTTTGCTGCGTCACAGACCTGAAAGTCCGTTAATTTGGACTGTTTCGGCGGCTCGCTTTTTCCTTTTCCTGGTTTTCCAGCCTTAGGCTTCGCCGACATATCCTTGCCCAAATGCTGGGATACGTTCTGTCCCAAATGAGAGAGTTATTTGCCGATTTTTTTTCTCCAGGAGCAGAGCAGAGCGAGACACGTCCGTCCTACGTGGCAGCCATAACCGGAAGCTCATTTTCTCGACTTTTAATTTACCAGAATTCCGAGATAAGGCTTTGTTTTCGAACCCCCCCCCCCCCCACAAATTTAACTCACCTTTAACATTAATGGAGCTGGGGAAAAGGGTATTGTATTAACTATGCCGGGCCACTAGAGATGGCAGTGCAACTTTTTTACAGCACAACACAGCATGTTTTTTTACAACACGTGGAGTTGAACTGTTCAGTTTGGTGGCTCTTGGCTGCTGCCGACAGTACGGGCATATGAACTGCAGATTATTTTCACTGTGCATGCATGTACTCCAAAACTACTGGATGGATTTGGATGGAATTTTTACCAGAGATGGTCCTTGGGCTAGAGAGGAACCCATAAGATTTTGGTGATGATCTGAGAATGCATACCTCTGCCAAGGCTCTGGCACCGAGGCAGCAGCACCTTGGTGCTTTCATTATAACACAGTAAATGCTAAATGATGATGCTAAATTGTCGTTAATAGGAAACATAGTGTATCAGACCATCGTTTCTTTGGTTTAAATTACTACTGAGTTTCTTAATTTTGTCTGAAAAAATGTTACTAAAGCTGCAAAAGTGCGTGACAGCGGCCGCATACACACTAAATAAATAATAAATTAAAACACATCGGAGGAACAAACTGGCTCTTAATGTAACTTACTTGATTTCTAATAATTTTTAATTAGTCAAGTAACAATAATGAATAAAGTTGAAGTCATCACATGCATTTCATTACATCATCTTTTGTGCCTTTGATTTTCAGATCATGGCCAATCTGAAATATTTTTTACAAGGAAGTAAACAAGTTAAATCAGGCCAGAATGGCATCTTCAGGCTAGCTAGATCAGATGAATTTGTACAATTGATTTTTTTCAGTATGTAGTTTAAAATGTAAAAAAGGGATGGACCTTTTTATGTGATTATTATATCTAAACTATAGAATTTACATAAAATGTACATTGTGATGTACGGGGGGGGGTGAAAAGTTCTTCGGCTGAAAAGTTCACAGTGGTCAAATTTGACCAAATGTGGTTTATTTTTCAACAGCAGCAATCCGAGCGCTGCAGCACCGATGGAAGAAGTGTGTGGACTGAAGGGGAGGCTATGTTGAAAAGTAAACCATATTTGATCAAATTTGACCACTATGAACTTTTCAGCCTCCTGTCGTATATCGTTATCATCAAATAAGATTACTTGTATCACGATAAGAAATTTTGGTCATATCGCACAGCTCTAGTTCCTACATTCCCCAATAACCACATCTGGATGCTTCACTACTATGTTTTACTCTGCTTCAGTGGTGTTTTTATACCTGTAAATTACAGTAACTCTCAACGGTTTCTTATATGTGAGGATTCTAGTGTGTACCTTTATTTTCACAATGACGTGCTATTTGAAAAGAGACACACTTTATAACCCAGAAACTATGTTGTTGTGCTCCTGGTTCATGCCTACTGTTAGCCTTATTAGCTGCGTCATTTCATTTTTAAAATAGGTTACTCCAAAGTTCAGAATAAAACGTCACAGTTTCTAATGAAGGCTCAAAACATAATGCGTGCTTCTGATTCTATTTCATCTGAAGATGTCAATAAGAAAGCAGCAAAGATAATGTAAACAAAAGTGAAAATATAAATCAAGTACTAGCTAGTTAGCTGCCAGGCTGCTTGACTAAAGCAAAGGGACTCATGGAGTCTGGACAATTATGTACAGCTCTAGAAAAAATTAAGAGAACAAAGATACCCCTGCAAAATTTTGTTTTATTCTCTAACCTACTGAAACCAACGCACCCAAATTCCAAGTCAAAATAATGCACAGAAACTAACACAAAAATGCAATAAAGCTACATCTCTAACACACTAACTAGCAAGTCACATGACCCACAAAACCTACTCACAGGTAAACAGTTATCTATTTAAACATTGCACTCTGCATTGGACAATATTTAATTTGGTTACATGTGTGAAATGACAATAGACTTATTCTTATCTATATTGTGCTCATTGAGGTGCTTAGCAACAGTTAACTAGGCCCATTTAGAAGGGACTAGTTTTCTCAGCTGAGCAAAATAACTGATTGAACAAGCAAAAATCATAATATTTTGTCATGTGTTGCAGTCATTTAATTATCTGCGCTTGTGGAACTGTTACATAAAAGCAATATTACACTCGAGGTTCTGCGGCATCATGAATATATCACTGCAGTGATTCGATTGTAGGCATCAAAGACATCATCACAGTGATATATTCATTGATACCGCACTGTCTCATGTAGTATTACTTAATAACTATAATGATATATTTGCTTTAACCATGCTATTACTCCTCATCTATGTATATCTCTCTGTCATCCTCTCTCACTCTGTTAAAAGCTTTCAGCAACTTAACTAAATCTGCCCCAGCCAAGCCCTTGTATCACTTTGTGGCCTTGCCACACTCAAATTTGGAATTGGCTTGTATTACACTCAGACTGTTAGAGAGGTGAGGTTGACTTTGAGGGATGGATGTTTGGAGATAAAGAGAGATGGTGAGCACTGGAGGAGGAGGATCAGGAAAACTTTTGACAGTGGGTAGGTGTGACTTGGGGACCGAGAAAGGGAATTAGCTTTTCGCAGACAGGTAGAAGCAGATAGCAGATGGTTGAAGTAAAGATTCAAGCCTGGAGTGAAGGCAGTGAACCTGAGAGCCTCAATTTATGGCTCCGTTCCCTCAAGTGAGGCAGCCCAGCATAGCATTTTAGAATGCTAACATTAGTTCCTGGCCAAGGGCATGATAATCAAAATGTGTGCTGCAGGAACAGAGAGCTGGGGTCAGAAACACAAATGCAGAGAAGACAAGAAACAGCAATAAATAAATTGTGTGTGTGTGTGTGTGTGTGTGTGTGTGTGTGTGTGTGTGTGTGTGTGTGTGTGTGTGTGCGTGAGTGTGAGATTGATTTCCTGGCTTTATTCTAAGACAGACCATGGCCCTGTTCTTTTTCAATTACACTGTGCTTTTACATCTGCATGCAACCCAGACAGACTCTGTTCATGGTCAAAGTCTGTCATTATTTTCTCCCCACCTCCTCTTCACTTCTCTGCTCTCTGTCTTCACGCCTGTCTTTACCTTGTTTGTTCCTCTGCTCTTCTGGTCAGTCTGTCGATGTTTGCCTCCTTAACTTTATTTCACCTTCTTTGTTCCCACCTGGCTGCCAGCTCTCTTCTTAAGCAGTTAAGAATCATCTCCCAGGATTTCTCACCCCCCTTCCAGCACAGCATGATTTCCTCCCCGTTTCACTACTCCCATCAATTTCTTTCTATTTGGACATTTCTCCATGGTCAGCTATGTGTCTCTGGCTTCTTTTCAGACTCTCCTCTTGTCATTGTGTTTAGTCTCTGAAAGCCCAGCTCTACCTCACTCTATCTTTTCCTGTACATGTTACATTCTGTGCACACATACAAGCTCCTATATGGAAAATCTAAAAAAAAAAAAAAAAAAAAAATACTCTGAGTTCACATCACACCAGCCAGTCACCATATTGTTGAAAGGAAATAAAAAGAGTGCCGGATATTTGATGCATGCACACGGTGAATTGAAATGAGTCTCATCATTTTACCAAAAAGCTGAGCAGCATTTGAAAAGCTCTGATATTGAGACAGCTGTAGATGGGTTACCCTTTTATTTTTTTCCTTTTCCATTGTCAGTTACGTATAACTCAGTGGTCAGCGAAAATATACCATTCTTTCATGGCTGAACTGAATTCATCACTGAATAAACATTATTTGCTAAACTCTTTATTCGGGCTGCAGCAGCACACTAATAATGCAACCTCCCAATGCCTGTCACGCAGCATTATATGGTAGTGAAATAATACTTTAATTTATTCCCTTGATTCTATGCTCCCATACCTTTTCTATTCATAATAAAAACCACTGGTTATCATCTCAGGCAGTGAAACAAACTGAACCAAATAAAATTACTTAAAGAAAGTTATACAAGTTTTTACCTACATGCAATACTGCCTCTAAAAATTAGATTTTGCTTCTTCTAATTTTGCCACAATTCATAAGTTATATACCTTTTTGTTCTCGTCTTTGTCATCACTTCCTTGGTGTCAATTCAGACAGGACTATTGTGCATCTCCCAAATACTGAACCCTAGCATGTGTAGTACATGTGGCCTGGAACCACCAGTATCCATGCATTGACTGCTATGTTTTTGGTGTTGATTTCTACTGCTATTCCAAGTTTTTAGTCTAAAATTTCCTAAGAGCTGACACCTATTTTCTAGAATAATTCTGCATCAACTCAGATGTGTCTCAATCATCCGTGGCATTGTTACAGATAACGTGCAATGGCATTGTTGTAAGTATAATTTACAAATTCAGCGGTATTTGTATATAAGCTCAGTGGCGCAGTGGTTAGCACTGTGGCAACACAGCAAGAATGTCATGGGCTTGATCCCACCCTTGAACACTGGTGACCTTTCTGTGTAGGGTTTGCATGTTCTCCCCATGTCTGTGTGGGTTTTCACCAGGTACTCCGGTTTCCTCCCACATTCCAAAGACATTGGCCTCAACTGGGGATAAATCGTCCTTGGGTGTGAAAGTGAAAGTGAATGGTTGTCTGTCTCTCTGTGTTGGCACTGCAATGGACTGGCGATCTGTCCAGGCTGTACCCCGCCTCTCGCCCAAAGAGGCTGGGATAGTCTCCAGCATCCCCCACGACCTGAAAAGGATTAATCGGTTGAAGATGAATGAATGAATGAATGAATGAATATAAAACAGGGTGTTGCTGGAAAGAGCCTAGACATAACACTTGTTTCTACCATATGTGCTGTAGTATATTTTCGAATAGATGCATTCAGACATGTAATGCATACAGAATAAGGCCCATTAAATGGCACAGTTTATCTCCTCACCATTTTCGCCCCCATCAAGCTTGTGCCTCTTTATGTTCTCTCTACTTTGTTTGGCCTAGCTGGAAATTATCACAGTAGGTCAGAGAAAAAAAAACGGCCCATACAGTACATACTCCACAAGAACAGAGAAATTTGTTCTCTCTCCCAGGGCTCTGGGAGAGAGCTCTGGGAGAGAGAGCTCTCTCTACCAGGGCTGCAAGAACAAAATGACATCATTTTGTTCTTGCAGCCCTGGTTTGGGAGTTCTTGCAGCTTGTTCTTGACACATCATCATGGCAGAACTTTTTTCTTGCATGGTGTCCACGAACTATCATGTCAGAAATGTGAATTTCCCAGGAGTTCTGCACTTGAGTTTCTTGTGAAGTAGGGCTGTGCGATATGATGATATATATTGGTGACGCAATAAAAAACATCTACCGTTTCATATAAAACTGCATCGCTTATATCGGGATTTAAAAGACACATACCCATTTCTACTTGTCACTGCCCCGCCTCTCCCCCAGCGGTGCACCAGGTGCGCCACAGCAGCTAACAGCAAGCTAATGTTTTACCGCTACTTCTGGGGAGCCACTATTTCTGTGTGAGGGATGTGGGACTTTTTCCCCACCATGCTGCGTCCTCCGATAGTCCTCTAACCTCGTTTTAACCCTTTAACTGCCCAGATTAAATGGATGGGTCGCGCGCCCCCAGTGGCACAGCACAGCAACTGCACGTGTCAACTTATTGACATCCCCCGGCTATACTGAGAATTTGTACTAATCTCTATTGATCTGACAGTTTAGAAGGTGGCAGACACGCACCGAAGGAATCATGGCTGACATGGAATATAGCAAAGAAGAAGAAATCCTCATTATTCTCCCTTTTTCTACTTTGAGCTCACACACCAATGTGGATGCTGCCAAGTTTGGTCATCTCTGCCGCGATGATGACTGAAACTGCATGAAATGGGAAAAACAGCCACGTAATACAAACGAAATTCACGTGGGATAATCATAAGAGTTTGTAGATGTGGTACACGGGTGTAAATTACTAAGTAAACGTGTTACATCGACCACGATGGATGAAAAACTGAGCTACCAGTACCAAGATGGTGGTGCCCACGGGCGGCATGGATTCTCACAGGAATAATGCACCAAATAGAAAAAATAGCCGTGTAATAGAAACGAAATTCACATGGGGTAATCATAAGAGTTTGCAGATGTGGTACACGGTGTAAATGGCTGAGCAAACACACAAACATCAACTACGATGGACGAAAACGGACCGGTCACGTGAGCGGGCGAGCCCCCCACCCCCACCCCCACCCAGCAACAGGTAAGAGAAATATATGTTGTTGTTTTTTTACATTTTATTGATTTTCTGGTTCATATACTTTGAAGATTAGATAAAAACATACCCCTGTAGACAAATCGGCGTAAAAAAAAACAGACCATTCTTTATGTAAATATGTCCAAAGTCCACTTTTGACTGAGTTATGTAATTTATATAGCTGCCGCGACATTATGCAAATTAGATGTGTAAATTTATTCCTATCTGAAACTTTAGATCATATTCTACATCTTTCTAATTGACAGTAAGCCATTATCTCTTGCAACTTTCACATTATGCCCATTTCACATTGGGCTGCACGGTGGCGCAGTGGTTAGCACTGCGGCAGCACAGTTTACCCTTGGCCGGGGGATTGTGGGGATCGTGGGATCGTGGGTTCGATCCCAGCCCCCGACCAACAGTGATCTGTGTGGAGTTTGCATGTTCTCCCCGTGTTGCGTGGGTTTACTCCGGGATTTCTCCGGTTTCCTCCCACATGCCAAAAACATGCATGTTAGGTTAATTGGCTGTTCTAAATTGTCCCTAGATATCTGTTTCCTATAGGCCCTTAGAATAGAGGGTTAGTATTAATGAAAGCGCTTTGAGTGGTCTTTGTGACTAGAAAAGCGCTATATAAGTGCAGGTTAGTTAGTTAGTAATTATAGCCTTGGAAATCTGAACTATTTTACTGAGAAATTTTTTTACCACTCTTGACCACTAGGGGGGCCTTGAGTTACCTTGCGGTGCCCCAGGCGCCACATGGCACCTAGGGCAGTTAAAGGGTTAATTGGAGATAAGTAACGTTAACACCATCTCTAATTATAAAGCAGCAAATGCTAAATGATGATGCTAACTTGTAGCTAATAGTAAACATTATAGTGTATCAGACCATCATTCTCATTTAAATCACTACCGAGTTTCTTAATTTTGTCTGAAAAAATATTACTAAAGCTGCAAAAGTGTGTGACAGCGGCTGCATACACACTAAATAAATAATAAATTAATTAAATCATGTCAGAGGAACAAACTAGCTCTTAATGTATCTTGATTTCTAATCATTTTTAATTAGTCAAGTATCAATAATGAATAAAGCTGATCTCAAATGCACATTAAAAAACAATTTTATAACACTGCAAAATTAAGAGGGAAAAAATGCATAAAATTAATGACAGATGAATTTCTACAGTTGAGTTTTTTCAGTATGTAAAATTAAAATGTAGAAAAAGAGATGGTCCTTTTTTTCTTGGTTATCATATATTAACTATAGAATTTACAGAAAATGTATATCGTGATATACAAATCATCAAATAAGATTACTTATATCGTGATATGAAATTTTGGTCATATCGCACAGACGTATATATGACTGTGGCGATTCAGCTGTAAATGAGCATAATAAAATAAAGAATAGACCCATTGTCACAATACACACACATACACACACACACGTATGCGGGCACACACATGCAAACAGCCAAACTGAACACTGTCCAATACAGAAGTCAGTGTCTACACATGCCTGTTGACGGCCTGTGAGCTACATGACTCGCCCCATTGGCCAGCCAGCTGCCAGCTCCTCTGGGGGAGCTCTTCATGCGGCCATGACCATGCCATCACCACACAGGGACCACAGATCTTTGATTGGGTTCTTAAGTACAACCTTAACTCATCCACTCCCACTGCAAAATGGACGATAACGCAGACAGCAATCAGCGGCCAACAGCAATCCAGCTCTAATGGACTCTGCGCCAGCCTCCGTGCACCCCGTTTGCCCCTTTCTGGCATCCCCAGATGAAACAAATAGTCAATCATCTCATACTATCTGGATGGACACTGCATTTCTTTTTGGTACAAGCCATTTTAATTTTTCTGTCGTGTTCTGCTGCTTCCTAACGGCGCTGACTGCATTGCTTCTGGGTTGCAGAGTCACACGACTGCTCCAGCAAGAGAAGTCTAAGGGACAGGACATGAAAGCTCTCATATACACATGCTCACAACAGAAAGAAGGAAAAACAAAAAAACAAAAAAAAAAAAAACGACATGAACATGATTACATCAGTTTTATGTCCCAACAGTCAGTTTCAGTTTTATTTTGGTTAATAATCCAGCTGTATAGACTCCAGCCCAATGCAATCACAAATTTGACAATTGGATAGACAGGTGGATGTTTATTACTCCTGATGTATTACACTTCCACCACCTGTCTTTATCTTTAAACCTGCATTTCAATGTGTCAAACCATCCAGAGTCGTCATAGTACCATGGTTATTTTGAGTGCTTTGTGACAGCTGTCATCTTTGTACATGAACAAGCATCTTGGTTTGTATTTCGCAGGTACACAAGTATTTGCCTGACAGAGTCTCAGAGTGGCAACATGTTGCATGCGCTGCCCTATTTAAAGCAGCACCGCATATAGGATTCACTATAAAGTATGTCATAAACTGCATGCCAAATGAGTTCTGGGACCTGGTGCTTATTTAATGCAAATTTTATTTGTTTAGTAGCTGATAAGAGTTTATTAGAAGAAGAATGTTCATCTTTTCAAACAAGTAAACAAAACAATGAAACACAGTGTACTAAATATAGTTTTATACTTAATTATAGCTACAAAAAGTAAAAAAAGAGTGATTCTGTTTTGTTTTGTTATGCTTTATGGATCTAGTGAACCCCTTTTCTAGCACTTTCTTCTCTCTCAAACAGCCCCAATGTACTCCTCAATAGACTACAGTCTTTTTTTCTGTAGCTGAAGCCATGCAGATGGAAAGGTTTTGATTTACAGCAAAGAAACCGTTTACAACTGATCATGCATGAAAAAAGAGTGATGTTTGCTAAGCCAAATTATCATGCGAAATAACAGGAGTGTAACAGTACACAGAAATCACAGTTTGGCACGTACCTTGGTTTTAGGGTCACGGTTTGACAACAGAAAAAAGAAATAAATTGAAATGCTGGGTTTCTTTTCATTTATTTATTTATTCTCCATTCCTGCCATAGTTCACAGGGAACCCAAAACCTTCCCACACTGATGATGTGAAGCAAGCAGGTGGGTCTTCAAGCACTTGCACGCCATCTGAACTAGCCATTCTTGTTTTAGCTCTCTGACGTGCCCCGGAAAACCAAAACATTCCAGTCTGCACAGCACAAGCGCTTTCGGGGTTGGTGTCTTCTTCTGCCCTTTTTCAATTGTTACGATTGGCAAACAGCAATGAATGACCATGTATGCCCCCACTGGATTGGAGGATTAATTGCTGGTGATATTCATTAAATTATATTAAAGCTAAACAGTCAGACATATCTTCATCTGCTCGAATCAGCCAATGTGATGGTTCGGGATGACTAGTACCGCTACATCTATCTATAAATGCAGTATAGCTCTATCTGTGTGTGTGTGTGTGTGTGTGTGTGTGTTCCTCAAATATCTCCCAAACCATTCGTCAGACTGACCTCAGATTTTATAAGTGCTTTGCTGAGGTTACGAGGGTCCATACCCGAGTATGGAGTCGCTCAGTCAAAACATGTAATTTTTATCAATAAAAAGTTTAGCCACCACTCTGTCACCACTCTCTCTTCTTGCCGTGGCTTCAGGAAGTGTGGGCGGGGTTACAGACTGACTCCGTGCTGATTGGATAATACGCTGCATCACGGCCAGTCAGTCACCACAGTGAACCACAATGAAAAATAACAAATTTGACTAGAAAAGGATAATACTGAAGATTTAATGCTTAATAAAAGAAAATATACTATAATGTTGCCATGATTGCGTGGCTCTAAAAGATAATTAGGCATATCGATGGCTGAAATGCAAAACCTCCTATCTGCAGGATTTTCTGATTTGCGGATTTCACTTTGGATGATGAGAACAAGGAAGGCTGCTCATATCTGCCTGCAAGCCAGTTCCACCCTTTATTGTGACAGAAAATTATTCTGATGAAAAAAAATAGTATAGCAATCTGCAAGAAAACAAAAAGTTTTTTTAGTTTTCTCAAAAAAGAGCATTTTTCAGATAGGACGTTTTGCGTTTCGGCCATCGATATGTGGAGAACACGAGGTGCATGGGTGTGTGGGGGGAAGGGGGGGGGGGGGTCAGCCACCGGACCGGTTTATCGTAGTCCTTCCCAGGGAGCCAAGCCCAGTCTGCCCAATTAACGGGACGGAGTCGCGGTTGCTGCTTCATCTGTGTGCCACCGCTGTCCTTTGCAGCACCGGAGGTTCAACATGGCGCTCCTCCCGGTGCACGGCTATCTAAAAATTAAAAGTTAATAATAATTCCACCATAACTGTGGAGCGGAATGGCCAGATCGATTGCATATCATATGAGGACACATATGCGCACACTTTGACTAAACAACAACCATGACAAAAACCACCAAATAACGAAATAAATAATTTTTTATTTACTGACAAATGGGCAACACTGATGCAACAGCTGCAGCCAAACGGGTCTTTCTGCTGTGTATAATAATGTTCAGTGTTTTGTACTTATAATATTGCTAAAATATAAAAAGATGCACTACAATGGGTCTCAAATATTTGTAAACGTGTCCTGTTACAGTACTGCATGAGTTTATTGACAATAGACTATAAACTACACATATAAACTAAAATAATAATAATGGTGACTGAACAACTCTCATTCCCCAAAGTGCAAGATACAACACTTATGAATATAAGTCATAAAAGATCACTCAAATAAGTCTGACAAACAAATAAATGAGGGTTCTTAAACAGTGGCTAATATTGGATGTCCCATTCATTTTCAATAATTCTGTAATTAATATTCACACAATCAAATAAATCTTAGTGTTCAGTCCCTTTTATATTTGTCAAAGTCTAACATGTGTGATTGCCTACATATAGGCTACACCTCTTTGTATTCCAGTTTCAAACACAGCCTACATATGGGCCTGTAAAGCCTAACTAGGCTACCTGTTTTCACACAAGAATACTTGCTTTCTATGGGCATGCACTAGTCCCTACTAATTAGCTGCATGTAAGGTATGAAACTTAACATAAGCAAGCCAGAAAAAAAATATAGTATTATAATTATAAGGATAAAAATACTATGTCATAAACTCGGCCTATGCACATTGAACTGCAATAAAGTTACTGTGTACAAACAAGGGATGGATCACTTACTAAAGTCAGTCTGCATTTTAGTAAATCTTTACAGTTGTTTTCATACAATACAGAAAAAAGGTACAACACACTCTGGCTTAGTTTATTAAAAAAAAAACGATTAAACGAATGACTGAATGGTTCAAAGTTCAAATGTGGAGCAGAAGAGGAATAAAATTTGCATCATAAAATATTTACAGATACAAGGGTTCCTGAAAAATGAATTACTATGAGGCAGTGAAGGCTAATTTATTGGGCTTGGGTAAAGAAACACGGCCGAGCCTTTAGTTGATGCAGCTATGTGGGGGATTTCACCTCCAGTCGAGCAATATATCAATATTTAATATTTCATTAACACATTTAGACTTGCAGCTTCCATTGCAGACTACTGAACTAATTCCATTACATGCAGTATATTAAAAGTCAGCAACATGGCAACATCTATCCTTAGGATGTGCACATATTAGCAATTTGCAGCAGTTACTCCTATTGAAAGCATACTGTATGTTTCTCTTTCAGGAAACTGATGAGGTAGTCTTGTGCATTTGTGGTAATGGGACTTAAATGGTCATGAGTGGATGAGTATGAATTTATTAAAATGATTGAAGTCTTTAGGATATGGATCATGGAACTACATACAGTGCAAAGTGGCATCCAGTGATGAACTGTAGCCTATTACAACATATGTTTATGCTGACCAGTTAGCAATGGTAGATGAAGAGAAGCACTGAAGAAAACACAAGGCGAGATGTACAGAAGTGTGTCGCATGTGTCAATTCAGTGTGATTCCAAGTGAAAATTCATATATTTTTCACGCATTTTTTTAAAAATCTCCAAGTCTCACGCTGTCGGAGCTCACTGAAATACTACCCTTACCCAATGTACAGTGAATACTAATAAATATGCATATTTGTGTACAGAACATATAAATTAAGAGGCATTCATGCTCACTCCTTCACTACAGTGAGGCGGCGAAACCTGATGCATGTATATTTTTGCCGTTTGCAAGATCATACAAAATTAACCATCTGAAGTTGACGAAAAAGTGACGCAGAAATGCAGCATGGGAAAAGGGACAGCCTATGCAATTGTGGAGCATCACGTCCAGAGAAGGGGCTGTCGCCATGCCCGCTGAATCACACTGTAGTAGCAGGAAAGTGTAACGTGCAAACAGGGCATAAAAATGACAAGGGTCTGAAGAGTTTTTGACTCATCTGCCCCATGAGGCACGATGCCCCTCCACCCCCCCTCTCCCTCTCTAAGGAACACGTTAGCTCTGAACACCACAGATCTGTTCCTAGATCCTCCTCACTGTGAGGTGTGGCGTGCATTTCTCAACAGCTGTGATTATGGTCAGCAGTTAAACGGCACATGTCGCTGCTGCGCTCCGTCGCCGCTGAGCAGGGCACCGCGGCCGCCTGCAGCCCATTCTGGCGCGAGCGAGAGGCTTCGGGTGTTACGACTTCTCCAACCACAAAGGGTGAGCATGTGCATGCGCAGGCAAGTTGGCGTACATGTGTGCGGGGAGGTGCGCGCGCGCCCGTGAGGTCCTGACACCGCTGCCTGATGCTCGCTCTCGTAAACACACCAGTTTATTTGGTAACCAGCAGCTGCTGCTGCTGCGCAGTCGTGTGGCATGGCACGGAGGCGTTCTGGCACATTTGTGAATTCACTACCTGTGCACCACTCACCCTCATCATCCGGCCACACAAATGCGCCAGAAAACGAAGGATTTATGAACATAAAAAATACATCACATTTGGGAACTGTCAGGCACCTTAATTATTCGATTGCTGTGTTTTGTGTTTTTTTTCTGAGGTGGTTGGCAACTGTTCGCCCACATGCTACACTACAGTATCCGCATTGTCTCAGCCCACTCACGAGCACAGGTTAGGTGCTGGTGGGAAGGCAAGAGCCCACGGTTTGGAGTGGATGAAGCACTGGAGCTGCCTGCAAACACACACACACACACACACACACCTAACCAAGCGCCACTTTATTGCTCTTCTCGTCATTTCTCCTCTCGGGGATTAACTCCTGAGACTTTCCATTTGGGCACTGCCCCGATTCCTGCACGTGTGAGCCGCTGTCACGCCGAATCCAAAGTGCACACACGCACGCCCGTGACACGGTCCACAAGTGTCCGTCTCCCTTCCACCCCACGCGCGACCATTTAACTGCGCTATCATTGGCTGGATTTTCTGCGAATTAGGCAGCCGCTCACTTGGACGCCACGGGCTATTTATCGCCACGGGCGCACGCACGCCGCGCGAACACCTATGGAGCGGGCCTGCGGGCGTCGGGGCGGACCGCCGCTCCTCTCCGGCTCACCTGCTCGTCGGCTGCCAGCTCCTTCTCCAGCTGCCGGTGCTTGTTGTGCCACACCAGATAGTGGACGGGGTGGCGACTCTTCTCCGGAGTTCTCTTAGCCGAAATCATCCTCTTAGCATAGTTCGCCTCCCTTTCTTTGTTCACTGCAGCTCGTGAGAAGACTTTGGCATTGATTCCGTCTATGCGATCAATCCGCTCATCCTCCGGTCCAGCGGCGGTGTTGCCCAAATGCGAAGGCGTGTGTAGGGGGGTGGGGGGTGGTGGGGGGCAGCCTTTTACGCGTAGGGAGCTGTGGATGGTTCCCTACACGCCCTGCTCGGAATAAACCATGCAGCCTCGTGAAGTCATTTGTTAGAAGAAATAAAGCCCTTCCTTGATTGCCTACGGAGATCAGACTACTACCCACCTCCCTCTCCTTCTCTCTCCTGCCTACTACCCTCCTCCTCCTCTCCTCCTCCTCTTCTCCTCCTCTCCTCCCATCCGGTGGCGACTGACGGGGAGAGAGATGCGTTTACAAGCTGCAATGAAATTCAGAGTAGCTGAGATAAAACGCAAATATCATGGGGGGGGGGGGGGGGGGGGGAGAGAGGAAGAACTGTACAAATCGAAATCATAAAGCGGAAACTACAAACCACACAGGGATCTTATGGTAAAAAGGGTACAGGAAAAACACAAAACCAGTTCCGTGTAAGCAAGGGTTGAAAAATACATTTCAAAGTTATTTTGCAATGTTATTTATTTAGTTTTTTTTAAGTTAAAACAAATTAAGTTTTGTTCTGTAATGCATGCACATATACTATGCATCACATTAAATTAGAATATTGTGACTTAGTTTTAAAAAACTATAACCATAATCATCAAAATTAAAAAGGCTTGAAATATTTCATTCTGTGTGACAAATACTGAATCTATTAATCATTATCATTTTGTAATTATATTCCAAAAAACACATTGACTTTTTAACAATATTCTAATTTACTGAGATGCACTATTATAGGCTAGTCATAAAATACTGCTCATATTTTGTCACTGTGTTAAACCATTTAGCTCAGGGTTCACGTCCATGACCGTGGCTCTGCAGCTCAGGAACATGCACAGAGGTAGAGCACTGGGTTCAAGGCCGCCTTCTAGCTTGGTGCTCAGCATAATAGAACGGGAAAAGGTGTAGGGAGCTTGAAATGAAGAAGCGATGTGATTTTATAAATCAAGTTTTATTATCAGCTTCCAGTCCCTAACATGTCTCATCTCGATGCAGAAGCAGAATAAGAGAGGTCGAGCGCAGTCAGACCTTCATACTTATACCCACACTCCACAAAAGACATTGCATATCAAAGCTGACATCCCGCATTAACGTAATCCCTCTCCATTGTCCTCTCTCTCCTCCACCTGACCCTGGGTGGTCAGGAAGTTCGATCCGGTCTCCACCACTGCGACTCCGTCTGCTCCTTGATCTTCGCCGGTGGTCGAGACCTCTTGTCCTGCTCTGAGACGTGAGGTCATTCTACATATGCAATCTCTAAACATTCCACTTATGTCTATACATATGTAGGTATGGATATATGAATAATATAAGCCACAGCCCCCCCCCCCAAACGTCTAAGAAAAGGACAATCAAATTAAGTTTTACAGCTTAAGGTAACCTCCATGACATATTATACTGTTATACATCTCGACAGGAAAAAGGAAAAATCTCTTCAGCAGTCATGTTAACCTTCCAGTTATGCAGCATGATTCTGTTAAAAAACCCAGTGGTAACAACAACAGTATATTTAATGTCACAAGTCAGCCTTAAAACTGCAACGGCACAATCTGACAACATAGTTAACCACTCTTTGACAATTTTACATCAGTCTACTGTATGTGTCATCTGGGTTTTAATCTTCTCCCGAATCTGCTGTAGGCCCGCTTGGGCATCCTGGCGGGACCGTCCTGTAAGGGATCTGCAGCTTGGGGAGGAGAGTGGTTATTTGTTCCCTGCAGCGGGGCTGAGTCTTTTCTCTTAGGGGGTCTACCCCGCCGAGGCACTCTCGCCACCTGTGCAGGCTCGTCGCTCAACAGGAAAGCAGGTTTAAGTCTGTCAATGCTGACTGTTTCTTTTCTGTCCCCTAAATCAAGCACAAAATGCTTATCACCAGGTTCCAGCACTCTGTATGGTCCATCGTATGGAGGGCAGAGGGTTGGTTTTAAAGCTTTGTGCCTAACAAAAACGAACTCGGCGTTTTTCAAAGCTTGGGGGACAAAAACCCGCGGAAAAGAGTGATGTACGGGTCCGGGGAGCGTGTCCGGTCCCGTGCTGCTTAGGGGCCTCAGGGCTGGTAGGTGCCCGGGCTCTGGATGTTCTGGTAAGAACTCACCTGGGAGCCTGAGAGGTTGTGCGAAAACTAATTCTGCCGGGGAGGCGTCTAGATCCTCCTTAGGCGCAGAACACAACCCTAATAAAACCCAGGGAAGTTTATTCACCCAATCTGTATCCGTTAGTGAGGCCCTGAGGGCGGCCTTTAAAGACCTATGAAAACGTTCGCATAACCCATTAGCCTGAGGGTGATACGCGGTGGTGCGATGAATTGTCGCTCCTAAGCTGCTGGCCATGGCTGACCACAGCTCTGAGACAAATTGAGGCCCCCTATCGGACGTGATGTCCGATGGGACGCCGAAACGCGCCACCCAGTTTGTTAAAAAAACGCGAGCGACTTCCGCGGCTGTGGTTGACGCCAGCGGGACCGCCTCCGGCCAATGCGTGATACGGTCTACCATTATTAACAGGTGTGTGACCCCTTGCGACGACGGCAGTGGGCCCACGAGGTCGACGTGTACGTGGTCAAACCTCCTGGCTGGAATTCGGAAAGGTTCTAGAGGAGCTTTTGTGTGTTTGTGTATTTTGGCGCGTTGGCAAGACATGCAAGTCCTTGCCCATTCCTTTACATTTT
Organism: Pholidichthys leucotaenia; assembly: GCA_020510985.1. Lineage (NCBI taxonomy): Eukaryota > Metazoa > Chordata > Actinopteri > Cichliformes > Pholidichthyidae > Pholidichthys > Pholidichthys leucotaenia. Next base: position 128,968,874 of record CM035847.1, on the reverse strand, counting down.
TATGCAGGCCCGGCCAAACAAACTTCTCTGCGACCATTTTAACCGAGGCGCGCACCCCTGGGTGCGCGAGGGAGTGAACCGAGTCAAAAATGCGGCGGCGCCACGCGGCTGGAACCACCGGGCGAGGCCGGCCGGTTGACACATCGCAGATTAGGGGGGTTACGCCGTCACGCAAACCCCTTTCCTCCAGTCTTAACCCTGTTGGTCCAGACTGGAGTGCGCGCACGTCCGCGTCACTGCTTTGTTCCGCTGCCATGGCCGCGTAATCTATCCCTACGTGGATTGGGGCCGCGTACGCGTCCGCGTTGGCCATGAGTTCTGCGGCTGCAGTAGTATAATCTGCTTCCTCGCGCTCTGACGATGTCACAGCGCGGGAGAGGCAGTCTGCTACCACATTAAGCTTGCCTGCCACATGTCGAATATCTGTGGTGAACTCTGAAATTGCAGCTAGTTGTCTTTGTTGCCTGCCTGACCATGGTTCTGAAATTTTAGCCATCGCAAAAGTGAGTGGTTTGTGGTCTACAAAAGCCGTGAAACGCCACCCTTCCAGCCAGAACTGGAAGTGGCGGATGGATAAATGAAGCGCTAGCAGCTCCCTGTCAAAAGTGCTGTATTTGCGCTCGATTTGGTTTAAAGATTTACTAAAAAATGCTAATGGTTGCCAGGTTCCGCCAACATGCTGTTCTACGACTGCCCCTATGGCTAGGTCTGAAGCGTCTGTGGTTAGCGCTATGTGGGCCGAGGGATCGGGGTGAACCAACAATGTGGCATTCGCTAGTGCACTTTTTACTTCCGCAAAAGCGCGTTCCTGCTCCGGGGTCCATTCGACCGCGTTGGAGGGCTTTTGTTTTCTGAGCGCGGCATATAGGGGCTGCATGAGTTGAGCTGCGCGGGGGAGGAAACGGTTGTAAAAATTCACCATTCCTAAAAATTCTTGTAGTGATCTGACCGTTTGTGGTCGTGGAAAATTTGCTACCGCGCGCACTTTGTCCAGCAATGGGACTGCCCCCTCTGGTGAAACTCTGTGTCCCAAAAAATCAATTTGTGACACGCCGAATCGGCATTTGGCTGGGTTGATTATTAACCCATGCTCTTCTAGTCTCTGAAAAACTGTAGTGAGGTGTTGTTCGTGTTCTTCCTCCGACGAGCTGGCTACCAGAATATCGTCGAGGTAGACGAACGCGAAGGGGAGGTCGCGTAATACCGCGTCCATCATGCGCTGAAAAGTTTGTGCAGCGCCTTTGAGGCCAAACGGCATTCTCAAAAATTCAAAATGACCAAAAGGGGTTATTATGGCCGTTTTGGGAACGTCCTCCGGTCGAACCGGAACTTGGTGGTAGCCGCGGACCAGGTCTATTTTAGAGAAAATGCGCGCACCCGCCAGATGTAGTGAAAAATCTTGGATGTGGGGGATTGGGTAGCGGTCATGCGCTGTCGCATTGTTTAATCTGCAGTAATCACCGCAAGGTCTCCAAGAACCGTCGGTTTTCGGGATCAAATGTAGTGGTGATGCCCAAGGGCTTTTCGAGCGCCTAATAATGCCCAATTTTTCTAGGCTGGCAAGCTCGTCACGTGCTATGGCGAGCTTGGTCGCGTCTAAGCGCCGAGCTTTAGCGAAAACAGGTGGGCCTGTTGTGGGAATGAAGTGTTCAACCCCGTGTTTTGCTACTGTCGCTGAAAATTTGGGAATTGTGAGTGCTGGAAATTGGGTGAGGAGTTGGTCAAACTTACCTCCTGCTGTGGTGACGCTGGCCTGCACAGGTGGTGGAGAAACTCAAGCTGAGCAGGGGATAGAAGAAAATGATAGTGCATTAACCAAGCGTCTATTTGCAAGATCAACTAACAACCCATGTGCACACAAGAAATCTGCGCCTAACAAGTTGAAACTCACCGCCGCTATAATAAATGTCCACCTATAGTTGCGGCCGTGAATGGACAGAGGTAGGTTCCTTTCACCGAAGATGTCGATGATCGAGCCATTAGCTGCCATCGCTCCGTTTCCACGGGGTCCCATTGCTCGGTCTGCGTTGGACGGGGTGATGAAGCTCACCTGAGCTCCCGTGTCGATGAGGAACTGTCTCCTGGAGTGTCCATCAGTCACATAGAGCAGCTTATTTGTCTCGCCGAGAGCCGTAGCTGCTAACGTTTCCCGGCTTTGTTGTTTCCCGAGCTCTTGAAATTGCAGGGGGGGACGCATTTGTACGCCCTCTCGGCGAAACGTTGATGAAAATAGCAGAGGTCGTTCCGCTTGCTGCGCCTTGGCCGTGTCGCTGCCATGGTGGGTGGGCTCTGCTCTGTTGTCTGCGGATCTCCGCTGCTCTGGGCTTCTGCGCCGAGATCTGCAGATGCTGCTGTGGCCATCTGTTCGCCGCAGGAGTTGGTGAGCCACTGCGCTTCTCGGGCCAGCGCGCGGAAATCCCGCTGGGTGCTGCACCGCATGTTGGCCAGGGTCCCTCTCATGTGCGGCGGCAGAGTGCTGAGGAAGATATGTTGGAAGAGGAAGTTGTCATTGTCTGCCTCCCTCAGCTGCAGCATGTCCTCCATGAGGGCCATCGGTCTGTGTCCTCTGTGGCCGTAAATCGCCAGAATCTTCCCTGCTCTTTCCTCGGCCGAGGGGACGAAGCTCTCGATGAGGGTCACCTTCAGTTCTTTGTACTTGTCGTGGGCGGGCGGTTGTTGTATCACGCTCCGCACGCATCTTGATGTGGTGGCATCGAGTCTGGCGACAATGTGGTAGAATTTTGTTTCGTCCGCCGTTATTCCTGCCAGTGCAAACTGAGCCTCAGCTTGCTGGAACCACGAGCTCGGGTCGCTTTGCCAGAACTCTAGGAGTTTGACGGTGACGGCGCTTGTCTGGGCCGTCTCTGATGTGTCTGCCGGGCGAGAACGCCTTTCTTCCGTTCTCACGGCGGGGCTGGGGATGGTGCTCGGTTGAGCCCTCTCTGACGATTCTGCTGTGGGGGAACGTCTTCCATCCGTTCCCCTGTCTGCGTTGGCGACGGCGTCAGCCTGGGTTGCCTCTGATGAGCTTGAAGCGGGAGAACGTCTTTGGTCCATCCTCACGTCTGGTCACCAATGTAGGGAGCTTGAAATGAAGAAGCGATGTGATTTTATAAATCAAGTTTTATTATCAGCTTCCAGTCCCTAACATGTCTCATCTCGATGCAGAAGCAGAATAAGAGAGGTCGAGCGCAGTCAGACCTCCATACTTATACCCACACTCCACAAAAGACATTGCATATCAAAGCTGACATCCCGCATTAACGTAATCCCTCTCCATTGTCCTCTCTCTCCTCCACCTGACCCTGGGTGGTCAGAAAGTTTGATCCGGTCTCCACCGCTGCGACTCCGTCTGCTCCTTGATCTTCGCCGGTGGTTGAGACCTCTTGTCCTGCTCTGAGACGTGAGGTCATTCTACATATGCAATCTCTAAACATTCCACTTATGTCTATACATATGTAGGTATGGATATATGAGTTAACGCACAGAGCTACCAGAGAACTGACCTCCCACTGGAGCTTTCATTACTTACAGTAGCCGTGTGGCCGAGGGTCAGTGAAACAGAGAGAGGATGCCTCAGCAGGATCTAGAAAAACTTGTCCATGCATTTATCCTCAGTAAACTGGACTACTGTAACGCTGTCCTCACAGGTCTTCTTAAAAAGTCCATCAGACAGCTGCAGTTAGATCAGAATGCTGCTGCTCAAGACCTCAAGACCAAGAAAGTAGATCATATAACTCCAGTCCTCAGATCTTTACACTGGCTTCCTGTCTGTCAAAGAATAAATTTCAAAATACTCTTGTTGGTTTATAAAGCTCTGAATGGTTTAGGGCCAAAATATATTTGAGATCTGCTGGTCCATTATGAACCACCCAGAGCCCTCAGGTCATCAGTGTCAGACCTACTACAGGATCTGTGCCCAGAATAAAGCACAAGTTATGCATCTGCGTCGACACGATGCAGCTGCAACAGTGTCGGCATGCGTTCCTACTGCGTCACCTGACGTGCACCTCTCCAGAGAAGGAGAGGTGCACGTCGGGCAACGCAGGCCTTAAGAGCTGTGATTGGTCCACTTTGTCTCTTCCTTCACATTTCCTGGTTCTTGCCACTGCGCCGCTGTGATTATTCACCGTGGCGCAACTTCCAAAGCAAGTCAGTTAAACAACCGACCAAATTTAAAAGAATATTGAGGAAGTAGGCACATACAGAACATTTTGTGGCTCGTCATAACCCCAGTAATTACACAGATTGTCCACTTTGTCTCATCCTTCACGTTTCTCGTCGCTGCTTCACTCTGCTTGTTCGCTGCGGCACAACTTCCAAGGCGAGTTGGTTAAACAATGGTCCAAGTTCAAAAGAATATTGAGCAAGTAAGCACATACAGAACATTTTGTGGCTTGTTAACCCCAGTAATTACACAGATTGCCAAAACAGCAGCAGCAGTGGTCGCATGCACCGTTTTCTCCAACTCCTCTTTTTCTCTGGGCAACAATTGTATTAAAAGTTGCTCTTTCTTAACATTTATTAGCTCCAACTCATCATAGTCCGCTCTTGTGCATCGCTATTTCATAAACAAAAACACACAACAAACACAAGTCACTACACACATTGGCTGAAACCCATTTTGGTAACAGAACAACGCATTTCACCCAGCACACAAGAAAAAGTAGGTAAGTAAGTAAGTAAAATTTATTTATATAGCACTTCTCACAGAAAGAATCACAAAGTGCTTCACAATAAAATAAAACACACAATCACAAATACAACAATAAAGGCCTTTAAAAACAAATATAAAGACATTAAAAACATAAAAACCATAAAAAAAAATTGTTGATTACTGTGTCTGTGACGGACATCAGTAATGGCGTTGACGTGATGCAGGTGCATAAATCCAGCTTAAGAACCAAGCATGGTAAGGCAGCGTTCAGTTTTTCTGCTCTTCACATATGGAACAAACTCCTAGAAAGCATCAGGGCTGCTGAAACTGTTGTTTTAAATCGAGGTTAAAAACTGCCCTATTTGCTGTGGTCTTTCAGTAGAACAATGGTTAATATCATACAATTCACTGTAACTTTTATTTCTTGCACTTTTTCTGTCTTATTCAATTTTAGCTTGTTTTTGTTTCTCTTTAATCTATTTTTTAGTTTGCTTTTAAATTCTTATGTATTCCTTTTGCAACCTGCTGTAATGTTTTATGTAAAGCACTTTGAATTGTCTTGTACACAAAATGTGCTATAAAATTAAACTTGTCTTGCCCTGCACCACATGGTGTCCCACATGCTGTGGAAGGGGATTAACTAACTTAACTTGCTCTAACCTGGAACAGGGGCACATGTACAAGAAAACAAAACTGAATTTATAAAAGTCACATATTCATGAGACAAGTTGCAAATTTATGACGTAAAGCATGTACAATAATCACTGAAAACTGAATGAAGAAACAGGAAATGTATTTAAAAATGCACTGAATTCATCAGGAAAAAAGTTATAAATTTTAGGAAAACACAAAATTACGAGAGAAAAGTAAAACATTTTTAAATAAAATCTATTTTTATTAGAAAAATATAGTAAAGGCAAGACACATGGTAAAATGTTGATGAAAAGCTGCAAAGTGGCAAGAAAAAAAAATACAAATCCATGGAAGGAAAGACAAAATCAAGGAAAAAGTAAATTCATGAGTGAAAAAGGTCACAGATTTTTATGAAGTGTCATAATTTGGTGGGGAAAGTAATTATAGGAAAAAAATAAATAAAGAAAAAAATAATAATCTCAAACATGGCAAAAAAAGTAACCAATTTTTGAGAATATTCCAAAATCATATACAAGAATTTCTAAATTTAAAAGGAAAACAAAAACTGTAACTTACCAAAACATGCACAAGAGGACAAGTCACAAATGTATAATTTAAAAAACTTCCAGATTTATTATAATACAATGCAAATATAAGAAGTCTCAGTGTCACATGAAAAATACAAGAGAAGCATGAAAAATAAACAAAGCAAACCAATTTATGGGAAGAATGTTGTCATTTTTGGAGAGAAATTTTTAAATTTTCATAGGGAGCAACCTGCTTATGTTGACGGGCCAGTTTTCTCCTTAAAACGTAGCTGTTTCATCATCATTTTAAGACAAGATGTTTTCAGCTTCAAGCTTCCTGAATTGTTCAAACTGGCTATTTCCACAGTAGAGCCCCCCCCCCCAGTTTTTTTTAATTTAAATAGCAGTAACCTGATATTTGATCCTAAAGTTATTTGTGTGTTTTCTTGTTTCTTATATATTTTAGGTGTCACAAGTGTGGATATGCGTAATGACACTGGGCAAACTTTCAAAATCTCAGGTTTTTAAAAATGTTTGAAAAGATGTTCCACACCCGACCATTACCATAACCATTCCAGTAATGAGAGCACTTCACCCTGGACACAAATGGAAAAGACCTCTCAAAATCCCCCATCTACCTCCCTCTGTAATAAGTGTTCAGTGCTTTTTAAGTGGTGCAGTAACAGACTAACTAGATAACAAAAGTGATGACAGGACACACAGCATGTAATAACTATGCGTTGGTGGGAGAAACTATGACACATGGTGTCCTATAGTGCAGTGGTCCCAAACCCCTGGGTCGCGGATCACTTTGTACTGGGTCATAGAGAGCTGCAGAGAAAAAAATAAATAATTTATTCTGTTCCTCTGTATAATGACCATCAAAGTTGGCCCGGTGTTTTATTTTCAAAACTTAAGACATTCTCTCTCTTCCTGTGCTTGATGTGTCTGCTCCATCTCAGTCGGTAACATTGGTGACATTGCTCTAAAATTAAACCTGCAGTCTAGCTAGCCAACATAAATTAAAAAACAGTCATTGTTAGAGTTTCTTCAGAAAGGGGAAATGGCCCATCAATGAGACAGCAAAACTGCCAAGAAAAAGAAAGGTGCATGTTGGAAATACCAGGAGTCCTATTTAAAATACGGTTTTATTGGCACAGGTGACGCCCAATGCTCCAAATCCACCCCACATAATATGCGGTGACACGCTAGGAAATGAGCCATGAAGCATTCAAAACTGCTTCAGCACGCCAAGCACCCAGCACTGAAAGACAAGCCTTTGGAGTTCTTTGAGCGAAAAAAAAAAATGTGAACAGGAAGGACAGAAGCCAATCTTGAAGGTGACTACATCAACAAATGGGGTGGCACTAAGAGCATCATACTTGGCGGTGTTGTAGCTGACACCTCGTCAAGATCAGAGTCTCCCAAGACCGAGACCAAGGCCAACAACTACATACAGTATACAGTGGTCTTGGTCTCGACTCGGTCTTGGTCGACTCAGTCTGGTCTCAACTACAATACTAATACTTGGTGACTAACCACATTGCTGTTGGTGAAGAGTTGATCCTGCCTGTAGCTAAAGACATTTGCTGTGAACTTTTAAGAGATGATGTCATTAGATGGAACTGTCTACTTGCAGAGAAACAAGCTTAAGAGATCCCATCCCACCACTGGGTTTTGAAATTTTTTTTTTACGTGTTAGTGATCTGTGAGGCAAAAAAGGTTGGGGAACACTACTGCAGTGGACCATTGTGTAGTGGCCATGACACTGTGTTCGATATTTACTGTAACATGATACCAAAAAGCAGACCGTCAGTGACAAACTGGCTCATTCGGGCCTGATGAAATAACCCGGAGAGTGCCATATCGCCTGACCTTTGACCCTGAACCTGACCTTTACCACAGTTTGGATGCAGACCTACCTGTGGATCATTGTGTGTGAGTTTGGTGACCATTGGGGAAATTTCCTAGGAGGAGTAGCAATTCTTGTGGACGGATGGATGACTGACACTGCATCATCACATTAGCTCATTTTGGCCAAAATGAGCTAAAGAATTTTTGAAATCAGTTTTAGAAATGTATTACACATTTATATACACTGACTGTACACAAAAAAGAGAAAAAGACTCTATAAACTGTTAGACTGAAGGCTTCCACTGGCTTCAGGGTCCATCCATCATGACAAAGAAACAAGTTGAAAGAAGGGTGGCCTTTAAAGCTGAGGCACACTACGTGTTCTTGGTGTCATTTGGAACAACAATTTGAAATTACCTTTTGCATTATTTTGAATCGAGTGGTCTGACAGGGAGACAAATGTATATTCTCTGGGACTGTTTTCATTTCAAGCTTCAGAGAAGCTGAGGGCTGCATTTATCATGAACATACATATTTTAGCAAAATTGAAATGGTACTGTGCTTTCACAATGCTGTTATCCATCACTGCCTATTCAATACAGTGACATTTGTATACATATCACTCTTGATATCATAACATTTCAGACTAAGCAAACCAGAGTCATGCCCAGACAGTGTCGGAAAAAATGTTGCAGAGGTCAGATTATGATTATGTTGTGTCCGTGCTGGTTTGAAGGAAAACTGAGAGGAGAGGTCTGTTTGTTTTATATCTTGTTTTTTAGGGTTTTCTACCACAACTTTAAGGGTTATTTTAGACATGGCTGGGTCAAAGGACTGTATTAAGACCAAATATGATAAGAAAAAGGAGTTGATGGGGTAATAGTGGGGAAAAATAATCTGCATGAGGCCACAAAATATATTTGAGCCTAAACATGAAGGTAAAACAGCTGAGTTAAAGAAACTGGACTGTCAACATAGAGGATTATTTATTTTATTTTATTTTTTTACACAGACTTTTGTGAAGCAGCCGGGATGAAAATCAACACCTCCAAGTCCGAGGCCATAGGCCTCAACTGGAAAAGGGTGAACTGTCCTCTTTGGGTTTGAGACAAACTCCTGTCCCAAGGGGAGGTATTTAAGTATTTTAAGGTCTTATGCAGGATTGAAGAGAGAACGGAGTGTGAGACTGACCAACGGATTGGAGCATCTGTAGTGTTGCACATGTTGTACTAGTCTGGTGTTGGTGAAGAGGGAGCTGAGCCCCAAAGCGAAGCTGTCGATTTACTGGTCAATCTATGTTCCTACCCTCACCGGTGGTCATGAACTTTGGGTAATGACAGAAATAACAGCATCGATATAAGCAGCTGAAATTAGCTTTCATGATAGGGTGGCTGAAATCACCCTTACAGATAGGATGAGGAGCTCAGTTATCCAGGAAAAGCTCAGAGTAGAGACGCTGCTCCTTCACATCGAAAGAAGACAGGTGAAGTGGTTTGGGCATCTGATCAGGACAGTGGCGGGCCGTCTGACCTAAACACTGACAAACAGAATCACTGACCTACTTTCTTATACTGTATTTGTTCCATGAGGATGTATTAAATTATTCCCAATAGTCTGTTCTCTTCATTTCATAGGTTTCACGGCTTCCCATGGTGTGTGTGTGTGTGTGTGTGTGTGTGTGTGTGTGTGTGTGTACTGGAGTTTTTGTCCAATCATCATCCAATCATCATCGTCCAATCATTGTCCAATGATGATGATGATGATGATGATGATGATGATGGTGTGTGTGTGTGTACTGGAGTTTTTGTCCAATCATATTTCAACCATCATGTGTTGCCGGAGTCGACGAGATCAGCCTTGAGGCCTTCAGAGTCCAACAGTGCAGGCGTCTGTAGTTTGAAATGAATGATAATTAGACTGTTGCTTTAGCCAATCAAATTTAGAGTTTGCCACACAGGGCCCTTTAGCAGGCACAGCAGGTCAGAGGCTCTGACGGTCGTGTCCACTGGTCCATTTTTTGAAGGAACGAATTAGATTGGGGGATAGACTGAGTGTGGGGATGAGGCGTAACCAGGTGGAGTGACAGAAAATGATTGATATAGTGCTAAACCAATAGTCAAAGAGCTCTGTCCCGGGGGAAAGACTGTCATTGAGCATGCTGCCAAGAATACAAAGGCTGTACCTGATTTGTTGACGCAATGAGCTGTGGGCAGTGTTTCACTGGATTTCAGCTCCTGGACAACGTGTTGGACTGTGAGTAAATGTTGTCTTATATCTTTAAAACAAACCAGCAAAAAGTGTTTCTAACAGTATTTGAGAAGAGAAATACTAGGTGCAGTTTATGAAACCATTGTTATTTGACATCAGCAACCACTGGTTAAGACATTCAGCACCACATCCCGGGTGGATTGATGGTACCTGACCACCAAGCATGCGTTTTTTTCTGATCTCAGTTCATTGTCTCTGTAGGACGTAGGCACGTGGAGGTGATCGCTTCCTCATGATGAACTTTTAAAATAGCGGTTGTTAGTAAAAAAATAAACACATATTCAACAACTACAACATTTATTTCTCACCTCGATTGCTTTCAGAAACATGTTTCGTTGTTTACTTTTGAAGATAGAGCAGAAAGTTTTCCATCCCGGTGCCATCTTGGAAGTATGTGAACAGACTTGAACAGACCACCCACTGGACGATGTAGACCAATGAGGAGCAGCTCATTTGCTTTGCCAAGCTTTTTTGCCCTCTAGTAGTTTTTATTTTTTGAGTGTTTTTAGTGTGTTTCTCCATCCCTCCTGCCATGATTTTTGTTCAAATAAGTTTTTTTTTTTTAGTTCTCCACTTCCCCTGACACTCAGCATTTGGGTCCTATTCTGAGATTCCTGACAAAACCCTACCAACACCCCCCCCCCCCACCACCACCACCACCACCACCACCACCACAATATTTCAGTAGTGGGGGAGCCAGGCCTCATAAAACTGCTAAATGGGATTCAGCATTTGGTGCTACACCCCTGATTCTAGTATCACCCACGCTAAGAATAATATATAGATAAAGAGTTGGGCTAAATCAAACCCAATATTAAATGTTGGTTAATACGTTTTGGCTCATATTGCTATCATCTGATCTTTAAAAAAAATGACAGGACTCCCTCCCTGCCTCTCCAGTTTGCAGTGATGTGGGCCGTGACAGGTAGAGAGCTGCCGTCTGTCGGTGAGTTGCAGGCAGTGCATCGACCAATTTCACCCAGCTGAGACCCTCCATACAAACAGATTAACGATGTCCACATAACGCGACACTAAACTTGGGAGTTCATCTGTGAGCTGGGACGAGGAGACCGCCTGAATAAAGTGGACAGGAATAAAGTGGATAATCGATCGCCAGCTCGCCGGGATAGCCGATCACACCACCCGGCTTCCGGGGGCCGCATCGGTTGACGGCAGACATCGGTCTGTAGCTCCGGGGAAGACGGGCGAAATTTCACATCATCGCCGATATCCACCGCTCGGTTTCGGTCACTTCGAGATGTCCAGAAAGCTTCAGAGGACAGAAGTCTGCGCCGACTGCAGTGCGCCAGGTATGGAGAAAGGAAAGAAAATCAAGAATAGAGCATTGTGCTGGAACAATGCGTAACGTTAGGGGGGAACAGTGGGTCAACGGGGCCGAGGTTACTGTCACTGATATCGGCTCCACAGAGTAGGAAAGCGGGTAGGGCTCCTGAGCGTTGGTTAGGCCCCAAATAAACATCGAAAATAGGCGTGTTTTCACAGCGGGGACTACCTGCAGCTAACAGCTGCTCAGTGTTAATGTTCTTCAGTGAGCTGCCTGGTGTATGTATTAACTTAACGAAAAACACACGGAAGGATGGTCAGCATATTTACAGCAACGGAAGATGTTTGTGTCTCGTGTGCACCTTCACACTCCAAGAGACGTTTGTTTTGATTTTCGTGACCGGGACAGACTTCTTTAAAGCATTAGCTTAGCTTGGCTAGCACTCTGGCGTTTTTGGCTTAGCGTACCACTCACTGTATTTAATATTTTAGCACATGTTTGACGGAATGACAGATAAGGTTATAATTTCATTTAAAACCACAGTGTTTCTGATAACTCTTACCCGCTTGCTTTTGGAGTCTGTGTAGTTAGCATTAGCTAAGTTAGCTAGAACGTTAGCTTGCTAACTTTTGCTAAATAGCAACTTATTACAAAACTGATTCAGCTAATGTGTCGGTTTACAGGCTGCGAGTTTGAGTGTAACGCTAGGTTCGGATAACTCCATCAAAAACATAAAAGTCAGGTTATTCTCCACTGTATTTACCCTCTTCTTTAATTCACATTGAAAATAATCTTTAATGCAGGAAGGAATGGAGGAAAAATGGATTGGAAACCACCATAATATCGAACTGTTGACCATAACACAGTGGGTTTAAAGGTATCGCACAGTCATGGGTGAAAGCCTTTTGTTTGTGCAGAAAATAGAAACAGGAGTGATGCTGCTGATACAGGCAATGTGTCACTGTTTTTATGCTTCATAAAATGTAATTTGACAGCTGCCCTAAAATAACCAAAGTCAGAAGTAACTTCGGAGGCAGTATAAACATATCACAGTGTTAAAGTAGAAAACCCAGTGGTTCTTTAATCTCCTCCCTTTACACATTGTTGAGTGATGAAGAAATGGCCAGGTCTCTCAACAATCTTTCAATGATCTCTCAATGATAGCCAAGATCTTCCAATGATATTCAGTGATCGACACAGTCCTCAAAAGTTTTGACCCAGTCCAAAACAATCTCTGAGATAACCAAAGGGAAGCGATCTCTCAAGCATGCTGGAGATCACTGGAAGATCATTGAGAGATCTTGGCAATCCTTGAGAAATCACAGAAAAATTGTTGAAAGACCTGACCATTTTTCCATCTTTCAGTGATCACCCCTATGTACAGGGGGTACAAGACCACTAGAAACCTCTTGGATATATACTTTATATACTTGTTTGGCCGCCCAAGAAACTGTGTGATCTTTTAGCGATTACAATCAGAATAAACTTTATTGTCCGTCACGGGAAATTTGTCTTGGAGGACGGTGCTACATGATGCTGCATTCACAGTCACAGATTTAAGCAACACACAGTCAACAATGTTTATAAGACAAAAATTAATGCTAAAAGTTGAAATCAATCAACAAATAAGTATTGCTCTCTCCTCTCTCCTGGACTCCCAGTGATCTCTCAAGGACCTTTCAATAATCTCTATAGATCGCCATGAAATTTTCACGATTTCCCAGACATTTACACAGAAATGTCTTTTTTGAGGCTTTAAGAGATCATTGAGAGATCGGGCCAATCGTTGATCTCTCAGTGATCACCCAACGATCTCCGTCTTTGTAAGAGGCCCTTAATAACTACCTGAAGCAGCAAAAAATGATGCCCAGAAAGGTCAGGATCAAACAACTACTGACAGAACTCAAAGGGGTACACAAGAGCAGGAGGTCAAGATGAAAAACAAACACAAGCCCAGGAGACATGAGGGAAAGGAAGACTTTATAAACACAAGGAGAGGAGGTATAGGAGACAGGTGAACTCTAGACAATAAATGGGGTGGAAGGTGAACAAAGGAAGGAAGTTAAATGCACAGATGAGGAGCAAAACTATTCAAAATATGCGAGGAAGTAACTGGAATAAGGACCAAAAATAAATTTAGTTAAAACAGAAAGACAGACTTGTAGATGAATGCATAAGGAAAATAAAACAGAAATACATCACTTAGACTAGCTTTCTCTTGTAATTCATAGATATGCCAGTTACAGTGAGCAGACTCGTTTTCATTTGTTTGGCCCCATCTGCATTTTTGACAGCCTCACGTGCACTTTGTGTTACGTATGAAACCCTTGATCATTGGTGGAAAATGTGCGCCTCGGTTGCAGCTCACGCATGTGTACATGTAGAACAGCTGCTCTCATCACAGCTGCTCCCCCTTATCTCTGTATTTGTGTGTCTTTGCAAAGTGTCAGTGTGCTTAAATGCCCTGCTTCTCAGTGTTCAAACCCTTTATATCTTGGTATACAATCATCATATTGGCTGCATTTCTGCTGTTCTGCACACTTATTTACATGCCTCAGCACCTGTTTGTCTTTCTTCTCGTCCACTCCTTTCATTTTGGCTCAGTACAACTAAGGGAAGCCCCTCGAGCTCTTTTGCTTAATGCCTGAGCAATTTCCAGAGTAATAAATGCTCTAGCTGTGACATAATAATCCTTGTTTCTGTACTTGTCATGCATTTACAGTACTGTACAAAAGTCTTGAGCCACCCCTCATTGTTTATATTCCACATTCAAAGAGCCAGACTTCTTGTAATTTGTTGCACAGTGGTCCTGTGCAACATTTCTACAGATTTTCTGATGATCTTGCGAAGTTTTTTTTTAATATTAGTTGCTTTTCCATCCATTTTCAGTCCAGCTCTTATTCCTGACCATTGTCCATTTTTTTTCCCAAAAAATTAGGATGACTAGAAGAAGTGACAGCCCTAAAAAATGTCTACAGCAGACAAACAGGTTTTGAAAGTTTCAGTGGTGTGAAAAAGTGTTTGCCTCCTTCCTGATTTCTCATTTTTTGTATGTTTGTCACACTTAAATGTTTCAGATCATCAAACAAATTTAAATATTAGACAAAGATAACACAAGTAAACACAAAATGCAGTTTTTAAATGGTGTTTATATTATTAAGGGGAAAAAATCCAAACCTACATGGCCCTGTGTGAAAAAGTGATTGCCCCCTAAACCTAATAACTGGTTGGGCCACCCTTGGCAGCAACAACTGCAGTCAAGCGTTTGCGATAACTGGCAGTGAGTCTTTTACAGCACTGTGGAGGAATTTTGGCCCACTCATCTTTGCAGAATTGTTGTAATTCTGCCACATTGGAGGGTTTTTGAGCATGAACCGCCTTTTTAAGGTCATGCCACAGCATCTCAATCGGATTCAGGTCAGGACTTTTGACACGGCCACTCCAAAGTCTTCATTTTGTTTTTCTTAAGCCATTCAGAGGTGGACTTACTGGTGTGTTTTGGATCATTGTCCTGCTGCGCAACCCAAGTGCGCTTCAGCTTGAGGTCACGAAATCCTGAAGGATTCTCCTTCAGAATTTTTTGGTAGACAGTAGAATTCATGGTTCAATTTACCACAGCAAGTCTTCCAGGTCCTGAAGCAGCAAAACAGCCCCAGACCATCACACTACCACCACCATATTCTACTGTTGGTATGATGTTCCTTTTCTGAAATGCTGCGTGACTTTTACGCCGGATGTAATGGGATACACACCTTCCAAAAAGTTCAGCTTTTGTCTCATCAGTCCACAGAGTATTTTCCCAAAAGTCTTGGGAATCATCAAGATGTTTTGTGGCAAAACTGAGATGAGCCTTTGTGTTGTTTTTTGGTTTTTTTTTTTGCTCAGCAGTGGTTTTCGTCTCGGAACTCTGCCATGCAGGCCGTTTTTGCCCAGTCTTTCTTATGGTGGAGTCATGAGCACTGACCTTAACTGAGGCAAGTGAGGCCTGGAGTTCTTTGGATGTTGTTATGGGGTCTTTTGTGACCTCTTGGATGAGTCATCGCTGTGCTCTTGGGGTAATTTTGGTTGGCTGGCCACTCTTAGGAAGGTTCACCACAGTTTCATGTTTTCACCATTTGTGGATAATGGCTCTCACTGTTGTTCGCCGGAGTCCCAAAGCTTTAGAAATGGCTTTATAACCTTTTCCAGGCTGATAGATCTCAATTAACTTTGTCATTTGTTCCTGAATTTCTTGGGACCGCAGCATGATGTCTAGCTTTTGAGGATCTTTTGGTCTATTTCACTTTGTCAGGCAGGTCCTCTTTAAGTGATTTCTTGATTGAAAACCGGTGTGGCAGTAATGAGGCTTGGGTGTGGCTGGAGAAATTGAGCTCATCTTTCCAAAGATGTGATAAACCACAGTTAACTTATGTTTTAACCAGGGAGGCGGGGGGGCAGGCAGGCAATCACTTTTTCACACAGGGCCATGTAGGTTTGGATTTTTTTTTTTTACCCTCAATAAGCACGGTGGCGCAGTGGTTAGCACAGTGGCAGCACAGCAAGAAGGTCATGGGATCGATTCCACCCTTGACCATCGTGGGTTCGATCCCACCCCCAGACCATCGGTGACCCTTCTGTGTGGAGTTTGCATGTTCTCCCCGTGTCTGCGTGGGTTTACTCCGGGCACTCCGGTTTCCTCCCACATGCCAAAAACATGCAAGTTAGGTTAATTGGCATCAAAACTGGGGATTCTAAATTGTCCTTAGGTATGGATGTGAGAGTGAATGGTTGTCTGTCTCTCTGTGTTGGCCCTGTGATGGACTGGCGATCTGTCCAGGGTGTACCCTGCCTCTCGCCCATAGATGCTGGGATAGGCTCCAGCCCCCCCGCGACCCGAAAGGATTAAGCGGTAGAAGATGGATGGATGGATGGATACCCTCAATAATAAACACCTTCATTTAAAAACTGCCTTTTGTGTTTACTTGTGTTATCTTTGTCTTGTGGAGATGTGAGAATGACGAGGCAGAGTTCTCTCTCAAGTCAGTTTTATTCACATCACCATCATCTCAAAGCAGTAAGAGAGCCACACAGGAAACTCTCATCCTTAAATATCAGGACTCGTACATTTCACAGGTCACATGTATCACAGACCACCTTGCATTATAAAGACAGTCACAATGCATCCTTTCTCCATGATATCACTTCCACTGTCTACAATGCATCCCCTCTTTAATCCTTTAATTAAACCCCCCACAGTCTCAAGCCTTGCATACCAAAGCTAAGATTCTTGCAGCTTCCTGTAATCACCAAGGAAGCCTCTTACTTTGTTCTGACCTAAAATGTGTCACAAAACAGGTCCCTTATGTGTGTCCACCACAGTCTAATATTTAAATTTGTTTGATGATCTGAAACATTTAAGTGTGATAAACACAGAGAAAAATGAGAAATCAGGAAGGGGGCAAACACTTTTTTCACACCACTGTATATGGGACGAAATCCAGCACAGACCTGACATGGGACCTGGGAGATGCAGCTGACCCTTCTGCTGATCAATTTACCTTTCACAGAAACCTCAGGTCTCAGTGGAAGGGCGCTTGCAATGAAGCTGTTCTTCAGGAAGGCAAAGGGGGGAGAAAAAGCTACCAAATTACACAAGAACTGGACTGAAAGTCGGTGGCAACATTTCTCCTGGAGTAATTAATCCAAATTCGAAGTGTGGAATTTTCTTGACAGAAATCACAAGAAAACTTTCCTAGAGTTCAGATGGGGTCATACCAAATAGTGACTTTAAAGCTTGCTAGAACTTTTTTTTTTTTTTACTGTATAAATCACTTCACCTCTTTCCCATTTTCTACCAAAATCTAAAGAAACTAGTGCATTGCCCGTAGAACCAAATACTCCTGTCTGAAACAGGTATCCCAATCAGGCTTTCCAGGCCCAAACGTAGACTGTGTTTGAAAGTAAAGAGGTGTAGCGTATATGTAGGCAATCACGTTAGACTTTGACAAATATAAAAGGGAGTAAATGGCACTAAGATTTATTTGATTGTTTGAATATTAACTACAGAATATCTAAATGTTGAAAATGAATGGGACATCCAATATTAGTGACTCTTTCAGATCCCTTGTTTCTTTGTCAGATCACTTATTTGTGTGGTCTTTCATCACTTATATTCATAATAGTGTGTCTTCACTTTGGAAAATGGGAGTTGTTCAGCCATCATTTTAATTATTTTAGTTGATATCACTGTTCAGTGAAATATTGAATTTCTTCTGTGTATCGTCAATAAACTCATGCACATGGCTCTACTGTAAGCATTTGTTTTTTATTGATGCAAGAAGATTTTTTATTATTTTTATTCCGCCTAAACTATTGCATTTTTGACCCTCTAAACATTAAGCAAAATGCACTTTTTTTCACACGCACCTCAGACCTGGTGAAAAATTTTATAAACTGGAAAGCGTATGTGCCCCATGCTGAAAATTTATCCAGCCTATGGTTTATATGTCCTGCATTCGTGGAGCAAAGGTGGTTGCCCCCCCCCCCCCCCCATGTGTTTTTTTTTTTTTTTTTTTTTTTAACTTTGGTTAAAAAAAGGTGGCTCCAAACAGCTGATCGCTGGAACCACAGAGCTCAGCTGTTTTCCATGATAAATCAGCCTCAGGCCAAAAACACACTCCACTTTATTGAAAATAACTTTTTTTTTATTGCCATCAGTTAGCATGCCTTTGAGCCAGGCCGTGTAAGCCGTGTTTGAAAGTGGAATACAGAGGTGTAGCCTATATGTAGGCAATCACATGTTAGACTTTGACAAATATGAAAGGGACTGAAGTGAGATTTATTTGTGTGAATATTAATTACAGAATAATTGAAATTGAATGGGACATCCAATATTAGCCACTGTTTAAGAACCACTTGTCTATTTTTTTGTCAGATCACTTATTTGTGTGATCATCTTTGAGTTATTGAGCGTTTTTGTGTCCAGTTTGGTGACGGTTGTTGCACTGTGCATGTGGCCGCGTATGATATGCAGTTGATCTGGGCATTCTGCTCCCCAATTATTAACTTTTAATAATTAACTTTTAATAAGTGTGCGAGCATACTGAGAGCAGTGCCACTGGCGACGGCGAGTTGTGGTCCTGCATACTGCAGACTGGGGCAGGCTGGGTGTGCCTCCCCGCAAACAATCGTGGAGTGCCCTCCGCTCCACAATTATTAACTTTTAATTGAGATTTATTTGATTGTGTGACTATAAATTACATAATAATTGAAAATGAATGGGACATCCAATGTTAGCCACTGTTTAAGAACTGCTTGTTTATTTTTTTGTCAGATCACTTATTTGTGTGATCTTTTATGAGTTATTGAGAGTTTTTGTGTCCAGTTTGATGACGGTCGCCATTTAACCGTACATGTGGTCGCATATGGTATGCAGTTGATCTGGGCATTCTGCTCCCCAATTATTAACTTTTAATAGTTGTGCGAGCACACCGAGCGCAGCGCCACCGGTGATGGTGAGTCGTGGTCCTGCAAAGGGACTCACAGCTACCGCTGACTGGGACAGGTTGGGCGTTCCTCCCCGCAGAGGACCGTGGTCTGCCCGGTTAGGCTGCTGCTTCTCCCGGCATGTTCTGTGTTGATACACCAGTATTCTTTGTCAGACCCAGGTCCCCACTGACGCTCTGCCCAGTCTTCTCGCGCGCCTCATGTTCTCCACATATGCCGAATTATCCTTTAGATCTACACAGTCACGGCAACTTTATAGTATAGTTTTTTTAAGCATTAAATCTTCAGTATTATCTTTTTCTAGTCAAATTTGTCACTTCCTTGTTTTGTCCAGGGAACGCTGTGGTGACTGACAGGTTGTGATGCCGGCGTATTGTCCAATCAGCATGGCCGTGATGCTGCATATTATCCACTGAGCATGGAGTCAAGCACTCCGCCCCCACTTCTTGAAGCCAGGACACAGAGAGCGGTCACAGAGCAGTGGCTAAAACTTTTATTGATAAAAATTACATTTTTTGACCGAGCGACTCCATATTCGGGGATACACACCCTCTTAACCTCAGAAAACCACGTTTAAAATCTGAGGCCAGTCTGGCAAACGCTTCACGAGAAAAGTGTGGAACAAACAAGCACACACACAGACAGAGATTTCTTGCTTTTATAGATAGATGAGGGCTGGCTCAAGACTTTTGCACAGAGCTGTAATCTTCTGCTGTCACCAGTTTCCTGCATGTAACTCCTCCTCATGACTCCATTGCGCACGCACACACACACATGCAGTGCATTCTGCAAAATGCTGACCTAGCCACTGGTGACGAGCCACCTCCCTGCTCTTCAGCTTTGTGTCACACTAGAGGGATAACTCAGTGCCATGCGTACAAAGGAGGAGTGATACTCCCAATTCTAGGCAAGTCTCAGGAGGCTTTAATGTCACACCATGGCAATCTGCACAGTTTCTAGCAACAATGAGTCTTGTTGTCATGCTAGTGAACTCTGTCATTGAGCACAGTGGCAGCTGTTAAGGAAACGGTTCACGTTTGTTTAACAATTTAAAACAGTTTGACAGTGGTATTCAGTGTGTTGATTTTGTTTTGACTGTCAAGTCCTGCTGTTGGTGTTGTATCCCGTATTTTGTTAAAGGGATGGTTTACCCTGAAGTATTTTTTAGCTATATTCAATAATGCCTAATGTAGCACTTGTAGATTATTTAGGTATTACTCAGCAAATCTAATTGTTAACAGATACAATTGTCAAAGGTTTTCTTTTGACTGACCTGTTGTGCAAAAGTAAGACTGCATTTCTCAGTGAGCTCAGTCTTGTAATACAGTGAATGATACCGTGATGATGATAAAGATGAATACAGCATGCTAAGGCTGGGTGATATGGGCCAAAAATCTGTTTATTCAGTATCATAACATTCAATACATATCTCAATACAAAAAACCTGTAGTTATATAAGTATATAATTTACATTTTTACAGTAGGTAGCACACATAATGTTCATAGTTTAATCATCCCTCTCACACACACACACATGCACACTTTTAACAGGTCTGATAGTTTATGGAACTAACCTTTAGTTTCAGCAGTAGTCGCTGTATAAGTCTACACACTTCTAGATGTTTCATCTTGTGGACAATATTAGGATATTAGCCCTGTAAGTATTCTTATTGTAAACTAAGTTTTTACTGAGCGTTATGCATTGGTATTTTCTTATTTCAACTCACCCTTGGCCTGGGGATCCTCGGTTCGATCCCAGCCCCCAACCAACAGTGATCAGTGTGGTTTGCATGTTCTCCCCGTGTCTGCGTGGGTTTACTGCGGGATTTCTCCGGTTTCCTCCCACATGCCAAAAACATGTAAGTTAGGTTAATTGGCATCAAACTGGGGATTCTAAATTGTCCTTAGCTATGACTGTGAGAGTGAATGGTTGTCTGTCTCTCTGTGTTGGCCCTGTGATGGACTGGTGATCTCTCCAGGGTGTGCCCTGCCTCTAGCCCAAAGATGCTGGGATAGGCTCCAGTCCCCCCGCAACCCGAAAAGGATTAAGCGGAAGAAGATGGATGAATGAATGAATGAACTCACCAATGGAGAGATGAAGTCTGTGGCTAAAAATACTGCATCCTTCTACTTGCACACTTTCACAAAATTAGCCCCGTTGTCGGTAGTTATAGCAACCAGGCCCGCTGAGTTGAGCTTCCAGCTTGTCAGCAGTCAGGTATCCTGCTGCATGTTCCACGGTATGGTCTTGGGGAAAATAGCTGGTCTATAGACCGGAGAATTCTTTCTAAGGGTTATCTTGCGCACGATGAGCGCAGTGATGGTGACCTGGCAGTGGCCTCCCCCGCCCGTTCTCCGCTGGAGCATTGGTGGGCCGGGGTTGATGGGGGAGCGTTCATTTTTATCTCTGATTGCCAGCATCTGTAGGAGTGAATTGAGTTCTTTCAGTATGCATCAATTGCAAGTTTGAGCTTAAATGTTATTTAGGTGTTAAATGCCTTTAAAAGACTTAAATTTAACTCACCAACACCCTGTGTGCTTAAGACAATGTGAGAGGGTGCAATCAACAGTGATGTCCATTTATCCAAACTGTAATGTTAGAGTAGCAAGGTCATGATTTCTGGGAAGAGATTTCTGCTGAGCTTTTCCAAGTTTATGTTTGATGTATTGAGTAACATAAGATAGGAGGAGAAATTGGCCCATATACTGTACATACGAGGGGAGGGCTGAAAAGTTCATAGTGGTGAAATTTGACCAAATGTGGTTTATTTTTCAACATAGTCTCCCCTTCGGTTCACACACTTCTTCCATCGGTGTTGCAGTGCTTGGATCCCTGTGGTTGAAAAATAAACCACATTTGGTCAAATTTGATCACTATGAACTTTTCAGCCCAACTCGTACTTGAAGGGAAGTCATTACTCCAAAATGGGCAACTGAAATGAAAACGGTCTCGATCCACCTTATTCCTAGGCCCTATGATGCCTTTCATGAATTGTGGTGGCAACGTCCGGTACTAGTTTAGAACGTATGGTTGTTACTGAAACGGGACACTTTTCCTTGTTCAAAAACAATGACTTCGGCATTAGAAATGCGGGAACACGGCCTCTTGGACTTCAAAACAGTAACATAATCATACCACTTCCCACGACTATCGAGGGATGGAAAAATGATCTTAAAAAGTGGCCTCGTACACCGTAGCTCCGTTAGTTAGCGCCGCTGCTAAGATGCTAACGATGTAAACAATATTTTAGCTAGGTTGAAAACTCACGTTCGATCGGGCAGGAGTTATGTCTTCCGCAAAAACATAGAAATTGTACTTTCTAAAAATACCTAAGCTTTAAAATGACACAGACACTCTGGGGTTTCCTGGGACTTTGCCGCTAGCAAAGAAAGAAAGAAAGTCATGATTAATGAGAGCTCGTAATGGCACAGCACACATACAACACTGTGCTTGGGCATTTTTAATTCGGGGTAAAACGTCAGATCTGTGACATTCATACAAGTGAAAACATACCTGGCTCTTGTCTTGGTGTCTGTCCCACCGAACACGAACAATCCAAGTGCTGAAATTAGCTGCCACTTGAGTGGAAAACGCGTATGTGGACTATACATTAAAATGAATTTGAAAAACTTTTAAAAGCACTATTTTAAATGTCCTGCAACTCCACGAAAACTGACTGATTTTACACTGGGTCAAACGAAACCGGAAGTTCTGTCCATAATCGTTCCTACAGCAGCAGCCCCAGGAATAAGGTGGATACAGTACATCTGCGAAGTATTCACAGCACTTCACTTTTTACACATTTTATGTTACAGCCTTATTCCAAAAGGGATTAAATTAATTTTTTCTCTCAAAATTGTACACACAATACCCCATAATGACAATGTGGAAAAAAAAAGTTTTTTTTGAGATTTTTGCAAATTTAAAATAAAAAACTAAGAAATCACATGTACATAAGTATTCACAGCCTTTGCCATGAAGCTCAAAATTGAGCTCAGGTGCATCCTGTTTCCACTGATGATCCTTGAGATGTTTCTACAGCTTAATTGGAGTCCACCTGTGGTAAATTCAGTTGATTGGACATGATTTGGAAAGGCACACCCCTGTCTATATAAGATCCCACAGTTGACAGTGCATGTCAGAGCACAAACCAAGCATGAAGTCAAAGGAACTGTCTGTTGACCTCCGAGACAGGATCGTCTTGAGGCACAAATGTGGGGAAGGGTACAGAAATATATCTGCTGCTTTGAAGGTCCCAACGAGCACAGTGGCCTCCATTATCTGTAAATTGAAGAAGTTCACAACCACCAGGACTCTTCCTAGAGCTGGACAGCCGTCTAAAGTGAGCGATCGGGGGAGAAGGGCCTTAGTCAGAGAGAAAGAACCTGATGGTCACTCTGTCAGAGCTCCAGCATTGCTCTGTGAAGAGAGAACCTTCCAGAAGGACAACCATCTCTGCAGCAATCTACCAATCAGGCCTGTATGGTAGAGTGGCCACATGGAAGCCACTCTTTAGTAAAAGGCACATGGCAGCCCACCTGGAGTTTGCCAAAAGGCACATGAAGGACTCTCAGACCATGAGAAACGAAATTCTCTGGTCTGATGAGGCAAAGATTAAACTCTGGCATAAATGCCAGGCATCATGTTTGGAGGAAACCAGGCACCATTCATAACCACGCCAATGTTGGTAGCAGCGTCATGCTGTGGGGATGTTTTTCAGCGGCAGGAACTGGGAGACTAGTCAGGATAGAGGGAAAGATGAATGCAGCAATGTATAGAGACATCCTGGAGGAAAACCTGCTCCAGAGCGCTCTTGACCTCAGATTGGGGCAATGGTTCATCTCTCAGCAGGACAACAACCCTAAGCACACCGCCAAGATATCAAAGGAGTGGCTTCAGGAAAACTCTGTGAATGTCCTTGAGTGGCCCAGCCAGAGCCCAGACTTCAGTCCAATTGAACATCTCTGGAGAGATCTGAAAATGGCTGTGCACTGACGCTTCCCATCCAACCTGAAGGAGCTTGAGAGGTGCTGCAAAGAGGAATGGGGAAAACCTCCCAAAGATAGGTGTGCCAAGCTTGTGGCATCATATTCAAAAAGACTTGAGGCTGTAATTGCTGCCAAAGGTGCATCAACAAACTATTGAGCAAAGGCTGTGAATACTTATGTACATGTAATTTCTTAGTTTTTGATTTTTAATAAATTTGCAAAAATCTCAAACTTTTTTTTCACATTGTCATTATGGGGTGTTGTGTGTAGAATTTTGAGGGGAAAAAATGAATTTAATCCCTTGTGGAATAAGGCTATAACATAAACTGTGGAAAAAGTGAAGCACTGTGAATACTTTACGGATGCACTGTAGATTAACAGCAATACGGCCTGGAAGGGAAATGTTTAAAATGTGAATCTATAAAATATCCTTGGTGAATGTAAAAAAAAAAAAAAAAAAAAATTCAGAAGAAGCAGTTTCTGAAATATTAATCTAATTAAAATGGGATCAGGTAGACTTTCACTTATTGCCATTAAACATTATAAAAAACAGTTACTTAGGGCTGCAATCACCTGATGAAGTACAATTACTTCTGCACTGAATGCAATCGGATAACTGTCAGATTTTATAAATGCACGGGGAATGTTACTTTATCAAGTAATCTGTAAATGTTTCATTTCATAATTCACCTTAATGCTCATTATTGTCCATATTAGACATATAACACAAAAATAATCTTTGCTGCTATTTTAATGACTGAAGTTATCTTAAGGCAGAATTATGCCATTCTGCAGACTTGGCCCATATAGCATTGCTAACAATCTATCCTGGTCTAATAGCTTAATGGAGTTTCCTTAGATTGATCCTGCTGGCCAAGCAGATAGCCTAGCCTCAGCCTGTGGGAGTTTTTATATTTATTACACAGATTAAAGAATTAAACTGCTGCAGTCCAGCCCTCAAAGCCTCTGGGTTACTGTTCTAAACTGGGCTATAGCTCCTGTCAAAGCTGTTTTGCCTTTGCTGCCACTTTTTCTACTGACAAGAAAAAAAGGCGTAAAACATGTCAGTTCATCTGATGATGGACTATTTTAGCACCATTAATACCATAAGCCCAGGCAGTTTCATCCCAGCCTGAGAGTGACTAATGCATGTCATAGATATGTGTGTGGGTGTGTGGATCATTCATGTAAGTGTGCAGATTCTTGTTTTGGTACTGCTGGCTGCTGCTGTTGTGAGCTGCTCATGACACTGGGGTCCTGAGGGCATAAACATGACCCAGAATGACTGACACCGACCTTTAATATTTCCTCTGCTTTCCTTACCTCATTAAAGCATATTTGCTCCCTTGTTGTTATCCGAGGGGGGGGCCTGAAAAGTTCATAGACTGACCATGATGCAGTGGTCAAATTTGACCAAATGTGGTTTATTACCTCCGCCAGGCCGAAAAGGCCAGGAGGAGGTTATGTTTTTGCCAGGGTTTGTGTGTTTGTCTGTCTGTCTGTCTGTTGGTTAGCAAGATAACTCAAAAAGTCTTGGACGGATTTCCATGAAACTTTCAGGCGTTGTTGGAAATGGTACAAGGAAGAACTGATTAAATTTTGGGGATGATCCGCATCACCGTCTGCATACAGGAATTTTTTAAAGCATTTTTCCACACTGTGACATATGGCCATTTTCAACATGTGCGCAGGTGCAATGGACGGCGCTGGGCGTCGTGTCTGACCAACACAAACTCCGCCTTCTTCAACGTTTTACCCACAAAAGCATGCGGAAAACACTGGTGGCCTGGGCCCGCCAGCCATAGGCGCTGCGCACCTTGCGCTGGTCGTCGTGTCTGACCAACACAAACTCCGCGTTCTTCAATGTTTTAGGCACAAAAGCACGCGGAAAACACTGCTGCCCTGGGCCCGCCAGCGTGCGTGTTTTTGCGCCACGCTGCAAAACCTGACACGGCCACCTGTCTGCCGCCCGATTATTTGCCACAAATTCCCCGCCCAGCTATAGGCGCTGCGTAAAAACGACCTCTTTGCCGGGGAAAATTCGAAATTCTGTTTTGCCGCGGAGCGCAACCCCAATAATTTCTAATTTCTAATTTCATGAGTTTGTTTTTTTTTTTAAATAATTCTGTTGAACCCCAATATAATATAAAACCCACGGCAACCTGTCTAACCAATCTGCATCCGTCAGTGGAGGAGATGGACACACCAACACTTCAGTTTATTACCTCCGCCAAGGAGGCAATGCTTTTACAACCGTAAAACGGGGCTATAAGGGACGGCGGGGTAATATGGGACACTTTTCTAAATGTAATTCTGCTTTTTTAATTTTGCTTCCGCCTAGATTTGATGAAGGATTCATGGATATTTCACAATAACAACACAACTCAACGTCCTGCTCAAAATAAAAAAAGCAGAATTACATTTAAAACATTTCCCAGAAAAGTGTCCCTTATCAACCCGCCGTCCCTTATAGCCCCGTTTTACACTACTGAACCACTAATCCTATCACTATCACATTGATTGTCATTCATTAATTGTCTGTTTATTGCACTGTCCATGTCAAATAAACAAATAATCATTGTGAATCCAATTGCTAGTCATATCTTTTCATGCTCAGGGAATCTGAAAACATACACACAAACACTGTATGGGGGGAACTGTGCCGCTTGGCGGAGGTCTGCGCTCTCCGAGTGCTTTTCTAGTTATACTATACTCTTGACAGTTCTATCACTCTCAGCTCTGCTCTGCCCTTTTGTTCCCTGACAACTGAGGTACAAATGCTACTGGCTCAGCACCTACGAGCATAACTCCTTCTTAGTCAGCCTATGAACTTTTCAGCCCCACTTCCCCCCTCGTAAAGGAGGTTTTACTCGTGTGGATACAGATCTAAACTTTTTTTTTTTTAACCATAAATGTCCAATTTTCTCTGTGGATATGTAATGCACAGTCAAAATGCACATGATTCTGCCAATTTATGACAATAATGCAGGTACAGGTACAGCTCAAAAAATCTGAATATCATGAAAAAGTTTTAATATTTTTTGTCACTCATTTCAGAAAGAGAAACCCATATATTACATAGATTCATTACACAGAGAGTGATATATTTCAAGTGTTTATTTTAATTTTGATGATTATGGCTTACAGCCCATAAAAACCCCAAATTCAGTTTCTCAAAAAATTAGAATATTACATAAAATTAATTTTAAAAAATAGTTTTTAAATGGAAATGTTGGCCGACTGAAAAGTATGTCCATGTGCACACTCAATACTTGGTCAGGGCTCCTTTTGGATTAATTACTGTATCAATGTGGCGTGGCATGGAGGTGATCAGCCTGTGGCACTGCTGAGGTGTTATGAAGGTCCAGGTTGCTTTGATAGTGACCTTCAGCTTGTCTGCATTGTTGGATCTGGTGTCTGTCATCTTCCTCTTGACAATCCTCCATAGATTCTCTATGGGGTTTAGGTCAGGAGAGTTTGCTGGCCAATCAAACACAGTGATGCCATGGTCATTAAACCAGGTTTTGATACTTTTGGCAGGGTGTGTGTGTGTGGGGGGGGTGCCAAGTCCTCATCTCTTTGTCTTTATACCCTGATTGATGGAGCCTTGAGTATTTTTATCATGTTTATAGTCAGCTTTATGTGTGTTTGTGTTTATGTTGAATGTAATTGTGGCTTGTAAATATGGATGTCACCAGACTGCAAAACAAATCTACCTACGGGTACAAATAAAGTAACCTGAACCTGAAGTCCTGCTGGAAAATGAAATCAGCTTCTCCATAAAGCTTGTCAGCAGAGGGAAGCATGAAGTGCTCTAAAATTTCCAGGTAGACTACTGCGCTGACTTTGGTCTTGATAAAACACAGTGGACCAACACCAGCAGATGACATGGTTCCTCAAATCATCACTGACTGTGGAAACTTCACACTAAGCCTCAAGCAACTTAGATTCTGTGTCTCTCCACTCTTTCTCGTGACTCTGGGACTTTGATTTACAAATGAAATGCCAAATTTACTTTTATCTGAACAGAGGTCATCTGCTGGTGTTGGTCCACTGTATTTTATCAAGACCAAAGTCAGCACAGTCGTCTACCAGGAAATTTTAGAGCACTTTATGCTTCCCTCTGCTGACAAGCTTTATGTAGAACCTGATTTAATTTTCCAGCAGGATTTGGCACCCCCCCCCCCCCCCCCCACACACACACACACACTGCCAAAAGAATCAAAACCTGGTTTAATGACCATGGCATCTCTGTGTTTGATTGGCCAGTAAATTCTCCTGACCTAAACCCCATAGAGAATCTATAGAATATTGTCAAGAGGAAGATGAAACACCAGACCCAGCAATGCAGACGAGCTGAAGGTCACTATTAAAGCAACCTGGACCTTCATAACACCTCAGCAGTGCCACAGGCTGATCACCTCCATGCCATGCCACACTGATACAGTAATTAATCCAGAAAGAGCCCCAACCAAGTATAAAGTGTGTACATGGACATACTTTTCAGTCGGCCAACATTTCTATTAAAAACTATTTTTTAAACTTAATTTTATGTAATATTCTAATTTTTTGAGAAACTGAATTTGGGGTTTTCATGGGCTGTAAGCCATAATCATCAAAATTAAAATAAACACTTGAAATATATCAGTCTCTGTGTAATGAATCTATATAATATATGGGTTTCACTTTCTGAAATGAGTGACAACAAATATTGAACTTTTTCATGATATTCTAACTTTTTGAGATGTACCTGTAGTTCAGCAGTGATTTATTTATTTATTTATTTATTTATTTTTAAATGACCATGTGGAAGATATTTTGTGCATTTCATTTGTTTGCTGTCCAGGCAGCTCCTTTTGCTGTGAGAATTTGTCTGGAAATGGCAGCTTTGGGCACAGTCCCATTGTTATTCTTTTTTTGAGAACTGCATACCTGATATTGCACTTGATAGAATAAATTAAAACTAAATGTCAGAAATCAGGGAAGCTGTTGAGATACAACTTGTAGTCTTCTCTCAGCTGCTGATGAATGAGAATTAGTGCTGCACGATTTGTCGATTGACAGAAAACTAATCGACTAATTTCCTGTGCGTTCTTTTCCAGGAAAAATTCTTAAAATATGATTGCTGTTTTAGGTTCTCAAACCTAAGAATTTGCTAGTATTATTTTTTTCTTTATAAGTTGAATGACTTTGGTTTTGTACTCTTTAACAGCTCAGGACATCTGATTAGGTCACCTTGAGCTCAGGGATATTGTGATGGATATTTTTGACTTAAAAAAAACTTTATAGAACAAAGGATTTGTCATTGAGTAAGGAAAAAAAATCTGCAGATTAATAGGTAATGGAAATAATTTAGTTGCATTCCTAACAATTTTTTTTCTTTTAGAAATGTTTTTGTATTTATTATGACCTATTAAGGCTCTTAACACGTACTAACAGTAGAACTATACATGTGCATATCATTAAATTAGAATGTCATTGAAAAGTTGATTTATTTCAGTAGTTCTGTTCAAAAAATTAAACTCATAGATTCATTACATACAGTGATATATTTCAGATGTTTAGTTTTTTTAAATGTTGATGGTTATGGCTTACAGCTCATGAAAACCTCAAATTCAGTTTCTCAAAAAATTACAATATTACATAAAATTAATTTTTTTAAAAATTGATTTTTAATAGAAATGTTGGCCGACTGAAATGTATGTCCATGTACACACTCAATACTTGGTCGTTGCTCCTTTTTTTTATTTAAGTTTTTGTAAAGGGTATACATGTCATTACAGCATTGCATTGTTTACATTTTCATCACATATCCCCCCTTTTTTTGTTTTTTGACAACATTGGAAAAAAATTATTACACCACCTTTTTTTTAAGTGAAAGAAAAAGAGAAATTAAAAAAAGAACAAAAAACAAAACAAAACAAAAAAAAACAAAAGAGCAGAAAAATAAAAGAGCATCTGAGTAGCCTTGGAACAAAGAGAGGTGCCATTATTGAAATGGTATTTATCAAAGATTAGATCTGATGGAAGACACATATGTGTTCCAGGGTTGCCAAAAGTTCAAGAACCCATCCATGTCCTGTCTCAGTGCAAATGTCAACTTTTCCATCGAATAAATGTCCTGAATCATGTTAATCCAATCTTCAGGTGTAGGACAGTCTTTCAACATCCATTTTTTTGTTAGAGCTTTTTTACTTGCCAATATTAAAACAGTGAATAAGTATTTTTCTCCTCGTCTTTCCAGTGATTCTGGTAGTAAACCCAAATACAAAGTTACAAAAGAAAAGGGAACTGTTACTTTGAATATTTTCCCCAATATTGTCTGTACATTGGTCCAATATTGATGGATAACTGGGCATGACCAAAACACATGAAAATGATTTGCAGTCTTTTCACCACACAAGCGCCAACAATTCAACCCTTTACGAGTAAATTTGTTTTGTGCAGGTGTTCTGAAAAATCTTACCAAATTTTTCCATCCAAATTCTCTCCACAGCAGGGATGAGGTACTTTTCCATTATTGTTTAATTAGCTTTTCCCATATTTCCAGTTGAAAAGTGAAATTCCCCTCTTTTTCCCATCTCTCTTTTATATACGATGTGTTGTCTCCTTTTAAGTCTTGAAGACCATGGTATGTTTTAGAAATGTATCTGATCCCTGGGATCCCTTTATATGCCATTAAGAAAACCTTCAGAACACCTGACTGGGCCCTTTCCAAATCATCCTTTTTAAGTATTTTGCTTATGTGGTGTCTAAGCTGAAAGAACCTGTAAAAGTCTTGATTTACTAGACCTTGTTTTTTCAAATCTTCAAAACTTCTTAAAGTTTGCCCTTTAAAAAAATCGTAATATTTTATCAGTCCGTTCTCTTTCCACTTTTTAAATCTAGTGTCTGTTTTATTAGGAGTAAAGTCCTGATCATAGGAAATCCATTGCAATAATCGATAGGGTTCTTTAGTTTGATTCTCTCTATCTTTTTTTTTTTTGTAACTTTGATTTTTATTCATTTTTCATCATACATAATACATTCAGATCACAGTCTATATTTTAAAAAAAAGGAGCTAGAGAAAGAAAGGGGGAAAAAAAGAGAAAAAGAAAAAAAGGAAAAAAAAGGGGGGGGGGACAAATGTTGGAGCATCAAGTTTTAAGTTTCCATCTCGTAATTCTTCTGGTTTTTCCAGTGTCTTTGGTTATTCTTTCAATTTCTGTCTCGTTGTTGCACTTTGTAGTGTGTCCATTTCCGCCATTTTTTTTCATATAGTCCTTCTTGCATTTTTTGTTGGTATGTTAGTTTTTCCATCAAACGTATATCCTCAACAATGTCAGTCCATTGCTCTTGGTCAGGAAGAACTTCTGATCGCCATTTTCTTGTGATTGTTTTTTTACATGCAATCAGCAAGATTTTAACTAGATATCTGTCCTCAGCCTGTATTACATTGTCTCTTTAAAGATCACATAAATACATCAAGTTACAGTTCATTGGTATATTATATCCTAATATCCTCTGTATTGTCACATGTATAGATTTCCAGAATGGTGAGATTTTGCAGCATTTCCAAAACATATGAGTGGTCTGCATTTTGAGCCTCACAGCCCCTCCAGCATAAAGATTGGGTATTTGTATATTTTCTTTGAATCTGTGGTGTAATGAAATAACGAATCAGGTTTTTCCATCCAAATTCCCTCCATGTCCTTGAACTTGTTGATGTGTGTTGTGTTTTCCATATTTCTTGCCAGCTTTCTTCTGTTATGTTTAAATTTAGCTCTTTCTCCCATTTCTCCTTTATATAGTTACTTGAATGTTTGCTTGCCATAAGTTTCTGATATAGCTTTGAAATAATTCTTATTTTATTTCCTGTATATGAGCTTAAAATGAATTGTATAATCTCGCTCACATCTGTGTGGAGGTTATGTCTAATCTTCCTCATATAATAATCTCACATCTGCAGATATCTGAAGAATTCCGATTTTTCTAGTTTAAATTTTCTTCTGATGTTTACAAAACTCCCGAAATCTTTTTTTCTGATATTGCCCCATGCTGTGATTCCCTTGTTCACCAGATTTTTGTATCCCCTATCTTGCTTTGCCGGTTCAAACTGACTGTCAAATGCTACCCATTTCAATAGTTTTATGTCCTCCTTTATGTTATACTTTTGTACTATTTTATACCACAGTTCCAAAGTAAATTTAGTGATTGGGTCTATTTGTTTGATTTGCTTATATGCATCCTTATCTTCTATTATGCTTTGTACTGGGAGTCCCTCAATTTCCTTTTCTATTTCTTTCCATTTTGCCTCATATCCTCCGTCGCACCAACATATGATATATCTTATTTGTGCTGAGTAGTAATATTCCTTTAGACTCGGTAGGCCCATGCCTCCTTTCTCTTTTGGTAACTGGAGTGTTTATTTCACTCTCGGCTTTTTACCTCCCCAAACAAATCTCGATATCATCCTGTCCCACTTTGAGAACTGGGCATCAGGAATCTCTGTTGGTAGAGCCTGGAAGAGGTAAAGCAGTCTAGGTTGTATGCTGATTTTGACTGTCTTAATTTTTGAATTCAGATCCATATTTAAGATTGACCATCTATCAATATCCTTTTTTATTTCTTGATCCAACCTATCATAGTTTGCTTTATATATTTTGCTTAGATCTTTAGGTATGTTCACTCCAAGGTATTTTATTTCTTTTTGTTTCCAGTTTAGTTTGATCTTATCAGTTATCTGGTTTAAAGGGTTATAGTGGAATGCCAGTATTTGTGTTTTTGTTATGTTTATCTTGTATCCTGATAATTTTCCAAAATTTTCTATCAAGTTCATCATTTCCATTATTGATTCATCTGGTTGCTCAAGGTAAACTATAATATCGTCTGCAAATAGCCCAATCTTGTGTTCCGCTCCCTTTATTGTTGCACCTTTTAATTTCTTATTTTGTCTCATCGCTTGAGCCAGTGGCTCTATGAACAGAGCAAACAAGGTGGGCGATAGGCAGCATCCCTGTCTAGTTGATCTTTGTATATTTACTTTGTCTGTTAAGCTACCGTTTATCTTGATTCTTGCCACAGGTTTTTGATACAGTGTCTTTATGCATTGTACTGATTTTTTGTTAAATCCAAAGCATTCCAGCACATTATATAGGAACTTCCAATTAACCCTATCAAATGCTTTTTCTGCGTCTAAACTCATTATTACTGCGCTTTTCTTTTCTTTATGTATTTGATTAATTATGTGTACAGTTCTCCTGATATTGTCATGTGTTTGGCGTCCCTCTATGAAACCAGTTTGATCATCCTCTATCAATTCCGTCAAGAATGTCTTTATTCGTTTACATATAATTGTTTTATATATTTTATAATCCACATTTAATAAAGAGATTGGCCTATAGTTTCCGCATTGTTCCCTATCTTTCCCTGGCTTTAAAATAACTGAAATAATGGCTTCGTTCCATGATGGAGGTATTTTGTTGTTGTTTAATGTCCGATTAAAGGACTTTAGGAGCTGTGGCATGAGTTCTTCTGTAAACGGTTTATAAAACTCAGAAGGGTATCCATCACTACCTGGTGATTTACCCTTTTTAAGTGACTTAATCACATCTTTAATCTCTTGTTGTTATTTCTGCTGTTAGCTTTTCATTTTGTTGGTTTCCTATTGATGGCAAGTCCAATGTGCATAGAAATTTTTTAATATCCTTAACATTTGTCTCTTCAGGTTGCGAGTATAGTTCTTGATAGAAATTATGGAATATTTCTTCGATGTTTTCTGGGTTAACTGTGGTTTTATTTGTGATGGGGTCCTTAATCTTATATACTGTACATTATTCACTGTTTGTTGTTTTCTTAACCGTTTTGCCAGCAGTTTTGTGGCCTTTGGCCCCGTTTCATAATATTTTTGTTTTAAATATCTATTTTTCCTTTCAATTTCATCTATTTGTATTTCTTTTATCTTTATTTTTTCTTCCTTAATTTCTTGATATATTTTTGTGTCGTTTGTGCTTTGATGTTTACGTTCTAATTCCCTCAGTCTCTCACATCTTTGTTCATATGTTTCCAGTTTAGACTTATTTGCTTTTCCTGATTCAGCAATTAATTTACCTCTTAACACGGCTTTTAGTACATCCCATAGTATTGTTGGGTCCACTTCTTCATTATCATTCTCTTCGATATACTCGTTTATGTTTACTTTTATTCTTTCTTTCATTTTCTCATCATTTAACAGTCCTACATTAAGTTTCCATGTTGTTTGTCGTTTTCTATTGTTTAAATATATTTCCATGTATATAGGATTATGGTCTGATATTTCTGCCCCTCCAATCTGACAATTTCTCACCCTGTGTCTGTCACCTTCATTCATAAGGAAGTAATCTATTCTAGAGTGTACTTTATGGACTGCTGAATAATGTGTATAGTCTTTTTCGAGTGGGTGCAGGTCCCTCCATATGTCTACCATACCCATTTCTGCCAGTGAGGTTCTTATGAACTTTGTTACATGTTTTTTTGTCTTCTTATCACTTGTTGTGTCAACCTCATGATCCATGACAGCATTTAAGTCTCCTCCACAAATTAGGACTCCTTCACTGTGTGTTGCTATGAGATCAGATGTTGAAAAAAACCCTTGTCACTTTCTGGTGGGGCATAGATGTTCACTAATGTGATCTGCAAACCACCTATTCTTCCCTTTATTATTACATATCTGCCTTCTTTATCCTGGATTTCTTGTTCACATTCAAATTGTATTTTATTTGAAATTAGTATCATAACCCCCCTTTTAGTTCCTCCCTTAAATGAACTGTAGTAGGAGTTTTTATAGCCAAATCTCTTCAGTTTCTCATGTTCTGTCTTGCTCAAATGTGTCTCTTGCATAAATATAATTTCGGCTTTTTCCTTCTTGAATTTTCTTATTATTCTTTCCCTTTTAACAGGTGAGTTCAGACCATTCACGTTTAATGTCATTATCTTAAGATTTTTGCCCATATTCATGTTTTTCCATTTTTTTAACTTGTGCTTCTAACCCGTTTAACAACAAAACTAACACATATTTGTACAAAAACACATTAACAAACTTCGACCTCCGTACTTTGGGCCTTTCTTCTGCCCACTGGTCCCTGCTGGTGGGTGGAGGGAATGTCTTCACAGAGTGAAGGGCCCTCCCTAGACCTATATTTACTATCCAAGTAATAGTCATTAGTCTAGAATTGTCCAACAAAAATCACTTAAACCTCTCCTAGCCGTTTGTTTCTCTTTACCTTGTCTTCTTGCCTTCATTTCTTCTGTGTCCTTCTTATCTTTGTTATAATCAGAGGCTTTCCATTGAAAGCCTTGCAGTTTTTCCTGGGCCCGGTGTGCCACGTCCGTCTCCCGTCTTCTGCCGCTCACATCGCCTCCACTCCGGCTGTCAGAATCAGAATCAGGTTTATTGCCATTGTTCATGTAGTTACACAAACTAGGAATTTGTCTCGGGTGCAAGTGCTGCAACATTAAACAGATAAGATAAAAGAAAATAAACTATACATGCAATAAAGTGTAGAATAAGAGTAAGTGATACTGGTCAGCAGTTTAAAATATTAGCGAGCAGCAGATACTGTGGAGAAACTATATAGTGCAGTCGGTTAATGCAGGAAGAAAACAGTGATGATTGACATGAGTCTGGTTGAGCTGCTGTACATAGTGCACGAGAGTCAATAAGTCACTAGTGTTCAGCAGTCTGATGGCAGAGGGGAAGAAGCTGTTCATGTGACGGGAGGTTTTAGTCTGGATGGACCGAAGTCATCTACCAGAGGGGAGGGGGGTAAAACAGTACGTGACCAGGGTGTGAGGGATCGCTATGATCCGGCCAGCACGCCTCTGGGTCCTGGAGATGTACAGATCCTGGAGAGATGGGAGCTTTGCAGCCGATCACCTTCTCAGCAGTGCGCACGACGCGCTGCAGCCTTAGTCTGTCCCTGGCAGTGGCTGCTGCGTACCACACGTTATCGGAGGTGGTGAGGATGGACTCGATGATGGCTGTGTAGAACTGCACATCACTGTCGTGATGCGTCAGTGCCGCCGCTGCTCCAGCCGCTTCCTCCGGTACGCTCACCACAAAGCCTCGCTCCGTCATGTCCCGCGCTGCCTCTCTGGCTGTGTTGTACGTTTTCACGCCATCCTCCCAATGAATTCTCATCTTCGTTAGTGGCGTTTGGAATCTAATTTTTTTCTCTTTCAGTATTTTTTTAATGTTGGCATATTTCTTTCGCTGCTGCACAATTTCTGTCGGGTAGTCATGGTCAAAGAATATCTGTTTGTCGCCGATTCGTATCTTTCTTTTCCACGCT
The DNA here is from genome assembly GCA_020510985.1 of Pholidichthys leucotaenia. Lineage (NCBI taxonomy): Eukaryota > Metazoa > Chordata > Actinopteri > Cichliformes > Pholidichthyidae > Pholidichthys > Pholidichthys leucotaenia. The sequence continues at coordinate 128,932,868 of CM035847.1, read as the reverse complement.
TGTGTCAGGATTCTTTCCTTTACATCATATTTCAGAAAGTTTACCACAACTGACCTGGGTGTAGAGTTTGGATTCGGGTTCTGTGCCGAGGCTCTGTGCGCTCGCTGGATCTGCAGGTCTGCTTCATTGGGCAACTCAAGCTCTTTTTTTAAGAAATGATCCATGAATTTCATCATCGAGTTGCCTTCAATGCCCTCCGGAATCCCGAAGATGCGTATATTGCTCTGCCTGGACCTGCTCTCCAGGTCGGTTATTTTTTCCTGCATCCTCTGTGTTTGCGCCGTCAGGGTCTGCAGCCGCTCGCTTGCCTCGGTCTTCCAGTCTTCCAACTCCGATATTCGAGCCTGTGCTTCTGTCATACACGCCTGTTGAGTGCGCAGTTCCTCCATGTTTTCTGCTAGCTTGCGCTCCATTTCTCTTCGGAGACCCATAATTTCCTCCTTCATCTCTTTTTTCAGCTCTTCCTTAAGAGCCGTTAAATCCTGTTGGAGTTGTCGCTTAAAGTCTTTTAATTCTTTTTTTAAGTCTTTACCTAAATTGGCGATGCCAGTGTTCATAGCATCGAGTTTGGCGTCCTCCATTTTCTCTGCTGTAGTTGCCTCGTTTCCCTGGGCCCCGTGTACAGCGATTTTTCCTGCGTTGTTGAAGAGGGATTCCTCAGTTTTACCCTGCTTTTGTCCGTGTGTCCGGCTTCTTCGTGTTTTCATCCCTTGGTTTATTGGTCCATTTATGTCGAGTTGGCCATTTACCAATGATTTTTAATCCGACTAGGGAGAGCTCTCTGTTCAAGCGTTATGTCTCTCCGCCATCTTCCCGGAAGTCCTCTCTCTGACTATCTTAAACCAAATTTTTAGCGGGGTCTCTATCCACGGGTTAGTGTTATTCAAAAGTTTAGGTAAGGCATTGTTCCCTATTATCGCCTGTAGGGGAATGTCACTTATTTGGCATTCCATCTCCTTCCATTGTGCAGTGTAGACTGGGTTACATATCTCTACTAAAGTTTTAATTTGTGCGGCTTTAAAATAGTCCCCGATATTTGGCAGCGCGAGCCCACCTTTGTCTTTGTTTAGCTGTAGGGTTCTATATCTGATTCTAGGTCTCTTGCCCTGCCATATGAATCTTGAGATCCTTCTGTCCAGTTCTTGCCATGTTTTTTTTGGGAGGTTCTACTGGTATTGTTTGGAAAAGGTATAGAAGACGTGGAAGTATATTCATTTTGACTGCTTCAATTCTTTGTGCAGTACCCAAGAATGGTATCATATTCCATCTTGCTAGATCAGATTTTATTTTTGCCATCAGTGGATCATAGTTTAGTGTTATAATTTTGTTGAGTTGTTTCGGGATATTAACCACCAGATATTTCATAGATTCCATCTCCCAGTTAGTTTTGAGTTTGCTTAGTAAATATTGATTTGGGCCATAGTTGAATGTTAAAATTTGGGTTTTATGCATGTTTAATTCGTACCCCGATAACTCTCCATACTCTGAAAAAACTGAGATTAGTTCTGGAAAAGAGATGTCCGGCTCCCCCAGGTATATTAAAATGTCATCAGCAAAGAGTGCTATTTTATGTTCCTTCTGACCAAGTGTAATACCTTGAATTTTTTGATTCTGTCTTATCCATTGGCTCAGAGGTTCTATGAAGATTGCAAAGAGCAGTGTAGACAAGGGGCAGCCCTGACGACATCCTCTTTCCAGTTCAAAAGATGAAGATAATTTACCGTTAATCCTTATTTTAGCTGTTGGTTTTTTATATAATGCCTGGATAGTTCTAATGAAGTTGTTATGAAAACTGAAACTGGTTAAGATTCTATATAGGAAAGACCAGTCTAACGAATCAAATGCTTTTTCAGCATCTAATCCCAATATGGCTGCATTTAAATTATACTTTTTTATATGATGAATTATGTGTAAAGTGCGTCTAATGTTATCTTGTGTCTGTCTTTGTGTTATAAAACCTGTTTGGTCTAAATGAATTAAGTCTGTCAGTATATTTTCTAACCTTTTGGCAAGGATAGCGGTAAAATGTTTATAGTCCTGATTTAACACACTGATTGGTCTGTAGTTGGAGCAGTCTAGTTTATCCTTTTCAGATTTAGGTATGACTGCAGTGACCCCTTCTCTCCAGGAGGGGGGATTTCCCCTGTGTGGAGGACATAGTTAAATGTTTTCAGGAGGAGAGGAGATAGTTGTTGTTTAAAGGTTTTGTACCACTCTGCTGTATAGCCATCTGCTCCTGGGGATTTGTTAGCTTTAAGTTTCATAATTGCTTTTTCTAATTCTTTAGGTTGTATTACTGACAGAAGTGTTTTATTTTGTGACTCAGTAAGTTGGGGAAGATTTAATGCATTTAGGAGGGCTTTGGATGCGTTTTTGTGTTTTTTGAGGGAGTACAAGTTCTTGTAGTAATTCTCAAAGCTTTTAAGAATTTCCTGAATTCTAAATTTTATTTCCTTTGATACTGGGTCTCTGATTTTGTAGATTGCTCTCTCCGTTTGTTGTTTCCTCAATTTATAGGCTAGTAATTTTGCCGATTTGCTACCTGTTTCATAGTATTTTTGTTTCAGAAATGTAAGTTTCTTCTGGATTTCTATTGTGTAGATCTCGTTTATTTGTTTTTTAATTTCCTTAATTTTGAGTGAGTCATTAGAATGAGTGTTGTCTTTGTGCTCTTTTTCTACTTTCTTAAGTTCTGACTCTAATGTGATTAGTTTTTCTTGTCTCAGTTTCTTTTGGATTGCCAGTTTTGCGATAATCTTTCCCCTTATTACAGCTTTGCATGCGTCTCACAGTATTAAAGGGGATACTTCTCCATTATCATTTTCTTCCAAATATCTGATTCCAATTCATCTTTCAGTGGTCCTTTCGGCACATTTGAATTTAACCTTCAAGAAAATGTATTATTTGTGTATTTTTGGATATTTAAGTCCATATAGATCGGACTGTGGTCAGAGAGATCCATCAGTCCTATTTTACATGTTTGCACTCTTCCAGTGTCTCTATTAAACATAAAAAAATAGTCAATCCTTGAGTATGATGAATGTGGTGCTGAGTAAAATGTATAATCTTTTACACTGGGGTTGAATTCCCTCCACACGTCACAGATTCACATTTCTTTTAGTAGCATCCGAGTTTTCCTACTTTGAGTGTTATTTTGATGTGAAGAATTACCTAATGCATCCCAGTATGGATTCAGTCTTAGATTGAAGTCTCCACCACATATCACTAAACCTTGGGCTTTAGTTATCATTAGGGTCAAATACATTTTGTAAAATTTCCAGTTAGCCCCTGGAGGTGCTATACATTCAGCAGGGGTGATAACTTCTCCCTCTAGCCGACCAAGTACCATGCTAAATCTCCCTTCTTTATCTTTGTGTTCTGAATTTTTTTCAAACATAATGTCGCTACTCCCCCTCCTCCTCCCTGACTTATATGAAGATGAAGAGATCAGTTAAACCCTTGTCTATTAAGTTTAGTGTGCTCCAATTCTGTTAGGTGGGTTTTCATGTAAAAATTTTATTCCTGCTTTGTCTTTTTTCATTTTGCCTAGAATCTTGATCTTTTAACTGGATTCAGGATCCCTTTTACAATGAGATTATTTTGTTACACCCCTGTTTCCTCCATTGTGTTGTCTTATTTAGTATAACATGTAGTGCCCTCTTTTATGCTACTCAAAACTGAAAGAACATTAAGAACATAAAAAACATTAAGAACATAGTATATAAAACTTTAAAACAAAAAACTGTCTAAAGATCTTCCTGAGCTGAGGTCTTTTAAGCGACCTTAGAAGAGCGTTGATGGTGTGTTGGCTCTGAGGGAAATTCCTCAAACTCTTACGTGTTGAGGGGCCCTCTCTTACCCCTGTAAGTTGTCCCATGTTTTTAACGTGAATTTCAGATCCCAATCCGAACTTGTAATGTTTTTTTTTTTTATTTTTTTTTTTTATGCCTATACCCTATGAAATTGTGCACAACCTCCCACCACCGTCACAGCAAACAATCACGTTAATACAGTATTTGTTAGTGTGGAGAGTTCATGTGGTTCATTGTCACGTTTCTATTTTAACAAGTTGTTTTTTTGTTTTTGTTTTTAAAGACTTATTTGTTTCTAATATTATGACTGTTTCCATGAAATGTTTTACCACTTCATACTTGCTGATTCTGCATCTCCTTAAGTTTGTTACCTTGTAGGAGGAGGGTTTGATGCGCAGATTGATTAAAAATATAGTTATTCCCTCCTGAAAGCGTTCAGTTTTTCCTTATAGCCCTGGCGCTGGGGTTTCCCGCTGCTGGCCCGTGGATTTTGAGGTCTCTGTGTGCACCACGTTTGAGCCTTGATTCTTTCGATCGGGGTCTGCTGCGGGTTTATACACCGTTACCGGGGAGCCCTCTTCTCGCCATATCCCTGGTTGCTTCTTCCACCGAGTTGTAGAGACATGTCTCTTCCCCGTTAAAAAAAAACCAAAAAAAAAAAAAACCCGCAGCTTCGCCGGAAATGAGTTTGAAAGCGCAGTTTCTTCTCTCTTAGTACCTTTTAGCATCGTTGTATTCCGACGCTTTTTAAGGACCTCCTGGGCGTAGTCGTGCTCCACAAAAACTTTCTTTCTTGGTGCATAAATCCTTTTTCTGCCAAGCCAGTCTCAAACCTCTTCTTTTGTTCTGAAGTTGGAAAACTTCACCACCACCGATCGTGGGGGCGCTTCCCGCCGACGGCCTTGGGGCTAATGAACGGTGCGCCCTTTCTGTCTTCAAGTCCGGTGGATTGGGGAATTTCCAACTTCTCTCTCAGTATGGTTTCCACGCATGCAGCTATTGTGGTGAAACCGTCCTCGACTCCTTCTTTCAGACCATGAATTCTTATGTTGTCCCTTCTTAGTCTTCCTCCTGGTCGGTTAGCTTAGCCTCCGGTCTTGTCTGTCGTTTGAGTAATTCCAGCACGGTTTCTTCCAGCCCTTTTATTCTTTCCTGTGCTTCCATGATTCGGTCCTCAGCCTGGTCCACTCTGTTGTTTGTCCTTTTTATTTCGTCTTTAATTTCACAAAATTCGGCCCAACACTCTCGGCGAAATTCTCTTAATTCTTGAAATATCGTTTTTAAGCAAATTGTGTTGCTAGCCTCATTCTGCTCCTCTGTTTCCGAGTGGTTGTTGTCCTCCAGGTCAGATTCTCCGGCCGATGCGCGTCTTGGCCTGGCAAATGTCGATCTCTTCTGTTTTCCTTTAGGCATAATGACTTTGTCTTTTGATTTTCACTCTTCCAAAAATCGTTAAATCTGATTTTCAAGGTATTTTCACGGATGGGGTCTGGGAGCTTCAGCGTTAAGCTGCTATCACCATGGTGTCCAGACAGAAGTCGGTCCGTTGCTCCTTTTGCATGAATTACTGCATCAGTGTGACGTAGCATGAAAGTGATCGGCCTGTTTCACTGCTGAGGTGTTGTGGAAGCCCAGGTGCTTTTGATAGATGGGCTTGTGCAATATGACCAAATTTCATATCACGATATAAGTAGTCTTTTTCACGATAATGATATATATCACAATATACATTTTCTGTAAATTCTGTAGTTTATATATATAATAACCAGATAAAAGGAACATCTCTTTCTCTACATTTAAATAGATAGTGAAAAAATCAGTGTACAAATTCATCTGTCATTAATGTTATGCACCTTTCTCCCTTGTGAAGATAAGACTTTATTAATCCCTGACTGGAAATTTATTTGCACAGCATCACAAAGTCAGAAAAGAAGAACAAAACCAAAAATAAAAAAAACAATAAAAACTACGAAAAACACAAGATCAATAATATTTAAAATATGTGCAAATTGTACTATATACATAGGGATGTGATTTTTTTCCGCTAATTCGCGGAATTCCGCTTTTTTTATCTTCCAAAAAATTTTCAGACCAGATGGCGGCGCGTGCATAACGCGAGGCTCAGCGTCTCTTCAGATTTTGTGGATTAGCAGCGATATTTCTGCTCATTTCGGTCTGTTCGTTCAGAACAGCTTCGCTTTTACATCCTGCCACCCGAATTGAACTTTGGGACATTGATTACAAAATAACGACCTTTTTATCAGCAACCTACGTTTCATTCCCTGAGCTCCGGAGAACACCCGACGCTAGGTAAGCTGACCCGGGCCGACCGGAAGTGCTCTCAGGCGGCGTAGAGAACCGAAACAAAGGCGGGGGAAGCGCGGAGGGCCTAAGAGCTAAGCTAAAGCTAACACCGCACCGGCTTTCTCTACCCAGCATTGTCCTCGCTAATGTACGGTCAGTGCGAACCAGAATGGATGAGCTACGGCTTTCGGATCACCAACAATAAGAAACCTATGAACTGCAATATCAAGATTTTCACGGAAACATGGCTACATAGTGGAGTACTTGATGGTGCTGTCGAGCTGGCCGGACGGCACACTCTCCGGGGCAGACAGAGCAGCTGATGACTCCGGTAAGACCAGAGGTGGGGGAGTGTGCATTTATATTAACAAGACTTGGTGCACGAACTCTGTCACTGTTGGGAGACAGCTGCTCAGCTAACCTGGAGTTTCTCATGGTTAAATGTAGACCTTTCCATCTGCCACAGAGTTCACTTTTCACTTTTCTTCATCTTACCTGCTGAGGATGTTTTTGGACTTTATTAAAAAATATTTTAACGCCACACATGTGATGGAGTAATGCTTGTTGGAATATTTTAGGAATGCTACCTTCTTGGAACATAAGTCAATATTATACAGTAATAAGTGACATTCAGCTGTTTGTTTTATGTCATTTAAGCACAGTTCCGGACCCCGCTGGGGGACTGTGTCCCCCAGACCACCTCCTAAATTTTCAGATAATTTCCTCAACCACAAATCACATCCCTATATGCATCAATAAAAATAATATACATACATGCACGTTTATGGCAAGTATTTATCCTTTGTGTATATTATAGTGTGTTAACTGCTGTCGGGATGAAGGATTTATTGCAACGTTCAGTCCTACACAGTGGCTGTAACAGTTTACTACTAAAGGAGCTGCTCAGGGCCTCCACAGGCTCACGTAGGGGATGAGAGGTGTTGTCCATAATAGACATTAGCTTAGCTAACATCCTTCTCTCCCCTACCACCTCAGTGCAGTGTTATAAAATTGTTTTTTTTTAATGTGCATTTGAGATGACTTGAACTTTATTCATTATCACTACTTGCCTAATTAAAAATGATTAGAAATCAAGTTACATTAAGAGCCAGTTTGTTCCTCCAGCATGTTTTAATTTTTTTTTATCATTTAGTGTGTATGCGGCTGCTGTCATGCACTTTTGCAGCTTTGGTAATAGTTTTTCAAACAAAATTAAGAACTCTGCAGTAATTTAAACCAAAGAAACAATGGTCTGATGCACTATGTTTTCCTATTAGCGACAAGTTAGCTTTGTCATTTAGCATTTGCTGTTTTATAATTAGAGAGAGATGGTGTTAACGTTACTTACCTCCAATTAAAATGAGGTAAGAGGACTATCCCTCTCTGATGTAGCACGGTGGGGAAAAAGTCCCACATCTCTGGCAAACAGAAGTAGCGGCTATATGATACGATGAACTTTATTGATCCCAAACTGGGAAATTACAGTGTACAGCAGACGACTGACAGTAGACGACCAAAACCGTCAGAAACACACACAGCATAATACACAAAAGGGATTACCATGAAAAGTAAAACTGCCTAAATAACTTAATATACATCGTAGATGAATAGATGATGACCTGCATAGATATTTTGGTACTTGTGCAGTGTGGGCAGGTGCAAGTCCCTGTCTGGAAAATGAAATCAGCATCTCCATAAAGCTTGTCAGCAGAGGGAAAGCATGAAGTGCTCTAAAATTTCTTAATAATTTGGCTGCTTCCTGTGGTAAAGTGTCATCACTTCCTGTGTTGCTGGCTGTCGATGTGGTTTACCTCTGTGTGTTAGCTCTCCTCACTCTCCTGAGGATTATTGCCTTTAATTGTATTTTAATGCTTTTTTCCATCTACCCGTCACCTCTCACTTCTGTTTAACAAGCCCTCTTGCACCTCTGTGTGCACTCAGTGTCACCTAATCACCCTCTTTAGACTTCTGTTCACCTTTCATCGGTGTTTGTGTTAGCGTTGGGTTAGCTACTAGCTATGGCTACTAGCTCTCCTTCCTTTTCTCCTCTGGTGTGCTCTCTGTGTCAAATGTTTAGCTACACCTCTGCCTCTTTTCGTGATAATGGTAAATGTAATAAATGTCTTTTTGCAGGTGCTCGAGGCGCGGTGTGTGATTTGCGACTCCCAGCTTTGCTGCATTGAAACACTGTCAGCTCCAGTTAATGACGACTCCCTTAGCTGCAGCAGAGCACCCTAGCATAGGGCCTGCTAGCCGTCCACCGGCTTCCACCTCTTCTGAGCAGCCAAGAGAGAATGGGTGGGTGACCGGTTGAGAAGGCAGCATAGTCACAAGCCCCTGGTTTCACCACCAACCTGTTTATTTTCTAATCGCTTTTCCCTGCTCAGCGACACACCCGCTGAAGAAAAAACTCTGATCATTGGTGACTCTATAGTCAGAAACGTGAACCTAGAGACTCCAGCAGCCATAGTCAAATGCATTCCTGGGGCCAGAGCAGGTGACGAGTCAAATTTGAAAATGCTGGCTAAAAGTAACTGTAAATACTCCACAATTGTTATCCACGCCGGCATTAATGACAACCGACTCCAGCAGTCGGACGTCACAAAACTTAGTGTGGAATCAGTGTGTAACTTCGCCAAAACGATGTCTGCCTCTGTAGTATTCTCTGGGCCCATCCCCAACCTGACCAGTGATGACATGTTTAGCCATATGTTATCCTTCAACCACTGGCTGTCTGTGGTGTCCTGCAAACAATGTGGGCTACATAGACAATTGGAATTCATTTTGGGGAAAACCTGATCTTATTAGACGAGATGGCATCCATCCCACTTTGGATGGTGTGTCTCTTTTATCTAACAATCTGGCATCATTTTTATCCAAATTTCCCAAACCTTGACAATTCAGAGTTGGGACCAGAAAGCAGAGTCGCAGTTTTACACACCTCTCTGCAGCTTCTCTTCATCCGCCACCCCTCAATTTAGCCCCCGTCTTCCCCATCAGAGAATCACTGTCTGCTCCCTCCAAAGTAAATAAAAATAGAATGTATAAGCATCCCAGAGTGATTAAACAAAAAGTTGGTAAAACTCAAACATGAAGCCTCTAACTTTAATGACTTGGCCTCTGTTCCTCTTCATAATTTAAAAAGTAAATGCGGTTTGTTAAATATTAGGTCTCTAACTCCCAAGTCTCTCCTAGTCCTTGATCTGTTAATTGATCATCAGATTGATTTAATATCCCTTACAGAGACTTGGTTAGGGCAAGAGGATTATGTTGGTTTAAATGAATCAACTCCCTCTGGTTATTTAACCCTCAAGTGACAAAGCTATTTTACGGACTGAAATGACCAAGTGGGGTCATTTATGACCCCATTGTGCTCTGTACAGGGATCCTTATTATAAATGGCTGGTTGGAGGTTTATCATACCAAAACTACTCCCTGTATTTAAGACCGGTATTTTATAATGATCTAATGTAAAATGTGTTTGCTAATAATACTTTTATTGCAAGAAATAACCAAAACGCAGACTGTAAGAACAACATTACATTTATTTAGACAGTCCTTGTCAGTTCACTCTTGGAACATCATCATCATCATAGTTATTATCATCATAGTTACAATAATAGGTATCATCATCATCATCATCATCATCGTTACAACAATAATAGGTATCATCATCATCATCATCATCATCACGATGATGATGGTACCTATTATTGTAGTTATTGGACTTATTTTGTACCCGTAGGTAGATTTGTTCTGCAGTCCGGTGACAAGCCACCAGCTGCCGGTCGCTGCATGCGCAAGCGCCCCTTAACTCCCTAACCTGCATGTTTTTGGCATGTGGGAGGAAACCGGAGAAATCCCGGAGTAAACCCACGCAAACACGGGGAGAACATGCAAACTCCACACAGATCACTGTTGGCCGGGGGCAGGGATCGAACCCACGATCTCATGATCCCCGCGATCCCCCGGCCGAGGGTAAACTGTGCTGCCGCGGTGCTAACCACTGCGCCACCGTGCAGCCCTGATGGTGATCAGGGCTGCACGGTGCAGGGCTGCACAAGATGATGATCATGATACCTATTATGGCATTTTGCGTAATGGCGGTTTTCTTGTGGACGGTGATCCGGATCACCACCAAAATCTAATCATCTGTAGAATACCCCATTTCTGACAATCTGTGAAAATTTCATGAAAATCCGTCCATAACTTTTTGAGTTATCTTGCTTACAAACAGACAGACAAACAGACAAATCCAGACAGACAGACAAATATAAATCTTGCTATCCTAGGTCTGTTAGCCATGGTTCACTGCAATACAATATAAAGTACTGATTAGAAGTGGAAACTGGAGTGGTGGGTCAGTTGGTAGAGCATCCGCCCCACACCCGGGAGGCAGGGGTTCAAATCCCGGCTGGGTCATACCAAAGACCATATAAAAATGGTGCTTTCTGCCTTCTAGCGTGGTGCTCCGCATAATGGAATGGGGAAAGTAAAGTTACACACAGAGCTACCAGAGGACTGACCCCCCGCTGTAGCTTTCACTACTTACAGTAGCTGTGTGGCCTAGGGTCAGAGAAACGGAGATAGGCGCCGCCCATATACACCTTCAGGTGTGAAGGGATTAACTAACTAACTATTAGAAGTGGAACATTTGAATAAAATTTATAAAACCAATGTTTAAAAACCAGTGCTTCTCTTCGGGGTCATAAATGACCCCACAAGAGTTTGCGATGTCTACGCCACACCAATCGGTTGATCCCTGCAAAAAACTATGAAAGTGTGTAGGATTAGTAGACTGACAAATTCATGCTAGGAAAGAAAATTTGGATAAAAATAAAGAGACGGCACATTAAATTATATGGCTGGGGTCGTAAATGACCCCACTCGGTCGCTTGAGGGTTAAATTGTCAAAATCCCAGAAGTTCTGGTCATGGAGGAGGAGTAGCAACAATTTACCATTCCAAATTACTAGTTAATGTAAAGCAAAAACATATTATAATTCCTTTGAGGGCCTGAGCCTCAGTATTAGGCATTTTAGCAGTTTTAGGTTAAACCCAATTTTATTTGCCATAGTTTATCGTCCTCCCTCAGCCTACTCGGAGTTTTATCCGAAATTGCCGCATTCTTAGCAGATTTACTGCTGAAATCAGATAGAATAATTATAGTAGGGGACTTTAATATACATGTAGATGTAGATAGTGATTGCCTTAATATGGCATTTAATTCAATATCAGACTGGATGGGATTTTCTCAGAAAGTAGGAAATTCTACCCATTATCTCCACCACACGTTGGACCTTGTTCTGACATATGGCATAGAAACAGAAAATCTGGTAGCGTCTCCTCATAACCCTGGACTGTCAGACCATTATCTGTTAACTTTTGATTTTACTATTTCTGACTATTTGGCTCCTAAAGAAAAATAATATTACAGTAGATGTCTCTCAGATGATGATGTTACCAAATTTAAGCAGATTGTTTCCTCTATGCTGTGTCAACATAACGGAGATTAGCTATGGAGAGCTTGCTCCTTCTGTAATCGATAGCATGGCAGATAGTATTACAGCTTCTCTGCATCAGACTCTAGACATGGTGGCCCCTTTAAAAAGAAAGTCTAATCAGATTTCTGACTCCTTGGATCAACACAGAAACTTGTGTAGCTTAAAACAGAAGACTCGTCAGTTAGAAGACAAAGTGGAGTTCCACTAAATTAGATGAAATCTATTTAGCTTGGAGAAGTCATCTTCTAATTTATAAAAAATCTCTTAGGAAAGTTTAGAACAAGTTATTATTCTGCATTAATAGAAGAGAACAAGAATAATCCCAAGTTTCTTTTCAGCACTGTAGCCAGGCTGACGAGTCAGGACTCGGTCAAATCTAGCATTCCCTTAGAGCTCATTAGTCAGGACTTTATGAACTTTTTCAATAATAAAATTTCATCTATCAGAGATAAAATCAGTCAGACTTCTTCCCACTGTTACTTAATACAGTAACTACTACACTCCTTCAATTGATATCTGTTTGGATAGTTTACTCCAATTGACCTTTTAGAGCTTAGATCAAAATAATTTCCTCATCAACCCTATCCTACCAGTTTGTTTAAAGAAGTCTTCCCATTTATTGGTAGTCTCTACTTCAAATAATCAATTCTTCATTAACATTAGGCCATGTACTGCAGGTGTTTACAACTGCTGTAATTAAACCCTTACTCAAAAGCCAATGCTGGATCAGAGTTTTGGCTAGCTATAGACCAACTCTCTAACCCTCCTTTCATTCAAAAATCTTAAGAGTTGTTGCTCCGCAATTATTTGACCACTTGCAGGGAAATGATTTATTTGAGAGTTTCAATCTGGGTTTCGAATCCATTCATAGTACTGAAACAGCTTTAGTGAAGGTCACTAATGACCCTCCTTATCGCATCTGACAATGGACTTGTTTCTGTACTTGTCCTTTTAGACCTTGGTGCAGCTTTTGATACTATCAGTCTGTATCTGTATCAGTACTTTTATACAATACAGTTATTTTGATACTATTAATCTGTATCTGGAATGATCTCCCCCCTGACCTACGTGCTATCTCAGACCTGGCCCTTTTTAAATCAGAACTTAAAACATATTTGTTTAGGATGGCTTTTAATACCCAGTAGTGGTGATATTTGTCTTGGCATTTGTTTTTATTTTATTCTCATTTTTAGGTATTTTTTCTTATTTCTTTATTTGTTTTTAATGCTGTGTGTGTTTTTAATACTGTTTAATTTTCTGTAAAGCACTTTGGTCACCTACAGGTTGTTTTAAAGGGCTATATACTGTAAATAAAGTACATTGCATTACATTATTGATCATAATATTCTACTTGATAGATTAGAACACTATGTTGGACTTAATGGAACTTCATTGCAGTGGTTCAGATCTTATTTATCTGATAGGTGCCCGTTTGTTCATGTCAGTAATGAGTTTTCTTCCAACTCAAAGCTCAGTCATGGAGTTCCACAGGGATCTGTGCTAGGCCCTACTCTTTTTAGTTTATATATGCTTCCATTAGGCAACATTAGAAAGCACTGTATACGTTTTCACTGTTATGCAAATAACACACAATTACACCTGTCAATGAAGCCAGATGATTGTAATCAATTAGCCAAGTTAGAGGCCTGTGTTAAGGAAATCAAAGCTTGGATGACTTATAATTTCCTGCGATTAAATTCAGATAAGACTGAAGTCATTCTTGTTGGTCCAAAAAACCTTAGAAATACCTTTCCAAATCAAAATCTTAGTTTGGATGTGGTTACTCTTTCTCTTAATAGTTCTGTGAGGAACTTTGGAATTATTTTTGATCAAGATCTGTTTTTTAATTCACATATTAAATTTGTTTCTAAGACTGCCTTCTATCATTTGTATAATATTGCCAAGATTAGGAGCATCTTGTCTCAGAGTGATGCTGAGAAACTAATCCACGCTTTTGTTAGCTCTAGATTAGATTATTGTAACTCTTTATTATCAGGTTGTCCTAAAGTATCTTTAAAAAGTCTTCAGCCGATCCAAAATGCTGCCGCAAGAGTTTTAACAGGTACTAGAAAGAGAGATCATATCTCTCCGGTTCTGGCTTCCCTTCATTGGCTTCCCATAGAGTTTAGAATTAAGTTTAAAATCCTTCTTCTCACTTACAAAGCTCTAAATAATCAAACCCCTTTTTATTTAAAATATCTGATACTATCCTATTATCCTAACAGAGCATTACGCTCCCAAAATGCAGGATTACTTGTAATACATAGAATCTCCAAAAGTACAATGTGAAGCAGAGCCTTCAGTTATTAAGCTCCTCTCCTGTGGAACCAGCTGCCTATCTGGATTCGGGAGTCAGACTCAATCTCTGTTTTTAAGAATAAGGTTAAAACCTTCCTTTTTGATACAGCCTATAATTAGGGAGGGATCATGTGCCCCTGAACCCTCCCTTAGTTATGCTGCTAATAGGTTTAGACAGTCGGGGGACCTCCAACAATGCACTGGGCTTCACTCCTTTCTTCACTCTTAATGAAATATTTTTTCTGGTCATTAACATCTGTTTGTTCTTTCCCATAGATTGAGTCCCCGTCGTGCTGTTTGCTCTCTACATATGTTTTTTTCTTCTTCTTCTTCTCTATCCCCTCACCCCCCAGCCAGTCACAGCAGATGACTGCCCTTCCCTGAGCCTGGTTCAGCTGGAGGTTTCTTCCTGTTAAAAGGGAGTTTTTCCTCTCCACCATCGCCAAGTGCTTGCTCACAGGGGATCGCCTGATTGCTGGGGTCTTTCTGCAACTGTGGGGATGTACCCTACAGTTGAAAGTGCTATGAAATGACTGTTGTTTTGAAGTGGTGCTATGTTAATAAAGTTGAATTGAAATTGAATTAATAGATGACTGCACTGACTTTGGACTTGATAAAACACAGCGTACCAACACCAGCAGATGACATGGCTTCCCAAATCATCACTGACTGTGGAGACCTCACATTGGACCTCAAGCAACTTGGAGTCTGTGCCTCCCCACACCTCCTCCAGACTCTGGGACCTTGATTTCCAAATGAAATTCAAAATGTACTTTCATTTGAAAAGAGGTTATCTGCTGATGTTTGTCCATTGTGTGCTATCAAGTCCAAAATCAGCACAGTCGTCTACCAGGAAATTTTTAGAGCACTTCATGCTGATTTCATTTTCCAGCAGGACTTCGCACCTGCCCACACTGCCAAAAGTACCAAAACCTGTTTTAATGACCATGGTGTCACTACGCTTGGTAAACCAGCAAACTCTCCTGACCTACACCTCATGAAGAATCTCTGGGGTTTTGTCAAGAGGAAGATAAGACACCAGACCCAACAATGCAAATGAGCTGAAAGCCTCTATCAAAGCAACCTGGGCCTTCATAACACCTCAGCAGTACCACAGGTTGATCTCCTCCATGCCACGTCACATTGATGCAATAATTTTTTTTTCCCCTTGTCCTGTCAGGCAGCTAGGCAAGCAGAACAGGGATCTGTCACCCTTACTGTGCCAAAACAGATTTACTTTGCCAAGAGGAGCTTATACAGTACCTAACTATGTATTGCATATTGTTGTAAACTCCTCCTGTAATAACTTTTAATACTTTATTTTAATTATTTTACCCATGGAAGACCCAATAGGATGGGGAAGAGGGAAAGGAAGTGTGTGGAGAGGGAAAGAAAAGGGAGGGGAACAGACAAAAAAATCCAAACAAGCCAACAACTAAAACAAACAAAAGACAAACCGCTTCTTCCACCAAAGCTGTCTCAACACGAGTCTGGTTTCCGCACCTGTTAATGGAGAGACACTTGTGTGTGTACGTCTGCGTGCATATACAGTGGTACCTCTACTTACGAATTTAATTCGTTCCGGAAGAATTCTCGTAACGTGAAAAATTCGTAAGTAGAGGCGCGTTTTACATGTAAATGCCATAATCCGTTCCAAGCCCCCAAAATTCGGGCATAAATTTTTTATAAATCATAAAAACGCATCAAAACATGTAACAAATACATGTTACAATTAGATTACTGCACAATAAACATAAAATGAGAGTTTAAAATGAGAGAATAATAAAAGAGAATAATAAAAGAGAATAATAAAAATTATGTTCATTTACCCTTTAACTGCTATCGTCGTCGACGTCGTCACCTTTTGCCTTCTTTGGTTCATGTTCTGATCCAAGGACGTTTGCTTTTGTCGGCTTGTAAGTGCTTCGTTTTGTTTTAATACCGTGCTGATCGTTGATGTATTACGGCCATATTCTTTGGCGAGATCAACCAAACGCATCCCCTTTTCATACCTTTCGATTATCTCCTTTGTTTGTATGGACAAAAAAACTCTCTTCTTTTCTCCTTTTCCACTTATCTCCGTCACTTTCTTGGGGCCCATAGCGAATAAATGTTTATTCTGTACTGTACACACATGTAAAACTTTCACCTTGTTCTTAATAAAGTTTTGGAAAAAAAAAACAAAACTTCGTGGCCAATGGGATACCAGGAAGATGCTAGGCGATAGCCAATGGCAGAGCAGCTACAGGTATGTTTACGTTCGGTAAACTACGGAAGCTGCGAGGAGCGCGTACTTTTTTGCCTTTCGTATCCTGAAATTTCGTTCGTAACTAGAGGCAATATTTTCCCGTTGAGGCGTCTCGTAACCTGAAAATTCCGTATGTAGAGACGTTCGTAAGTAGAGGTACCACTGTATATGAGAGCGTGTACATGTGAGTGGTTTGTCAGGAAACATACGAAGTGAGGGGCCAGTTGCAGCAGCTCTCCCCCCGGGAACCCCGAGCAGGCAAGGCAGTGCCACATATCCCCACAGGGCACAAATGTCTGAGGTCAGCAAGCCCCAGGAAAGCCAGGCATCCGCCCCCGGAGGGACGATCGAGGGAGGCCAGGTCATTCGGCGGCCAGCATGGCAAGCCCACCCCCCCGGACCCGCCTGCCCCCCACCCCCCTAGCGGGCCAACGCCCACCCCCGGGCCCCAGGTGCCAGGAGGCTAGCGACCCCACCCCCCGGGCCGGAGAACGGCCCCTTGATGCAATAATTCATGCAAAAGGAGCCCCAACCAAGTATTGCGTGTGTACATGGACATGCTTTGCAGTCGGCCAACACTTCTATTAAAAATCCATTTTTTTAAAATTAATTTTATGTAATATTCAGATTTTTGTTTGAGAAGAACTGATTTGAGTTCGTTAGCCTGGACATAACCCATAAACATCAAAATTAAATAGAAATAAACACTTGAAATGTATCACACTCTGTGTAATGAATCTATGTAATAAGAGGTTTCATTTTTTTGAATTGAAATACTGAAATCACTTTCGATGATGTTCTAATTTATTGCGATGCACATTTATAATTTATTCCCAAATTCTCCCAGTTTTTTTTTTGTAACTTAGATTTTTATTCATTTTTTCATCATATATAAGTCATTCAGATCACATTCTACATTTAAAAAAACAAAGGGTTAGGGGTAGGAAAAATAAAAAAAAATAAACAAAATAAAAATAAAAATAAAAAAAAATCAAAAATAAAAGGGGGGGGGGACAAATGTTGGAGCATCAAGTTTTTAGTTTCCATCTCTTAATTCTTCTGGTTTTTTCAGTGTCTTGGTTATTCTTTCAATTCTGCCTCGTTGTTGCACTTTGTAGTGTGTCCATTTCCGCCATTTTTTCTCCCATATTCCTTCTTGCATTCTTCGTCGATATGTTAGTTTTTCCATCATACGTATGTCCTCAACAATGTCAGTCCATTGTTCTTGGTCAGGAAGAACTTCTGATCGCCATTTTTTTGTGATAGTTTTTTTACATGCAATCAACAAGATTTTAACTAGATATCTGTCCTCAGCCTGTATAACACTGTCTTTTTTAAGATCACATAAGTACATCAGGTTACAGTTCATTGGTATATTATATCCTAATATCCTCTGTATTGTCACATGCATAGATTTCCAAAATGATGATATTTTGTAGCATTTCCAAAACATATGTGAGTGGTCTGCATTTTGAGCCCCCATCCCCTCCAGCATAAAGATTGGGTATTTGTATATTTTCCTTGAATCTGTGGTGTAATGAAAAAGCGAATCAGGTTTTTCCATCCAAATTCCCTCCATCCCTTGAATTTGTTGATGTTGTTTGTGTTTCCATATTTCCTGCCAGCTTTCTTCTGTTATGTTTAATTGAGCTCTTTCCTCCCATTTCTCCTTTTATAGTTTACTTGTATGATTGTTTGTCATAAGTTTCTGATATAGTTTTGAAATAATTCTTATTTTATTTCCTGCATATGAGCTTAAAATAAGTTGTATAATCTCGTTCACATCTGTTTGGAGGTTATGCCTAATCTTCTTCATTAGTAATCTCTCATCTGCAGATATCTGAAAAATTCCGATCTTTCTAATTTAAATTTTCTCCTGATATTTACAAAGCTCCCGAGATCTTTTTTTCCGATATTGCCCCATGCTGTGATTCCCTTGTTCACCAGATTTTTGTATCCCCTATCTTGTTTATGCCGGTTCAAACTGACTGTCAAATGCTACCCATTTCAATAGTTTTATGTCTTCCCTTATATTATATTTTTGTACTATTTTATACCACAGTTCTAAAGTAAATTTAGTGATTGGGTCTATTTGTTTGATTTGCTTATATGCATCTTTATCCCCTATTATGCTTTGTACTGGGAGTCCCTCAATTTCCTTTTCCATTTCTTTCCATTTTGCCTCATATCCCTCGTCGCACCAACAAATGAGATATCTTATTTGTGCTGAGTAGTAATATTCCTTTAGACTCGGTAGGCCATGCCTCCTTTCTCTTTTGGTAATTGGAGGGTTTTATATTTCACTCTTGGTTTTTTACCTCCCCAAACAAATCTCGATATCATCCTGTCCCACTTTGAGAATTGGGCATCTGGAATCTCTGTTGGATAGCCTGGAAGAGGTAAAGTAATCTAGGTTGTATGCTGATTTTGACTGTCTCAATTTTTGAATTCAGATCCATATTTAGATTGGACCATCTATCAATATCTTTTTTTATTTCTTGTTCCAACCTATCATAGTTTGCTTTATATATTTTGCTTAGGTCTTTAGGTATGTTCACTCCAAGGTATTTTATTTCTTTTTGGTTCCAGTTTAGTTTGATCTTATCAGTTATCTGGTTTAGAGGGTTATAGTGGAATGTCAGTATTTGTGGTTTTGTTATGTTTATCTTGTATCCTGATAATTTTCCAAATTTTCTATCAAGTTCATCATTTCCATTATTGATTTATCTGTTGTTCAAGGTAACTATAATATCGTCTGCAAATAGCCCAATCTTGTGTTCCGCCCCCTTTATTGTTACAACCTTTTAATTTCTTATTTTGTCGTATCGCTTGAGCCAATGGTTCTATGAACAGAGCAAACAAGGTGGGCGATAAGCAGCATCCCTGCCTAGTTGATCTTTGTATATTTACTTTGTCTGTTAAGCTACCGTTTATCTTGATTCTTGCACAGGTTCTTGATATAGCGTCCTTATGCATTGTACTGATTTTTCGTTAAATCCAAAGCGCTCCAGTACACTATATAGGAATTTCAGTTAACCCTGTCAAATGCTTTTTCTGCGTCTAAACCATCTATTTACTGCGCTTTTCTTTTCTTTATGTATTTGGTTAATTATATGTATTTGTTCTCCTGATATTGTCATGTGTTTGGCGTCCCTCTATGAATCCAGTTTGATCATCTTCTATCAATTCCGTCAAGAATGTCTTTATCGTTTACATATAATTGTTTGTGTATATTTTATAATCTACATTTTAATAAAGAGATTGGTCCTATAGTTTCCGCATTGTTCCTTTATCTTTCCCTGGTTTTAAAATAACTGAAATGAATTGCTTCGTCCATGTTGGAGGTATTTGTTGTTGTTCAGCGTCAATTAATGACTTTAGGAGTTGTGGCTTGGGTTGTGTTTGGGTTGTCATGGTTGACACGGCCTCTGCAACATTGCGTGGAGGTCGGGGGGCAGTGCCTTTGGCATGGCAAAACCGGGGTGGTGGTTCCTCTCTTCAAAAAAGGGGGAACCGGAGGGTGTGCTCACAACTTTAGAGGGATCACACTCCTCAGCCTCCCTGGGAAGGTCTATGCCAAGGTACTGGAGAGGAGAGTCCGGCCGTTGGTCGAACCTCGGATTCAGGAGGAGCAATGTGGTTTTCGTCCTGGCCGTGGCACATCGGACCAGCTCTTTACCCTCTCGAGAATTCTTGAGGGTTCGTGGGAGTTTGCCCAACCAGTTTACATGTGTTTTGTGGACTTGGAGAAGGCATTTGACCGCGTCCCTCGTGGATTTTTGTGGGGGGTGCTTCGGGAGTATGGGGTATCGGGCTTGTTGTTACGAGCTATTCGGTCTCTGTACGACCATTGTGAGAGTTTAGTTCGTATTGCCAACACTCGGTCGGAGTCATTCCCAGTGAGAGTTGGACTCCGCCAGGGCTGCCCTTTGTCACCGGTCCTGTTCATAATTTTTATGGACAGGATTTCTAGGCGCAGCCAGGGAATGGAGGGTGTCATGCTTGGTGACCACAGGATCTCATCTCTGTTGTTTGCAGATGATGTTGTCCTGTTGGCTTCATCCAGCAATGACCTACAGCTCTTGCTGGGACGGTTTGCCGCTGAGTGTGAAGCGGCTGGGATGAGAATCAGCACCTCCAAGTCCGAGTCCATGGTCCTCAGCCGGAAAAAGGTGGATTGTCCTCTCCGGGTTGGGGACAGGCTCCTGCCCCAAGTGGAGGAGTTTAAGTATCTTGGGGTCTTGTTCACGAGTGAGGGGAAAATGGAGCGAGAGATCGACAGACGGATTGGAGCAGCATCTAACTAACTAACTAACCTGCACTTATATAGCGCTTTTCTAGTCACAAAGACCACTCAAAGCGCTTTCATTAATACTAACCCTCTATTCTAAGGGCCTATAGGAAACAGATATCTAGGGACAATTTAGAACAGCCAATTAACCTAACTGCAGTGATGCGGACGTTGTACCGGTCTGTTGTGGTGAAGAGGGAGCTTAGTTCTAAGGCAAAGCTCTCGATTTACCAGTCAATCTACGTTCCTACTCTCACCTATGGTCACGAGCTTTGGGTAATGACCGAAAGAACGAGATCGCGGATACAAGCGGCTGAAATGAGCTTTCTCCGTAGGATTTCTGGACTCACCCTCAGAGATAGGGTGAGGAGCTCAGTCATCCGGGAGAGGCTCAGAGTAGAACCGCTGCTCCTCCACATTGAAAGGAGTCAGTTGAGGTGGTATGGGCATCTGATTAGGATGCCTCCTGGACGCCTCCCACTTGAGGTGTTTCAGGCACGTCCCACTGGGAGGAGACCCCGGGGCAGACCCAGGACTCGGTGGAGAGACTATGTCTCCCAGCTAGTCTGGGAACGCCTTGGTATCCCCTCTGAAGAGCTGGAGCAGGTGGCTGGGGAGAGGGAAGTCTGGGCTTCTCTGCTTGAACTGCTGCCTCCGCGACCCGGACCTCCGGAAAAGCGGTAGAAGATGGATGGATGGATGGATGGAGTTGTGGCGTGAGTTCTTCTATAAACAGTTTATAAAACTCAGAAGGGTATCCATCACTACCTGGTGATTTACCATTTTTTAAGTGACTTAATCACATCTCTGATCTCTTGTGTTGTTATTTCTGCTGTTAAGTTTTTCATTTTGTTGATTTCCTATTGATGGCAGAGTCCAATGTGTCTAGAAAATTTTTTTGAATATCTTTAGTATTTGTTTTCTTCAGTGTGCGAGTATAAGTTCTTGGTAGAAATTATGGAAAATTTCTTCGATGTTTTCTGGGTTAACTGTGGTTTTATTTGTGGTGGGGGTTCTTTAATCTTGTTATACATTATTCATTGTTTGTTGTTTTCTTAACCGTTTTGCCAGCAGTTTTGTGGCTTTTGGCCCCGTTTCATAATATTTTTGCTTTAGATATCTATTTTTTCCTTTCAATTTCATCCATTTGTATTTCTTTTATCTTGTTTTTTCTTCTTTAATTTCTTGATATATTTTTGGATCATTTGTGCTTTGATGTTTACGTTCTAATTCCTCAGTCTCTCACATCTTTGTTCATACGCTTCCAGTTTAGTCTTATTGCTTTTCTGTTCAACAATTAATTTACCCTTAACAACGGCTTTTAGTGCGTCCCATAGTATTGTTGGGTCCACTTCTTCATTGTCAATTCTCTTGGATATATTCGTTTATGTTTATTTTTATTCTTTCTTTCATTTTCTCATCATTTAACAGTCCTACGTTAAGTTTCCATGTTGTTTGTCGTTTTCTATTGTTTAAATATATTTCCATGTTATAGGATTATGATCTGATATTTCTGCCCCTCCAATCCAACAATTTCTCACCCTGTGTCTGTCACCTTCATTCATAAGGGAAGTAATCTATTCTAGAGTGTACTTTATGGGCTGCTGAATAATGTGTATAGTCTTTTTCGAGTGGGTGTAGGTCCCTCCATATGTCTACCATACCCATTTTCTGCCAGTGAGGTTCTTATGAACTTTGTTACATGTTTTTTTGTCTTCTTAACACTTGTTGTGTCAACTTCATGATCCATGACAGGCATTTAAGTCTCCTCCACAAATTAGGACTCCTTCACTGTGTGTTGCTATGAGATCACAACAGATGTTGAAAAAAAACCCTTGTCACTTTCTGGTGGGCATAGATGTTACACTAATGTGATCTGCATACCATCTATTCTTCCTTTTATTATTACATACCTGCCTTCTTTATCCTGGATTTCCTGTTCACTTTCAAATTGTATTTTGTTTGAGATTAGTATCATAACCCCCCTTTTGCTCCTCCCTTAAATGAACTGTAGTAGAGTTCTTATAGCCAAATCTCTTTAGTTTCACTGTTCTGCCTTGCTCAAATGTGTCCTCTTGCATAAATATAATTTCAGCTTTTTCCTTCTTGAATTTTCTTATTATTCTTTCCCTTTTAACAGGTGAGTTCAGACCATTCACGTTTAGTGTCATTATCTTAAGATTTTTACCCATATTCATGTTTTTCCATTTTTTTAACTTGTGCTCCTAGCCCCTTTAACAACAAAATAACACATATTTATATAAAAACACATTAAAAAAAACTCGACCTCCGTACTTTGGGCCTTTCTTCTGCCCACTGGTCCCTGTTGGTGGGTGGGGGGTTTGTCCTTCACAGAGTGAAGGGCCCTCCCTAGACTTCTAATTACTATCAAAGTAATAGTCCATAAGTCTAGAAATGTCCAACAGAATATCACTTAAACCTCCCTAGCCGTCCTGTTTCTCTTTTACCTTGTCTTCTTGGCCTTCATTTCTTCTGTTGCCTTTCTTAATCTTTGTTATGATTCTAGGCTTTCAGTTGAAGCCTTGTAGCTTGTCCTGGGCCCGCCTGCTCTACGTCTCTCCCCCTTCTTCCGCCGTTTCACTCCCGCTCCTCCCACTCCGTCTGTCGTGGAGCGTTCAGGGCCGCCGCTGCTCCGCCGTCTCCTTCGGCACGCTCACCTCAAGGCCACGGCCGCTCCCACCATATCCTCCGCGCTGCCTCTTCGGCCGTGTTGTAGGTTTCTTGTGCCTTCCTCCCAATGAATCCTCATTTTCGGTTTAGCGGCGATTTGGAATCTAATTTTTTTTCTCTTTCACGGTTTTTTTTAATATTGGCATATTTCTTCCGCTGCTGCAACGATTTCTGTCGGGTAGTCATGGTCAAAAAATACCTGTTTTGTCGCCGATTCGTATCTTTTTTTTCCATGCTTGCGTCAGGATTCTTTCCTTTATGTCATATTTCACAAAGTTTACCACAACTGACCCTGGGTGGAGAGTTTGTTTTCGGGTTCTGTGCCGGTGTTCTGTGCGCCCATTTGAATCTGCAGATCCGTTTCTCCGGGTATTTCCAGTTCTTTTTTTTAAGAACTGATCCATGGAATTTTGTCATCGAGTTGCCTTCAATGCCCTCCCGGAATTCCAAAGATTGCGCATATTGCTTCGTCGGGATCTGCTCTCCAAGTCGTTTATTTTCTCCTGCATCCTCTGCGTTTGCGTCGTCAGGGTCTGTAGTTGTTCGTTTGCCTCGCTTTTCAATCTTCTAGTTTCCGAAATTCGGTCTGCGCTTCTGTCATACACGCCCGCTGGGAGCGCAGCTCCTCCATGTTTTCCGTTAATTTACGCTCCATTTCTCTTCGGAGGTCCATGATTTCCTCCTTAATTTCTTTTTTCAGTTCCTCCTAGGAGCCGCTAAATCCTGTTGTAGCTGTCCGCTTGAATTCTCTCAACTCTCACCCAAACTGGCGATGCCAGCGTTCATGTTGTCGAGTCTGGTGTCCTCCATTTTCTCTGCTGTGGACATCTCGTTTTTTTTGGCTTTGCGTTACAGCGGTTTTTCCTGCGTTGTTGGAGAGGAATTCTTCAATTTACCCTGTTTTTTGTCCTTGTGCCCGGTTCCTTCGTGTTTTCATCCCTTAGTTTATTGATTCGTTTATGTCGAGTTGGCCATTTACCGATGATTTTTAATCCGGCTAGGGAGAGCTCTTTGTTTAAGTGTTATGTCTCTCCGCCATCTTCCCGGAAGCTCCCCAAAATTCTCCCAGTTTTAATGTTCTTTTATGTTGTGTAGTCTAAAAAAATATTACTGTAGTTGGATTATATGTTCTTCCTGGTTGTAAATGTTGCCTGTTATTGTTTAACAAACTGTAAAAAGACCACAATCATATTATCGTGTGTCTATTTTTAGTATGTGAAACTCAGGGTTGGAGTGTCATTACAGTCTGGAAAAAAGGAACTGACTGGAACAACAAACTACCCACGACTGTTAACCAAGCTCAGCAATCTAACACACAGCACTGGATGAAGGTAAAAAAATGCCCTCTTTTTCTTTCTGTTAGACCCGGGCTGGACTAGTATCAACCGAGGGGTCCTTATCTGTGATGAATGCTGCTCGGTCCACCGTAGCTTAGGCCGCCATATCTCCATAGTCAAACACCTGAGACACAGCGGATGGCCTCCCTCTCTTTTACAGGTAAGACTGTGAGGGGGCGGGTAAAGCCAACACAGACTCACTACCCAGGACGAATGTCAAGAACAGAGATCAGACTAGGCACATGGAATTTCTGCAGTTTTAAAACAGAAGCTTCAGTGTTAAGTTATTTCAGTATGTTTCATTTTTGTAGATCAAATGCCCTCTACAATTATTGGCATCCCTTGTACAGCCTAGTACACTGGGTTTTGGTGAAGCAGCTTAATCTTGCTGCAAAGTTCAGGAAAATCTATTCTTTTCAGAGAAAACAAGTCCCTCCCTTTTTTTTTTTCTTGTCAAAACACACGCATTGAGTATTAGTATTCATGCATTTAATACTCTGTACATCCTGTTTTTTGCCAGTAAAATGGATTTGTGCTTCTAAAACATTATAAAGAATGAAGAGCCTCTTAACATACTCACTGTAGTGCAGGCATGATAAATGTTTGTTGTTTTCAGGCAGATCTGTAACATTCCAGTTGATGTCAACTTTTTTGAAAATATTGTCCAAACACTACACTATAGAAACAGGCATTTTCAGGCAAGTAACTAGTTCTCTCTTGATTTATTAAAGTCAAAATTGTCCTTCCCATTTTAAAATAATTATATTTTTGGTTATGTGAGCGGTTGATTAAATTCACTGTGGTACGTCTGTCTCAGAGCTAATTGTTGTTACTGCTTTACACAGACTAAATGTACCTCAGTAAAGTGTCACGTGGCCTTGTGTTTTGTTTGTGTTTCAGATGGTTCAAACGCTGGCCAGTAATGGAGCCAACTCCATATGGGAGCACAGTCTTCTGGACCCAGCTCAGGTGCAGAGTGGCCGCAGGAAACCGAACCCCCAGGACAAAGTCCAGTAAGTGTGTGTTGCACACAGTCTCAAAGCATGCAGCAGTGTTAGCAGGCACATGCAGAAATAATGTAAGTGGTGGAGACCAGTGTCAATGAATACCCTGGTATTAAAGTGTATATTCTTTTATTTTACATGAATGAAGGCTTGCATTTTTTTTAGATGACAATCAAACCACTATTGACCCATCAATTTTGTCTTCATTTACTACAAATCAAACAAACAAAAACTCTAGTAAAAGTTACATTTTAGTTTTGTACTGTTGTAGTGTACTTTATAATACAAGATTGTAGTATTATAAAGTTTATAATTTCTTGTACTTGGAGATGTGACTTCCTCTTAAAGTCTTAACTTCTCCTCCTGTGCAGTCCCACTAAGTCAGAGTTCATCAGAGCCAAATACCAGATGCTGGCATTCGTGCACAAGCTGCCCTGTCGGGATGATGATGGCGTCACCACTAAAGATCTTAGTAAGGTAAGGGCTCCATATGGCACAGCTGGAAGTTCTGCTTCTGAGTCACTCCTGGTAATGCACAGGCATTTTTTTTTTTTTCAAGCTCAGAAAATGCACTCACTGGCCACTTTATTTGGTGTTTGATTGCTTGTTAATGCAAATATCTAATTATTAGCTGATCCCATGGCAGCAGCTCGGTACGTTTAGGCATGTAGACATAGTCAAGAAGTTCAGTGATGGATGATAGAAAGGCAACAGTAACTCAAATAACCAGATGTTACAACCAAGGTTTGCAGAAGAGCATATCTGAATGCACAACACATTGAACTCTGAAGCAGATGGACTATAGTGGCAGCAGAAGACCACAGCAGGTGCCACTCTTGTCAGCAAAAAATGGAAAACTGCGGCTACAGTTTCCACAGGGTCACCAAAATTGGACAATAGAAGATTGGAAGAACTTTGCCTGGTCTGAGGAGTCTTGAGTTTTGCTGTGACATTCAGTTAGTGGAGTCAGAATTTGGCATAAATATCATGAAAGCATGGACCCTTCCCGCCTTGTATTAACAGTTCAGGCTGGTGGTGGTGGTGTAATGGTGTGGGGATATTTTCTTGGCACTCTACAGCCTCCTTAGTACGAATCGAGCATCGTTTAAAATGCCACAGCCTACCTGAGTATTGCTGCTGACCATGTCCACCCCTTCATAATCACAGTGTACTCATCTTTTGACGCCTACTTCCAGGAGGACAACACACCATGTTGCAAAGCTTGAATCATCTCAAACTGGTTTCTTGAACATTGCAATGAGTTCACTGTACCCAAATGGCCTCCACAGTCACCAGATCTCAATCCAGTACAGGATGTGGTACAACAGGAGATTAGCAATTGTGGAAATGAGAAATCTGCAACAACTGCTATGTCAACATGGATCAAAATTTATGGGGAAGTTTCCACCACTTTGTTGAATTTATCCCACAAAGAAGGCAGTTCTGTAGGGAAAAGCAGGTCTGGCCCAACACTGTCAAGGTATACCTAATAATTTATTTATTTTATAATTTATTAAATAATTTATTTATTTATTATTTTATTTATTTATTTATTTAATAAGTGGCTGGAGAGTGTGAATTTCTTGTACAAGTAGGTCCCATTCTTGTGTGTTTTGTATAGTCTTTCTGAATTGCAGATGGATTACCATTTATTTGCTCTCAGATATCACTCCCATTTTAGCCTGCCATTTCTGGAGATGGCTATACTGTTGATCAGCATGTTTAAGTACAGTTTTTTCCCCTTTCGAAAATGTCAGAAGGAGATGTGCATAAACACTCAGAAGTGCTAACACACATGCACTTCTGACAACCTCCCCCCACCCGGTAGGAAATGATCTGAATGACACAGCAGGATGTAATAATGATCTCTAAAGCTGTGGAGCTTCACTGGGCTAATAAGGGAATTCTGCTTGTTTCTGTGTCTCCCTGATTAATCTTGCCACCCCCCTGACTCTCTTGTTTTTCTCCTTCCTCATTTTGTTCTCCATTAGCAACTCCATTCGAGTGTGCGGACAGGGAGCTTAGAGACGTGTCTTCGGCTTCTGTCCCTCGGCGCTCAGGCCAACTTCTTCCACCCGGTCAGGAGAAAATCTCCTTGCTGACTCACTTGCTCTCTTTATTCAAGGTGTCTCATTCTGACCATTTTTGTTTGTTTCTTCCCCTGAACCTCCAGGAGAAAGGCACTACCCCGCTCCACGTGGCAGCCAAGGCAGGCCAGATCTTGCAGGCTGAGCTGCTTGTTGTGTACGGTGCAGACCCTGGAGCGCCAGACATTAATGGACGCACACCTATGGACTACGCTAGGTACATGCAGAGCAGTGAATCACACTTAAATAACTACAGCCATCTCTTCTAGATGAAATGGCAGATAAATAATATTATATCAAGATTTCATGGGAAACATTTTAAAAAGTAAAAATAGAAGAAATTTTTTTGTGTGCATGCGTGTTTTCCAGGCAAGCGGGCCATATAGATCTAGCGGAACGTCTGGTGGAGTGTCAGTATGAGCTCACTGACAGGCTAGCCTTCTACCTTTGTGGCCGGCGCCCAGGTAAATTAGTCTTCCAGTTTGGGTGCACCCTTCACTCTCAGTAACGTACTGTGGCTGATTTTATTCAGTTACAAAGAATATCCTTTCCCTTCCCTTAGATCACAAGAATGGCCATTATATCATTCCCCAAATGGCAGACAGGTATGAACTATGGATATAATTTGTGTTAAATTAATTGTGAATAACTGCATGTACTGTATGCTATGGTTTGCTTGCAGAAAAAAATCACCATTATTCTTACAGCTACCTGACTTACACCATACGTCTGCTGCTGCTTTATTCTACTTTGTCGGGCACAGATTTTTTGATGCTGATGTAGTTTAGTCTTCTGACCACAGGGTGGTGCCCTGATTTTTGTAACTCCACCCACACAAGCGTAATTAAGCTACCAGGTGGTTTAATGTAAATGACGGTAACTCAGATACGTTAGGTGTTTGATGTGTGCTTGGTTTATTAATGCTGAATTGCAGGTTTGACTTAAGAGATTCCAAGGCTCAGGCCCGGTAAATCAGGTCCTGAATGTTCTTGGCAGAGCTTCTCTCATCTATTTGATGGGTGTTGAGGTTTCTCAACTGCATTAAAAAAAAAAAGCTTCCAAATTTCAAGCAGTCAAACCAATTGCACCTCAAAACCAGTTTGTTACTGAAGTGGGTCTTATTTCTAAACTGCCATCTGCCTCCACTTAAATCTGTTCTGGTGAATGGTTCCTGTTCTTGATATTAACAATAAAGCTGTTTTGATGTGGCTTCTTTCCCCCTTCTTTCTGTCTCTCTCTCCTTTTCTTACTCGTTTTCTTCTCTCTACATTTCGCTGCGCTTGGTGGAGCCAGAGCTCGTCCTAAGTGCCCGTCACAGAGGTATCTTTACTCTCCTATTTTCCCAGAAGAATCTCTTCTTTCATGGCAGTCCCCCCTTTTTGATACCCAGTCTTTTGCATATTTCCACTCACATACAAAATTTGAGTAGTGTGACAGATTTTAAGTTTGTGTGAAGCAAGTTGTTTGGCGTCATGATTGCTATGTTGTGTTAATGATATCGCTAACCCTTATAAAACAAGGATTTGTTCCAGTGGGAGTATTAGAATTGCTTATTTTGATTATTCTGTTTGTATTTCCACTAATGTTTAAAGCTTGCGGCTTCTTGGATAACTGTGAATTGAAAGTCTTAACACTGATCGTAAAATGTGGACCAAACTTTAGCTTATTTACAGCTACACAATCCAACTTTGTCACATGCTTCAGTTTTGCCACTTTTGGCTGCTATAAATACTGTATATTTGAACATTCTACTATGTTTAGTTGCCACCGGCAGGCACCTCGTAGAAAGATTTCTGGATTTGACCTTCATCACATTCCCCAGCATCCAATGTTTACGCCACCGTAATTTCAGTAAAAATAACCTCTCCAATTTCTCACCGCTCTTGTGTCAGTCTCTGACTTCCTCCCTCGCTTTTGTTTCTGCTGTATAGTTAATATTTCTGATTGTCATCACCATCTTCATTTTTTAAATTTAGTCTGGACCTCTCAGAACTGGCCAAGGCTGCCAAGAAAAAGCTCCAAGCAGTAAGTATTAATTACGACATTCACATGGTTGACAATAAAAGAAGCTGGTAGAGTATTTGTTGAGACTTAATTAGTCTTGGACTTTGAAAATGAGTTACTGGTTTAATAAAAATTGGGCAAAGGTAATGAGTGTGATCAACAAGTTTTGTTTCCAATTAAAGTAATGTTTATTCTGTTTGTGGAAATCCACTCATCTGAATGGACTTACAGCTTAAATGTTGGACTTGCATATATATACACTACCGTTCAAAAGTTTGGGGTCACTTAGAAATTTCCTTATTTTTGAAAGAACAGCACTTTTTTTCAATGAAGATAACTTTAAACTAATCAGAAATACACTCTATACATTGCTAATGTGGTAAATGACTATTCTAGCTGCAAATGTCTGGTTTTTGGTGCAATATCTACATAGGTGTATAGAGGCCCATTTCCAGCAACTATCACTCCAGTGTTCTAATGGTACAATGTGTTTGCTCATTGTATCAGAAGGCTAATGGATGATTAGAAAACCCTTGTGCAATCATGTTAGGTCTGCAATGCTGTAATTGCTGCAAATGGAGGAGTCTTTGACGAAAGCAAAGTTTGAAGGAAAAAATTATTATTTCAAATACAAATCATTATTTCTAACCTTGTCAATGTCTTGACTATATTTTCTATTCATTTTACAACTCATGGTGGTAAATAAGTGTGACTTTTCATAGAAAACACAAAATAATTGTCTGGGTGACCCCAAACTTTTGAACGGTAGTGTATATACTGTATATATACAGTATATATACAGTATACGGTGTGTATATATATATATATATATATATATATATATATATATATATATATATAGTACTGTCTGGACTTCGATGTGATTGTTAGTTTATTTCTCTGTGACAGCTCAACAACCGTCTGTTTGAGGAGCTAGCGATGGATGTTTATGATGAGGTGGATCGCAGAGAAAACGATGCAGGTGGGCCTCATCTCATACCCCCCCCAAAGTTCATTTTACACTTACAAAAACCTACATCAGGAGCTTTGTTGGCTTAAAGGTCCCATATTGTGTATCTTCCAGGGATTCATTTTGTTTTGACATCCTCAACAACATATAAATGTAGCTTTAAAGGCCAAAAAAAAAAAAATCTGTGCTGTTTTGCGTCAAAAAAAGCTGTTTGACCCTCTATCTGAAACAGTTGGTTTTCTGTCTACTTATTAGTATTAATGAGCCACTAATCTGATTGGGTAAAGGTTTAAAAAGTCGGCCAATCACAAGTTCTGGGAGTTTAGGAAACTGAAGGTTGGTTCTGTGATGTTATAGGGCAGATGTACTCAAACTTTTTTATGAAAGGTCCACTTTTATTTTTTCCATTGGCCCAGATTCAGTCCCCTGTTTGGGGGGGACAATAAAAACAACATTTTCTCTAGAGTAAATATTGAAGGGACACTAAGTGTTATTGTAGTCAATCACAAATTTATGAGAAAAAAATGTACACTTATGGGGAGGGAAAAGGCTGCAAATTTACAAGAAAAAGTTGCAAATTCATGAGAAAAAGATTGCAGATTTAAGCATTAAAAAATAGTGGATCTATGAGGGAAAAAAAACAAGATTTACAGGAAAAAGTCAAAAATTTATGAGAAAACTCAACTTTAGGATGCCAAAAATTAATTTACAAGAAAAATATTGTAAATCTGAAAATAAGTGTCATAAGTCAATGACAGTTACAAATTCATGAGGAAAAGCTGCAAACTTTCAAGAAACAAAAATGCATTTATGTTTATCATTGGTGCTTCAAATGCATTTTATTCAGTTATGTAACATATTGAAAGGTTTATGGTGATTTGAGGTGGAGACCAGTCTCCTGTTTTTTCCAGGTTGTGGGGGACATGCCACCCCCCTTGATTTACACCTATGGATATGCTGAAAAAAGTGCTACCAAGTATTCCATGTCATAAGAAAACCTGGGTGAATAACAGAACTTTTTATAAAATGTAACCAGTCATTCAGCAACAACACAGCAATGGTGGCTTGAGTTAATGAGAGAAACAACAGTTTGCTTATTACCAATGTATAAAACCTGGGAACAAAGGGTGGGATGAGATGTTTTTGTGGCCTCACCTCAGTATTCTGTGGATAGTGCTTTTCAAAAGCCATGCTTGGTCTCATAGTGACATTTTACAATGCACGTACGCAACGCTAACGTACAGAGGGGCAAAAAAGTATTTAGTCAGCCACCAATTGTACAAGTTCTCCCACTTAAAAGATGAGAGAGGTCTCATCTTTTAAGTCACATTAAATCACATGGAAGGATTTTTAATGAATTAATTGGTAAATTCCTCAGTAAAATAAGTATTTGGTCACCTACAAACAAGCAAGATTTCTGGCTCTCACAGACCTGTAACTTCTTCTTTAAGAGGCTCCTCTGTCCTCCACTCGTTACCTGTATTAATGGCACCTGTTTGAACTCGCTATCAGTATAAAAGACACCTGTCCACAACCTCAAACAGTCAGACTCCAAACTCCACTATGGCCAAGACCAAAGAGCTGTCAAAGGACACCAGAAACAAAATTGTAGACCTGACTTCCGGTTATGGCTGCCACGTAGGACGGACGTGTCTCGCTCTGCTCTGCTCCTGGAGAAAAAAAATCGGCAAATAACTCTCTCATTTGGGACAGAACGTATCCCAGCATTTGGGCGAGGATATGTCGGCGAAGCCTAAGGCTGGAAAACCAGGAAAAGGAAAAAGCGAGCCGCCGAAACAGTCCAAATTAACGGACTTTCAGGTCTGTGACGCAGCAAACAAAACTCCATATATGGCGGAGGAGGCTGGCAACGGTGCGATGTCTGCGGGGGGAGGCGCAGATGCGCTGATGGCTGCCATGAGTTCAATGAGAGCGGACTTTTCCTCTAGATTTGATGGGATTATGACAGCGTTGGAAGGAATAAGAAAGGAATTGGGTGACTGTGTAGAACGAACGGCGCAGATGGAGCTCCGTCTCGCTAGTGCTGAAGATGACGTCACCCGTCTTCAATTAAAGGTGCGCACTTTGGAAAAAAAAATAAATCTCTGGAAGATAATATTTTGGATTTGGAATCTCGGTCGAGACAGAATAATTTGAGGCTGGTGGGTCTTCCAGAGGAATCAGAAGGTCGGGACGTATGTTCCTTTCTGGAAAAGTGGATTCCGGAGGTGCTGGGCAGCGAGGAGTTGCAATCAGCAGTGGTTCTGGAAAAAGCACATCGTATTGGCCCACGGAGAGATAAGGGACCGCCGAGGACCTTAATTATGAAGTTTCTTAGCAACAGAGACAGGATGAAGATCTTCAACGCTGCACGTGCTAAAGGAGAGATTAAACACCAGGACCAGCAGGTGCGGTTCTACCCAGATTTGGCCACAGGAATCCAGCAATTGAGGAAGCAGTTTGATCCCGTACGTAAGGAGCTGCGCAACCTTGGGATTCGTCATGGTGTAATCTATCCTGCGAGACTGCTGACCACGTATGAGGGCAGAACCCACATCTTCAAGACCCCAGAGGAGGCGCAGGAGTTCATCAAGAACATCAAAGAAGAAGAAGAGACTGGTGGGAGCTAAGCATGAACAAAATATAAGGTAGAATAATTAAGCATTTGCACAGGCATCTGACTGACTTGAAGTAAATAGTAAGTTTACAAAATATAGATTGTATTATATATTAAAAAACAAAACAAAAACAAAACAAACAAAAAAAAAAACTATGATGTACAAAGTTGTTAAAAATTTTGCAGTTAAGTTGTAACTACAGAGGAGAGTTAATGTTACGTCATTAAAAGCAGTAGAGTTAGGGTGATTGGGAGGATGAAGAAGGAGTGGCTTAGGCTGTTCCCCGTGGGTGTGGAACGGTCGATGGCTATATCGGGAGACAGAATTTTTCTTTTGATTTTGGGGGGTTTGCCACAAGTGTGGGAAGGGGAAATTTGTTTGTGTGTAGTTTGTAGGATGAATGTTCAACCACTCATGTTTTTGCTTCTCTGTATGAGCATGTTTACACTGCAAGGTAATCCCAAACTCTCTATTGATCATGGACCAAAGTGTTAATCTTAATTTAACTTCATGGAATTGCAGAGGTCTACAAAATTTAAAAAAACTTAAACAAGTTATGAATAAAATAAAGGACATGGGTTCAAGAATTGTGTTTTTACAAGAAACTCATCTGATAGAGGAGGATGTTAAAAGAATTAGGAGTAGATGGCAGGGAAGTGTATTCACCTCTTCATTTTCATCCCGAGCCAGGGGAGTTATGACTCTCATACATAAATCAGTTCCTTTTCAAGTGAAAAATGTAATTGGAGACAAATTTGGAAGATATGTAATCATTCAAGGTTCTTTGCTATTAGAAAATATAAATCTTGTGAACTTATATGGTCCCAATATAGATGATCAGAAGTTCTTTGCTAATTTATTTCTCATCTTATCATCACTTACAGGGCAACATATAATAGCAGGGGATTTTAATTGTACATTGAATCCAGGTGTGGATAGATCAACAGGACTGGATTGTACGCACATTGGATGTAGGATGACTATTAATCATTTTATGAAAGAATTGAGATTGTTAGATATATGGAGAGAAATGAAACCACAAGTTAAAGCCTATTCTTGTTATTCCAGTACCTACAAGACATTCTCACGTATTGATTATTTTTTGATTTCCACAGAATTAAGGTCCAAGATTCAAAACTGCTTTTATGATAACATCGTGATCTCTGATCATGCACCCTGTTGTCTAATATATGTAGATAAAAAATTGACAAAGGAATCAGGTAGATGGCAATTTCAGCATAAATGGCTTCAGGATGAGGAATTTGTCAAGTATATAGAAAAACAGATAGACGAGTTCTTTGACATCAATACTACACAAACATCAGCATGTGTTAAGTGGGAGGCTTTCAAAGCTTTTATTAGGGGACATATTATTAGTTATACAGGATCAAAATCTAAGAAGACTCGAGAGGAGAGAGCTAAATTGGAACATAAAATAAAAAGTCTTCAGGAAAAAGTGTATGCAGGAAGTGACCCAAGGTTGGAGAATGAATTACTGATTTTGAGAGCTGAATACGACAAAAAATCAGCGAATAGAGCTGCCTCGAGTCTTCTAAGATTGAAACAATCTTTTTATGAACAAGGTGAAAAATCAGGAAAATTATTAGCATGGCAGATTAAACAATTGGAAATTAAAACACCAATTACCAGTATTATAAGTAATGGACAGGTAGTTATAGATCCTTTAGAAATTAATAGAGCCTTTAGAGATTACTATGAAAAATTATATGATACCAAAAATGAACCTGATTTAACAAAACTAAATGGGTTTTTGAACGAACTATCTATACCGTGTATTCCAAATGAAAACAGGGAGATATTGGAGTCTAAAATTAGTCAAGAAGAAGTTGGGCTAGCCATTGATAATATGAAATCAGGAAAAAGTGCAGGACCAGATGGTCTTCCAGTTGACCTTTATAAAAAATTTAAGAATAAATTAATAAAACCTTTTTTGGAAATGGTTTTAGAAGCATTTCAAAATAATAATTTACCATCATACATAAATAATGCCTTAATTATACTGCTGCCAAAACCAGGTAAGCCCTCTAATAAATGTGAAAATATGAGACCAATAAGCCTATTAAACGCCGACCTTAAGATAATCTGTAAAATTTTAGCAAGACGAATACAAGAAATTTTACCAAATATTATTAATCGAGATCAGAATGGCTTTATAAAGGGTAGACAAGGCTTCCATAATGTAAGAAGACTATTTAATATTATTTATTTTAATAAAGAAGCACCGGATACAGCTCTCCTATCATTGGACGCCGAAAAGGCCTTTGATAGAGTTGAATGGCCCTTTCTTTTTGAAGTCCTACAAAGGTTTGGACTTGGAAATAATTTCATAAAATGGGTTCAAATAATATACAATAATGCTACAACAGAAATCCTAACAAATAACAATATTTCAAAACCAATAAAAATCAATAGAGGATGTCGACAAGGCTGTCCACTTTCACCTTTACTGTTTACTATGGCAATTGAACCTTTAGCGATAGCGATACGTTTACATTCACAAATATATGGAATTAAAGTTGGACCAACAGAACATAAAATCTCCCTGTACGCCGATGATATAATTTTGTTTATGTCGAATCTAAAAAAATCAATTCCAACCTTGTTGAATTTAATAAAGAATTTTGGGGAAATATCAGGATATAAAATAAATAAAACTAAATCTTCAATATTAATGCTAAATGAGACCCAGAGAAATTACCCAGCCCCTGAGGTAAATCAATTCAATGTTGTAAATCAGTTTAAATATTTAGGAATCCAAATTATGCCTAAGCTAGAATCAGTCGCCAGTGTCAACTATGAAGCCTTAATGTCAGATATTAATGAGTTAACTCAGAGATGGATGTCACTACCAATGTCGATGATCGGGAGAATCAATATACTTAAAAGTAATATTTTACCTAAAATACTTTATTTATTTCAATACATTCCCTTATCACCACCTTTAGATCTATTCTCAAGAATAAAAAAAAAGTTAGTGGAATTTATATGGAACAACAGGAGGGCTAGATTACGTTTGTCTTTATTATATTTACCATTTGATCGTGGAGGTCTGAAATGTCCAAATTTTATGTTGTATTATTGGTCGGCACAACTGAGGTCTATGACATATTATTTTTCATCAAATGATCTCCCTCACTGGACTGAAATGGAATCATACAATTTACCTTTACCTCTTCCCATATTCATATACTCAGATTCGGCAAAAAAATTACAAAAACAAGTTAAAAATCCATTTGTAAAGCATATGATCAAAATATGGTGTGAAGCTAAAAACTATTTAAAAGAACCACAGTTATTGTCACAATTTAGTCCAATATGGGGTAATCAATATTTTAAACCAGGGAGAGCGGACGCTGTATTTAAAGTATGGAATTTAAAAGGGATACAAAAGATTCAGGATTTATATTTGCCATGTGCAGACAACATAATGTCTTTTGAAGAGCTGAGGATCAAATTTAATCTCAATAGAACACATTTTTTTAAATATCTTCAACTTAGAAACTTTATTCGATCAAATCAAAATAAAGCTCTCATTCGACCTATTTATTCATCCTTGGAAAAAATGATGATGAAAGATAGTAAAAGAAAGGGTATTATTTCAGAGTTTTATAACTCATTGACACTATCTTCAAGTGAAAATTCACTGAAAAGATTAAACTACTGGAAAGAAGATCTGCAAATTGAAATTTCAGAGGAACAATGGGAATTGGCTTGTACAGAAGCTCAAACCAAATCAATAAATGCACGCCTTAAATTGATACATTTCAAATGGTTAATGCGGATGTATGTTACACCGGAGGAGTTAAATAGATATAACAAAAATATACCAGATACATGCACAAAATGCATGGAAAGTAAAGGAACCCTATTTCATTGTTTATGGGAATGTAGATTAATAAGAATGTTTTGGGAAGAGGTGAGGGTAACAATTGAAAAAATAATCTCAAAACAAATCATATTGAATCCTAAACTGTTTTTGTTGGGTCTGTACCCAGAAAAGCATAATTTTAATAAAAGTGAAAGAACATTCATAGACCTCAGTTTGCTTAATGCCAAAAAATGTATTGCACTATTATGGAAAAAGACTCATAGACCAGATGTGACTCAGTGGTTAAGACAGATGTTAACAAACCTTCCATTAGAAAGAATAACATATATACTGAAATCAAAGGAAATTGTGTTTGAGAATATATGGAGACCTTTTATTGATTATGTAAAAAATTTAAACATAACTCTTGAAGAAGAAGGTGAATGATGTGTGTGGACCTTGTAAATTCCAAACTGGTGAACATAATATGTATACTTATGTATTGGATTGTCTAGACTAAACAGAGGAGCATTGTTGAAGACTTGATTTTGTTGGTGGTTGTTGGTGTTTTTAGTGCATTTTTTTTTTGTAGTACTTTAGTGTTAGTGTTTGATTGTTTGTATCATGTTTGTTAAAAAAAAAAAAAAAAGGTTCAATAAAGATATTGTGGAAAAAAAAATTGTAGACCTGCACCAGGCTGGGAAGACTGAATCTGCAATAGGTAAGCAGCTTGGTGTGAAGAAATCAACTGTGGGAGCAATTATTAGAAAATGGAAGACATACAAGACCACTGATAATCTCCCTCGATCTGGGGCTTCACGCAAGAT
This sequence comes from Pholidichthys leucotaenia, assembly GCA_020510985.1. Taxonomy (NCBI): domain Eukaryota; kingdom Metazoa; phylum Chordata; class Actinopteri; order Cichliformes; family Pholidichthyidae; genus Pholidichthys; species Pholidichthys leucotaenia. Next base: position 128,895,045 of record CM035847.1, on the reverse strand, counting down.
CTCACCCTGTGGGGTCAAAATGATCACGAGAACGGTGAGCAAAAATCCCAGAACCACATGGGGGGACCTAGCGAATGACCTACAGAGAGCTGGGACCAAAGTAACAAAGGCTACATCAGAAACACACTACGCCACCAAGGACTCAAATCCTGCAGTGCCAGATGTGTCCCCCTGCTTAAGCCAGTACATGTCCAGGCCCGTTTGAAGTTTGCTTGAGAGCATTTGGATGATCCAGAAGAGGATTGGGAGAATGTCACATGGTCAGATGAAACCAAAATAGAACTTTTTGGTAAAAACTCAACTTGTCGTGTTTGGAGGAGAAAGAACACCATACCTACTGTGAAGCATGGGGGTGGAAACATCATACTTTGGGGCTGTTTTTCTGCAAAGGGACCAGGATGACTGATCCGAGTAAAGGAAAGAATGAATAATGGGGCCATGTATCGTGAGATTTTGAGTGAAAACCTCCTTCCACCAGCAAGGGCATTGAAGATGAAACGTGGCTGGGTCTTTCAGCATGACAATGATCCCAAACACACCGCCCGGGCAACGAAGGAATCGCTTCGTAAGAAGCATTTCAAGGTCCTGGAGTAGCCTAGCCAGTCTGCAGATCTCAACCCCATAGAAAATCTTTGGAGGGAGTTGAAAGTCTGTGTTGCCCAGCGACAGCCCCAAAACATCACTGCTCTAGAGGAGATCTGCATGGAGGAATGGGCCAAAATACTAGCAACAGTGTGTGAAAACCTTGTGAAAACTTACAGAAAACGTTTGACCTCTGTCATTGCCAACAAAGGGTATATAACAAAGTATTGAGATGAACTTTTGTTATTGACCAAATACTTATTTTACTGAGGAATTTACCAATTAATTCATTAAAAATCCTTCAATGTGATTTTCTGGATTTTTTTTTTCTCATTTTGTCTCTCATAGTTGAGGTATACCTATGATGAAAATTGGAGACCTCTCTCATCTTTTAAGTGGGAGAACTTGCACAATTGGTGGCTGACTAAATACTTTTTTACCCCACTGTATTTAGTCAAAGTTGGTAAGCACAGCGAAGCATGCATAAATGCGGACCTTGGTCTGGACTTTGAGCCATTTATTGGACATACCTGTAGGCACTGCTATCCACTTGTTTCTTTAAGAGCTGAACTGCACAAAAACAATTATATTTGTGAAGTGCACATTTTATTATTTTAATGATCTACTATACATGTGGCCCATGCATGTATTTTACAAGGTTACAGTGCATCCAGCAAGTATTCAGTGCTTCACTTTTTCCACATTTTATGTTAGTCTTATTCCAAAATGAATTAAATTGATTTTTCCTGAAAATTCTATACACAATACCCCATAGTGACAATGTGAAAAAAAGTTTTTTTTTGAGATTTTTGCAAATTTATTAAAAATAAAAACTTAAGAAATCATATGTACATAAGTATTCACAGCCTTTGCTCAATACTTTGTTGATGCACCTTTGGCAGCAATTACAGCCTCAAGTATTTTTGAATATGATGCCACAAGCTTGGCACAACTATCTTTGGGCAGTTTCGCTCATTCCTCTTTGCAACACCTCTCAAGCTCCATCAGGTTGGATGGGAAGCGTCAGTGCACAGCCATTTTCAGATCTCTCCAGAGATGTTCAATTGGACTGAAGTCTGGGCTCTGGCTGGGCCACTCAAGGACATTCACAGAGTTTTCCTGAAGCCACTCCTTTGATATCTTGGCTGTGTGCTTAGGGTTGTTGTCCTGCTGAAAGATGAACAGTTTCTCCAGTCTGAGGTCAAGAGCGCTCTGGAGCAGGTTTTCCTCCAGGATGTCTCTATACATTGCTGCATTCATCTTTCCCTCTATATTGACTAGTCTCCCAGTTCCTGCCATTGAAAAACATCCCCACAGCTTGATGCTGCCACCACCATGCTTCACTGTTGGGATGGTATTGGCCTGGTGATGAGTGGTGCCTGGTTTGCTCCAAACATGACACCTGGCATTCACACCAAAGAATTCAATCTTTGTCTCATCAGACCAAGGAATTTTGTTTCTCATGGTCTGAGAGTCCTTCAGATAGATGCCTTTTGGCAAACTCCAGGTGGGCTGCCACGTGCCTTTTACTAAGGAGTGGCTTCCATCTGGCCACTCTACCATAGAGGCCTGATTGGTGGATTCCTGCAGAGATGGTTGTCCTTCTGGAAGGTTCTTGTCTCTCCACAGAGGAACACTGGATCTCTGACAGAGTGACCATCGCGTTGTTGGTCACCTCCCTGACTAAGGCCCTTCTTCCCCAATTGCTCACTTTAGACGGCCGGCCAGCTCTAGGAAGAGTCCTGGTGGTTTTGAACTTCTTCCTTTTACGGATGATGGAGGCCACTGTGCTCATTGGGACCTTCAAAGCAGCAGAAATTTTTCTGTACTCTTCCCCAGATTTGTGCCTTGAGACAGTCCTGTCTCGGAGGTCTACAGACAATTCCTTTGACTTCATGCTTGGTTTGTGCTCTGACATGCACTGTCAACTGTGGGACCTTATATAGACAGACAAACTTTTTTCACCTTGTCATTATGGGGTGTTGTGTGTAGAATTTTCAGGACAAAATGAATTTAATCCCTTTTGGAATAGGGCTGTATCATACAAAATGTGGAAAAAGTAGTGCTTTGAATACTTTCCGGATGCACTGTAAATCCAATGAAAACACCGTTTTGCACAATATGGGACTTAAGTTTCCTCTCAAAGTTAATGTCCTCGAAGGTGCTTTCTTTACTTAGGAAAAGATGATTCAGTAGGGAGGAAAGGTGAGAAACTAAGTGAGCAGAAAAGGGAAAAGACATGTTCAAGAGGAAGGCCAAATGTGGAGAGTGAGGGAGGAGGAGGAGAATTGGAGTGAGGAAGTCCTTCACAAGCTCTTGAGACTCTCCTCCTTCTCGGCTCCTTTACCGCTTTCTCCTCTCCTCTTCCTTCAGCACCAGTCATATTGTGCTTGTTGACAGAAGCGCTGCAGATAGGTTGCATGGGACGCGCACACACCAATTGCGCACAGTAGGAGGGCTCAGAGGCCAAAACTGCACCATAGGAGTGGTAGTGTATTTTATGTCTCTGTGCATGTGTGGGTGGATGGACAGGATATTGGCTGTGAGCAACCTAGTGTGCTTAAACACCCAGAATGAAGGACCTGTCTTTTGCTTCTGTTTTTCTCTGCAGTGTGGCTCACCACCCAGAACCACAGCACTCTGGTGACAGAACGCAGCGCTGTCCCTTTCCTACCAGTCAACCCTGAGTACTCTGCCACACGCAACCAGGTAAGCACGTCATCCACAAACCCACGCAGTATGTGGATGCAATGTTTAGAAATATTTTTATTTCACTTAGTTGAAAACAGGAAATGATATATTTTAAAGAGCTCACAAGTCTAAGGAGAAAATAATACCTAGTTATGCTGTATTCTAGACAGAATACAGTATGTGTGTGTCTCTCTGCAATAGAATGAGCCAAGAATGAGTGTGAAATTGGCGAGGGATGTTCTTAAGCTGTGAGGAAGCATAATCCCTCTGCCCCCCCACCCCCTTCCCTCTGTGCGTGAGAGAGAGAGAGGACATGTTCACTCACAAACTTTATCCTCATCCGTGGGGCTCATTTTTGGTGTAAACACTGATGTTAAAACAGAAGAAAACACCCACATAGCCACGTTTGCTCTGCCTGGATTGGGCAGTTCTGTGGTCTAGAACTGCCGTCTATTTATGGAGAAAAAACACAACCCATATTTAGAGCTGAAGTTTTCTTCACCTTTTGCTGAGTCTTCCAGCATGGTTTGTTTTGAATAGTGGATCACGTGCAATATCTTTAGTCATAGAGTTGGTACATATGGCTTTTTTAAAAATTTCCTTACAGCATGGTGAAGTTTGCGCTTGTGTTCCATGTGTGTGTGTGTGTGTGCTGAAAGTATGAAAGTGTTTTTTCCACAGCACACAATAGTTGACCACAGTAGTCACACAGCCATTGCAGTGTGGGTTGCTTTGTATTTGTATTCACCACAGCTCATGTCGGAACTTTATTTTTTATTTATTTGTTTCAGGCTGTCATAGTAGTGCATGCATGCGTTTGAATTATAATCAGCCATGACTCGTTCTCTGCATTTAGGGTCGTCAGAAGCTGGCCCGATTCAACGCTCGGGAGTTCGCCACCCTCATCATTGACATCCTGAGCGACGCCAAAAGGAGACAACAAGGAAAAGGTCTTAGCAGCCCAACTGGTGAGACTGGGAAGGGAATACATCAAAGTAGCTGTGTTTCTTTGTTTAAAAAGATTGGATTTCAGTGGTTATTTTTGAAGTAGTTGTGAATCTTAAAGCAGCATTGTGAAAAGGAATCTTTAGGGATACCATCGTGATACTTTGGTCACGATGCAATACTATCACAATACTATGATTCCTTAAGTGACACTCCGCCAAAAATCGAGTTATTTTTGTTGTTAACATGTCTGTACCATGGTTTTTATGACTTACAAGACATAGTAAGAGCAAAATCACTCAAATCTCTGTTTTTTTGCTTTAAAGCAGGGGTGTCAAACTTATTTTAGCTCAGGGGGACCACATACCGCCAGATTTAATGTCAAGTGGGCCAGAACACTAAAATAATAGCAAGACAGCCTAATGGTAACTTCAAATTTAGTACAAAGAAGTACAAGTACAGTATGAAATATGTACATTTATTGAATCATTGATCTTTTACAAAACATGAACAACCGGAATGATGAATCTTCATCAAAGTATGAACAACCTGATTTTTTTTTTTCCTGCTGTTTTGAACTGAAGCTGCTGATGAACAATATCTTGATCACGATAAAAACAAATGCCATTTAAGGAACCAGATATCTATTGTTCCCATCTACTGTTCAGTCCTGTAACTTGTTTGGTATTTTGGACAATGACCCCAGTTACATGGTCACAATAAACCATTTACTGGCAATAAACTGATAATGCCCGTAATCAGTTTTCTCGTGTTTGTATGCACTGAATAAACTGATTACTGGAGGGTAAACCACGTGAGTTAACAACCCCAGTTACATGGCCTTTATCAGATTATTCTGTTTACATGGCCACGTGAATAATCAGATAACTGCAGAAAGCCAATCATAACCGGTTTATTCATGCACATGTAGACATGGTCCCGAGCGCCTTGCAAAAAATTGTAGGTTTTCATGGACGTTTACCCCCTCAAAATTGCGATCTTGGATGGAAAAGGATAGTAATAATAATAAACCGAGCAGTTACAATAGGGTCTTGCACCTTGGTGCACACCGTGTTTCAAAACACCCTCACCATTAGGCATATTTTCACTGACATGTATGAAGTGTGGTAGGTAGCTGCAGCATCCCAAGACCTACAAAAAAGCCTCTTGCACATGTGCCCTAACTCAAACAGGAAGACTGTTACGTGTCCCATGTCTTTTTGTCCACCGTGCTCACATATTTTTACCCTCATCTCTTCCGCATTCACCTACATGAGCATATCCCAATTTCAGTCTCCTGTGGCCCTTTTCTCTGCAAAGTGTCTAACTTCACGAAAGTAAGTGTGTGCGTCCATGTTCAGATACACATGAATAAACCGGTTATGATTGGATTTCTGGAGTTTCAATCCAGATTAAGACCCTTAATCAATTTTTGGCAGGCAAAATACAGAATTATTGTCCTTTGAGACCATTTCACAAGTGCGAGAGAGCAAGTTACAGTATTATATTCACAATTTAAACCTTAACCAAATAAAATAATTTTTAAAGCATGTAAACTGTTTCAACCAACATTAAGACCTTTAATCAATTTTTGGCAGGTGAAATAACATTTATAAGCTATAACAGCCCTTTGAGACTATTCACAAGTTGGACAGAATATGTTATATTACGGTCTTCACAATTCAGCTTTGAAGAACCAAATCAAATGATTTGTTGGCAGATAAAATTTGAATCCAGATTGGGAGCTTTAATGAATTTTTGGCAGATGAAGCATACATTTTATGGATTCTACTTGTAATATATAATTATGGGTGGTAAATAATGCACAAACACTAGTATTCATGGGAAAGAAAAACTTTATTGACTTTTACATCCTTATACACAGATTTTGTTAATTTCAGCACAGTTTTCTTAACATATAAGATAAGATAAGCCTTTATTAGTCCCACAGTGGGGAAATTCCAGGATTGCAACAGCACAGGGATAGCAACACTGAGCAACAATCAGAAGGCAAGAAAAAAAAACAAAAAAACAAGAGCAGCGAGTATACATACACTACCGTTCAAAAGTTTGGGGTCACTGAGAAATTTCCTTATTTTTGAAAGAAAAGCACTGTTTTTTTCAATGAAGATAACTTTAAACTAATCAGAAACACACTCTAATATCTAATATACATTGCTAATGTGGTAAATGACTATTCTAGCTGCAAATGTCTGGTTTTTGGTGCAATATCTACATAGGTGTATAGAGGCCCATTTCCAGCAACTATCACTCCAGTGTTCTAATGGTACAGTGTGTTTGCTCATTGCGTCAGAAGGCTAATGGATGATTAGAAAACCCTTGTGCAATCATGTTAGCACAGCTGAAAACAGTTTAGCTGGTTAGAGAAGCTATAAAACTGACCTTCCTTTGAGCAGGTTGAGTATCTGGAAAAAATTATTATTTCAAATACAAATCATTATTTCTGACCTTGTCAATGTCTTGACTATATTTTCTATTCATTTTACAACTCATGGCGGTAAATAAGTGTGACTTTTCATGGAAAACACAAAATAATTGTCTGGGTGACCCCAAACTTTTGAACGGTAGTGTATGTACATATAAACATAAATATATAGACACACAGTGCGGAGCATTGTAGCTAGATGGAATAAGTATGTGAATATATAAACACACATACAGTGTGGAGCGTTGAAGCTAGATGGAATAAATATATGAATATATTAGGGATGGGATTTTTCCGCTAATTCGCGGAATTCCGCTTTTTTTTTTTATCTTCCAGGAAGATAAAGTACGTTAAGTACGTTAAGTACGTTGGCGCCTTGTGGTCCACGAACGCAGTGAAGGTACTCCCTTTCAGGAAGAACTGGAAGTGGCATATGGCCAGATGGAGAGCCAGTAACTCTCTGTTGAACACGCTGTATTTACGCTCACTGTCGTGCAAAGGCCTGCTAAAAAAGGTGAGCTGCTGCCAAGAACCGGCAACGCATTGCTCCACGACGGCCGCTATGCCCATGTCCGAGGCGTCGGTAGTGAGCGCTATCCGAGCTGCCGGGTCTGGGTGTGCCAGTAGTGCAGCGTTCGCCAAAGCTGTTTTAACCTCAGAACGCCTGCTCCCGCTCAGGAGTCCAGTCGACTCTGTCCGGCGGTTTCCGTTTCTAGAGTCCGGCGCACAACGGCTGTATGAGCTGGGCTGCGCGGGGGAGGAAACGGTAATAAAAGTTAACCATCCCCAAAAACTCCTGCAGCGCCCTGACATTGATGTTGAGGAGAAAAAAATAGCAAAACAATTTAGTTAGATTACTTTTATGATTCCAAACAGTTTGAAATTGACAGTGCACAGTGGACATTGACTCATAACTTTTGAATATTTCTAAGACTTGGCTACATCAGTGATTGTGCAAAATGAACTGCTCAAGACTCAATGGAGATTGAAACTGGTGATCTGAAATGAATGCTGAGATTATAAAAAGTAATGGTATGTTGGAATTTTATTTCTATTATGGAATAGATAAAATTAACTGATTTTGATTTGATCAAGTGTTAAAGCATGTGATGGATAATGCTTGTTGGAATACTTTAGGAATGCTATCTTCTTGGAACATAAGTCAATATTATACAGTAATAAGTGGCATTCAGCTGTTTTATGTTATTTAAGCACAGTTCTGGTACTTAAAAATCATAAAAACCCAGGAGCTTTGTAGCTAGATGGAATAAATATATAAACACACACAGTGCGGAGCATTGTAGCTAGATAGAATGAAACAGCAGCAAAACCGTCTACTTAGTTATCCTACATGGTATGATTATGTACCCATACATATTGTCACCCTCCGTAGCTACTGGTCTTTTCCTAGTTGTATAGCGGAGGGGACCATTGTGTAAGTCTATTGCGTCTTTTGCATTCAATACTATTAGGTTGTCACATCTTTTTGCTATCTCTGCGAGCAGCCCTGCTTAGGTTGTACAGTCTGACAGCCGTAGGTAGGAAGGACCTGCGAAACCTCTCGGTTGTGCACCTAGGATGATATAGTCTGCTGCTAAATGAGCTCCTTAGTACATTCAGTGTGTCCTGCATAGGGTGGGACTCGGACTCCAGCAGAGATGACAGTTTAGCCACCATCCTTCTCTCTCCTATCTCCTCCACTGGGTGAAGACGCTGCCCCAGGACAGAGCTAGCTTTCTTGATCAGTTTGTTCAGTCTCTTCCTATCGGCTGCTGTGATGCCACTGCCCCAGCAGACCACTCCAAAAGTGATGGCTGATGCCACCACCGTGTCGTAGAATGTCTTGAGCAGCGCCCCTTGTACACCAAAAGACCTGAGCCTCCTCAGTAGGAACAGCCTGCGCTGTCCCTTCTTGTAGAGTGCGTCAGTATTGTGTGACCAGTCTAGTTTATTGTTCAGATGAACACCCAGGTACTTGTAGGATGTCACCATCTCGATGTCTGTTCCCTGTATATTTACTGGTGCTGTGAGGGGTTGTCCTTGCCTGCGGCAGTCCATCACCAGCTCCTTAGTTTTCCTCGCGTTGATCTGGAGGCAGTTCCGATGGCACCAGTCCACAAAGTCCTGGATAACTCCTCTGTACTCAGCTTCATCGCCGTTGGAGATGAGGCCAACGATCGCAGAGTCATCAGAGAACTTCTGTAGATGGCAGTGTGTTGTGTTGTGTGAGAAGTCTTTAGTATAAAGTGTGAACAGGAAGGGAGCCAAAACCATTCCCTGGGGGGCCCCCGTGCTACCGATGATCGTGTCGGACACACAGTCCCGGGTTCTCACAAACTGTGGCCGGTTTGTGAGGTAGTCCAGGATCCATGATGACAGGTGCTGGTCCACCTCCCCATATAAGGCAGAACATTAAAAGCTGCTACAGAATAAAATGTCCTATCTTATTATTCTAACACAAAACTCATGGGGCTAAAATTATGACTAATCCCTCATCGCATTAAATATTCAGGCTACCTTTGCTAATTGCATGGATAAAAAGTTACGTCTGCTTTGCTCAAAAGCAGCCGTCAGCCTCAGAATCAGAAGAGAAGTAGCTTTAGCAAGACACCAGCAGCTTCTCTAGTTTTGAACATATTCAAAATAATTTTATGACAAGAAAAACTGGTTCCAACCCCCAGCACCCGCTGAGCTGTGAGACACGGGGGTAAATGTATTTTTAAAGAACAGTTATTAAATATGAGTACAGTAAATACCATGACATTTCAGTGTGTGCTGCATGCAGCATCCATTAAAAAAAGACTTGTTGCATATTTTTGGCGCTCTGTTATGGGCGAGAAGAGATAATGGCAGACACAGCTGGGAAAAATTTGCCTTGGAGTCCTTCTGGAAGAAATCCTGTCCTCCCGACCTGCATAACAGACTCCCTCAGTGTAATCTGGGGATCACTTTTGTGTCTGCTACTCTTGTGCGACACCAAATGGACAAATTGGGAATAGCAGTTACTTTATTGAAGAAGTGCTGCTCGTGTATTATATGATTTAATTTTCACATTTTGCGTATTCATCCAGCGAGCGGTTTGGATTCTCTGGTGGGCTGGTTTTGGCTTGCGGGCTGTATGTTTGACACCCCTGCTTTAGTTTCACTTAATCCCCGCCCCCTGAAAAAAGGCGTGTTTAGATGGAGTGTTTTTGGTGAAGTAACTATATGCAGCGCTGGCACGTCCGTAATGTTTTGCCAGCCAGGACTTTCGAGCCTAACTGAAGTTGGCCTTCAGGCCAGTTAGCATTTTTGGACAGCTGCTTTGAAAACTTGACCCAAATTAAGATGGGTTTTACCATTAAACTGCTTTTAAGGACCAATGCAGTGTCAGTCATTATCCTGGGCCACTGTGTATACAACTGGAAATGTCCTTCAACTGGCTGTCTTTTTATTACAGGATTTATTCTGTTTAATGTAGCGCTAGCCACCAGTAACCTTGTTGTACATGGGTGGGCCTAGTCACAGAACCTGGCCTTTGAAGGGGGGGGATGAAAAGATTTTGACACAAAACTGTAAGACGATGAAAAGGAAAAAAGGGAACAGTAGTAGATAGTAGAAAATAATAGTAATGGTAGAAAAAAGGGCATAAGATACCATTTTAGAGAATGTAGATTTGTTTTTATAGGGGATTTATATCCACCAGAGTGCATCTTTAAGTATTGCGATGCCATGTAAACCCCCTCCCCAACAAAAACAAAACAATTCAACCTCAAATTTTGTCCCCAAAGTGCAACTGTCAGTATCTGTTTTATGTAAGTTTTCACTCTTTTCAGCTGACAGCAGCCGCTTTTGTTTCGGTGACGGGGAACTCTTGGTCCTCCATTGGCTGGTGTGCTGTGGTGGGGTCCTTTCTGCTGTGCTCGGGTGTTCCTCCTTTGAGCTATGCTTCTTACTGGAGTTTCACGGGTGCCGTTGCGGAGTTGCGTGCCTGGGCTCCGGCGTCTTGTTTGTGTTGTGGAGGTCTTCGTTTTGCGCAGCAGCGTGGGTCTCTCCCGTGGTGGGGGCAATGGACTGTGTTGTCTTCTTGGCTCGCTCTGGATTTGGAGGGGGCTTTGTGTGGGCGATGGCTGGGCCGGAATTGGTCATTTAATGCCAGACGCTGTTGTGGCTTGGCTGTTGCCGGGGTCAGTGCTGCTGTATGGGTGGTGCTGGCCCACATGTTCCCAGAGTTTTTTTTTTTTTTTTTTTTAAGGTATGTTGTGTCGGTGTCTTTTGTTCCGTCTTCAGTGTGGAATCCAAATGCAGGCCCGACATTTGAGTTCACTTCTCGGTGCATTTTCTTCTTCCTCCATTGTCATTCTCCAGCCACTTAATATTGTACACCTGGCTACAAATCTTGCGAGACAAGCTGTGACTTAACGTGCCAATGCATGCTTACTTTGCACTAGAAATGAACTGGAGACTCAACTGATTAATTAATGCGTACGAGTCTGCAACATTTCAGGTCGACATTGGAAATGAGAATTGGTTCTCAACTGACCTACCTGGTTAAATAAAGGTTAAATAAAAAATAAAAGTAAATTTACATAGAATTATACGATATGATTAGTAAAAGGTCTGTACATGTGTTTAGGGACTGATGCATTATCGGGAGTGTATTGCAATATTATGCCGAATCGATCTTTTACCCCACCCCTAGAACCTGTCCTTTAAGATAAGATAAACCTTTTAGTCCCACAATGGGGAAATTCCTGGATTGCAGCAGCAAAGGGATAGCAGCACTCAGAGCAATGGCTAAAAAGATATTAACAACTGGTTAGCCAAAGCAGTAAATGAACTTTAAACTGGTTCTGTGTTCCCTGTGCATCCCCCAGATGGGGCTCTGCAACATGAGGCCCTGGAGTCATGTCTGTCTCTAGTTCTCCTGAAGCAGTGACTACCTGTAGGAAATCGTGTAAAACTGAGAAAAAATTCACATTTAACAGCATATTTCTGGGATGGAAATGTACAAGAATGGTTTGATTGATTTTATTATTTGCGATAATGGCTTAAAATCTTAAGGAAAAAAGAACTAATTTCTTAGTGGTTATGCGGGGAAAAAATAGCAAAAAAGCGAGCAAATGTGAGAGTAAAATTGCATTTTTAAAAGGGGAAAAACTTGTCTATTAGTAAATTTGACATCCTAACTTGAATCAGTTTAAAAGTCAGTACTAAATAACTAACTAAGTAAATACTTTATTCTATGCTCAAACACTACTGTCATTTTGTGGCTGGATGCAGATTTCTTTTTTAAGAGCAAAGATACTGTTAAAAAAAGAAAAAGACTCATGAATTAACACACTTTTTTTTTTTTTTTTTTTTGCCTTTTCTAGACCCATTGGACCTGGGCATCGACGATGACCAGCATGACTACGACAGTGTAGCTTCAGATGAGGATACAGACAGCGAACTGACAACCCAGAACAACAACAACACACAGCGCAGCAACCGTGCAAAGGTGTGACACTTCAACACACTGTTTATTTTGGAAATTAAAATCTTTTTCTGAAAGTCGTGTCAATGCAGGTTTATTGAAAACAAAAAATTTCCATGATTTCCTTCTTGTCGACAGCTTTACCCGGCGTGCTTTGTGGGAAGTGGCCACAGTCGGAGCTGCCACATACTCCCTGAGTGACATCACCAGTTACTCTGGGTCCATGTCAGAGAGGCATTGTTCACGCAGAAAGAGAGTCTGTGCATTGGGAGGGAAGAAGGGAGGAGACAGAGTAGAGATGAAAAGAAAAGGGGAAATATGGCATGGGAGTGGTAGAAATGATGAAGTAGACAACAGCTAAACCACCAGCCATCTTCTTTTACTGTGGACTTGTTTGTTCTTGTGGCAAACATCAGACGCTTCACTTCCATCTCCCTGCGAGGAAATATGTGCATTCATTACTTTACAGCGCTCACTGGATTAAGGAGCTCTATGTTTAATTAGCGCAAGAGTGAAATAGAAATGATTTGAGTGAGAGGTGGGTTTGGAAGAGTGCAGCATGAAGAATGTTTTGTTGGTTTAGTTTGAGGGAGGGCCACATATGAGTGTGCCTCAGGGTCACAGGAAGTGGGGGAGGATTGAGAGAGAACCAAGGCCCTACTGTCTTTGCACATGAGCCTAAGTTGAAGCCAGCCTTCTTCCTGTAGCTCTGTTTTCACACAGCTTATTAATGCATCAATTCATACTGTACACTCCCAAATTTTGCAGACAGGCAGAAACCATTGATGTTCTTCAAGCCAGAAAATCCATAGTTTACACAGTACGTAAATTCCTGAATGAATGCCCATGTGTCTGTCCCTCTGTGCACTTCCCCTTATCCAGAGTATGGACTCATCAGACCTGTCGGACGGTCCCATCACCCTGCAGGAGTACCTGGAGGTAAAGAAGGCCCTGGCATCCTCGGAGGCCAAGGTGCAGCAGCTGATGAAAGTCAACAATAACCTCAGTGAGGAGCTCCGGCGGCTCCAGAAGGAGGTAGGGAGAGAGGGGCTGGGAGGAGACTAGTCAGGATGTAAAACTTGAGTCTCACTGACAAAAGACTGATTAGCAGTGTGGCAGGTAGAAGTGATAACGAAGACATTTAACAGTTTATCTTTTTTAAATATCTTTTTTGTTAACACTGAAGCACAACAGGGCCAGTAAAACTAAAACATAAATGAAAAATTAGATACCATTGTACACTAAGACTGCCTTAATTAAGGATTTATAACTAGTTTATAAGTAGGTTAATAAGTTATAAATGCTTTATAAAACCTGAATTAAGAGGACTGCTCATTAAAGATTTTCCCTGACTCATTTCCCATGGACTGAGAGGAACCAAACTTGGCACAGCAAGGGTTACACACTTCTCCCATCACTTTATGCGGCCTTGGAGACCTCACCTGTAGAAGTCTGCAGGCTGCATCAGAAACAGTGATTTGAACTTGGAAATCAGTGTTTTATCATCTTGGAAGTGCTTGCCCTTCAAAAGTTACTGCATAGTTTGAAAGAGGTGGAAGTCAGATGGTGCGAGGTTGGGGGAGTAAGGGGGGGTGAGGAAGGATTTCATAGCCACAGGACCATGCTTATGTCTGGGAAAACATGCGAGTTGTGAACTGGGCCATTGTCTTGTAGGAGGCAGACACCTTTGGTTAGCATGTCACGTCTCTTGGTTTTGCTGGCCTTCTGCAATTTCTGCAGCAGAGAAGGAAAGGGAAAATGACCTGTACTTATATAGCACAATTTAGAGTCACCAATTACTGAACATGCGTGTCTTTGGATTGTGGGAGGAAACTGGAGCAGTGTAGTAAGTCCTGGTATTTGTGGTACCCTTTGCCAGGAAATCCATCATCAGTACTTCATGCTGGTCCCAACAGACCATGAACAGACCTTTCCCACTGAGGACTGGACATGTGCCTTCTGTGGAAGTGGATCTGGATCACAGTGATGAACCCTTATTCATCCTGCATGACGAGTCTGTCAAAGAAGTCCTGGTTTTCTTGGCACATGGCCACAAGAGCCTGAGTGCACATGACTTGTTACTGCTTCTGCAAAGGTGTGAGCGACCGAGGAATCCATCATGCAGACAACTTTTGCATGTGCAGATGGTCATGGATGATTTTTTTTTTCTTTTTCCCACAGACCCCACACTGAAATTGACATATTGGGCTAGTTGGTTAACATTTATGTGGTGATCCTCCAAAATGGTGGTCTCCACTTGCCAGATGGTGTCTTCATCAAAGGCGCAGTGGGGTCACGTGGGAATGGGTGCCGTTTCCACCGACGTCCGACCACACTTGAACTGTCGATACCAGTGCTTGACTAGGTGATACGATGGGGCATCCTCCCCATAAGTCTCTTTCATTGAACATTTCCCGTGGTGTACAGCCTCTCAAATATAGGAATCTGATGACTGCCCTGCATTCAACTGGCTCCATTGTCATACCTTACTTGACCTTAGCCACCTGTAAAAGAGAAACTCTTAGTAGTTGAAAGCCACAAATTACCATCTCACCTATAGAGATTATTATATACTGTATGTGGAATTTAAGCCTTCTTCAATAACTGGAAGTGGGTCAGGGGAAATCTAATGAGCAGCCCTCATATTGCAGATGCAGTCTCACTATCTGGCAAAATCAAGAGCCCTTGGTGACTAGGGCTGTGCGATATGACCAAAATTTCATATCACGATATAAGTAATCTTACTTAACAATAACGATATACGTATATATCCAGGGATGGCAATTTTCCGCCGATCCACGGATTTCCGCTGATTTATTTTCAAATTGATCATTTCTGTGAATCGTCTAAATCCATTGAGAAAATTTTAGGGGGGGTAAGGTACCTTATTGTTACCGATTTTAGCGAAAATCAACACGATTACATAAGCGCTCGGTGCTTCCCTGGGTCAAGTCTCCCGCGATAACCCGGATGTTTTGTACTCAAGCTACTGCTGTATTGTAAACAGCCCTGCGATTGGATAGTTACAAACGATTGGACCAGTCAAATGACTCGTTGTATGCTTTGTCAAAAATTCATGGCGGCGTGTTCTCAGGGATGTGATTTTTCCGCTAATTTGCCGAATTCCGCTTTTTTTTTATCTTCCAGGAAGATAAAGTACGTTAAGTACGTTAGCGGCTTGTGGTCCACGAACGCAGTGAAGGTGCGCCCTTTCAGGCAGAACTGGAAGTGGCGTATGGCCAGGTGTAGAGCCAGTAACTCTCTGTCGAACACGCTGTATTTAAGCTCACTGTCGTGCAAAGACCTGCTAAAAAAGGTGAGCGGCTGCCAAGAACCGGTAACTCATTGCTCCACGACGGCCCCTATGGCCATGTCCGAGGCGTCGGTAGTGAGCGCTATCCGAGCCGCTGGGTCTGGGTGCGCCAGTAGTGCAGCGTTTGCCAGAGCTGTTTTAACCTCAGAGAACGCCTGCTCCCGCTCAGGAGTCCAGTCGACTGTGTCCACCGGTTTCCGTTTCGTGAGTGCGGCGTACAACGGCTGTATGAGCTGGGCTGCGCGGGGGAGGGAACGGTTATAAAAGTTAACCATCTCCAAAAACTCCTGCAGCGCCCTGACATTGATGTTGAGGAGAAAAAATAGCAAAACAGTTTAGTTAGATTACTTTTATGATTCCAAACAGTTTGAAATTGACAGTGCACAGAGGACATTGACTCATAACTTTTGAATATTTCCAAGACTTAGCTACATCAGTGATTGTGCAAAATGAACTGCTCAAGACTCTATGGAGATTGAAACTGGTGATCTGAAATGAATGCTGAAATTATAAAAAGTAATGGTATGTTGGAATTTTATTTCTATTATGGAATAGATAAAATTAACTGATTTTGATTTGATCAGGTGTTAAAGCATGTGATGGATAATGCTTGTTGGAATATTTTAGGAATGCTATCTTCTTGGAACATAAGCCAATATTATGCAGTAATAAGTGGCATTCAGCTGTTTGTTTTGTGTCATTTAAGCACAGTTCTGGTACTTAAAAATCATAAAAACCCAGGAGCTTCGGGGGGCTTCGCCTCCCTTGCCCCCCCCCCCCCCCCCCCGCCGGGGCCCTGCCCCGGACCCCACTAGGGGACTGCATCCCCCAGACCCCCTGCTAAATTTTCAGATAATTTCCCCAACCCCAAGTCACATCCCTAGTTCATGTTGGAATTCTGAGCTTTCGGTATTGTTTTCAGTGGAATTATGAGATTTTTATCGAAGGATCAGGAGTCATCAGTGCTAGAAATAGACAAAAGTGTCAAAAATAAGTTCCAATGGAATTGGCTTGAGAGAAAAGTGACGGTAAAGGTGAAAATTGGCTCAAAGTTCAACGAGGTAACAGAAACACTCGGACAGTTTCTGAAGAAACCAGAAAAGGAGATGAAGTTCAAAGTTCAGAGACTGACACAGCTTGCGGCCAAAAGGAAGAAAGTTTCACATTAGAAGTGACTTGGTGACCAGTGTAAATAGTGTAATAAACTCTTATAGAACTGTTAAATATGTTGGACTAAAGACAGTGAGACAACATTGAAGAAAAAGTAAGTTAACTTTTCATTAAATTTAATGATTTATCTAAGTCTAGTATTTCATTTTTTTTAATCATTTTTTTCAGTCTAAATTACTTCTGTTTTACTGAAAACCTCTCAGCTTCAGGGGGGCTGCGCCCCCCCCCCGGCCCCCCCATAAGTCAATTGACCAAATTAGATTTCAGCTGAAATCAGAATTTCCTGTTGCCATCCCTGTATATCATGATATACATTTCCTGTAAATTCTATAGTTTATACAGTGCATCAGAAAAGTATTCACAGCGCTTCACTTTTTCCACATTCTGTTATGTTACAGCTTTATTCCAAAAGGGATTAAATTAATTTTTTCCGTAAAATTCTACAGACAACACCCCATAATGACAATGTGGAAAAAAAAAGTTGTTTTTTTTTAGATTTTTGCAAATTTATTAAAAATCAAAAACTAAAAAATCACATGTACATAAGTATTCACAGCCTTTGCTCAGTACCTTGTTGATGCACTTTTGGAAGCAATTACAGCCTCAAGTCTTTTTGAATATGATGTCACAAGCTTGGCACACCTATCTCTGGGAAGTTTTGCCCATTCCTCTTTGCAGCACCTCTCAAGCTCCATCGGGTTGGATGGGAAGCATCGGTGCACAGCTGTTTTCAGACCTCTCCAGAGATGTTCAATTGGATTCAAGTCTGGGCTCTGGCTGGACCACTCAAGGACATTCACAGAGTTGTCCTGAAGCCACTCCTTTGATATCTTGGCTGTGTGCTTAGGGTCGTTGTCCTGCTGAGCGATGAACCGTCACCCTAGCTTGAGGTCAAGAGCACTCTGGGGCAGGTTTTCATCCAGGATGTCTCTGTACATTGCTGCATTCATCTTTCCCTCTATCCTGACTAGTCTCCCAGTTCCTGCCGCTGAAAATCATCCCCACAGCATGATGTTGCCACCACCATTGGCATGTTTATGAGCGGTGCCTGGTTTCCTCCAAACATGACACCTGGCATTCATGCCAGAGAGTTCAATCTTTGTCTCATCAGACCAGAGAATTTTGTTTCTCATGGCCTGAGAGTCCTTCAGGTGCCTTTTGGCAAACTCCAGGTGGGCTGCCATGAGCCTTTTACTAAGGAGTGGCTTCCGTCTGGCCACTCTACCATACAGTCCTGATTGGTGAATTGCTGCAGAGATGGTTGTCCTTCTGGAAGGTTCTCCTCTCTCCACAGAGGAACACTGGACCTCTGACAGAGTGATGGTTCTTGGTTATCTCCCTGACTAAGGCCCTTCTCCCCCGATCGCTCAGTTTAGACAGCCGACCGGCTCTAGGAAGAGTCCTGGTGGTTCTGAACTTCTTCCATTTACAGATAATAGAGGCCACTGTGCTCATTGGAACCCTCAAAGCAGC
Organism: Pholidichthys leucotaenia; assembly: GCA_020510985.1. Lineage (NCBI taxonomy): Eukaryota > Metazoa > Chordata > Actinopteri > Cichliformes > Pholidichthyidae > Pholidichthys > Pholidichthys leucotaenia. The sequence goes on along the minus strand of CM035847.1, from coordinate 128,876,970 downwards.
AGATATTTTTCTGTACCCTTCCCCACATTTGTGCCTCAAGGCGATCCTGTCTCGGAGGTCTGCAGACAATTCCTTTGACTTCATGCTTGGTTTGTGCTCAGACATGCACTGTCAACTGTGGGGCCTTATATAGACTGGGGTGTGCCTTTCCAAATCATGTCCAATCAACTGAATTTACCACAGATGGACTCCAATTAAGCTGTAGAAACATGTCAAGGATCATCAGTGGAAACAGGATGCACCTGAGCTCAATTTTGAGCTTCATGGCAAAGGTTGTGAATACTTACGTACATGTGATTTCTTTGTTTTTTATTTTTAATAAATTTGCAAAAATCTAAAAAAAAACCACAACTTTTTTCACATTGTCATTATGGGGTATTGTGTGTAGAATTTTCAGGAAAAAAATGAATTTAATCCCTTTTAGAATAAGGCTGTAACACAACAAAATGTGAAAAAAGTGAAGCGCTGTGAATACTTTCCAGATTCAATGTAAATAATAACCAATAAAAAAGACCATTTCTTTTTCTACATTTTAAATAACAGTGAAAAAAAATCAGTTGTATAGATTCATCTGTCATTAATTTTATGCACCTTTTTTCCTCCTCTTAATTTTGCAGTGTTGTTATAAAATAGTTTTTTAAAGGGGACCTGTGGTGGTCGTCTAAACGCATTCAACTTGAAAACATTAGGCAAAGCATTCGTTATTTGGTTAAATAATTATTGCCAGCCATCTACCACCAGAGATATATGCAAATACTACAGCCGGCATGGCCAGCCAATGAAAACTATGCGTGCAGCCATGACACATGCGGATGTGACGTCACCTCGTTGTTACTGAAAAGTCAATACTCAGCGTGTACCAGCGACTACGGTGCTTTTGTCAGTGTTTTTGTTCTGTTATGGCTGAATTATCGGACTTTGAGGAAGAATTCGGGCAACATGGCTACTGGTTTGAGCCAGAAAGGTCTTCTGAGGGTGAAAATGACACAGATTCGTCAGAATCTTCAGATTCCTCGGAGGAAAATGCTGCTATAAACTGGCGTGCTGGCCGAGCCAGTATGGCCAATGCAGACTGGTGCAAATGTGGCCATTGTGTTTGGTGAAAAACTGATGTTGAATGTTGGGGCTTTATTCACACACCGCACTGTTAATAGCAGCAATTTTTACCTGCTCCGGTCGCCTCACTCTCTCTCCACTCATCCGCCAATTCACACACACCGTTCGCTTCTCGGGGCCATTCCACACACACGGGGGCGCGCCTCGGCTGCGCGCACGCACTCACTCACGTTCACGCACTGAGCTGCCCTATCTAAACACACGAGTTAGACAGATCTTACAACATGAGATTGTGCAACCACTTTTCCGCGACGATCTTCCGACAAGGTGTGCTGGGTTTGGGTACACAAAAGAAGTGTTTATCTTTGTTTTTTTGCTTATTATTGAGACATCCAAAGGCTTTACATTCCGCCATTTTGCGATATCCATATCCCGACTGCCTCTGCTCATCTGGGCACTCCAGGCTCAGCCAATATTGATCCAGATTGCGGTACCAACGCTACTACGTCACAGGAAGTGTCCTGGCAGGCCATGTAGCCGCCAGTATGGCTGCGCCCTTGTTTTGCTGACATAGCAGAACCAGCACATCAGCAATGGATTTATATCGCATGGCTTTGAACTTGAAGTTGAACTTGAACTAGAACGTGAGACAGGGGCTCAATATAATATCTTTTTTTTCACGACCACCACAGGTACCCTTTAATGTGTATTTGAGATGGCTTCAACTTTGATTACTGCTGCTTGACTAATTAAAAATGATTAGAAATCAAGTTGCATTAAGAGTCAGTTTGTTCCTCTAACACATTTTAATTTATTTATTATTTATTTATTGTGTATACAGCCGCTGTCACGCACTTTTGCAGTTTTAGTAATAGTTTTTCAGACAAAATTAAGAAACACTGCAGTAATTTAAACCAAAGAAACGATGGTCGGATACACTGTAATGTTTCCTATTAGTGACAAGTTAGCATCGTCATTTAGCATTTGCTGTTTTATAATTAGAGAGATGGTGTTAATGTTACTTACCTCCAATTAAAACGAGGTTAGAGGACTATCCTCGCTGATGCAGCACAGTGTGAAAATGTCCCACATCACTGGCAAACAGAAGTAGCAGCTATTTGACTAAAACATTAGGTTGCAGTTAGCTGCTATGCTAACCACCGGAACCCACTATTGCACACACCTGGTGCACTGCAAGGGAGAGGCCGGGTGGTAGCAAGTAGTAACAGGGTATGTGTCTTTTAAATCTCAATATAAACGATACAGCTTATATAAAATGGTAGGCATTTTTTATTGCATCACAGATGCATGTTGTGGGCGGTGCGGTGGCGGAGTGGTTAGCACTGCGGCAGCACAGCAACTCGCCCTTGGCCGAGGGATCCTGGGTTCGATCTCAGCCCCCGACCAACAGTGATCTGTGTGGAGTTTGCATGTTCTCCCCGTGTCTGCGTGGGTTTTCTCCGGTTTCCTCCCACATGCCAAAAACATGCAAGTTAGGTTAATTGGCATCAAACTGGGTTAGAATCCCAGGTGTGACTGTGAGAGTGAATGGTTGTCTGTCTCTCTGTGTTGGCCCTGCGGTGGACTGACGATCTGTTCAGGGTGTACCCTGCCTCTCGCTCAAAGACGCTGGGATAGGCTCCAGCCTCCCCGTGACCCGAAAAGGATTAAGCGGAAGATGATGAATGAATGAATGAATGAATGAAGATGCATATTGTCATATCGCACAGCCCTACTTGTGACCAGAAATGCTTACAGTGCTTAGATGCTAGTATATCAAAGACAAATGGAAAAATCTAGCTGGTCTAGCTATCTCACTCTTTGCAAAAAAACACATCGCCATTTCCCCTTTTATCCCATATGTTAGAATGGCTTATTAATGATAATTTACAGCTTAATTGATGCCTTTAAAAACTCATTATAAATCCTTTATTAGAGTAGTCTTATTGTAAAGTGGTACCAACAATGAAATGGTGGGTGATGACTAAGCAAATAAGATATGTTCAAGCAATACACATAAGTTGGTAAAAGATAGAGCTGGCCCCTCAAAGGTATGGTGGAATGATTGAGGAACAACTGAATTTTTTCCCTAACGGTGTGTCATTTTTCCTCCACTGTTGCCCCCTGAAGACGTAGAGCATTTGCGACTGCTTTCCAGTGACTGTGTCAGTTTTATTTCCCATTTTTAGTTAAGTTTTGTTCGTGCTCATCTGTTGTTCTCCATCACTCATTCTAGTTTCCTGTGAGCCATCCCTCATTAGCTAAAAGTATTCATTAGCAGCTGCCAGTGTCAGCCCACATGACCAATGATTCATGCACGTATTTCTGTCTTCACTCAGAAGTTGGTGTGTGATTTTTAGGCAAATGTACACTTTCACACAATGACTAAGAAAAGTGTCACATTAGGAAGCTGTCAACACTACCTCAGCATAGATAAGCCTCATTAATCCTTGAATGGATCCAGTTTTATCATCCAATTATATACATTGTTATGCTGACAATTTTTTTTGTTTGCAGTGTATTTACTACATATCCCCCCGCCCACATCAGACCTGACATGATTTAATTTGTGACCGCCTGTATGTGCCTGTGATGCTTGATTTGACCATTCAGTTAATCCCTCCCCTCCCCTCAACCTCCCCATGTTCCTCCCTCCCTCCCTCCCTCCCTCCTTCCTCTCATCCTTCCCTGCTCCGTTCCTCCTGTCCTGTAGATCACGCGGATGCAGACAGAGAACAGTGTGCTGCGGGGGGGCCAGCAGGCTGGGGGAGCAGCTGGCCATGGGGTAGTAGGGCCTGGCGGAGGTGTGGGTGCAGGAGCTCACTGGCAAGGGGGCGGGACACGAGGAGGAGCCAATGGAGGGGGGTTGGATGGGTTTGGGTCAGGAGCGGAACCGCCGGGGCCCTTAGTGCCCTCCTCTGCCCACCCCCATCGAAGGGAACGCCAAGCCTTCTCAATGTATGAACCTGGGGCAGCCCCGGGGCCCACGGCCCATGGTCCCCCAGCCCTGGACCCCCTGGCAGCTCGCCTGCAGCCCCTCAACACACCCAATGTAAGTTAGAGCACCCCCCCGGCCCATTTCTACTTCCCACCTTCCTTTTTGGTGGCCCTGAATGCCTGCTTTTGGCCTCATCAATGGGGGATGGTCCGGTCCTGATCTCTCCAGTTTCCTTTTTGCTCTCCTTGCATCTTTGTTTCATATCCCTCTCTAAGGTCAACTTGTGTACAACCACAATTTAAAGTCTGTGGCTTGTCCCAAACAATATGAGCTGTTGACTTAATTTTGTGTAATTTAGAATGCATACATATGACCTTAAGGAGAAGGATGGAGGAAAAAAGGATTGTTTCATCTGTACTCTTGCCTGAAAACGACTCTGATGCTCTGCTCTCTCGCCTGCTCTGCACCTTGTGACTTTCTCCAGCCCTTTTTGACCTCACAGTTTGCTCTCCTCCTGCTGCTGCTGGACAGCTGTTCATACCGAGAAAAGCTGCTGCCCCACACATAAAACATGCACGCTAATGAAAGTAGCACTTTGGTTCACTAGCCACATGTGGAAAAGTGCATCACAGCACTCTTTTATTTCTATGGAGCTTTCTCATTCCACAACTAGGTGACCATCTGGGTCAGCACAATTTAGCTCACTGCACACCTGCAGAAGCACAGCCACTCACTGTATCACTACCTTCAGCAGTGTCCAGTTCACCGTCTCTTTACACAAAGATTTACCTGTTTGTCTGTTTTCTTTCTGTCTCTTCACTCGTCTGTGGCTTGCTCACTGCAGTGCAGCCGTGCATCCTCTGGATGTAAGCATTCTGTCTGTCATTGCATTGTTTGCCATTTCATCTGCAACGTAGGCTTCTCTCGTCCTGTATGACTTCACTCTAATATTGAAGATAAACATTAGCTCTATAAAGTACAGTATGTGGGTAGTGTTTTTAGTGTCTAGCTGACAGTACTGTTGGAATCTAATAAAGCCCGGTTCAGACTACACAAGTTCAGCCATATAATAATCCGATTTTGTCAGATTTATACTTTATCGCTTTGATTGAGAGCCACTTATGAAGGTCAATGGAGTGTTCCCAGAGGTGACCAATAGAAGAATTGATGGCTCATACTGTCGTCTTTGGGAAATGCACCAGTGACACCCACAGTCTTTTTTGTTTTCTGAGCTAGAGATCAGCAACACACACACACCCACCCACCCACACACACACACACACACACACACCCACACACACCCACACCATTAGCCATTAAGTGACTCTGTTTACTTCAGTTTCTTGATCCTCTTCGAATCCTAAACATTTTGTTTGGTCAGTGATTATGGCAACATAGCATGATTGTTATTGAACAGAGGTGTAGTGCTGCCATTCACCCAGTCAAGACAATGGAAATTTATTTCAGTGGTTTGACGTGGTGACGTCTTAAACCCCCCCCCAAAAAGTGCAGTCTGAACCGGCCTTAACTAAATAGGCTGAGTATCAATGACATTTGAGCTGGCAAGTTGTTTTAGAGTTGCTCTCACTGACTCATTTTGCTGCTGTTCAGTGACAGAAAAAACCTCTTCTCTCTGTTCCCCGTCTATTTGTCATGCTGTTCCCCTCCTCCATCTCTGTGCTCCTCAATCTTCCCAGGTAAGAAAGGGCAGCATAGGCAGTCCAGCACAGTATGGAGGCTCACATCTATCTGCATCGACAGAGATGGGGAGATACATGGTGAGCTGCTGCTGCTGATTTTGTAATTGTGTGTTCAGTTTATTCAGGAAGCTGAGTTTACAGACTTGTATTGTTTTGTCATACTCAGTGTCTTGCAAACACAAGAGTGACTGAGAATATTTACCCTAGTCTTGCTCTCCAACAACTACACAAAATCTCCCACATTCTTCTACAATGATTCACATGTTAGAACTTTAAAGTAAAATAGAGACTCTATCCTCTGTTGGCTCAGACTTGACATAAACTTTCTCAAAACATTTGCTTTTTTAAATGGAAGTATCACAATTAATTGCCTCATCTCTAATGGTAATGACCATATTTAAGCGGATGAAATGCAAAATTGAGTTTTGTGGGAGGAGGTATCTAATTCTGGAGCTGGAGCAGGTGGCTGGGGAGAGGGAAATCTGGGCTTCTCTGCTTGAACTGCTGCCTCCGCGACCCGGACCTCCGGAAAAGCGGTAGAAGATGGATGGATGGATGAATGGTATCTAATTGTGGAGGAGTGTGAGGAACAGAAGGTTGAGGTGTGTGTTAATAGTGCTGTGTTTTAACACTACATTTGTTTGCAGGTCCCTAAACCTGAGAAACACGGCAGTGGCACTGACAGCGACTATGACAACACACAAACATATGATGCCTCACTAAGGTTAGACACCCAAGCATGTCTGTGTTTTTGTTCTAATATTATAACTTCTTCCTAATGGAGGAAACTAATATTTTATTTCTACACAATTAAGTGATTTTTTTTTTCACAGATGTTACAGCTGCTAAAAGCCATGTGTCACCTGTTATCTTTGATACACACTCTTGATTAAAAATGTGCCAATGTGTTTTCAGTATGGGTCGCAGCAGTGAGGAGGAAGGTCGTGGGGAGTCGGAAGAGGGGGGAGGTGGTGGGGAATCGGGGGAACCGGACCCCACCCTACCCTGCACCGAAGATGTCATATTAAAAACTGAGCAGGTGACTAAAAACATCCAGGAGCTGCTCAGGGCCGCTCAGGAGTTCAAGCATGACAGGTAGGTGCTTTTTTATGCTTCTGCTAACAAGCAAACGTCAAAAAAATTGAACTACATTGTCACATGTGCGCAGTTTGGACGTGGGATAAGTAACGTTGCTGACTTCAGTATTCTGTTATAGTGTTAGTGTTCGGATAGTAGTCACAAAGGATCTTTGATACTTTTTCGACAGCAGCAGGACATAGGGCTGTGCGAAGTGATTATATACACCACTCACAAAAAGTTGGGGATATTTGGCTTTCGGGTGAAATTTATGGAGAATGTAAAAAGTTCACACTACATTGATATTATATCATTCAATTCAGCTTTATTTATATAGCGCCATTTCACAACAACAGTCATCTCATAGCACTTTCAACTGTAGGGGAAATCCCCACAGTTGCAGAAAGACCCTAGCAATCAGGCGATCCCCTGTGAGCAAGCACTTGGCGACGGTGGAGAGGAAAAACTCCCTTTTAACAGGAAGAAACCTCCAGCAGAACCAGGCTCAGGGAGGGGCAGTCATCTGCTGCGACTGGTGGTGAGGGGATAGAGAAGAAGAAGAAAAGAACAGACATGTAAAGAGCAAACAGCACGACAGGGACTCAGTCTATGGGAGAGAACAAACAGATGTTAATGACCAGAAAAAATATTTAATTGAGAGTGAAGAAAGGAGTGAAGCCCAGTGCATTGTTGGAGGTCCCCCGGCTGTCTAAACCTATTAGCAGCACAACTAAGGGAGGGTTCAGGGGCATGTGATCCCACCCTAACAATAGGCTATATCAAAAAGGAAGGTTTTAACCCTATTCTTAAAAACAGAGTTTGAGTCTGACTCCTGAATCCAGATTGGCAGCTGGTTCCAAAGGAGAGGAGCTTGATAACTGAAGGCTCTGCCTCCCATTGTACTTTTGGAGATTCTAGGTATTACAAGTAATCCTGCATTTTGGGAGCGAAGTGCTCTGTTAGGATGATAGGGTAGTATCAGATCTTTTCAATAAAAAGGGGCCTGATTATTTAGAGCTTTGTAAGTGAGAAGAAGGATTTTAAACTTAATTCTAAATTTTATGGGAAGCCAATGAAGGGAGGCCAGAACCGGAGAGATATGATCTCTCTTTCTAGGACCTGTTAAAACTGTTGCTGCAGCATCTTGGATCAGCTGAAGGCTTTTTAAAGATGTTTTAGGACAGCCTGACAATAAAGAGTCACAATAATCTAATCTAGAGCTTACAAAAGCGTGGATTAGTTTCTCAGCATCACTCTGAGACAAGATGCTCCTAATCTTGGCAATATTACGCAAATGATAGAAGGCAGTCTTAGAAACAAGTTTAATATGTGAATTAAAAAACAGATCTTGATCAAAAATAACTCCAAGGTTTCTCACAGAACTATTGAGAGAAAGAGTAACCACATCCAAACTAAGAGTTTGATTTGGAAAGGTATTTCTAAGGTTTTTTGGACCAACTAGAATGACTTCAGTCTTATCTGTATTTAACCCCTTGCACTCTGGTCAATTTCCCTAAAAACGCCAAAAAATAACGTACCCAAAGTAAATCAAAAGCTGTTCTTCAACCCTTTGCAGCATCTTCATGGGGTTGGTCTCATTTAAAAGAAAACACTTTGAATTTTTTGGCAAAACAGTCATAATCTCTCTAAGTGCTCCTGCCACTGAGTAACAGTCATCTAAACATACTGAACTTGAAGAAAATAAATTTGGCCTGGGTGTTTTTTTGGATACAAATGCTTGCAAATAACACACAGCTTCAGATCCGGGCTGGAAAATGCAACAGAAATGTAGAACCAAGTGTTATCCAGCTGAGGTCAAAATTTTGTAACACCACCACAAAAAATGAATATATTACACAGCTTTTTTCTTAGGTTGTTCCCAGGCGTTTTTGAACTGTGCCAAATTGTGCCAAATGGCACAGTTTGGAAAAACGTCTGTAACTTTTGAATGATTCAATATAGAAGCTTCATCTTGGGCTCTAATGAAAGGTGACACTCAGGGCTGTGTGGGGGGGGTGGGGGTGGGGGGGGTGGTTGTTTATTCATTCATTCATTCATTCATTCATGAATGAACAAACAAGCCCCTACACACAAAGAAGCATGCCACGTAAAAAATGTGTGGCTTTTTTTTAATTTTTTTTTTTTACACAAGAAAAAATAACCTACAGTGCACTAAAAATTATATTAAAATATCTGTAATGTACAGGATAACACCCCCCCCCCCCCGCTACAGAGGATGAACATCGTCCATCGCCACATGACGGACCGCGGCACATGCCGCGGTCTACTACCCACAGTTGTACTAAAATATCTGCAATAACATCTGCAATCCGCTACAGAAGAGTAGCGGGGAGGGGGGGCGTTCACGGTCTGGACGCAGCGCACGGACCGTGTCCAGTCTGTGCGCCGCGGTACACGGTCTGTGCGCCGCGGTGTACTACGTACAGTTGTACTAAAATATCTGCAATAATATCTGCAATCCACTACAGAAGAGTAGGGGGGGGGGGGCGGCGTTCACGGTCCGGACGCGGCACACGGACTGGACCCGTGCGCCGCGGTCTTCATGTTGCTATGACGCACAGTTGTAATTTACCGATCGGTCAAAAGTCATTTTGATTACAATTTTCAGGGATAAAGAATAATTTGGCTTATAACACTTACCTGTCCACAACAGCAGTGTCGCTGGCGAACTTCTCTTCCTCATTGTCAGACGAACATGACGCTGGTCCGCTTGTTACGGACTCGTGGTTCTGGTCACGCGACCCGGTCAAACCACAATTCCATTATTGCAGTTTTGCGCTTCCATGATTGCGGTTTTGGCGAACGATTTTTCAAAACAAATAAGAACAGTTGTAAGAAAAAAAGACTGGCGAACGCGTGTGTGTCACCCAGCGGCTTACACAAAACAGATTTTGCAAGGGACGCACGCTTTCGAACTTCTGTGCTTCAATTGGCTCGCTGTATTCGCAGCCGTTGGTAGGCGGGTCCTTCTTGCTAGGTTTTCAGTCATTGGTTCTTCAAGGTTTCAGAAACCCAATTCAAGGCTCTTATTAGTCGAATGAGAGGTCAATCACATCGAAACCAATCAAAGCACTCCTTTGGCTTTCTGTTCGCGGCTGTGTCTGTAGTGGAAGAATGGAAATGCAGCTTTTTTTTTTTTTTTTCAGTGCGCACTATGACGCACAAGGGCGCCCTCGTGTGCCCTAGGACGCAGAGACGTGACCGCCCGTGGTACACCGGAGTGCAAGAGGTTAATAGCAAGAAATTACAAGTCATCCAAGCTTTGATTTCCTGAAGACAAGCCTCTAATTTGGCAAATTGATGACTGTCATCTGGCTTCATTGACAAGTATAATTGTGTGTCATCAGTATAACAATGAAAATGTATGCAGTGCTTTCTAATAATGTTGCCTAGTGGAAGCATATATAAACTAAAAAGAATAGAGCTGAGCACAGATCCCTGTGGAACTCAGTGACTCAGCTTTGTGCTGGAAGAAAACTCATTATTGACATGAACAAACTGGAACCTATCAGAAAAATAATATTTAAACCACTGCAGCAAAGTTCCATTAAGTTCAACAAGGTGTTCTAGTCTATCAAGTAAAATATTTTGATTGATAGTATCAAAAGCTGTACTAAGGTCCAAAAGGACAAGTACAGAAACAAGTCCATTATCGGATGTGATAAGAAGGAGGTTATTAGTGACCTTCACTAAAGCTGTTTCAGTACTATGATGGATTCGAAACCCAGATTGAAACTCTTCAAGTAAACCATTTCCTTGCAAGTGGTCAAATAATTGTGCAGCAACAGCTCTAAGATTTTTGAAATGAAACGCAGATTAGAGATTGGCCTGTAGTTAGCTAAAACTCCTGGAACCAGCATTGGCTTTTTAAGTAAGGGTTTAATTACAGCAGTTTTAAAGACCTGTGGTACATGGCCTAAAGTTAATGAAGAATTGATTATTTGAAGAATAGAGCTACCAATAAATGGGAAGACTTCTTTAACCTCTTGCACTCCGGTGTACCGCGGACGGGCACATCTCTGTGTCCCAGAGCGCACAAGGGCGCACGAGAGCGCCCTCGTGCGCTCTAGGACGCACGAGGGTGCTGCGTCCAAGCGCACACTGAAAAAAAAAAAAAAAGCTGCATTTCCGTTGTTCCACTACAGACACAGCCGCGAACAGATTAGTTCATCTGATTGACCTCTCATTCGACTATTAAGAGCCTTGAATTGGGTTTCTGAAACCTTGAAGAACCAATGACTGAAAACCTAGCAAGAAGGACCCGCTTACCAACGCTGTGAATGCAGCGAGCCAGTTGAAGCACAGAAGTTTGCAAGCTGTTTTGTGTAAGGCTGGGTGAAGAGAGACTGACTGCTGCAGCAGATGAAAAAAGGACCCACAGGAAGAACCGTCACAGACCCAGCAGCACGGAGACCACCCACAAGTGCGACCTGTGTGACAGGGACTGCCATTCGCGCATTGGCCTGTTCAGTCACAGGCGGTGCTTTTTTTTTTTTTTTTTAATTCCAGCAGAACAGACGTTTAGGATTCTCTTCCATGGTCATCATAGACCGACGGAGGCCGACGACAAAGGTCATAAATCATTCGCCAAAACCGCAATCATGGAAGTGCAAAACCGCAATAATGGAATTATGTTTTGACCGGGTTTGCCGAGACCAGAACCACAAGTCCATAACAAGGGACCAGCGTCGCGTTCGTCTGACAATGAGGAAGAGAAGTTCGCCAGGACACTGCTGCTGTGAAGAGGTAAGTGTTATAAGCTAAATTATTCTTTATCCCTGAAAATTGTAATCAAAAATTACTTTTGACCGATCGGTAAATTACAACTGTGTGGTGCACGAAGTCCGAAGTTCGTTCGCCGCGGTACACGGTTCGTGCGCCGCGTCCAGACCGTGAACGCCACCCCCCCCCCCGCTACTCTTCTGTAGCGAGGGGGGGGGGGGGCCGCGGTGACTGCACCGCGGTCGCCACATGACTATTCCGTCATGTAGCGATGGCCGATGTCAGTCCTCTGTAGCGAGGGGGGGGGGACAACCCCCTCCCACACACACACACACACACAGAGCCCTGAGTGTCACCTTTCATTAGAGCCCAAGATGAAGCATCTACAGTATATTGAATCATTCAAAAGTTAGACGTTTTTCCAAACTGTGCCATTTGGCACAATTTGGCACAGTTCAAAAACGCCTGGGAACTACCTGAGGAAAAAAGCTGTGTAATATATTCATTTTTTGTGGTATTGTTACAAAATTTTAACCTCAGCTGGATAACACTTGGTTCTACATTTCTGTTGCATTTTCCAGCCCGGATCTGAAGCTGTGTGTTATTTGCAAGCATTTGTATCCAAAAAAACACCCAGGCCAAATTTATTTTCTTCAAGTTCAGTATGTTTAGATGACTGTAACTCAGTGGCCGGAGCACTTAGAGAGATTATGACTGTTTTGCCAAAAAATTCAAAAGTGTTTTCTTTTAAATGAGACCAACCCCATGAAGATGCTGCAAAGGGTTGAAGAACAGCTTTCGATTTACTTTGGGCACGTTATTTTTAGGCGTTTTTAAGGCAGTGTTTTTCAACCAGTGTGCCCTGGTACATTCAGGTTTTTGTGGGAAATTATCTAATTTCACTTCTTAATTGGTACAAGAAATGCAAATACTTTACCATTGTTGTGCATGTGTTCTGTAGGGCCTACAGAACACATGCACAACAATGGCAAAGTATTTGCATTTCTTGTACCAATTAAGAAGTGAAATTAGATAATTTCCCACAAAAACCTGAACGTACCAGGGCACACTGGTTGAAAAACACTGTTTTAAGGAAATTGACCAGAGTGCAAGGGTTTAAACAACCTGGTAGGAATAGGGTCTAAAAGACAAGTTTCAGGCTTGGATGAGGAAACTATTTTATCTAACTCTAAAAGGTCAATTGGAGTAAACTCATCCAAACAGATATCAGTTGAAGGAGTTGTAGTAGTTAACTGTATTTAAGTTAACAGTGGGAAGAATCTGACTGATTTTTATCTCTGATAGATGAAATTTTATTATCGAAGTTCATAAAGTCCTGACTAGTAAGCTCTAAGGGAATGCTAGATTTGACAGAGTCCTGACTCCTCGTCAGCCTGGCTACAGTGCTGAAAAGAAACCTGGGATTATTCTTGTTCTCTTCTATTAATGCAGAATAATAACTTGTTCTAGCTTTCGTAAGAGATTTTTTTTATAAATTAGAAGTTGATTTCTCCAAGCTAAATAGATTGCATCTAATTTAGTGGAGCTCCATTTTCTTTCTAATTGACGAGTCTTCTGTTTTAAGCTATGAGTTTCTGTGTTGAACCAATGAGTCAGAAATCTCTGAGACTTTTTCTTTTTTAAAGGGGCCACCATGTCTAGAGTCTGATGCAGAGAAGCTGTAACACTATATCATGAAAGTAGGGCATTTAAGTAGGAGCATACAATGGTGATTTCTTCATCTCAATTTATTGAAACAAAAGCCAACAACAGTGGCGCATATACCACAACAAAAAATGTCAATGTCTCAATAACTTGTCTTGTGCCCTTGAGCATCAATTACAGCTTGACAACAATGTCTCATGCTGTTCACAAGTCGACTTATCGTCTGCTGAGGCATGGCATTCCACTCTTCTTGAAGGGCGGCCCTCAGGTCATTGAGGTTGTGGGGTGCAGGGTTACGAGCCTCTACACGGCGAATCTGCTGATCCTATAGATTTTCTCTAGGATTCAGGTCTGGAGAAAGTGCAGGCCACTCCATTTGAGGTACCCCAGCCTCCAGCAGTCGTCCTCTAATGATGTGACCTTGATGAGCTGGAGCATTGTCGTCCATGAAGATGAAATTAGGCCTGTGTTGTTCATGCAGGGGCACAATGACTGGATTAATGTTATTCAGATAGTATTGGCTTGTCACTGTACCATTCACAAGGTGTTAGGGCAGTTCTGTAATGACTAGACACATCTGCCCAGACTGTAACACCACCACCAAAGGCTCGTCTGGTGTCAACAGTGGCTGATGTATAGCACTCTCCTTGATGTCTCCAACATCATTAGCGGCCATCATTTCTGCTCAACGTGAATCAACTTTCATCAGAGAACACCACTGAGGCCCGCTGGTCCCTTGTCCAGCGTAAATGCTCCCTGGCCCATGCAAGACAATGACGCCTGTGCCTGGTGGTATGGTCAGGTACCCTTGCAGGTCATCTAGCACGCAGACCACGCTGATGTAAACTGTTTCAAATGGTCTGACATGACACTTGGGTGCCTCTCACCTCCCTTAAATGTGCCTGGAGTCGAGTGGCATTCATCATCCGGTTCTGCAGGGCACTGTTCACAATGAAGTGGTCATCAGCGTGGGATGTGGCCAAAGGACAAACGTCTATGCTTTCCAGTCTCTATCTCTGTTGCAACCTGCTGATGACACTCTGTGACACTCTAAGCTCAGTGACCACTTCTGTCTGAGAACATCCTGTTTGAAGCCTTGCAATGGTGAGGTGCTGTTGATCAATTGTTAGTAGGGCTGTCACGTGGAGGAATTTGCCCTGCAGTGAGGATGGATAGCTCAACACTGCAATATGTGGTATTATTGCACTTGTTTTTAGGACCCTGTGGTCTCGTAATTTAAATAGGTTCATAACTTTTGTGGCAAACGATGGAAGCTGTGAGAAAGTCGCTGCAGCTCTGCTCCAAACTTGTGCGTATGTGACAATTTTGCGGAGCTCCTGTCTTCTTACAAGCATGAACTACTGATTCTGTTAAACAAACAATCTATCATTTTCTTAAAGCAGTGGCGGTAACTCCACTATTTCAACAACGGGGCGTGTGGACTGGTTGGAGACTGCAGCGACATTCAGCTTATTTAAATAGGACAGCCTCCATACAGGACTCTGCGTGGCTCTTCTCTCTGTAATTTTTGCCGTCCAAAAAATCACGTTCAAACAAGCAATGTACTATGCAGTAGTTGTTTTGCTCTCCGAGCTCAATTGTCAGGATCATAAACACTCCACTCAGAAGGAAATGACATGCTTCGTGCCCTTTCAGTGCTCACTGTCACGGCTGTATTTAGCAAGGAGTCCATCTAGAGAGTCCCCCACATGATGCTGGCAGTGGCAGCACCCAGTGCTGTGGAACCTTCCACAGCACTGCAAGCAGCTGTAAGTGGGCCCGCACCCACGGACCCAGTTGGCACAGAAAATTTCCCGTCATCATGGCAAGTGCTGCGTGAATGATAAAGAAAACCGTTTGGCGCAGTACTTCCCGTGAGCAGTAGATGGTGCTATAAGTGTTGTCAACCATTTTTATGTACTGTAGGAGCGTGTGGGGTGGGACTAATATCCATCGTAGAAAATTTGGTGAAAATCAGACAGTTTGTCATAGTTACAACTTTCCAGTGTTCCATGGCGAGAAGTCAACCTTCGCCATGTCGCCATGGCAACACTTACCTATCAGTTAAGTGTTGCCGACCCATATAGGACTAGAGATGACAGTCACCTCTACCTATGGTCCAGAGTTCATGACTCCAGGACCTTCCCAACCTTCCCCACAAGATCATGGATTGCAATTACAGTAGGGTTTTCGCCGACTGACGTTGTCAGTGGCTCAGGCCGCTGAGTATGAAGCGGCTGGGATGAGAATCGGCACCTCCAAGTCCGAGTCCATGGTCCTCAGCCGGAAAAAGGTGGATTGTCCTCTTCAGGTTGGAGACAAGCTCCTGTCCCAAGTGGAGGAGTTTAAGTGTCTGTCTACATCTAAGACTATGTCTCCCAGCTGGTCTGGGAACGTCTTGGTATCCCCTCTGAGGAGCTGGAGCAGGTGGCCGGGGAGATCAATAGTATTGTTTATTGTGATAAATTCTGGGAAAATTTATTGTTACAGGCCTAGTATTTACTGATGTACTTTTTCAGTTTAATTGTATGAATAGTTGAAGAAAGTTCACTTTTAAAAACACATTTCTCTGAAGGGATAATATGCATCTCAAGTGATTTTCAGACTAATTTCCAGCTCAGTGGCCTTTTCAGCTTTACATTGTATGTAGGTGTGACGTTCATATTGCTTCTCATGCCACACTACTGTTTCAAAAGACTGCCAGAGTTGTGCAGTAATAGTAAAAAAACTAAACGTCAGATTTGTGTAAGACTGGTCGAGAATCATCATTTAGCAGTAAACAGCCTTGACCTAGCAATCATTATGTTGATGATTAAGTTAAAATATTTTCTGTCTTCAGCTTTGTTCCATGTTCTGAGAAGATCCACTCTGCTGTCACTGAAATGGCTTCACTTTTCCCCAAAGTAAGTTCCCTCTAGCTACTGTAGGTGTAATGGGGTGGGGGCTATCAGTATAGCATAATATCATGATACTTTGCTGCAGTGTCCATTCAAACACCACTATCATGATATTTTATCAAAAGTTATTGATAAATGTTGCAGTGTCTAGGTGTCTTGCTTCAGGTGTGTGAGGTCATGGTTTAAACCCCGGATGAGCCCCCAATTTGTTATGATCTGGCGATGACAAAGCAGAAGATGTACAGGGGTTATGCAAAAAAAAAAAAAAAAGTTTATTTACATACGGTTAAAACCAGCAGCGACAGCACAACTAGTCTTTAAAGAACGGTCTAATCACACAAGCTGTCAATTAGCCATCACTCATTAGCTGAGCACCTGGAAAACACAACAGCATACAAGCTCACACACCCCAAGGCCAGGTGAAGATGGCAACTATCACAATACAAACATAATTTTTCCATACCATAGTAATAAAACCAACTGACTTTTCAGTCCACTAGATGGGTAAGTGCTCACTTTGACGAGGGCAACACAGCATACGTAGATGTGACTTGCAAGATCTAGCCAGTAGTTGGACAAGACAAGGATGAGAAATGGAAAATCACACTGTATGATGTCGCAGTTGTTTGTGTTCAGTAATATTGTCTTGTGATGCGTATCAGGATAATATCATCTTGTTTGTTTTTTCCTGTCAAGACTTGTTTACATCCTTCATATGAAGTTGACTTTCATTTGCCTCCATTTCTCTGTAGCGCCCAGCGTTGGATGCAGTCCACTGTTCCCTCCGCTTGTTGGCTTCCAGTGCCTCACGACTGCAGGTGGAGTGCCGTAAGGCGGCGCCGTCAGAGCCCGGGGCCCCCGCAGTGGACTACCAGCTCCTCACCCAGCAGGTCATCCAGTGCGCCTACGACATCGCCAAGGCTGCCAAACAACTGGTCACCATCACCACTCGAGAGAAGAAACAGTGACACAACAAACGCGTCGTCAGAGAGGGAAAAGGAAGAGGGAATGGATCAGAGCATGGGTGGCTTCAGAGGGAAGGGTGGGGCTTCAAGAAGAGGGAAATGGAGTATAAAAGTGAGGCGGGGGGAGTGACTGGGAGCTCATGGACACGAGGAAGAAAAGAAGTTTGGCAAATGCATGGAAAGGAACTGAAGGAAACTCAACGGGGTGGATTAATGTAAACGCTACGTTGATGAGAAAAAAAGTGAAATTCCACAAGCATGGAAGTGAAAGTAGGGAAGGATCCGACGGTTATACTGCAGCCTGTGGCAACTTTGAAAGACTGTTGGAATTGGACGTGTACAAGGAACCGCAGAAACTGTGATGAGCATAAATGAAACAGACCAGTGGGAATGTACAGTGAACTGGATCCTGTTAGGTTACTGCTTAATTTATTCTCACTCGCCCATCATCATCCTCCTCTCGATGTTTGACGTCAACGGGGATGGAGGCAGTGCATGCTGACAGAGAGGGAAGTAGACCAACTATGGCGGTCTCCACGCCGTCTCCGTCCTGTGAGGAGTTGGGGTTTCCCTCCTCCCCTTTCCTCTTTGTTTTTAAACCCTGAATGTGGTCCTTCTGTCTTGTGTGCCCCCATCCCAGGAAGACGGAGCTTGCAGTGCAGAGAAGGATACCCCCCCCCCCAAAAAAAAATAACCCAGCAGACACCCTCCCCCATCCTTCTGATGCTTCCACCTGGGTTTCCCTTTTACCAGTGGGCTCTGCTACTCCTCCCTCCCCAGCGATTTCCCCTTCATTTTGGTGGTACACAGCATGATCTGGCATGTTTCATTTCTTTCCTCTCTCTCTCTCTTTTTCTTTGAAATGTGCAGATCGGTTTGGTTTGCACCTTAGAGGACAGGATTTTTTGTTTTTTTAACTGACTTACAAAAAACCCGAAACACTTACACTGGAATAATTGTAATCTATTATTGTTAATCATGCCTTTTTGCTTTCTTTTTTTTTTTGTGTTGATAATTTTACTGACTGTTATGTTGAGGTTTATGTATTTTTATTTCTATGTTGAATTTGATCCTCATTTAGTGGATTTGGGAGAGAGGTGGGAGTATGCGCCAACCCCCTTATTGGGGTTTAAATGAACCTGCGTGCACGAAAAACCAACCTGTGAAATGGTCCTCAGCATTACTCGAACACTCCTTTTCTGAGTGACGGTTGATACTTTTTTGTTTTTTGTTTTTGTGTGTGTTTTCGTATGTCTTATGGCCAAGGGGTCGATCAGTTGCCAAAGGTAAGTGGATGTGAGGGAACACTTGATTTTTTTTTTTTCCCTATCGGAGTGGGGACGCCCCCTTGGTGCATTTTGACAGGACCAGGAACAAAACGCTTCTCTCATGTATCCTCAGCTTTTCTTTTCTCCACTTAGAATTTGCCTCCTTTTTACAGTCAGTGGAATCATCTCAGAGTCAGTCTCATTGTGCCAAGCAGGATAATTAAAACAAACAACTGGTCCAGCTTTGTGTATGAGGATCAAACCACTTGCGAGCAGTGCACATGGCACGGGCGCTTCCTGTTGAACAGCAGCCATTGTTTGTATGTGCATTTAGAAAATGATTCTCATTAAGTTGACATACCGGTAAGTTGTGGTTGTGCAGAAGTGGACACTATGGGGGAAACTGCAGCTGTGGCAGCTTGGAACATACAAAGCCCCCTCAAGTTTGCTTGATTTAGTTTACCAAGTATTATTAGGTTTTTTTTCTGATTTTAAGACTGTCGGGCACGCACAATCAAGCTGGGAGCTCTCCTGTCAGTCAGTCTTTTGGTGATGGCCACAGAAGTTGTCATTTATATTTTACCTGTTATTAAACTCGACAGACACTAGTGGGAACAAAGTTGATTTTTTTCCCCTTTTCTGTTAAAACCACATAATTTAAAATTTGTTGTATTGTGCTAAACAAATGTAGTCATGTCTCTTGTGTATTCAGATTGGATCTAAAAGGAAAAAGAAATTCTCCCTTTACTTTCGGGAGGAATGTCTTAGTTTTAGATCCATCTCTCTCAAATGATTGTGGTTTCTCCAAGTGTTTGTGGATTTTCTGGTTCTGTTACTAACCCAGTGTCAACAGCAAATTGATTTGCAATTTTTTTGGACCAATTAAGTGAAATTAGACTATGTCCCATGGAACCGTGAACGTTCCGGGGAACCCTGGTTGAAAAACTCAGATCATTAGGCCTTTATGCTTTTAATTAGTTGGGGTGTGACTAATCTCAAACTGAAGTTTAAACCACCACACGCATCCATGTTTATGGCCACTATTTCCATCTTGCACAAATATAGAATGGCTAAGAGAGGTTGAGAAATTTGTAATGATATGCCAGTTAGCCTTGAGCTCATTCTGCATGCATGATGGTACATGTCCACTGGTCCATTTCTTTGTTGGAAGGAATTGCATCAGGGGATGTGTTGAGAGCGGGGATGGGGCGTAACCAGGTGGAGTGACAGAAAATGATTTACATGATGCAAAACCATTCGTCAAAGAGCTCTGTCCCAGGGGAAAAACTCATTGGGCCTGCTGCTGAGAACACAAAGGCTGCATCTAACTGGCTGACACATCCAGCAATGGGCTGTCTTCTGTGGACCTTGCTCCTGGTCAACATGGTGGATTCTGAGTAAAGTTTGTCTAATACCTTTAAAACAATGCAGTGAGAAGTGTTTCTAACATTTGAGGTGAGAAATAGTAGTTGCAGTTAATGAATCTGTCATTATTTGACAACAACCACTGGTTTAAACGTTTGCTGCAGCCGACGCATGTCGGGTGGCCGGACCTCATTTATATAAAATTGAAAAAAATTTCAGCTTTATGTAATTGAGAGATATGGGCAACTCGACTCGCCGCACTGGAGCCGCATTCTTTGTTGCCTTTCACGCAGACACTGAATAGGAAGCAGAGAAACTATGGATCCAGTGGACACGTGCCATTAGTGTTGGTGTGTTCCCTTTCTGTCCGAATATCATGTCGCCACGTCCATGTGGGATGTTCTACAAGAACCCAGAAACAAAGCTAATTTATTGGTGTTTTTAGGCCAATTTAACCATCATGCGTCACTGTTTGGCTGATCTAAACCAGTGTAAAAGGAGTTTTAACCCTAAAATGAAAATCCTAATTGGTTACCTTTTCTTTTGTTTCATTGTAAGAGTTGAGGCATTTAGTCTGCTCGAGCCTGTTAGCTATTACCAATCACTTGCAGTGCAGTAATTAATAATAAGTTAAGTTTCATAACATCAAATGCAGCTTAATGTGCTTTACATAAAGAAAATAAGGTAAAAAACACAATAGGAGCATATCTAATAATAGTGCTTTTAAAAAGGCTAAAAAAATTAAGTATTTAGAAGCTAAATTAACTAATAGCAAGACCATAAAAAATCGCTTTGGAATTGCTTCTTAAAACTATAGAAGTTGTGTAATATATATAGCTTTTGCGCATAACTACAAAAAGCTGCTTCACAATACTTTCTGTACTACATTTGTATTTAACAGTCCGACATAAAGACCTTAGTGAGCAGTTAGGGACATAATTAGACAAGCAATCTGAGATATAGGAAGGTGCTAAACCATTTTGTACCTTAAAAACAAAACAAAAAAACTGTCCTCAATGTAACAGGTAGCCAATGCAAAGAAGCCAGTACTGGCGTGATGTGCTCTCTCTTCCTGGTTTAGGTTATCACTCTTGCAGCTGAATTTTGCACAATTTGCAGCCAAAGATTTTTTTTTTTTTTTTGGCAAACCAGAGTAAAGTGCATTACAGTAGTTGTGGAAAAAACACAATATCCACAATGACACCCAGGTTTTTCCACTTAAGGTTTAATCAGTGTGGGTGGGTCTCCAAAACTACTTAGTTTCATCCCTGTGTGTCAGCGCCAAATATAAGGATCTTAGGTTTGTCTTCATTTAATTTGAGAAAATGTTTACTTCTCCACTTTAGGATGGATGACAGGCAACTTCCTGTATCCTAACACTGAAAACCACACAGTAATTTGTGTATTAAAACACTAACATGTTCAGAGATAAAACTTAGTGGTGTGAAAAAGTGTTTGCCCCCTTCCTGATTTCTCATTTTTTTGTATGTTTGTCACACTTAAATGTTTCAGATCGTCAAACAAATTTAAGTATTAGACAAAGATAACACATACACAAAATGCAGTTTTTAAATGAAGGTGTTTATTATTAAGGGTAAAATCCTACATGGCCCTGTGTGAAAAAGTGATCCCCCCCCCCCGTTAAAACATAAATTAACTGTGGTTTATCACACCTTTGGAAAGCTGAGTTCAATTTCTCCAGCCACACTCAGGCCTGATTACTGCCACACCTGTTCTCAATCAAGAAATCACTTAAATAGGGCCTGCCTGACAAAGTGAAGTCGACCAAAAGATCCTCAGAAGCTAGACATCATGCTGCGGTCCAAAGAAATTCAGGAACAAATGAGAAAGTAATTGAGATCTATCAGTCTGGAAAAGATTATAAAGCAATTTTTAAAGCTTTGGGACTCCAGCGAACCACAGTGAGAGCCATTATCCACAAATGGCAAAAACATGGAACAGTGGTGAACCTTCCCAGGAGTGGCCGGCCAACCAAAATTACCCCAAGAGCGCAGGTACAACTCATCCAAGAGATCACAAAAGACCCCACAACAGCATCCAAAGAACTGCAGGCCTCACTTACCTCAGTTAAGGTCAGTGCTCATGACTCCACCATAAGAAAGAGTCTGGGCAAAAATGGCCTGTGTAACCAAGTGGACAGGCGATCAAGCCCCAACTGGCAATGTTCAACCGGGGGTTCGAACTCACGACATCCGGCTTCAGAGTCCAGCACTCAACCTGTGTCGCCAAGAGGGTTGACCCACTTGGCAAGCCAAGTAGGAATGCTTTTTTTTTTATTGACACCTGCATATTTCCCTCCAATTTTTGACATTGTCCCAATGTCAGAGGTGCATTTAAGCTTTCAGGCTTCATGGCCGCCTTCTGATACTAGCGGGGATATGGAGAAGGGAACTAATATGCCACCAATAAATCCTGCCGACAACGACAAGTGTAACCGAGTGGATGGGCAATTACCAAGTCCCAAGTGGCAACATCCAACTGGGGGGTTCAAACTCATGACCTCTGGCTTCAGAGTCCAGCACTACCTGTGTCACCAGTAGGGTCAACCCACTTGGCAAGCCAAGTAGGAATGCTTTTTTATTGACACTGCTACATATTTCCCTCCAATTTTTGACACTGTCCAAATGTCAGAGGTGCATTTAAGCTTTCATGCTCCATGGCGGACTTCTGACACTAGCAGGGATATGGAGAAAGGAACTGATAGGCCACCAGTAAATCCTGCGCCAGCTAAATCCCACTGCTGCCACCATTTGTAACCAAGCCAAGTAGAAATGCTTTTATTTACACTGCTACATCAAGTGGACAGACAATCAAGCCCCAACTGGCAGTGTCCAACCAGGGGGTTTGAACTCATGACCTCCGGCTTCAGAGTCCAGCACTCTACCTGTGTTGCCAAGAGGGTTGACCCACTTGGCAAGCCAAGTAGGAATGCTTTTTTTTTTTTAATTGGACACTGCTACATATTTCCCTCCAATTTTTGACATTGTCCCAATATCAGAGGTGCATTTAAGCTTTCAGGCTCCATGGCCGCCTTCTGACACTAGCAGGGATATGGAGAATGGAACTAATACGCCGCCAATAAGTCCTGCCAACAACACAAAGTGGACAGGCAATCAAGCCCCAGCTATGTCCAACCGGGGGGTTTGAACTCACGACCTCCGGCTTCAGAGTCCAGCACTCTACCTGTGTCACCAAGAGGGTTGACCCACTTGGCAAGCCAAGTAGGAATGCTTTTTTTTTGTTTTAAATTGACACTGTTACACCTGCATGGCACAGTTCCAAGATGAAAACCACTGCTGAGCTCAGCAAAAAGAACATAAAGGGTCATCTCAGTTTTGCCAGAAAACATCTTGATGATCCCCAAGACTTTTGAAAAAATACTCTGTGGACTGACGAGACAAAAGTTGAACTTTTTGGAAGGTGTGTGTCCCATTACATCTGGCATAAAAGTAACACAGCATTTCAGAAAAGGAACATCATACCAATAGTAAAATGTGGTGGTGGTAGCGTGATGGTCTGGGGCTGTTTTGCTGCTTCAGGACCTGGAAGACTTGCTGTGGTAAATGGAACCATGAATTCTGCTCTCTACCAAAAAATCCTGAAGAAGAATGTCCGGCCATCTGTTCGTGACCTCAAGCTGAAGTGCACTTGGGTTCTGCAGCAGGACAGTAATCCAAAACACACCAGCAAGTCTCTGATTGGCTTAAGAAAAAACAAAATGAAGACTTTGGAGTGGCCTAGTCAAAGTCCTGACCTGAATCTGATTGAGATGCTGTAGCTTGAGCTTAAAAAGGCGGTTCATGCTCAAAAACCCTCCAGTGTGGCTGAATTACAACAATTCTGCAAAGATGAGTGGGCCAAAATTCCTCCACAGCGCTGTAAAAGACTCATTGCTAGTTATCACAAACACTTGATTGCAGTTGTTGCCGATAAGGGTGGCCCAACTAGTTGTTAGGTTTAGGGGGCAATCACTTTTCCATACAGGGCCATGTAGGTTTGGATTTTTGTTTCCCTTAATAATAAACACCTTCATTTAAAAACTACATTTTGTGTTTACTTGTGTTATCTTTGTCTAATATTTAAATTTGTTTGATCTGAAACATTTAAGTGTGACAAACATACAAAAAAATGAGAAATCAGGAAGGGGCAAACACTTTTTCACACCACTGTAGGCCATACTGTGTATAAATGACTAGAAGAAGCGTGAAACAGAAGTACAGTTTCACTACTGTTGATGTGCGGTACACGGGTGCAGCCATGGTGGATTCTTGTGTCACCGTCATGAAGACTCACCCAACTTTGGGGCTTTAAGCACTACATACTGCCCCCCCCCCAAAAAAAAATAAAAATAAAAAATGACTTGCTCTGAAAAAAGGAATGCAGTATAAAAGTCAAAGTATGCCAGTTTAGTGAGAAATACTTAGTGTGACCTGGAAATTCAGGATAAGTATTTAAGTTATTTAAATTCACTGCACTGTGGATTTTGAGCATAGTTACACCCCTATAAATTAGTCATCTGTAATATTGATGAATTCAGTCATTTTCAGTTTCTGTCTTGTTTTGCCATTTTCTGAAAAATCTGGTCATAACTGCAAACACTTGTCAGACACCACATCACCCTCAGCAATCCATGTTTTATTTTTCCACCTTTGTTAGTATGGAATTTGACTTTCTGAAGTTCATATTCAGTCTTTTACCTGATTGCACGCACCTCTAATGTGCAATTTGGATTGTGTGATTAAGACTTTCAAAATGTATCATGGTTTGATATTGAATGCCTTTGCACATACTCTTCATCTCCTGTCAGAAATAATCTCATACTGACTGCTGAAACAACACACACGGATACACAGGGCCAGTAGAAAAGCTTGTCCCATACATACGCCCCTTAAGTTATATTCTAGAGCCATATATATGAACCTATATTTTCATGCTACATTTTATATTAAGCTAAATGTAAGGGTTATGTTTGAGATATTTATGTCTATTTGTTGGCCTTGGTGTGCCTCAGGCTGAGAACTTGATTAGTTTCTGAAGTCTTGACACCTGATGCTCCGCAGTTATGCTGTGGTAGTGCGATATCGTGTTTCACGTCTAATGATCCTACCGGTATCCACAGGAAGGGAGGAGTGAGAACGGCGGGTTGACCTTTTACAGCGTGGTCTTAGTTGCACTAATTTCAAACACCAGCTGAATGAAGTAGGATCTACATTTCCGTTCTGCACTCTTCCAAAGGTCTTAGGTCTAGTGCATTAGGTGCAATGATGGGATTTCTTTTTCTATCTGGGATAAGAAAATTTGGGAAAGCCTAAAGCACACTTTGGTTCAGCACTACAGTCATCTCAAAAACAGCAAGGGTGTGTGTGTGTGTGTGGGGGGGGTGTCATGAATGCACACAGCCCTCTCAAAGTTAGTGGACACCACATAGGGTGTCTAGTGTGAATGTTAAACGCTTTTGTCAGATTGTTAGATTTTATATGCCGCTGTCATGTCCAGAGTTTTGCATCTTATCAGTTGGACCAAGTTATGCACAAGTGCAGAACTCGCAGCCAGAATTACTGAACACTTCGGATCGTCCCCTGTGATTCTTCACAACTATACACATTGGGAGATGGGTGATGGGAGAGTTATGTTTTAACAAGAAGACAAAAGTAAAGACTGTATAAAGTAGGGAAACCAATGACTTAAAGGTCAATAGTAATGGAACTCATAAGCTGTACATTTGTAATAAAATAAACAATTTAATTGTTCTGTCTTTGTATTTTTTTTTTTAACAGGGAAGCATTTTTAACAATTGCAAACACTTGTAAGCATATCTGCTCTATTTATACAAGGTATTTACTTTTAATAATTAACTTCATGATACTGTTCACTGATTGAATTATTAGTTTTTTAAAGAAATTCAGTCAGTGGTGATCTCACTGATACAGTAAATTCAAGTTCTAAGAAAAAAATGAACTGCCCTAGGTCCCATATTGTGCAAAATTGTACTTTTATGGGTCTTAACCTTGTAAAATAGAACCATGAGTCACATACACTACTCACAAAAAGTTAGAGATATTCAGCTTTCAGGTGAAATTTCAGGATGCCCCTAAAATGCACTATAACCTTTCCAGGTGAACTTAATTTGACCTTCTCTAACCTTTTGAATGCACATGTCCAACTGTTTAATGTTTCAATACTTTTTGCATAACTTGCTGTTCTCTAACAAGGTGCTTTATGGCAAAATTCACAACAGGTGTTTGATCCATGAATCGACCAATAACTTTTCTGGTTCAATTAGAATTGGTATTGAAACAGTCCTCTTCATCATGCTGTTCACATTTTGACATCATGAGATCAAGACGACACCTAACAATTGATCAACAGTACCTCGCCATTGCGAGGCTTCAAACGGAATGTTCTCAGAGTGAAGTGGCCACTGAGTTTAGAGCAGGGGTGTCCAATTGTGCCATGGAAGGGCAAGACTGCAGGTTTTCTCTTTTACCCAGTCTCTTCAACAGGTGTTTTCACTTATCAGCAATCAGTGGGAAGAAATTCAGTGGAATCTGCTGTTGAAGACACTGGCTGGAGGTCTTGCCCTTCATGGCACATGATTGGACACCCCTGGCTTAGAGTGTCATTAGCAGGTTGCAACAGAGATACTGGAAGAGTCACACAAAGGCATAGAAGTGGAGTCCTTTGGCCACATCCCATGCTGATGGCCGCTTCATTGTGAACAGTGCCCTGTGGAAATGGATGATGAATGCCACTCAACTCCAGGGACATTTAAAGGAGGTGAGAGGCACCCAAGTGTCACCATTCAAATCCATTTTCATCAGCGTGGTCTGGGATAGGCTCCAGCTCCCCCACAACCCGAAAAGGATTAAGCGGAAGAAGATGGATGGATGGTCTGTGTGCTAGACAACTTGCAAGGGTACCTAACCATACCACCATTCACAGGCATCATTTTGCAAGGGCCAGGGAGCATTTACACTGGGCAAGGGACCAGTGGGCCTCAGTGTTGTTCTCTGATAAGTCAATTCATGTTGAGCAGAAATGATGGCCACCAACAATGTTGGAGACATCAAGGAGAGTGTTATGCATCAGCCACTGTTGTCAACAGACGAGCCTTTGGTGGTAGTGGTGGTGGTGTTACAGTCTGGGCAGGTGTGTGTAGTCAATACAGAACTGCCCTACACCTTGTGAATGGTACAGTGACAAGCCAATACTACCCAAATAACATCATTAAAGCTGCGTGTCCACAAAATGCGTTTTTTGTCACCTGACTGCCCTGAGCATTTTTTTTCAGCGTTTGGGCGTGACGCTGTGGGGGTGTGGCCGCACATGGGGAAAACATAATGTGTAGCATCTTGGATAAGAACAAAGGGCAGAGTTTCCTTGGAGATAACAGGAAGCTGTGGAAGTGTGATCTTTTGTGTGGCAGAGACTGCTAGGAGGATCCTTTGTGTGCCAGAGACTGCTAGGGGGATGTTAAGGGATTAAGGAAGTGCATGCAATGTGTAACGGCAGCAGCTGTGTTTGTTTGATCCATTTGAGAAACATGGCAATTCTTGTGACTGTTGTAATTTCCCCGCTATATATGTCAACAGTGACATCCTTTCTAGTATTTGACCTTTGGTTGTACAGCAATGCCTCCCAAAGATTTGTTTTGGCAGGTATATATACTCACAGCCTGGCTCTGTGTGCCAGTCAAAAGTTGTTTACTTTGTGTCTGGGGGAACCCCCAACATGGAAATGACCTTTGACCTCTGGGGAATCCCTTGGGAACTCCCTACCTTTTATTTATTTATTCCCTCCATATTTTCTTTTAAAACCTAGGTTTGGAAATTTGTCCTTTGAGATTTAAGAATTATTGAAAATAATTTGCCATCAAAAATACATGAAGTATAAGTATTATTCACAACAGGAAGTAGACGATTTTGAGACTTCCTGCCCAGCAGAATATGACAACGGACGGATTCAGCATGGCTGGCTAAGACAAAGATCCAAAGCCATCCAGCTGCTTACCTCAGCCCAGACAAAATGTGAGAGCCTGCAAGGAATTTCTGCCCTCGGAAGGCTGCAACCCGGCAAAGTGTCTTTACGGTGTTTGATGCATTAAAGTCAAAAGCAAGGACATTAAAGATGTGTCAAACATCAGTTATAGCACACCAAAATGCAGCTCATAATCCGGGGCCGGAACAGTAAAGACACTACCTCATACTCGTCTGTACCAAGTCATCGTGGACGAGCGTGGGTGTGCAAGCAAAGAACGCTGCAGATTCAAGAGGTTGGGTCGTGCCGTGTCATCGAGATCGTGATGGTGACATCCTGTCAGTACCACTCACCAGTGTGCTAGTGCTAGTATGTGACAATTAAGTAAGAGACATTCACTTTTCTGCTAGAGCCTGTAAGTGAAGGACATGTATCCAGTGATTGAACCTTGAGGACACATTTTAAGTCAAGTCAAGTTTGTGTTTCTCAAGTGCAAAGTCAAGTTTATTAGTCACTGAATACTGTGTTTATTTTGTGCTGATGTTGAGAGAAGTGTTTGCATTATTCTGTTTTCATTGTACATGTACTGCTTGTGCACATCCTGTTGCTAGCGTATTTCAATCAGTATTTTTGAACATCAATTTAAATCAGGCTAGTAAGATCAAGTAAGATCAAGGGCTGAGGTAAGGGCTGGTTGAGCTTCAATCCAATGATATAAGTATATTTCAAGATTCCTCAAATTTAATTCAATTTTGAATTAATCAAATCAAGTACAAGCTTAAAGTATTTAGGGAATCATATACCCCAAAGATAAGAATTCCCTAATTCAAGTATAGTTTCCATTCAGTTATTTTGAGTGGAAATTTCGAGGTAAACATAAAAAAAAAAAACACATTGTGTTTCAGGTTTGCATAATATTTTTTATCTCCAGGTTTTCACTCAAGAAATCTGGTTGGTGAAAATCCCAATTACCAAGTCTGGCTAGCATTGTCTGTCAGACCATCCAGATTTACTAAACATTTTTTTTTTTTTTTTTTACCGTCATTAGATTGCCAAACGACTGTCGGGTGGCATATGCTGTCACAAAGAGTTCACCAACTCACTGAAACAGTTGACAGTGTATGTAATACTGCCGGCAATCGAAACTCACTTTATTCAAAGAGGTAATATAAATTACCATTTCATTTTTTGTCCCATTTCCTCACTATTTTCCATACACACTGTACTGCAACAAAATGGCTGCAGCTGCCAAAAATGCAACTGAGCAAGAATTGCGAGAGCAGATCACAGCTGCCAAAGAGCAATTACAAGCCATAAATGCTGACTTGGCAGTTGAAACCTTGTCTGAGGAAGAGCGAGCTCAACTCAACACTGATGCAGAAACAGTACATGATGCAATAGAAACTCTTGAAATGGAGTTGGCTACAATCAGTGAACAAGAAAAGAATAATGGTGACAAGAAGCAACCAGAAGGAGAGAATGCGGTGGCTGGAGTCCAAGAAAAAGAAGATGCAAGTGATCCAGAAGATGGCGCCACTGGCAAGACTAACCAGAACACTGCACAAACAAACTCAGGCATGTCCCACTTCATGAGCTGAAGCAAAGACGAGAGACATGCATGAAGAGACTGAAAGAAGTCAGGCGGTTAGTGAAAGCAAAGGGAGAGGATAAGTCTGTCTCACCAGAGATTTCTGCTGAATACGACAGCCTCAATGACAAAGTTGCGACTTTAGATGCTGTCATCAGTAAAAAGAAAGAACAAGAAGCACAGGTAGACAGAGCAAACAAAAGGTTTATGCGAACATACAGTAAAGTAAAGAAGGCTGTGTTCGCTCTTTTTTATGCATACAAAGATGAGGTCTTGGACACAACTGAAGATGACTTGGAAGACCTGATTCGCCTGGACAAAGAAATGACAGCTACATATGAAGCCTGTCGAGATTTGTGCCCGCCAGACAACGAGATGCGGCGCAGAGTCGACAGCGCTAAGCAAATGTGCTCAGACATGGCGAAAACCTTGAAACAAATTGGAGAGAATCCAATGATGGCAGACAAGGAGAGAAAAAGCCTTCTCAAGACTACTTGGGGAATGAATTATTCCAGGTCTCTCTTTGGAAGCAAGTGAGACTATGAGTCTGATATTTCTGCCAAGTCTAAAGTCTCCATTCAGTCAAAGGTATCTGTAAGTGCACAGATTTCAGAATCTTCAACAGGCTCTTCAACAGGATCAAGTAATGCCTCAGAAAAGGCCAGGAAGCTGGCTGAATTGAGCGCGAAGCGAAAGTGTGCAGAACTTCACGCAAAGATAAGGAAATACAAGGTGGCCTTGGAAAGTTGTCATGAACAATTAGAAATAGCAGAAGAAGAGGAAAGAGTCCAAAGGTCAGATGACATCTCTTGTTGCAGTGACAAGCCTAGTAAAGGTTATCTGAATCCAGAGGCACCTGCTTTTTCTCCTGAGGCCAGATCACCAAGAGCTGAAGATTGCGCGAGCCAAGTAGAGTCACAGTTGGCCTTCATCGCCCAAACATTCTCAGATAGCGTCAGCAAATCAAGGCTGCCTGTCCCCACACCTCCTGTGTTTGATGGTGACCCACTCAAGTTTGTCAACTTTCGCAAAAGTTTTGTGACACTTGTTGAGAACAAGGGAATTCCACCATCAGACAAGCTGTATTATCTGCAGCAGTACCTTGCAGGAGAAGCCAGAGCGGCAGTAGAAGGTTGTTTTTTCGGAAGTGATGAAGCTGCCTACAACCATGCATGGACCACGTTGGAAGAGCGGTTCGGACACCCCTTCACCATTCAACTCTCCTTGAGAAACAAGTTGAGAGACTGGCCCAAAGTAACAGGCAAAGATAAGAAAGGTTTTCAAGATTTCAGCGATTTCCTGAGCACCCTCAAAGAAGCTATCCCCTACGTGAAAGGTCTTGAAGTTTTGAACGATTGCGTCCAAATCCAGGAAACAGCAACCAAGTTACCCGAGTATTGTAACACTAGGTGGACACGGCGTGTTACAGAAGACATAGATGTTGGAAAGGGCTACCCTTCGTTTCAAGAATTTGTCGACTTCGTAGCCAGAGAAGCCAGAGTGGCTAACAACCCTATATGCGTGGTCGCTCAAAACCAAGACAAGTTGCCAACCACGAATAAAGGAAACGAGTTTAGGGCAAAGACAAAACGAGCACCTGGCATTACTCATGCCACCAACACCAACACCAGTGCTGAAAAAGAAACCCCTAAAAGTGGAGCCAAAAATTCTCCAGTTTGCACCTACTGCGACAAAGATCACCTCATCTACAAGTGCAATGCTTTCAAAGAGTTGCCTTATGATGACAAAATACAAAGCATTCAAAGCAAGGCCCTTTGCTTCAAATGTCTCAGACGTGGCCACACATCAAAGAAGTGTCTAGTTAAAGTGTCCTGCAACACGTGCAAAGGCAAACACCAAACTCTGCTGCACCTAGACAAGAAGAAAGCAGACACAAAGCTTACAGAGTCAGAAGCCGACAAAGATGAAAACACATTTGAATCTATTTCAAACAAAACCAACCAAGATTACATGAAGAGTTATACTTCAATGATCGTACCTGTTTGGGTCAAGACAGGCCAAGGTGGCTCGCAAGAAGTATTGGTTTATGCACTGATTGATTCCCAAAGCGACAGCTCCTATATCACAGAGGATCTGGCAGCCAAGCTGTGCATGCCACATGAAACAACAAGAATGAAGATAACAACTATGACATCTTCATCGGTGGTCTATTGTAAGAAGTTCTCAGACATCAAACTGAGAGGATACGACTCGACTGTCAAAGTCCGAGTCAAGTCGTGCTACACAAGAGACCACATCCCTCACAACAGGGAGCACATTCCCTCAAAGGCAGCGGCAAGTATGATGCCTCATTTGGCTCGAATAGCCCCCTTCATTCCTCCTATTCAAGACTGTGAAGTGGGACTGCTCATTGGATACTCCTGCCCACAAGCACTCAGACCGGTGGAGATAGTCTCCGGAAATCCCGAAGAAGCCTTTGCTGTGAAAACAGACTTGGGATGGAGCATCATTGGAGGCCCTTGTTATGAACAAGGCAACAATGGTGTATGCCATAGGATTGTCGCCAAAGAATTGATAGTGCCACCACCCTGTGAGATCCTGAAGGTTCTCGACCAAGATTTCAGCGACACCAAAGATGAAGCGAAGGAGCTAATCTGCCAGGCCACTGAAATATGCAAAAAGGGCAAAGTTAGACTCCATAAGTTCCTGTCGAACACCTTTTATGTCTGGGAATGAGGCACAGACAATGGGCATAAACTGTACTTTTGTGGAGAGTGTGGGAAATGATGAGGCCAGTTTACGAACAGACAAAGTTTATTAACACTCTCTCATCAGTCATACACCGAAAAGCATCCAGGCACGGTTCTCCTTTATATCCCCACCGCTCATCTCACATCTGCGTGACATTCCACATCACACTGTATGACATCCAACATCACAATACATTCACCCTTAAACCCCCCCATCTACTGTTTACCCTCTGCTTCCTGACTGAGACCCTGTCTGACTCATGCAAGCCTCTACAACTCTACAATATGCATTTTGTGTTTGCTACACCCCCCTCCCCCCAGACAGAGTTTCAGTCACCACGTCTTTTGGGCTTCAGTCTCCTCCCATATCTGCTGTAACAGGGGGTCTCTGTGCTGACGGGAGGCTGCTGGACGTGTGTCTGACTGCGGATGGGCCATGGTGAGGGGGGGAGGAAAACCGCTTTGCCCGTGTGGCTGTCCAGGTGAATCGTTTGCTTGGGGAGTTCTCAGTGGGGGTCTTCCATGCCGAGGGGCCCGGGCCAGCAGCACTTGCTTGTCCGCCACTACAAAGGCGGGCTTAAGTCTGTCTATGCATATTTTTTCCCGACGTCCCCCCCAAGTCTAGCAAAAAATGCTTATCCCCTGTTTCCAGCACTCTGAACGGGCCATCATAGGGTGGGCGCAATGGCGGGCGGTGGGCATCGTGTCTGACGAACACGAACTCCGCGTTCTTCAAAGTTTTTGGCACAAAAGCGCGTGGGAAACAGTGGTGGGCCAGGCCGGGCAGCGTGCCTGTGTCTGCAGTACGCTGCAAATGCTGAGACGGGCAGCCGTCCGGCGCGGGATTATCTGGCAAAAATTCCCCGGGCAGCCGCAGTGGCTGAGAAAAAAACAGCTCAGCCGGGGAAGCCTCCAAATCCTCTTTTGGTGCGCAACGCAACCCCAATAAAACCCACAGCAACCGGTCAACCCAATTTGCATCCGTCAACGAAGCCCTGAGTGCTGCCTTCAGTGACCTGTGAAAACGCTCGCATAACCCATTTGCCTGTGGGTTATACGCGGTTGTGCGATGAATTGCAACACCCAGGCTGTGGGCCATCGCAGACCAAAGTTCGGAAACAAACTGAGGGCCCCTATCGGACGTGATGTCCGACGGGATCCCAAAACGCGCCACCCATGTTGTCAAAAAAGCGCACGCCACGTCCGCGGACATGGTTGCCGCCAGCGGGACTGCTTCTGGCCAGGGTGTGGTGCGGTCCACCACTGTCAGAAGGTGCGTGCACCCCTGTGACGGCGGGAGGGGTTCCACGAGGTCCACGTGAACATGGTTGAATCTTTTAGCCGGTATACTAAACGGCTCCAAAGGAGCCTTCGTGTGTCTGTGCACTTTGGCTCGTTGGCACGTTACGCAGGCTGCCACCCACTCTTTCACTTGTTTGCGCAGGCCTGGCCACACGAATTTCGCTCCCACCATTTTGACTGACGCGCGCACTCCTGGGTGCGCCAAAGCGTGAACTGACTCAAACACGCGGTGGCGCCACGCGACTGGGACCACTGGGCATGGGCGTCCCATGGAGACGTCGCAGATTGGGGGGGCTGCCGTCTAGCAGTACTCTGCTCTCCAGCCTTAACCCTGTTGGTCCAGACTGGAGCGCGCGCACGTCCGTATTGCTAATCTGCTCTGTGGCCATGGCTGTATAATCTATGCCTACACAGACCGGGGTCACAACCGCGCGCGAGAGGCAGACCGCCACCACATTCAGTTTACCCGACACATGCTGAATATCGGTCGTAAACTCCGAGATTGCGGCCAGCTGTCTCTGCTGCCGGCCCGACCATGGTTCCGAAACCTTGGCCAACGCGAACGTCAGCGGCTTGTGGTCCACGAACGCGGTGAAGCTGCGCCCTTCTAGTCAGAACTGGAAGTGGCGTATGGCCAGGTGGAGAGCCAGCAACTCCCTGTCGAACACGCTGTATTTACGCTCACTGTCACGCAAAGCCCTGCTGAAAAAAGCGAGCGGCTGCCAAGAACTGGCGACACGTTGCTCCACGATGGCCCCTATGGCCACGTCCGAGGCATCGGTAGTGAGCGCTATCCGGGCCGCCGGGTCTGGGTGCGCCAACAGTGCGGCGTTTGCCAGTGCTGCTTTCACCTCCGAGAACACCTGCTCCCGCTCCGGAGTCCATTCGACTCCATCCGTGGGTTTCCGTCTCTTGAGCGCAGCGTACAATGGCTGCATGAGTTGAGCTGCGCGGGGGAGGAAACGGTTATAAAAGTTAACCCTCCCCAAAAATTTCTGCAGCGCTCTGACCATCTGAGGCCGGGGAAAGTTCGCCATGGCGTGCACTTTGTCGGGCAAGGGTATCGCTCCCTCCGGTGAGACGCGGTGCCCCCCCCAAAAAAATCAATCTCTGTCACGCCGAACTGGCACTTCGCCAGGTTGATTATTAATCCGTGCTCCTCCAACCTCTGGAAAACCGTCCTGAGGTGGGTTATGCGTTCATCCTCGGACGCACTGGCTACCAGGATATCATCCAGGTAGACGAACACAAACGGGAGATCACGCAGCACCGCGTCCATCATGCGCTGGAACGTCTGTGCCGCTCCTTTTCATCCGAATAGCATGCGCAGAAACTTGAACAAGCCAAACGGAGTTATTACCGCTGTTTTGGGTATGTCCTCCGCACGCACTGTGACCTGGTGGTAACCGCGGACCAGGTCTATTTTAGAAAAAATGCGTGCTCCGGCAAAGTGAACGGAAAAATCCTGAATGTGGGGAACCGGGTAGCGGTCGTGTGCTGTGGCGTTATTCAACCTGCGGAAATCGCCGCACGATTGCCACGACCCCTCAGCCATAGGGACCATGTGTAGCGGGGATGCCTATGGGCTGTTCGATCTCCTGATGATGCCAAACCTTTCCAGGTTGGCAAACTCCTCGCGCGCTATGGCCAGTTTAGCTGCGTCCAAGCGCCGAGGTCGTGCGAAAACAGGCAGCCCGGTGGTGGTGATAAAGTGCTCCACCCCGTGTTTAGCGATGGCCGCTGAAAATGTCAGGACCGTGAGTGCTGGGAACTGAGTGAGCAGTGTGTGGAACTTGCCGCCTGGAGCTGTGATGTTGGCTTGTGTTACTGGCCCGGCCCCTCGAGCTGTACAGGGGAGAGAGTCAAAAGACAGTGCATTAACACTAGAAGACCCAGACATTAGCCCTCTTGTGGCCACTTGATGGTCCCCCTATGGGTTTTCTAGCCAAAAAGGCCAAATGGCCCCTCTCTGGGTCTTCTAGTGTTAACCAGGCGCCTGTTAGCAACATCAACTAGTAAACCATGCGCACACAGAAAATCAGCTCCCAGGATCGGGAAACTCAGTGCTGCTATGACAAAAGTCCACTCGTACGTACGGCCGTGTAGAGATAAAGCCTGTGTTCTCTCACCAAAGGTCTTAATGTCCGAGCCGTTTACTGCTACCAGCCCGGGGCCGGTCGGCAGGATGATGCTCTTCTGGGCTCTGGTGTCTACGAGGAAACACCTCCCTGAGCGCGAGTCCGTCACGTAGAGCAGCTTGTTCTCTTCGCCGGCGGTCGCAGCTGCTACTGACTACCGGCCCTGGCATTTCCCTAGCACTTGAATTGGCACGGTGGCGCGCATCTGCATGCGTTCCCTCCAAAACAGCGGTGGTAGAAGCAGAGCGTGTCTCTCTGGCGCTCCTTGGCCCCTGCTGCCACTACCATCGGTGGCTCCTCACCTCCTCTGGTCGTCTCGCTGGGCTCTGACGCTGCCGCGTTCACCGTGAGCGCTCTGGTGGTGAGGATGATCCGGTCTGCCTCCTGGGCTAGCGCATGGTAGTCACGCGCGGCCAGCAACAGCGAATTGGCCAGGACCGTTCTCGCCTCTGTTGGAAGGTTCCGGAAGAAAAGGTGGGCAAACAGAAAATGCCCGTCGTCCGTGCCCATTAACGCCAACATCTTCTCCATCAGATCGACGGCTGAACCATCTCCTAACTCGGAACACCTCAGGAGCATCTCTGCTCTCTCACAGTCTGAGAGCGTGTAGCGCCGGGTCAGCGCAGCTTTGAGAGCCTCGTATCTGTCGTGGGCTGGAGGCTGGTCGAGCAGGCTCGCTACCTGCTGAGCTGTGTGAGCGTCCAGCACTGCAACCACATGGTAAAACTTGGTGTCGTCTGCCGTTATTCCCCGGAGGGCGAACTGGGCCTCGGCGTTGTGGAACCAAGAGCGCGGGTTGTGCTGCCAAAAGTCCGGTAGCTTGACTGCAACAGCACACACGTTGCTGGGGATTCCCGTCCGGGCCGTCTGTGGGATGCTTGCCGCGTTGCTGGGGCTTCCCGTCCGGGCCGACTCCGGGGTTCTTGCCTCGTGTTCCATAATACGTCTCAGGTCACCAGTGTGGAGAGTGTGGGAAATGATGAGGCCAGTTTACGAACAGACAAAGTTTATTAACACTCTCTCATCAGTCATACACCGAAAAGCATCCAGGCACGGTTCTCCTTTATATCCCCACCGCTCATCTCACATCTGCGTGACATTCCACATCACACTGCATGACATCCAATATCACAGTACATTCACCCTTAAACCCCCCGTCTACTGTTTACCCTCTGCTTCCTGACTGAGACGCTGTCTGACTCACCCAAGCCTCTACAACGCTACAATATGCATTTTGTGTCTGCTACACTTTCTTTATTCAATACATAACTGAACTATATACAGAAGGGTGGCGCTGTATGGCGCCACGGCCAGTTCGCCACGTGATGACATAACCTACAGTGAGCCACCACACCTAAACACCACATTTACCCCCCCCCCCTTCTCCTGAAAAATCCAAAGAACTATATACAACTACCTGGGCACCCGGGTAGACTACCGGTATGCCTACTTGATTGAGTGGATTATTCTGCCACTGTTGTCGGTCACGTCCTGGCTACACTTAAGAGTCCACTATTTCAAAAATTAGTTACAAAGTCCCTAAGGTATTGGGGTCTCTGCTGAACCCGGGCCGAGTGGTGCTTGGGCTGTGTTATCGTTGCTGGCTCTGGCAGATGTTTGCTGGGGGTTGTGGGTCTTGTATCGCCAAAGTCCCAGCCTGATCTTGCCGTGTCCGCAGCCGTTCCCTGATCCAAGCCGAAGTCGGTGTCACCTTTCTGAGGTGGCTGGTGTGCTACCGTGACCCATCAGTAAGACGAAGGGTGGCTGGGCCCAACTGCGCTGTGATCTGTGCCAACGTTGTCCAAAATGACTGCCACTTGTGGGTGCGGTTGATATGCCGGATCCGAACCCAGTCTAGCATTGCGAGTCTGGGTCACCTCGCCTTGTGCTTCTTGTCAAACCTTTGCTTCATCCGTTGTTGTTCAACCACCCTCCCTCTAGGTGAGGGCATCTCTGGCAGGGTATCAGCTGGTGGGGGCGTAGTTGGTCCAGGGAAGGGTCATCTCGCATCCTAGCATCAGTAGGGCTGGGGAGTTGTCTATCGTGGCGTGAGGCATTGCTCTGTAATGTAGTAGGGTACGCTGTAGTGCGGCTGAAAATGGGAGCCCATCCACTAGGTGTGCCCTGAGACTGTTCTTGAGGATCTGGTTGAATCCCCCCCTCTTCACCTGAGGGTGGTAGAAAGCGGTTATTATGTGTTTGATGCCCCTTTCTTTCACGAAGGCCTCAAAATCTGCTGAGGTGAATTGCGGTCCATTGTGGCACACCCCAGTGGGCGAAAAGGGAGGTGAGCTGGTGGTCAACACCTTGGGCCATTTTGAGTGGAGGTTGTAGGCCACTAATAAGCCCCTTTTCACTTCCGGTTATGGCGGCCACGTAGGAAGACGTGTTTCACACTGCTCTGCTTGTAAAACTAAAAAATTTACTAAAACTCTCTCAATTGGAACAAAAACCCATCCCAGCGTTTTGGCGTGGATATGGTAAAGACCAAGGTTGGAAAATTAGGTGGAGGAAAACGCAACTCGACAAAACAATCCAAGCTAACGGACTTCCACGCTCAAGGCGAGGCAGGGAAAACTCCAGAGGCAATGGCGGAGGATGGAGCCAGCGGCGGAGCGGGAACTGCTGGGGAGGGGACAAGCGTAGTGCTCGCTGCCATCACCTCCATGAGAACAGAGTTTTCGTCTAAATTTGATGGGATTATAGCAGCGATAGAAGGTATGAGGAAAGAAATAAATGACTGTTTGGAGCGAGTGTCGCAGGCGGAGCTCTGAATATCAAGCGCTGAGGATGACGTCACCAGCCTGCAAATTAAACTGCAAACAATGGAATTAAAATGGAAACATCTGGAAGATAATGTCCTAGACTTGGAATCCCGCTCGCGACGGAATAATTTGAGGCTGGTGGGCCTCCCGGAGGGAGCGGAGGGACGGGACTCATGTTCCTTTTTGGAAAAGTGGATTCCAGAAGCGCTGAACAACGCGGATCTGCAGTCATCGGTCGTTTTAGAGAGCGCTCACCGAATCGGTCCACCGAGAGATAATAAGACACCACCGAGGACGCTGACTATGAAGTTCCTCAACTACAGAGACAAGATGACGGTCACCAATGCTGCATGAGCTAAAGGGGAAATTAAATACCAGGATCAACAGGTGCGGTTCTATCCGGATTTGGCTGCAGGAATACAACAATTAAGGAGGCAGTTTGACCCCTCCCGCAAAGAACTGCGCAACCTCGGGATTCGTCACGGAGTGATTCATCCGGCAAGACTGCTGGTCACATATAAGAGGAGAACCCACACCTTCAAGACCCCTCAAGAGGCGCAGGAGCTCATCAAGCAGATCCAAAAGGAAACTGGTGGGAGCTAAGCATGAACATGACAAAGGTAGAACATTTAAGCGTATGTACAGACATCTGATTAATCTGAAACATACAATAAGTCTACAAAATACAGACTGTATTTAAAAAAAAAAAAAAAAAGCTATGATGTACAACGTTGCTATAAAACTTTGAAGTTATGCTGAAAAAACTACAGAAGAGAGTTAATGTTATAAGAATAGTAGTAGAGTCAGGGTGATTGAGAGGAGAAAGAGAGAGTGGTTTGATTGATCCTCGCAGGTGTGGAACAGTCACTAGCTATAACGGGAGACAGAATTTTTTTGATTTTGGGGAGATTACCACGAATGTGGGGAAAGGGAATCTGTTTTTTTTTTCCACAATATTTTTTATTGAACCTTTTTTACAAACACAACACAAACAATCAAACACTAACACTAAAGTAATTTTTAAAAAATTAAAAAAAAAAAAAATAAAAATAAAAAATAAAAATTGTACTAAAAAACACCAACAACAACTAACAAAGACAGGTCTTCAACAATGCTCCTCTGTTTAGTCTAGGCAATCCATTACATAAGTATACATATTATACATTCACCAGTTTGGAATTTACAAGGTCCACACACATCATTCACCTTCTTCTTCAAAAGTTATGTTTAAATTCTTTACATAATCAATGAAAGGTCTCCATATATTCTCAAACACAATTTCCTTTGATTTCAGTATGTATGTTATTCTTTCTAGTGGAAGGTTTGTTAACATCTGTCTTAACCACTGAGTCACATCTGGTCTATGAGTCTTTTTCCACAGTAGTGCAATACATTAAGCAAACTGAGGTCTATGAATGCTCTTTCACTCTTATTAAAGCTATGCTTTTCTGGATACAGACCCAACAAAAACAATTTAGGATTAAATATGATTTGTTTTGAGATTATTTTTTCAATTGTTACCCTCACCTCTTCCCAAAACATTCTAATTTTCCTACATTCCCATAAACAATGAAATAGGGTTCCTTTGCTTTCCATACATTTTGTGCACGTATCTGGTATGTTTTTGTTATATCTGTGTCAGAAGTCTGAAATATAACCTCACAAATACAGAGTACAAAAAGATATTAGACTGAATCAAAGATCAGACTTAAGACACGCAGAGCCTTTGAAGTTTTTACTTGCAAGGAGTAATCAACCCACATACAGGGCGAGTTGAATACTGCCGGACAATCCGCAGTTGCTTTCTTTATATACACTCAGCAAAAGCAGAACAAACAGAATTACCACATAAGCAAAAGTACGCTCTGTATGTCTTCAAGTGTGTGTAGGAGATAAATTGCATGAACACTCTTATCGCGGGGGGGAACATCTGCTTCTCCACTCAGTAAAGGCAGAGAGGGGGAAACAACTCATAGTTAACAGATGAAATGATAACATACAACAGTCTTTTGCAGATAAAATAAGATGCACAGGGTGTACAGGGGACAAGTCTTGATACAGCATATATGTCAACACTCTTTTATCACACATCAGACGAATAAACAGAAGGGTGATGCAGCTTAGTCACTAACAGTGATTATAAGAAGCACAAGTTGTATTTATGACTAATAAGAAAAAGCATCATACATATAAGAATATCAATCTTCATTTCATGAATCATTAATAAAATGATAACTGTTTATATGCATACAGTATATACAATTTTTCCCAACATTTTCCTCCTGTTTATTATTTTATTAATCTTTTTAATCATATGCAATTATCAGTATAATGTAACTTCAAAAGATTTCCTACATTGACATCATTAAGCATTCATGTGGCGTATAGCTAGAGCACTGCCATACATTGGAAAAAGAGTACCCATTGGTTTTCCAAGAATCCATACCCAACATCATTTGGCCAAAAAACAGTAGGATTATTGCTACAGTTAAAAGTACAATTTTTCCTCTTTAAGGTGAATTTTCCAGCAGCAATATAGGGAAAGTGAAATACATTTCAACAGACAGAATCATAATATGACACTTCACAGGTCACTTCCTTAGTATCTTTGTGAAATACCCAGGTTGAAACTGTTTTTACTACAATTTTTGTGAAAGCAGATTGGTGAAGTAAACAGTGTAGGATTTACTTTCATTAAATGCTTCTTAACTGCAAGCAAAGAAGTTCCAATCCCAATAATATTAAATATTCTAATCTTAGACCCAGTGTAATCAGTAATAGTGACATTCAATCTATTAAGATACCTTTCTGACAAATTCCCCACCAACCAATGTCCAACATTATTGCTTGTATTAAACAGACTGAGACGAGAGTTCATCGCTATTGTCGCTCCGGGCGTTTTCTCTTCACTCAGTGGAACAGGGATCATGGGTATTGTAGTCAATCATGGGTATTGCAGTCTTGTGTAAATGGGGTAGCAATGAACACACATAGCAAGAAGTATCGATTCCCAGTCCTCTCACCGAAACCACCATTGTCTGGTACCATAGGTTATGCGTATTGTTCATTGTCCGTGCTTCGTGGGTTCCTTGTCCTTGAATCAGAAAGAGATTACCACCCCACTGCCAGGAGAAGTGCTGAACACAGAGTCATCAATAGTTTTGGTGCCATGCTTCCACCTGAGAGAGCACCCCTCCGGGCCTCTTTCTTCACCAGGGTTGAGACGGCCTTGTCCTTAAAAGGACATGCCCCCTTTGTACTGGACTTACTCAGGGAAACAAGTTAGTTAGTTCACTTACAGGCACCCGTAGTCTTTTAGCGTGTGAAAGGTGAATCCGAGATGGTCATTCAGCAATACGTACTGCAGTGGGAGTGGGAGTGTCTAGTGTTGTCGGTGGTGGTTCTTTATGTTCTTTATGAAGACATAGTCTCCAGGTTGATCCGTTTCTTTCTGTGGAGCAGAGCTTCTGACAGAATCAAAACATTCCCTGAGATGTTCACCAAGATCTGTGTATTTGTTAGGTGTGGTTAGTGGTGAGAGGTCAGGTAATACATAAGGATGGCGAAAAAACACATTCAAAAGGTGATAATCCTGTCTTTGGGTCTAGTATAGAGTTAATGGTTAGTCTGACTAATTTCAGAGCTTCTGGCCAAGTAACACCCTTTCCATGTGTGGTTTTTGCCAGCATTTGTTTGATTGTACCGATACTATGAAATTTGATCTTACTTCTTACAGCTTGGATTAAGTCTTGAACTGTTTGTGCTGTAAAATGAGTTCCATTATCTGCATAAATCAGTTCTGGAACCCCAAAAACGGAAAGAGCATCATTCAATAGAGTTTCACACACACAGATGCGGCATTTGCTGGGGATGTGTGATGAATTCCTGTCCACTTTGTGGAGGTGTCAATCAACACCAAGCAATATTGTAGCTTTCCATTGCTCCTTGAGCATTATTTTATAAACAAATGATGCACTTTTGGCATGTTTTTGTTACTTCTTTCAAAATATTAGGACAGTTTTTCCCAACATCCTCATCATTGATTTCCTCCTGTTGGCACATGGTTGGCCATGTGCCACC
This sequence comes from Pholidichthys leucotaenia, assembly GCA_020510985.1. Taxonomy (NCBI): domain Eukaryota; kingdom Metazoa; phylum Chordata; class Actinopteri; order Cichliformes; family Pholidichthyidae; genus Pholidichthys; species Pholidichthys leucotaenia. Next base: position 128,834,714 of record CM035847.1, on the reverse strand, counting down.
AGGACAGCTCATCTGTATAATGTGGGTGGCAGAGCAAATTTTCATCAGACAAGCCAAATGTATATCTAATTATTTGCACATGAAACAGGAGGAAGGTCCATATTATTTTGACAGTCTTTTAAAACATCAACATTATTAATGAGACTGACGGTTCCTAAAAGACCAATAGCAGCACAGTGAGTAGCGTTATGCAGGTGGCATGTGCTATAAGCATATTTACTATCTGTACAGAATACAGATAAGTTAACCCCAGACAACACCGTTACAGCATAAGCACACTTCTATTTTTACAGAGCAAGCCTGTCGCTCGCTTCTTCCTTTGCTAAGTAGAGAGAGGGAGAGAGTTGCTGTTCGCTCCCTCCTCCACAACATGGGAAATGTGTAGGATAATAGAGGGCATGATCTTATTATTTGTATTATCCCATAAATAATAAAAAGGTGGTCTGTATTGCCCAGCCTGTATTTGAGTTATAACTGCAGCCATATGTTTATCCTGGGCACTACAGAAAATGAAATGAAAAGCACTTATGTAAATAAAATTGCATTTATTGATAATTTTTATGCATTATCTATTTTTCTGAGGATTGCTAATTATTTGCTAATTAATTTCTTTGATACCCTCTATTTTGATACATGCAGCAAAGTTACAGGGTATTTGTTTGATTCTTTTACTGCAAGGAAGTGTGTTACCATTTTTAGTTTTAAATAAAATTTGCAGGTAGCCCAGTTCCTTCAAAGATGAGATCTCAATAATTATAGCTTCTTTTTGTGACATGTCTTGAAATAGTTTACAAATTTCATTTAAGAAAAACAAAATAACTATCTGTGCATTTTTGATATGCTTCAGCATTGATAAATAAGATCAGTTTGTCCAATTGAACACAGATGGGTTGAATTTGAAATATTGTGTCACATTCTTTCAGTCAAAGGAAAGGCGGACGTTTTGCCTAATTTAGAATTCGATTTAATGTTTTACAAGGAATGTCCCTATTTCATACATTCCTTGGTAAATTATGGAGTGCAATGTAGTTCACCCTGACCCAGCTTGGCCACCGCTGAATCAGGAGAAGCACATCCCTCATTGCTGTCACATTTCTGAAATATATTGTTACCGCACCATTATGTGGTGAGTAATATCAGTATAAAATCATATAAACATTACATTTGTAAAGTCAAAGTCATTTGAATCAGTACACCTTATGTTATCTACAATGTCATACAAAGTCATACTTGGCTTCAAAAAGTGCTTATCAATTTAAGGATTCTTTCTCCAAGACCTTTGTCTGATAATCCACAGCCTCTGGCAGATCATATGCACAGACACATTAATTATCAATCTGTTTTGATCCTCTGTGCTCTAAATCATGTGATATAGGGTAAACATAAATCTTCAGTGATTAGGCATTATTAAATGACATCATAATATGATCATAGTATGGCCTGTAGTCACATTGTCACACGTCAGTCCTTTTTTCTATAAAGTGCACTGTCATATTTCAGTCAAGGACAAACAATGAAATAGGGTTCCTTTGCTTTCCATACATTTTGTGCACGTATCTGGTATGTTTTTGTTATATCTGTTTAACTCCACCGGTGTAACATACATCCGCATTAACCATTTAAAATGTATCAATTTAAGACGTACATTTATTGATTTGGTTTGAGCTTCTGTACAAGCCAATTGATGAGATGATGAGATGAGATTCAACTTTATTGTCATTACACATGTATGAATACAAGGTAACGAAACGTGACTTGGCATTTGGGCACGCTCTGCAGAGCGCATCCAAGGCCGGGGCAGCCGCTAGGCGCCAGTCATAAAGAAGAAAGGAAAAAAAGAAAAGAAATGATATGACACAATAGGCGAGAGAAAAAAAACATGTTTTATCAAATTGACGCTTAATGGGTAAGCGAAATTTTGATTGCAGGCAAAAAAACCCTCAATGCATATTTAGCAAACATTTAGTAGACAAAAAACCAAAAGACCAAAAGTCAGAGAGAGTCAGTGAATGGATGAGTGTAATTCAGTATATATGAATCAGTGTGTTCGTGTATGTTGAATGCAGGTGGGTGTTTATCAGTTACTGGAGGCAGCAAAATCTCTCCCAGCTGAGATGTTATGTCTTAGTGTCTGAAACTCGGAAGCATGTCCTTGAGGCATGGCAGATGGAAATTTCCTGAGCCAGTCACATGTCAATGAGAGTTCAGATGCAGTCCCAGTTTGTTTATGAAAGAGAAGCACAATCTTCTGTTTTGTCTTAATCCAGGAGGAAAATAGACAACAGGGCATCGAATTCAAGGTCTGGTAGACACAGATCACAGAGCATAGAATTTTTCATCTCATGCAATCCTGTGTCCATAATTTCCATACATAGGCTTTAAATCCATTCCTTGGAGGCACCAAAAACGACTCCAGATGTTTCCCTTCTAGAACATGGGTAAACATGACCGGTAGAGTCCATTCTCTCTACAGTGCATGCCAGATGGAAATTTCCATGTTAATCATTGCCGATAGTTAGTGCACTCCCCCGTCTAGTCGAATTGTTGAGAAGCAGCTATGCCGGGACCGCTTTTAATTAGCTCTTCCAGTTAATTTTTCAATACTAATATCTTGCTCTTATCGGATCGTCACTTCCTTGTGGTAACGTATCGTCACTTCCTGTTTTGCTGTCTGCCTGTGTGGTTTGCTCTCCAGCTCTCGAGCCACTAGCTATGGCTACTAGCTCTCTTTCCTCTCCTCCTCTGGTGTGCTCTCTCTGTCAGATGTTTAGCTACACCTCTGCCTCTTTTAGTGATAACGGTAAATGTAATAAATGTTGTCTTTTTGAGGCGCTAGAGGCGAGGTTGTCTGATTTGGAATCCCGGCTCCGCTGCATTGAAACACCGTCTGCGCCAGTTAATCTCGACGGACGGCCATTAGCTGCAGCGGAGCTAGCTAGCTTAGGCCCCCCTGTCACCGGTTCCCCGGCTCTCCTCTGCAGCGAGGAGACTGGGTGGGTGACGGTGAGAAGGAAGCCTAGTCGCAAAGCCCCGGTTCACCACCAACCTGTTCACGTTTCTAATCGTTTTTCCCCGCTCAGCGACCACACCCGCTGAGGAAAAAACTCTGATCATTGGCGACTCTGTAGTCAGAAACGTGAACCTAGAGACTCCATCGGCCATAGTCACATGCATTCCTGGGGCCAGAGCAGGCGACATCGAGTCAAATTTGAAAATGCTGGCTAAAAGTAACTGTAAATATTCCACAATTGTTATTCACGCCGGCATTATTGACATCCGTCTCCGGCAGTCGGAAGTCACGAAACTTAATATAGAATCGGTGTGTGACTTGCAAAAACGATGTCTGCCACTGTAGTATTCTCTGGGCCCCTCCCCAATCTGACCAGTGATGACATGTTTAGTCGCTCGTCATCCTTGAACCGCTGGCTGTCTGTGTGGTGTCCTAAAAATGACGTGGGCTACATTGACAATTGGAGCTCCTTTTGGGGAAAACCTGGTCTTATGAGACGAGACAGCATTCATCCCACTTTGGATGGTGCTTCTCATTTATCTAACAATCTGGCATCTTTTTTATCCAAATTTCCAAAACCATGACTACTCAGAGTTGGGACCAGGAAGCAGAGTCGCAGTCTTACACGCCTCTCTGCAGCTCCTCTTCATCCGCCACCCCTCAGCTTAGCCCCTGTCTTCCCCATCAGAGAATCGTTGTCTGCTCCCTCCAAAGTAAATAAAAATGTAATGTATAAGCATCCCAAAGTGATAAAGCAAAATATTGGTAAAACTCAAATTAAACATAAAGCCTCTAAATTGAATGATTTGGCCTCTGTTCCTCCTCATAATTTAAAAATTAAATGTGGTTTATTAAATATTAGGTCTCTAACTCCCAAGTCTCTGTTAGTCCATGATCTGTTAATTGATCATCAGATTGATTAATTTCCCTTACAGAGACTTGGTTAGGGCAAGAGGATTATGTTGGTTTAAATGAATCAACTCCCTCTGGTTATTTAAACTGTCAAAATCCCAGAAGTTCTGGTCGTGGAGAGAGTAGCAACAATTTACCATTCCAAATTACTAGTTAATGTAAAGCAAAAAACATGTTATAATTCCTTTGAGGGCCTGGTCCTCAGTGTTGGGCACTTTAGCAATTCCAGGTTAAACCCAATTTTATTTGCCATAGTTTATCGTCCCCCTCAACCTATTCAGAATTTTTATCCGAATTTCCTGATTTCTTAGCTGATTTATTGCTGAAATCTGATAGAATAATTATAGTAGGGGACTTTAATATACATGTGGATGTAGATAGTGACTGCCTTAATGTGGCTTTTAATTCAATATTAGACTCGATTGGGTTTTCTCAGAAAGTAGGAAATTCTACTCATTACCTCCACCATACATTGGACCTTGTTCTGACATATGGCATAGAAATAGAAAATCTTGTAGTGTCTCCTCATAACCCTGTACTGTCAGACCATTGTCTGTTAACCTTTGATTTTACTATTTCTGACTATTTGGCTCCTAAAGAAAAATATTATCACAGTAGATGCCTCTCAGATGATGCTGTTTCCAAATTTATGCAGATTGTTTCCTCTATGCCATGTGTCAACACAACGGAAATAAGCTATAGACAGCTTGCTCCTTCTGTAATTGATAACATGGTGGATAGTGTTTCAGCTTCTCTGCATCAGGCTCTAGACTTGGTGGTCCCCTTAAAAAGAAAAAAGTCTAATCAGAGATTTTTAACTCCTTGGTTCAACACAGAAACTCGTAGCTTAAAACAGAAGACTCGTCAATTAGAAAGAAAATGGCGCTCTACTAATTTAGATGAAATCTATTTAGCTTGGAGAAATCATCTTTTAATTTATAAAAAAATCTCTTAGAAAAGCTAGAACGAGTTATTACTCTGCATTAATAGAAGAGAACAAGAATAATCCAGGTTTCTTTTCAGTACTGTAGCCAGGTTGACAAAGAGTCAGGACTCTGTCAATCCTAGCATCCCCTTAGAGCTTACTAGTCAGGACTTTATGAACTTTTTCATAATAAAATTTCATCCATCAGAGATAAAATCAATCAGATTCTTCCCACAGTTAACTTAAATACTGTAACTACTACAACTCCTTCTATTGATGTCTGTCTTGATGAGTTTACTCCAATCGACCTTTGTGAGTTAGACAAAATAGTTTCCTCATCCAAACCTTCAACTTGTCTTTTAGACCCTATTCCTACCAGGTTATTTAAAGAAGTCTTCCCACTTATTGGTAGCTTTATTCTTCATATAATCAATTCTTCATTAACTTTAGGCCATGTACCGCAGGCTTTTAAAACGACTGTAATTAAACCCTTACTCAAAAAGCCAACGCTAGATCCAGGAGCTTTAGCTAACTATAGACCAATCTCTAATCTCCCTTTCATTTCAAAAATCTTAGAAAGAGTTGTTGCTACGCAATTATTTGACCACCTGCAGGGAAAATGGTTTATTTGAGGAGTTTCAATCTGGGTTTAGAATCCATCATAGCACTGAAACAGCCTTAGCGAAGGTCACTAACGACCTCCTCATTGCATCTGATAATGGACTAGTTTCTGTACTTGTCCTTTTAGATCTTAGTGCAGCTTTTGATACTATTGATCATAATATTCTACTTGATAGATTAGAACACTATGTTGGACTTAATGGAACTTCGTTGCAGTGGTTTAGATCTTATTTATCTGATAGGTTCCAGTTTGTTCATGTAAATGATGAGTTTTCTCTCAGCTCAAAGCTTAGTCATGGAGTTCCACAGGGATCTGTGCTTGGCCCTACTCTTTTTAGTTTATATATGCTTCCGTTAGGCAACATTATTAGAAAGCACTGTATACATTTTCACTGTTATGCAGATGACACACAATTATACCTGTCAATGAAGCCAGATGATACTAATCAATTAGCCAAGTTAGAAGCCTGTCTTAAGGAAATCAAAGTTTGGATGACTTGTAATTTCCTGCTATTAAATTCAGATAAGACTGGAGTCATTCTTGTTGGTCCAAAAAACCTTAGAAATTCCTTTCCAAATCAAACTTTCAGTTTGGATGCAGTTACTCTTTCTCTTAATAGCTCTGTGAGGAACCTTGGAGTTATTTTTGATCAGGATTTGTCCTTCAATTCACATATTAAATTTGTTTCTAAGACTGCCTTCTATCATTTGCGTAATATTGCCAAGATTAGGAGCATCTTGTCTCAGAGTGATGCTGAGAAGCTGATCCACGCTTTTGTTAGCTCGAGATTAGATTATTGTAATTCTTTATTATCAGGCTGTCCTAAAACATCTTTAAAAAGTCTTCAGCTGATCCAAAATGCTGCAGCAAGAGTTTTAACAGGTACTAGAAAGAGAGATCATATCTCTCCGGTTCTGGCCTCCCTTCATTGGCTTCCCATAGAGTTTAGAATTAAGTTTAAAATCCTTCTTCTTACTTACAAAGCTCTAAACAATCAGGCTCCTTTTTATTTAAAAGATCTGATACTACCGTATCATCCTAACAGAGCACTACGCTCCCAAAATGCAGGTTTACTTGTAATACCTAGAATCTCCAAAAGTACAATGGGAGGCAGAGCCTTCAGTTAGCAAGCTCCTCTCCTGTGGAATCAGCTGCCAATCTGGATTCGGGAGTCAGACTCGATCTCTGTTTTTAAGAATAGGGCTAAAACCTACCTTTTTGATATAGCCTACAATTAGGGAGGGATCATGTGTTTCTGAACCCTCCCTTAGTTATGCTGCTAATAGGTTTAGTCAGCCGGGGGACCTCCAGTAATGCACTGGGCCTCACTCCTTTCCTCACTCTCTATGAAATATTTTTTTTTTGCTGGTCATTAACATTTGTTTGTTCTCTCCCATAGATTGAGTCCCCATCGTGCTGTTTGCTCTCTACATGTCTGTTCTTTTCTTCTTCTCTGTCCCCTCACCCCCCAGCCAGTCGCAGCAGATGACTGCCCCTCCCTGAGCCTGGTTCTGCTGGAGGTTTCTTCCTGTTAAAAGGGAGTTTTTCCTCTCCACCGTCGCCAAGTGCTTGCTCACAGGGGATCGCCTGATTGCTGGGGTCTTTCTGCAACTGTGGGGGTCCTCCCTACAGTTGAAAGTGCTATGAGATGACTGTTGTTGTGAAATGGCGCTATATAAGTAAAGTTGAATTGAATTGAATACACCAGGAAAAACTCCAGAGCCAATCAGCAGAAAATCCTGTGATCCTAGCCAAACCAGGTAGATGTTTCCACATCCTCAGTCGAATTATGCAGACACATGCGTTCCAATCCATGGGTCTCTCCATAGGGGCTCCCCCTGGCCCGAATTTATATAAAATGTTGTTAATTTTATTAAAGCCGCTCACCAAATCCATTTTTTTCGTTTGGATCAAGATTCAGCCAGAAGAACAGCGACGCAGACAAGACAGCAAGCTGGGATTCTCAGTTAGGGAGGGAAGGAGGGTAAAAGAGGGAGCAGCAAAGAAAAAGGCGTCTGTTCTCTCTGAAGGGCTGGAAGGAATCATTCAATCATCAATTCCCACTGTTTCTCTGAAATTTCAGTTTGCAGGTCTTCTTTCCAATAATTCAATCTTTTCTGTGAGTTTTCACTTGGGAATAGTGTCAATGAGTTATAAAACTCTGAAATAATACCCTTTCTCTTACTATCTTTCATCAAAATTTTTTCCAAGGATGAATAAGTAGGTCGGATGAGAGCATTATTTTGATTTGATCGAATAAAGTTCCTAAGCTGAAGATATTTAAAAAAATGTGTTCTATTAAGATTAAATTTGATCCTCAGTTCTTCAAAAGACATTATGTTATCTGAACATGACAGATATAAGTCTTGAATCTTTTGAATCCCTTTTAAATTCCATACTTTAAATACAGCATCCGCTCTCCCTGGTTTAAAATATTGATTACCCCATATTGGGCTAAATTGTGACAGTAAGTGTGGTTCTTTTAAATATTTTGTGGTTTCACACCATATTTCGATCATATGCTTTACAAATGGATTTTTAACTTGTTTCTGTAATTTTTTTGCCGAGTCTGAGTATATGAATATGGGAAGAGGTAAAGGTAAATTGTATGATTCCATTTCAGTCCAGTGAGGGAGATCATTTGATGAAAAATAATATGTCATAGACCCCAGTTGTGCTGACCAGTAATACAACATAAAGTTTGGACATTTCAGACCTCCACGATCAAATGGTAAATATAGTAAGGACAGACGTAATCTAGCCTTCCTATTGTTCCATAAAAATTCCACTAACTTTTTTTTAATTCTTGAGAATAGATCTGAAGGTGGTGGTAAAGGAATGTATTGAAATAAATAAAGTATTTTGGGTAAAATATTACTTTTAAGTATATTGATTCTCCTGATCATCAACATTGGTAGTGACATCCATCTCTGAAGTAACTCATTAATGTCTGTCATTAAGGCTTCATAGTTGGTACTGGCGACTAATTCTAGCTTAGGCACAATTTGGATTCCTAAATATTTAAACTGATTTACAACATTGAATTGATTTACCTCAGGAGCTGGGTGATTTCTCTGGGTCTCATTTAGCATTAATATTGAAGATTTAGTTTTATTTATTTTATATCCTGATATTTCCCCAAAATTCTTTATTAAATTCAACAAGGTCGGAATTGATTTTTTAAAATTCAACATAAACAAAATTATGTCATCGGCATACAGGGAGATTTTATGTTCTGTTGGTCCTACTTTAATTCCATATATTTGTGGATGTAAACATACTGCCATCGCTAAAGGTTCAATTGCCATAGTAAACAGTAAAGGTGAAAGTGGGCAGCCTTGTCTACATCCTCTATTGATATTTATTGATTTTGAAATATTGCTGTTTGTTAGGATTTCTGCTGTAGCATTATTGTATATTATCTGAACCCATTTTATGAAATTATTTCCAATTCCAAACCTTTGTAAAACTTCAAAAAGAAAGGGCCATTCTACCCTATCAAAGGCCTTTTCGGCGTCCAATGATAGGAGAGCTGCATCCGGCGCTTCTTTATTAGAATAGATAATATTAAATAGTCTTCTTACATTATGGAAGCCTTGTCTTCCCTTTATAAAGTCATTCTGATCTCGGTTAATAATATTTGGTAATATTTCTTGTAGTCATCTTGCTAAAATTTTACAGATTATCTTAAGGTCAGCATTTAATAGGCTTATTGGTCTCATATTTTCACATTTATTAGAGGGTTTACCTGGTTTTGGCAACAGTATAATTAAGGCATTGTTCATGTATGGTGGTAAATTACTATTTTGAAATGTTTCTAAAACCATTTCCAAAAATGGTTTTATTAATTTATTCTTAAATTTTTTATAGAGGTCAACTGGAAGACCATCTGGTCCTGCACTTTTTCCTGGTTTCATATTATCAATGGCTAGCCCAACTTCTTCTTGACTAATTTTAGACTCCAGTATCTCCCTGTTTTCATTTGGAATACACGGTATAGATAATCCGTCCAAAAACCCATTTAGTTTTGTTAAGTCAGTTTCATTTTTTGTATTATATAATTTTTCATAATAATCTCTAAAGGCACTATTAATTTCTAAAGGATCTGCAACTGGCTGTCCGTTACTTATAATACTGGTAATTGGTGTTTTAAATTCTAATTGTTTAATCTGCCATGCCAATAATTTTCCTGATTTTTCACCTTGTTCATAAAAAGATTGCTTCAATCTTAGAAGACTAGAGGCAGCTCTATTCACTGATTTTTTGTCATATTCAGCTCTCAGAATCAGTAATTCGTTCTCTAACTTTGGGTTACTTCCTGCATACACTTTTTCTTGAAGAATTTTTATTTTATGTTCCAATTGGACTCTCTCCTCTCGAGTCTTCTTAGATTTTGAACCTGTATAACTAATAATATGCCCCCTAATAAAAGCTTTGAAAGCCTCCCACTTTATACATGCTGATGTTTGTGTAGTATTGATATCAAAGAACTCATCTGTTTTTCTATGTACTTAACAAATTCCTCATCCTGAAGCCATTTATGCTGAAATTGCCACCTACCTGGTTCCTTTGTCAATTTCTTATCTACATATATTAGACAGCAGGGTGCATGATCAGAGATCACAATATTATCATAGAAGCAGTTTTGAATCTTGGACCTTAATTCTGTGGAGATCAAAAAATAGTCAATACGTGAGAATGTCTTGTAGATATTAGAATAACAAGAACAGGCTTTAACTTGTGGTTTCATTTCTCTCCATATATCTAGCAATCTCAATTCTTTCATAAAATGATTAATGATCATCCTGCATCCATTGTGCGTACAGTCTAGTCCTGTTGATCTATCTATACCGGGATTCAATGTACAATTAAAATCCCCTGCTATTATATGTTGCCCTGTAAGTGAAGATAAAATAATTAATAAATTAGTAAAGAAATTTTGATCATCTATATTGGGACCGTATAAGTTCACCAAATTTATATTTTCTAATAACAAAGATCCTTGAATAATTAGATATCTTCCAAATTTGTCTCCAATTACATTTTTCACTTGAAATGGGACTGATTTATGTATGAGAGTCATAACTCCCCTGGCTCGGGATGAAAATGATGAGGTGAATACACTTCCTTGCCATCTTCTCCTAATTCTTTTTATATCCTCCTCTATTAGATGAGTTTCTTGTAAAAACACAATTTTTGAACCCATGTCTTTTATTTTATTCATAACTTGTTTAATTTTTAAAAAATTTTGTAGACCTCTGCAATTCCATGAGATTAAATTGAGATTAACGCTTTGGTCTATAATCAATAAGGAGTTTGAGATTACCTCGCAATGTAAACATGCTCACACAGAGAAGCAAAAACATGAGTGGTTGAACATTCATCCTACAAACTACACAGAAACAAATTCCCCCTTCCCACATTCGTGGTAATCCCCCCAAAATAAAAAAAAAAATTCGGTCTCCCGCTATAGCCATTGACTGCTCCACACCTGCGAGGATCAGTCAAAACCACTCTTTCTTTCTCCTCTCAATCACCCTAACTCTACTGCTTTTAATGACGTAACATTAACTCTCTTCTGTAGTTTTCCAACTTAACTCCTAAATTTTATAGCAACTTTGTACATCATAGTTTGTTTTTTTTTAATATATAATACAATCTATATTTTGTAAACTTGCTATATGCTTCAGATCAGTCAGATGCCTGTGCAAACGCTTAAATATTCTACCTTATATTTTGTTAATGCTTAGCTCCCACCAGTCTCTTCTTGGATCTTCTTGATGAACTCCTGCGCCTCCTCAGGGGTCTTGAAGATGTGGGTTCTGCCCTTATACGTGACCAGCAGTCTTGCAGGATAAATCACTCCATGACGAATCCCAAGGTTGCGCAGCTCTTTACGGGCGGGGTCGAACTGTTTCCTTAATTGTTGGATTCCTGTGGCCAAATCTGGGTAGAACCGCACCTGTTGATCCTGATATTTAATTTCTCCTTTGGCTCGCACCGCGTTGGAGATCGTCATCCTGTCTCTGTAGCTGAGGAACTTCATAATCAGCATCCTCGGTGATGCCTTGTTATCTCTCGGTGGGCCAATTCGGTGGGTACTTTCTAAGACGACTGATGACTGCAGCTCCGCGTTGTTCAGCGCTTCTGGGATCCACTTTTCCAAAAAGGAACATGGATCCAGACCCTCCGTTCTCTCTGGGAGACCCACCAGCCTCAGGTTGCTCCGTCTCGACCGGGATTCTAAATCCAGAACATTATCTTCCAGACGTTTATTTTTTAATTCCAATGTGCGCACCTTTAATTGTAGGCCGGAGACGTCATCCTCAGCACTGGAAATTCGGAGCTCCACCTGCGAAACTCTTTCCATACAGTCGTTTAACTCCTTTTTCATTCCTTCTATCGCTGCAAAAATCCCGTCAAGTTTATAGGAAAAGTCTGCTCTCATTGAACTAATGGCAGCGAGCACCGCACCTGTGCCGTCGCCAGTAGTCACCGCTCCTCCGCTAGCTTCCTCCACCATATTTGGGGATTTTTCTGCTTCGTCATGGACGTGAAAGTCCGTTAACTTGGACTGTTTCGGCAATTCAGTTTTTCCTCCACCTGATTTCCCAGCCTTAGGCTTTACCGGCATGTCCTCGCCCAAACGTTGGGATAGGTTTTGTTCCAATCGAGAGAGTTATTTGCCGATTTTTTTTTTTTTTTTTTAGGAGCAGAGTAGAGTGAAGCACGTCCTTCTACGCGGCGGCCATAACCAGAAGTCAGGAATCTGTTTTTGTTTATTTTGTAGGATGAATGTTCTATCATCCATGTTTTTGCTTCTCTGTATGAGCATGTTAATATTGCAAGGTAATCTCAAACTCCTTATTGATCATAGATCAAAGCGTTAATTTAACTTCATGGAATTGCAGAGGTCTACAAAATCTTAAAAACTTAAACAAGTTATGAATAAAATAAAAGACATAGATTCAAAAATTGTATTTTTACAAGAAACTCATCTAATAGAGGAGGATGTAAAAAGAATTAGGAGAAGATGGCAAGGTAACATGCTCACCTCATCATTTTCATCCCGAGCCAGGGGAGTTATGACTCTCATACACAAAACAGTCCCATTTCAAGTGAAAAGTGGAATTGGAGACAAATTTGGAAGATATCTAATCATCCAAGTGCGGCGGCATGCAAAAATAAGCAGCGATGCTGTGGTTTTAAGCAGGTTTTATTAATCATACCGCCGTCACGAACTCCGCTCCCGGCGCCGTGCATGAGCGCCGAGAGCGAGCTCCGGCTCTCAGAGAAGGAGAGGAGACACGGTGTGTCTACCAGTTGCAGGATCAGAGTGAGAGAGAGAGTGCGTTACAGAGTTGCAGCTTAAATACTTGACCATAACAATACATCAAAGGGACATACCCCACAGTTAGAATGATCAAAGGGATAACAGAACAGGCAGGAGATATTTGCATTTGTGAGACATACATCACAATGGGCAGATTAGCTAGACCTCGCTCCAAGTGCAGGACAAAGAGGCTAACAGGCACATCTACATATTGATCTGAGTCTCTAGGTCACAGTGAGGACAGGACGCCTGGGTACAATGGATGAAAGGCAATCACTAACATCACAGAGGTAAGACAGAAGAAACGCGTCTACCTGTAGACATTAATACACCAAAGCACATCTACATATGTAAGATGCTCAGAAAAAGCACAGTAAGGACAAGCCGTATGAACACTATACAGAATGGCGCATTACATCACAATACATGCATGTTTGCATCACAAATACATGAATGGCACATTGCATCTCAGTAGTGCAGCAGGGAAAAACAGAGACAAGAGGGCTGAGTGTCCTTAGTCTGTTGTGGGGTTAAAACGAACCGCCACACACTCCCCCCCCCCAGAGGACGCGGCAGGGGGCCGCGACCTCGATAATCCATCTGTGTGAGCGAGCTGTGGGAGAAACTCACTGCAGGCGGAGGGGGAGGGAGGGGAGTAAAAGCCGGCCGGAATTGTGAAATTGTCCTGGGCCGCGCAAAAATTGCTTGCTGCTCCGCGACGTCGAGGGGCTGTCCCGTTGCGCGTGCGGAGATCACAAGAAGAAAAATTAGTCTCTGACTCCTCTCGTGGCCATGAAGAAAAGCAGGAGCGGCTGTAAGAAAAAATTAGACAAAAGCAGAGGGACTGGCGTGTTGGTTTTAGGTGCAGAAGCAACCCCAAAACCCCCCGGGAACAGCTGACGGCTGAAATCCCTTTGTGCCGTGGCTGAGACCGTTAAAAAATCCAGTGGCGAGCTGCGTGCTTGCTTCAGGTGAACGAGCAGCCCTGAAGGTCCTGTGAGCAGCGGCGGAGGACGATGGCGGTCTCTGGAGCCGTTACTTGTCCCGTGCGTGATGCGCCGTCCTCGTAACTCCCCGATGCGTGCGCGGGGGTTCAGTGCGTGGGTGGGCCGCTGGAGTGGCGAGTCAGGGTGCAGAAACTTGGTGGAGATCGGCGCAGACGGCGCCGATAAAATCCAGGTTGAGCTGTGGCTGTAGATTGGCCATGGTGCGTTGGAGCGGTGAGAGGAAATAGACGATCTTTTGTCCCTCGGCTCGTGCAGATGCGTTGGAGCGGTGGGAGGGAATAGACGATCTTGGGCACCGCTCGGCCGTGGTGCGTTCAGGTCCGCGTGTTGCGTTCTCCGCCGGCCCTGGAGGACGCCGTCGTGGAGAAGGGACGAGGTGCTCGCGCTCTCTTGTGAAGGAACTGCGGGCGCGGCCAGTCCAGCGTGGATGAGCAGATCTCAGACGTGCAGATCTCATCCTGAAGAACGGGTCACCAGTGCAGCTCAGAAGGTTGCTTTCACACAAAACGTGTGCGTGTTCAAGGGGTCACCAGTGCGGCGGCATGCAAAAATAAGCAGCGATGCTGTGGTTTTAAGCAGGTTTTATTAATCATACCGCCGTCACGAACTCCGCTCCCGGCGCCGTGCATGAGCGCCGAGAGCGAGCTCTGGCTCTCAGAGGAGGAGAGGAGACACGGTGTGTCTACCAGTTGCAGGATCAGAGTGAGAGAGAGAGAGAGTGCGTTACAGAGTTGCAGCTTAAATACTTGACCATAGCAATACATCAAAGGGACATACCCCACAGTTAGAATGATCAAAGGGATAACAGAACAGGCAGGAGATATTTGCATTTGTGAGACATACATCACAATGGGCAGATTAGCTAGACCTCGCTCCAAGTGCAGGACAAAGAGGCTAACAGGCACATCTACATATTGATCGGAGTCTCTAGGTCACAGTGAGGACAGGACGCCTGGGTACAATGGATGAAAGGCAATCATTAACATCACAGAGGTAAGACAGAAGAAACGCGTCTACCTGTAGACATTAATACACCAAAGCACATCTACATATGTAAGATGCTCAGAAAAAGCACAGTAAGGACAAGCCGTATGAACACTATACAGAATGGCGCATTACATCACAATACATGCACGTTTGCATCACAAATACATGAATGGCACATTGCATCTCAGTAGTGCAGCAGGGAAAAACAGAGACAAGAGGGCTGAGTGTCCTTAGTCTGTTGTGGGGTTAAAACGAACCGCCACACAAGGATCTTTGTTATTAGAAAATATAAATCTGGTGAACTTATACGGTCCCAATATTGATGATCAAAACTTCTTTGTTAATTTATTCCTTACTTTATCATCACTTACAGGGCAACATATAATAGCAGGGGATTTTAATTGTACATTGAATCCCAGTATAGACAGATCAACAGGACTCGACTGTACGCACAATGGATGCAGGATGACCATTAATCATTTTATGAAAGAATTGAGATTGCTAGATATATGGAGAGAAATGAAACCACAAGTCAAAGCCTATTCTTGTTATTCTAATACCTATAAGACATTCTCACGTATTAACTACTTTTTGATGTGTACAGAATTAAGGTCCAAGATTCAAAACTGTTTCTATGATAACATTGTGATCTCTGATCATGCACCCTGCTGTCTAATATATGTAGATAAGAAATTGACAAAGGATCCAGGTAGGTGGCATTTTCAGCATAAATGGCTTCAGGATGAGGAATTTGTTAAGTACATAGAAAAACAGATAGTGTGGGACACATATATGTGCACATACGTATATCACTTCATGCTTCATATGTATATCACTTCATGCTTCATATGTATACCACTTTAGGCTTCACATCTTAGATTGAACAAAGGACTGAGCCTCTCCGGAGATAACAGGAGGATGTGAAAGTCTAGTCTTTGGTTTGCAGAGAGACGGCCTTGGGGGATTTTCCTGGCCGCCAGAGGCTGGAGGTGGAGGTGTTAAGATCTGAAGGAAGATGTATTGTTACTTGGGATTAAATACAATATGACTGTGTGCTTTGAGAAGGAAGATGTATTGTTACTTGGGATTAAATACAACATGACTGTGTGCTTTGAAGTCCTGAGGTATTTAAAGGACGAATGTCTGGGTTTCTTCCTCTGACTTCTTTTGATGATGTTGGAAGTTGTGAATAAACCTGACTCGTGAGATGAACTCTGTCTCGTCATTACCACATCTTCCACAATAGATGAGTTCTTTGATATTAATACTACACAAAAGACGGCACGTATAAAGTGGGAGGCTTTCAAAGCTTTTATTAGGGGGCATATTATTAGTTATACAGGTTCAAAATCTAAGAAGACCCGAGAGGAGAGAGTCCAATTGGAACGTAAAATAAAAATTCTTCAAGAAAAAGTGTATGCAGGAAGTAACCCACAGTTAGAGAAAGAATTACTGATTCTGAGAGCAGAATATGACAAAAAAATCAGCTAATAGAGCTGCCTCGAGTCTTCTAAGATTGAAGCAAACTTTTTATGAACAAGGTGAAAAATCAGGAAAATTATTGGCATGGCAGATTAAACAATTAGAATTTAAAACACCAATTACCAGTATTATAAGTAACGGACAGGTAGTTATAGATCCTTTGGAAATTAATAGTGCCTTTAGAGATTATTATGAAAAAATACATGATACAAAAAATGAAACTGACTTAACAAAACTAAATGGGTTTTTGGGTGGATTATCTATACCGTGTATTCCAAATGAAAACAGGGAGATGCTGGAGTCTAAAATTAGTCAAGAAGAAGTTGGGTAAGCCATTGATAATATGAAATCAGGAAAAAGAGCAGGACCAAATGGTCTTCCAGCTGACCTCTATAAAAAAAATTTAAGAATAAATTAATAAAACCACTTTTGGAAATGGTTTTAGAAGCATTTCAAAATGGTAACTTACCACCATACATGAATAATGCCTTAATTATACTGTTGCCAAAACCAGGTAAACCCCCTAATAAATGTGAAAACATGAGACCAATAAGCCTATTAAATGCTGATCTTAAAATAATCTGTCAAATTTTAGCAAAACAACTACATGAAATATTACCAAATATTATTAACCGAGATCAGAATGGCTTTATCATGGGAAGACAAGGCTTTCATAATGTAAGAAGACTATTTAATATTATTTATTCCAATAAAGAAGCACCGGATACAGCTCTCCTATCATTGGACGTCGAAAAGGCCTTTGATAGGGTCGAATGGCCCTATCTTTTTGAAGTTCTACAAAGGTTTGGACTTGGAAATAATTTCATAAAATGGGTCCAGATAATATACAATAATGCTACAGCAGAAATCCTAACAAACAGCAATATCTCAAAATCAATAAAAATCAATAGAGGACGTCGACAAGGCTGTCCACTTTCACCTTTACTGTTTACTATGGCAATTGAACCTTTAGCGATGGCAGTATGTTTACATCCACAAATATATGGAATTAAAGTAGGACCAACAGAACATAAAATCTCCCTGTATACCGATGACATAATTTTGTTTATGTTGAATTTTAAAAAATCAATTCCGACCTTGTTAAATTTAATAAAGAATTTTGGGGAAAATATCAGGATATAAAATAAATAAAACTAAATCTTCAATATTAATGCTAAATGAGACCCAGAGAAATCATCCAGCTCCTGAGGTAAATCAATTCAATGTTGTAAATCAGTTTAAATATTTAGGAATTCAAATTTTGCCTAAGCTAGAATCAGTCGCCAGTGCCAACTATGAAGCCTTAATGACAGATATTAATGAGTTACTTCAGAGATGGATGTCACTACCAATGTCGATGATCGGGAGAATTAATATACTTAAAAGTAATATCTTACCTAAAATACTTTATTAATTTCAAAACATTCCTTTACCACCACCTTCACATCTATTCTCAAGAATTAAAAAAAAGTTAGTGGAATTTATACGGAACAATAGGAAGGCTAGATTACGTTTGTCCGTGCTATATTTACCATTTGATCGTGGAGGTCTGAAATGTCCAAACTTTATGTTGTATTACTGGTCAGCACAACTGAGGTCTATGACATATTATTTTTCATCAAATGATCTTCCTCACTGGACTGAAATGGAATCATACAATTTACCTTTACCTCTTCCCATATTCATATACTCAGACTCGGCAAAAAAATTACAGAAACAAGTTAAAAATCCAATTGTAAAGCACATGATCAAAATATGGTGTGAAACCAAAAAATATTTAAAAGAAACACACTTATTGTCACAATTTAGCCCAATATGGGGTAATCAATATTTTATACCAGGGAGAGCGGATGCTGTATTTAAAGTATGGAATTTAAAAGGGATTCAAAAGATTCAAGACTTATATTTGTCACGCTCAGATAACATAATGTCTTTTGAAGAACTGAGGATTAAATTCAATCTTAATAGAACACATTTTTTTTTAAATATCTTCAGCTTAGAAATTTTATTCGATCAAATCAAAATAATCCTCTCACTCGACCTACTTATTCATCTTTGGA